>CM052801.1:91940740-92022896 GCA_028533885.1 Nasua narica | reverse complement strand
GATTATGCGGAGTGAAATAAGTCAAGCGGAGAGAGGCAATTATCTTATGGTCTCACTTACGTGTGGAGTATAAAGAAAATCATGGAGGGCATCGTGAGAAGGAAGGGAAGGGCGAATGGGGGGAAATCGGAGGGGGTGTTGAACCAGGAGAGACTGTGGACTCTGAGCAACAAATTAATACATCTTTTAAAAAAGCAAGTTTAGCTGTGAGTGTCAACAGAGAGATGGGGCAGTGGTCTGGCAGAAAGATATATGACTAAAGAAAGGTATTTTTAAAATATGGGTGCATGTTTAAATGCTGATGGGAAGAAGGTGATAGAGAGGAAGAGATTTTACAAAGAGGAAGAAAGAAGATGCCAGAAAAGGTAGGAGGGGAAAATAGATCATGGCAAAAAGATAACATGTCATCCCATTTCCTTACATGGGAAAAGGACGCAGCAAAGATTATAAATATGGTAGCGGAGATTTAAATAAAGTTGTGTCTCCCTGGGACAAATAATACATCATATGTTAATAAAAAATTTAAAAAAAAAGAAAGTTGTGTCTGATGGCTTCTATTTTCCCTGAGAAGAGAGATATAAGTCATCATTTGAGAGTAGAGATGGAGGTGAATAGTAAGGTCAAATGTTTGAGAAAAGTGGAAAGATTTAAAATAATTATTATTCAGAGTGGGAAATGAGTGAATTGCGAAGCTAGGTTTGAATAATCATGAATTTACATTAGAATGAATTTATCTTGTTTTGTGACTTTATCTGGCAGTGCCCAGTCAATACAGGAAGGGTATAAAGAAAGTGGGTAATTGAGGTGAATTCATGCAGGTTGTGGAACTTCCTAGATAGTAGGGAAAGTTGAGTGAGCTTCCCTCCCACGCCCCACCTCTACTGGCACAAAATTTAAGGAGGCACTCATCTTCAAGGTCATACAAGAGTAGGATTGACACCTGACAACTAGTGCCTCCTTCCATTTTGGGAGCGGTGAGGAAGAAGAGGTAGCAGGGAAAGCTCATTTACCTTACCCTAGGCCCATCCCTGTACAAATAAGTTTGTCATATTGGCAATTGTATCATGAAGAGGGGTGACTGAGTGGCTCAGTTGGTTAAGCATCTGCCTCCAGCTCAGGTCGTGAGCCCAGGGTCCTGGGATTGAGCTCCACATTGGGCTCCCTGCTTGGCGGGGAGTCTGCTTCTCCCTCTTCCTCTCTCCCTGCTCATGCTTGCGCACGAGCCCACACGCACGCTTACACACACACGCACCCTGAAATAAATAAAGTCTTTTAAAAAAACAGTGTCATGAATTTTGAAAACAGAGTAATTACAGTAACGGACCACATTATGTAAAATGGATAGAGAGTAAAAATGGGAGAAAGTAGAGGGATGAGGCAGCGAGGAAAACTGACTGAGTAAATTGAAAAGCTAGGAAGTTGTAGCCAGAGAGGAATGTCTGAAGTTGTGGTCTTAGAGGTGGAACAAATTTAGGGTCTTGAAAACTTCCAAGATGAGATGGGAGATGTGGGTGGCTGAGTTGGAGGTCAAGGAACTTCAAGATCAAAAGTGCTGGATGGGTTGTTCTTATGTCTGTTGAGTCAGCAACAATGTAAAGTAAGATTTGAAAAAGAGGGAAAGAACGGGCCTACTGCCAAAGTTATTGGTGAACACAGAGGAGTATCTAGGAGACCAGTAGATGACAGCAACAAAGGAAGGTTAAAGAGAAGTTAAATTGATTGGCATAGGTCTCAAAAAAAGCAAGGTTGTTATTGTTATTTGTTGTTTTTGTTTTTTGTTTATGAGCGGGTGGAGGAGCAACAGGCTGAAAGTGACTTTGGAGAGTGAAGAACCAACTGGCACTGCTGTTCCATGAAGTAGGGGAAAACAACCTGCAGCCAGCTCAAGATAACAGTTGGGGTTATAGTCTCTGAAGAACCTAATTCCTTAGTCCCTTCCTCCCTCCCTCCCTTCCTCCCTCCCTCCCTCCCTTCTTTCCTTCCTTCCTTCCTTCCTTCCTTCCTTCCTTCCTAGTAGGTTCCACACCCAGCATGGAGCCCAATGCAGGCCTTGAACTCACAACCCTGAGATCAAGACCTGAGCTGAGATCAAGAGTAGGACACTTAACCAAGAACCGAATTTCACTTAAGGCTATGTCATGAAGTGACTATCTTATGAAAGGGTTGAGTTTGGAGGTGAATTTGTCAAACAGGAGATGTGAATTCCAGGGGACTTGAAGGGGCAGATTGAAGCATGGTAGCATTAGCTGGTTCACAGGATCAAGGAGACATAGTCACAAAGAGTTCCACAGAGGATGGTGTGCACCCAGGACTCTAAGAATTCTATTTTGGCCAGCACTTGACATCCTGAAACTACTACACAGGGCTTAAGTTCTTGTTTTTGCTTTTTTCTTTCTCATGGTCCTCAGGGCTGGGACAGTAGTCGGTGATGACAGGAAAATCCTATTGTGATTTTCATTTCCTTGATACCTTCCTTCAGCCCACCTGATAATAATAATGAAAATAATAATAATAGTAATAATAATTGTCAATTTAGAAAGTACCAAATACTTGCTTGTGCCACTGTTATGAGTGTTGGGAATAGTTTATACCTGACAAAGTTCTTAACCTCACAGAACTTAGATTCTATTGGATAGTCAGGCCATGAACAAAGAACAACAAAAAAACATGTATATAAGTTTAGGGAGCTGTAAGTGTTAGGAAAGAATTTAGGTGGAGTAAACACAAAGACAGTGATGATGATAGGTTTGTGAAGCACTATCTTAGTGAAGCTAGTAGTCAAAGGAGGCTCTTTCAAGGAGAACCTGAATGATAATAAGGAGCCAGCCATATGAAGATAGGAAGAAAGGGCATTTTGGATCAAGAAAATAGCCCGTGAAAAGGCTCCATGGGAGGGAAGGGGCTTGGGATGTTTGAGGAAAAAGGTCATTATGGCTGATAAGAGGTCCTGCTAACTCCCAAGACCTTGAAGCATCCCTTTTAGTCGCCTATGGCTAAGAATGAGTTTGAAGGGTCTCCATGGTCTATTTGTGTAAGGACCTCCATCTCCCACAGCTGGTCCAAGAGATTGGGGCTCTGTGGGAGCAGGAAGCTACCCTTGGGGGGTAGTAAAGAAACTGAGGAGTCATTCATTGCCACATATTGGAGGGGAAATGAACTTGCTTAGTAGGTCCATCACCTTGGTCCCGGATGTTTTGCACAATCACAGTGGAGATGGGGAAGTGCTCTTGCCCCTTTCATATCTGAAAACACTTCATCATAAACTGGGACCCTTGACTCGAGGCTACTACATGAGGTAGGATTTGCAGAGGCACCAGCAATGCAGTTGGCAGAAAAGTGGCGTGAAATAGAAGATTTAAGTTTTTCATAAGAAGGTCATATCATAAGGGTGCCTGGGTGGCTCAGTAGGTTAAGTGTCTGCCTTCAGCTCAGGTCATGATACTGGGGCCCTGGGATTGAGCCCCGTCTGGGGCTCCCTGTTCAGCAGGGAGTCTGCTTCTCCCTCTCCCCCTGCTCCTTCTCTCTCTCTCTCTCTCTCTCTCTCAAATAAATAAAATCTTTAAAAAAAAACAAGAAGGTCGTATCATAGAACTCAAGACAGGAGTGGCCAAAAACTAAAAGGCAGCAAGGACAATGTGTTATAGAATAGCACAACTTAGGGGATGCTAGATAAACACCCCTCTTAATGGTTCCTTTAACTGAGTTACCTCATGTCTGTGAATCTGAGCTTGGTCCATGGAGTTGCCTTAAATCCCTAAGACTATCATTAGCTCTAAAGGGATGAGAAACACTCTAAAAGGACTGGGTTACAGCATGGAGTTGGACTCAGCAAATGTCCTGGCACACCCATGAGCCTAAATTGACTAATAAAGTAGCTTTCTTTAATTGTACATTAATCCAGCCATTTGGCCTAGAAATTCACATAGTTAAGGAGGATGGATATGGGAGGCCAGCCACAATAGCTATGCAAATATGTACGATTTATTGGGAGATCACTTTGGAAATGCCTGGGTTTCTGGAATTCAGGTCAGTTTAGTACATAACATGAAGTCCCCATCCACAACCACCTCAGACCTTCCTGGAAATTTCTGTGAAGCTAGATTATTCAACTCAAATTCCTGGGAAGGTATATATTCTTTAGAGCACAAAAATGCCTTTGTCCAGGCAAATATAGGAAAACACCAGCTAGTTACCTTAGCAGGGAAGGAAGTGGGATCTGAGGGGATGTTGGTATCTAGGCTCCATCAGAATTTTTAATTTTTAATGATGCCTCACCACAAACAACCAAGACCACAAGGATCATTTAAATGGCTATTGCAGCTGCCCTCAACAGCTCAAAGAATATATCCATGTTCTGCCTCCCATCCTCCTGTTTTAACCCTTCTTTTCTTATCTGGTTTTCCTTGTTTTGATCCTGTTGACTCACATTCAGATTCTCCCTCTCTGCCTAGCCTGTCTGAACTGATATCTCATTTGGATGATTGACCTTGAGTTGGCATCTCCCCAGGATGTTATCTCTCAACTTGACTGTACTAGCACTACACACTAGTTCTAGGCAGTTTTAGGCAAATATTGCTCCTCCTATGCCTATCTGAGGCCCCCACATACCAAAGCTCAGGGGTCCCACTTCTTCGGAAGGGTTTGAATAATTACAGTGCTTATTAAAGTTATATGTTTACATGTTGGCCTCTTTCAACTTGCCTGTGAGCCCATAAAGGGCAACAGATCTAGAAACTAAGAGATCAGCTTCCCCATCTATGAAAATGAAATAAAAATATCTTCCTTGATTACCCTATAAGGTTCTTCTGAGGATAAAAGGAGACAAATGACAAGAGAACACTCTGGTAAGGTATAAAGCATCCATAAAAACTGTGTTGTTCTCATCTAAACTCTATTGATAGGGTTTTGAACTCTCTATAATCTGGCTCCTGCCACTTCTCCAAACTCAAGCTCTAGCCAGTCCCATCTCTTTTGATATCCAGCAAGCTTACCAAGGCATTTGGGGTGGTAATTGGCTAGGAGAAGCAGCTGGCACTGACAAGGAAATTTGTCATAGTTAAGAACTTCGTGGGCGCCTGGGTGGCGCAGTTGGTTGAGCGACTGCCTTCGGCTCAGGTCATGATCCCGGAGTTCCGAGATCGAGTCCCACATCGGGCTCCCAGCTCCGTGGGGAGTCCGCTTCTCACTCTGACCTTCTCCCTTCTCATGCTCTCTCTCACTCTCTCTTTCCTAATAAATAAATAAATAAAATCTTTAAAAAAAAAAAAAAGAACTTCGTAACAACCACATCCATCTTACTCTACCATCTAAATACAGATAGTGCAAAAGTACAATAGAAACCAAGAGTAAGCAGACTGAGAAACCCACTGTCACTCAGCCAGGGTGCTTGTCACACACATATCCTGCCTTTCTCCTCAGCGAGCCTTGACTTTGAACCACCCAAGAGGTACTCTGTTGTTGGGCAACCACTTTGTTGTGCTCAAGGCAGGCACAACTCATTCCTATTTCCTGGTCTTTGCTTACACCAAGCTCCCTCTTTGGAATAATGTCCTCCTACCCTTTACTTTGTTAGATTCTTCTCATCTTTGAGGATCCAGTTCCAATTCCATCTCCTTCAGGATGCCTTCCCAGAACGATTTTCTGTCATCATTCTCCCCCTCCCTCTGAACTCCTGCAGCACTTAGAATCTGCACCTCAACAATTCAGCATCTGTAGTTAGTCCTTGTCATGTATCTCTCTCTAAATGTTTTGAGCTGGTTAGGCTTGTCTCCTTGACTTCTGTACCTTTTGCTGTGATGTCTAGCCAGATCCTGAGTACACAGTAAGTGCCCTATGAACAGGAAGATCAAAGAAATCCAGCTTCTCCCCTCAAGGATCTCAGCAGTTGGGAGAGTTGGGCATGCAATCACTTAAGTACAGTGAAGGACAGAGGCCTAAACAGAGTGTCACAGCTTCACAGAGGAGATGACAAATGAATAAACTTATTGAAAGTAAGTGGGGCACTTGGGTCGCTCAGTTGGTTAGGCATCCAGCTATTGGTTTCTGCTCAGGTCGTGATCTCATGGGTCATGGGATCAAGCCCTGCGTAGAGCTCCATGCTCAATGGCGAGTCTGCTTGGAGGCTCTCTCCCTCTTCCCCTCCCTCTGCTTGTGCACGCTCACATGTGTGCTCTATTTCTCTCTCATAAATAAATCTTTAAAAAAAGAGAGAATGTCCTTTAAGGAATTGGCCTATAGTGAATTTTTTTAAAGATTTTATTTATTTATTTATTTGACAGAGAGAGAGATCACAAGTAGGCACAGAGGCAGGCAGGGAGAGAGGGGGAAGCAGGCTCCCCGCTGAGCAGAGTGCCCTATGCAGGGCTCGATCCCAGGACCCTGAGATCATGACCTGAGCCGAAGGCAGAGGCTTTAACCCACTGAGCCACCCAGGCACCCCATGAATTTTTAAATGTAATAAAATATGGGAGTGCCTGGCTGTCTCAGTCAGTGGAGCTGTGACTCAATCTCAGGGTTGTGAGTTTGAGCCCCAAGTTCAGTGCAGAGATGATTTAAAAAATACAATCTTGAAAAAAAATGATAAAATATGATATTCTCTCTCCCTGTCTATATCTGTCCAGTAGAGCACATTTTAAGAGTAAAAAAATCTAGACAGTTTAAACTAAAGGAGCTTTTCTGACTACCACATCCCATAGTCTTTAGTGAAGTAAATAATAATTTATTATCATAAAGCAAATGCAATGCCCTAATTGCCGTCTGATAACTAGTACATTTGAAAAAAAATTGCAGTTGAACTTGCATCCCCAAGAATTATTTTCCTGGAAAGAAAGTACTAAAACTTTCTAGTAGGAGTCCACAAGTATCTCAGTTCTGCAGATACCCAACTCCTAAAAATATCCTAGAACTTTGTATTGATATGTTTGGAGGGGAAAAAAATTCTGACAGTTCCTCAAAACAGGCCTTAAGCATCCATAAGAGGTTGTGCTCAGCGGCGCCTCGGTGGCGCAGTCAGTTAAGCATCTGCCTCCTGCTCTGGTCATGATCCCTGGTCCTAGGATTGAGTCTTGCATCTGGCTCCCTGCTCGGTGGGGAGTCGGCTTCTCCCTGTCCCTCTGCCCCTCCCACCCCCTGTTCCTGTGTGCTCTCTCTTTCTCACTCACCAGCGCTCTCTCTCTCTCTCAAATAAATAAATACATAAATATAATCTTTTAAAAAAAGAGGTTGTGCTTAGGAAGTTCTTCCCTTTCAAAATCCCCAGTTGGTCCTTTCAGAGCATTTCCTCAAGGCTACTCTATTTTAAACTAGCCATTATCTTTATTCTTCTGTCAAGCTTATCCTTTAACATCTTAATCCAGCAGAGGTAACCAATCTTAACTTTTTTTTAACTTGGAAACATTGAGAAGAGAGTTATTCAATACATATATACAAAGTTCTGGATTTGGGCCAGCCCTCAGGAGAGCAATGGTTCCATCAGGTTCACTTCAGGATTCCAGCTTTCCTCTTTCTTTTTTCCTTCTTACTTTCTATAACCCTCTCCCTTCACCATGGTGTCCAAGGCCTTAACTCTGGTGTGTATTACTGCATTATATGGCCTGTATTGCATTAGGTAATTCAGGAGTGTTTACACTCTGAAAGGAGCTGGGGGTGCCCACCAGAAGAAAATCACTCCCATTAGCATGCCTGAAAACTCAGGGACACTCCTGCTGTCTCATCTTATCTAATCTGATCTGATCTGAGGGGTTACTCCAAAATATCTCCCCACCCCAAATCTCTCAAAGCCCATCCCTGACTGATCTTCCCCCAGAAGGTGGAGCTTATTTTCCAAACCACAAATTCTGATCCAATGTTCAAAGGAAGAGTTCTTTTGCCAATTCCAGGTGTAAATGACAGTCTGGGGGGGGGAGTGTTTGGACACAGATACCTGAAACTATATAAACATTTACATGTTTTATGGTGATAATAGGGCAACTTCTCTTCAGACTATGAATGGTCTGAAAAATAACAGGAACAGAGGCAACTTCATAGTATGATTCTTTTGCTCAAATGTGAGGTTCCAAAGGGGAGTGGGGAAAAGCACTGGCCTTCCTGTTCAGAAGGTTCTAGCTAGTGGCTCCTCAAATCCTCATTTTGTCAAAGGTTATCTTTGGAACAGCAGCAGGTAGTTATGGTTATTATTATATAGTTTTTCATTGTTCCGTTTATCCTAGAATTATTTTATAACAATGCTATGAGGTAAGTACTATTATTATTATTCCCTTTTATATATGAGGAAACTGAGGCTCAAAGATGTTAACCTGCCCAAACCAGAGTCTCAGTTCAGGACAATGTTTGCTTGACTCCAATCAAGTTCACAGGCTTTCCATTAAATTGGACGGACTCTGACTCAATAGTTGATGTATTTGCCCTCAGGAAGGTTCCTCCCCCTGACCTGACAATAGGCCTCTAGCTCTCTTAGCATCTCTTCTACCCATTTGGCTTACAGTCCCACCTACTACTCAGAAGTGTACTCATTCCACCCCTGGGTTTTGCTGGGCTCATTGACAGGCCTGCTCTCTGCTGCCGCCTCCTGGTCCAACCCAAGATCCGTCCCCGTGGCAGTTGCACTGAAAGGTACCTGCTCCCTTATTTGCAGCCCTAAACCTACCTAGCTTGCCCAGCTGGCCCACTAAACAGCAGGTGTAGAAAGAAAACCCATTCATCTGACTAGCTTACATTTGACATTGTCAAAGATTTCCCAGACTCTGACATTGATACCTGTTTCAGAAGTTGTACATTTCTACAACCCATTTTTTTTTTCAGAGATTTTATTTATTTATTTAACAGAGAGAGAACACAAGCTGGCAGAGAGGCAGGCAGAGGCAGAGAGAGAGGAGCAGGCTCCCTGCCGGGCAAGGAGCCCGATGCGGGACTCGATCCCAGGACGCTGGGATCATGACCTGAGCCGAAGGCAGCTGCTCAACCAACTGAGCCACCCAGGCGTCCCTCTACAACCCATTTTAAGATCACCCATTCCCTGTATTGATAATTAAGTGTCAAGGTGACAAACTGACCAGGGTAAAGTGCTCTTGTTCCCAACAGACATTGAAAACACTGAAAAATTCAAATTTCTGTATGGTAAATTTTGACACTCACTGAAAAACTAAAGAGAGTATCAAGGAAACTTGTTTTGCATTTAGATGCCATGATGAGAATAACCAAGGGAAAGCACACCTAGAAAACACATGGAGAAGTGCTCTCACCCAGTCTTTTGTCTTCAGTACAATAGAAGATGCTAGGGTGACCATCGCGTAGCAGAAACTTTGACTAGGAAGCGCTAGGTCCTGCCTAGGAAGAGCTGTTGGAATTTCTTCTTTTATACTCAAAATGAAATCCTCAGCAAAGGCAGTCTTCTTGACAAGGTCAGGGCGTTCAACAGTATGTAAGACAGCCAACTTGGCTGAAAAAGATTTCTGTCTAAAAGGACCTCTAGGGGTGCCTGGGTGGCTCAGTGGGTGAAAGCCTCTGCCTTGGGCTCAGATCATGATCTAGGGGTCCTGGGATCGAGTCCCACATCGAGCTCTCTGCTCGGCGGGGAGCCTGCTTCCCCCTCTCTCTCTGCCTGCCTCTCTGCCTACTTGTGATCTCTCTCCTCTCTGTCAAATAAATACATAAAACCTTTAAAAAATAAATAAATAAAAGGACCTCTAAAGAGCACTGGATCAGGAGCCAGGGGATCTAGGTTCTAATTCCAAGCATTGCAACGAATTACAAGTGAAGTTCTCACAAGTAAGAGAAGAGTTAGTAAGATGATAGTAGTCTAACTGGAAAAGCCATAGACTTTTTAAAAATTTTACTACAAAGAAGCCATGATTCTGATGCTAGTACTGTAACAAAAGAAGTCATAGATGTTAGGGGTCAGTTATATTAGATAAGACTGTGTTAATATGATGCAAAATAATAACGCCTGACAACGTTTATGGAGCACTTTTACCATATGCCAGGTGCCATATTAAAACCCATTTAAATCCTCATATCAGGGGCACCTGGTATCAGGCACCTCATATCAGGTGGCTCAGTCGTTCAGCGTCTGACTTCGGCTCAGGTCATGATCTCAGGGTCCTGGGATCGAGCCCCGCATCGGGCTCTCTGCTCAGTGGGGAGTCTGCTTCTCCCTCTCTCTCTGCCTGCCCCTCTGCCTGCTTCTGATCTCTCTCTGTCAAATAAATAGGTAAAATCTTTAACAAATAAATACTCATATCAAGCCCATGAGGCAGGTTCTCTTAGTTTATTTTTTTTAAGATTTTATTTATTGGGATGCCTGGGTAGCTCAGCCGTTTAGCGTCCGCCTTTGGCTCAGGTTATGATCCCAGGGTCCTGGGATCAAGCCTCACATCCGGCTTCCCATTCAGCGGGGAGCCTGCTTCTCCCTCTCCCACTCCCCCTGCTTGTGTTCACTCTCTCGCTGTCTCTCTCTCTGTCAAATAAATAAATAAAATCTGTCATAAATAAATAAAATTTATTTATTTGGACCAGAGAGAGACAGTGAGAGAGGGGATACAAGCAGGGGGAGTAAGAGAAAGAGAAGCAGGCTCCCCACTGAGCAGGGAGCCCAATTCGGGGCTCGATCCCAGGACACTGGGATCATAACCTGAGCTGAAGGCAGACGCTGAACAACTGAGCCACCCAGGCACCCCAGGTTCTCTTGGTTTAGAAAAGGTAAGCAACCTGCTTAGGGCCTAATAACTAGAAAGAGGTAGAACTGGGAAATGAACCACTACGTATGTAGAGAGTGTAGGGTACGTGTGCATGTGTGCGTGTGCACATGTGCATGTGCATGTGTGCATGTATATGGGTGCGTGTCTGGCTCTAGGGCCTGTTCTAGTGCTTCTATCACTACCTCTCCATTTTAATACATGGTTATGCATTGTTAGTGTTTATAGCGAAATTATTTAAGTATAGGTAACACACGCATATGGGACATGACACAAAAGGTAAAAAAAAAAAAAGTGAAAAGTAAGTCTGATATACATAGTCTTGTTCACACTCCTGTCCCCCAGCCACACAAACCTACTCAGCACACAATCACTGTTAACAGCTGCTTTGCAAATGAAAAAAAAAATTATTTTTGCAGTGGTTTGACACTGCATCATTTTATAGTCCATGTAAACCTGAGACACGTTATTATGGATTTCTACTCGAATTTTTAAATTTTTTTGTGTAAAACATTCTTCAAAACTGATCCCATAGAAAACATGGAAACAGCTCATAGTGCATCATGAATGTTAATGCTTTTCAGACATTAATTGTTCAATTTGGCTAATCAAGCTTAGTAATATGGTATATTCTAATTCTTGTACATTTTCTATTTCAATGACGTAAATTCCTTTTACAATAAGATGGAACATCTGTCTGATGAAAAATGGGCCATTATTATTCATCTTAAGCCATGAAGCATCGTTCAACAGCTCTGAACTAATGGTCATTACATCAAATAGGTTTTACTTTAATCATTATTTCTAATACATGTGAAATTAATACACAGTTTGTCATTACTGAGCACTAGAATATAATTCTAAAAGAAGCAATTAATGTCTATCAGAAGTTTCTTGAAATATGATTATCAAATACTCGACTAATGAATCATTTGCAAAATCATAACCTAAACATCAAGCATTCTTATGATAGGACACATTAGGTTTAATAATGAAAAAAAAGAATGAGAGAGATTTCAAATATTAAGTTATAGGCATTGTCCACTTCCCTGGCAGCTCAGAATTTTTTCTGAGGAAAATTCATTTTGAAAAGAACAGTTAAATAGCTTCAGGGAAAGGCCCTTCAGGGGCTTTTCCAGGAATAGGAATTTTCATTTCTGTTATTTATTTTATTTACATTTAAAAAAAGGAAAGTAGTTTAGAAGACCTGCATCTCTCAATTAAAAAAAAAAACCATGGTTAATTGTCAAATTCAATCTCTATATAGAGAAATGCCATCCATTTCCAAATGTTGCTTGTAAACTCTCCCGGCAAAGGGGCAAAGAATAATGCACTGTATTTCCCCTGCAGTGTTATATTGCACGTTCACCTTAAGGAGCATATGCTGCTCTTTTGAAATATGCAGACTCCCCTCTCATTGTACAGGGCCTCTGTGAAAAGATTGAGGGCTCTACAGAATTACCATATGAATAGGCTAACATACCTCCCAAGAAGCCCCTGCACGAGGGGGCACAAAAGGAGAAGATCCTTTTATTCATTTTGTAGTTAATGAAGAGTAAGAGGACCCTTTCTGACCAATTTTCGTGGGGACTCAGAATTTAAAGTTAAAATGTTGCCTATAGAAAATACCCCCATAAACTTGAGGCTCTACTCTTTCCTCCTTTATAACCAACCTAGCACACTGAACAAGGCAAATGTGTAATCTCTGAAAAGAGTAATTGCTGGTATCAATGTTAATAATTGAAAGCCAATAAGGTTGGTCATCACTGTTCTTGCCAATTGGCTGATCGATTGTAATCGCTTTAGCAACAATGCCTTACCTGGAAGAGATGGACCTTCAGGATTAGGTTAGGGTCAGTATTCCAGATGTGAGGACACGGTCAGGGGCTGTTAATATAGTGTTTCTGGGGAAGAGAGCCTAGGAAATGCAAATGAAAGCAGGCACTCAGGCACTCAGTCCAAAGGAATAAGGCCAGCTTGCACAGGATTACTATTAGCAAAGGTCTAAGCAGAGCTCAAGAGCCATTTGCTAAGGAGATCAGAGTACCTGCTGCTTTGGTCAGCTCTCATATACGGCTCCCTATATCTTCCCCACTTAGAAGAAAGAGTTAAGTGTCACTTCTTCCAGGTGCCACCTCCCATGACCTCGGCGTCTAGGTTAGGTGTCCTCCTAACCTAGCAATACCCTGTACTTCTTGCAATATTACCCAAAAATTCTGGCATTATTACATAGAAATGCTTTTATGTCTATCATTCTTATTATGTTGTATAAGCTCTACGAGCTTCACAACCATGGCCATACTGTTCTTTGTCATGTCCAGTCCAGACTACAATGCCAAGTGCGTAATTGATGCTCAGTAAGTATTTGCAGACTAATACCAAGTTTGGTCCTAGGTGGGAACTAAGTCCATGCTATGACCATGGTTAGGGAACTGGGCCCAGGAAACCTGGCAAACGGTTTCATGGCAGAGGTGTGTTGACAAGTCCCTGTCCATGGAGCAGTCAATCTGTTGGACTAGATCACCGCCTTTTTGGTTCAGGGGTGATGATTTCTGTTAGAGCTGCACTGTTACCCAGAGTGTCACTGGAATTAGAGGGGAGGAAATTAGATAGGAAGCCAGGAGGGTGCAGAATCAGGGTGAGAGGTGCAAGAACAAGTAGAGGAGACTAGGGTGAGAAACAACCTGGGCCCTGAGTGAGGTGGGATGGGCCGGGAATGGAAAGATTCTATAAAACCAAACCAGTAGACACAGGAGGCTAAACCTTTGATTTAAGATGAGTGTCATCACGGGATGCCTAGGTGGCTTAGTTGGTGAAGCATCTGCCTTTGGCTCAGGTCATGAGCCCAGGGTCCTAGAATCAATTTACGCATAGCATCGGGCTCCTTGCTTAGCAGGGATCCTGCTTTTCCCTCTACCTCATGCGTGTGCACTTTCTCTCTCTCTCTCTCTCTCTCTCTTTCCCCTCTCTGTCACACACACACATACACAAATAAATAAAAAAAATCTTAAAAAAAAATAAGATGAGAGTGATCAAACTATGTCCTGTAGGCCAAATCTAATCCTCAGTCTATTTTTGTACACCCTGGAATTTAAGAATGGTTTTTGTTATTAAATGGTTGGGAGAAGAAAAAGGAGGAAGAAGAAGGGGAGGAGAAGAAAAGGCAACAGCAGCAACAGAGACTGTCTGTGGCCCACAAAGCCAAAAATATTTGCTATCTGGTCCTTTACAGAAAAAGTTTGCCACTTGCTGATTTAAGTGAATAAAATCAAGAAAGCAAAAGCAAACCTATCCTCAAGCACGGACACGCTCATATACACACATGCATGTGTGCACACGCACACACACACACAGGCACGCATTGTAATCATGGAATACCATTTTGTTGTACTTTGAAAATACCAAAGGCATTTTGATGCCTCATAAAGTATGTAAAAATGCAAATTAACCATTTATATTCTTTGGTAACTAATCTAACCATAAATACAATACTTTGCAAGGTTCTATTCCCATATATTTTTTGAAGGCAGATTTTTGTCTACACTAACCTCTCAGAGATGGATGTCTTATCCAGCCTCTGCTGTAATCATTCTGTATGCCCTTGGACTTTTACCTAATTATGAGAATTTTGTACCTCCAGAGAAGAGACTGCATAATGTGAATATATTTGAAAGATAATAACTTTGATTTCATCTCATTCGGTCATGT
Source organism: Nasua narica (assembly GCA_028533885.1). Lineage (NCBI taxonomy): Eukaryota > Metazoa > Chordata > Mammalia > Carnivora > Procyonidae > Nasua > Nasua narica. The sequence goes on along the minus strand of CM052801.1, from coordinate 92,008,497 downwards.
TCTTTGAAACACAGTCGTAGAGTGTTTCAGAGCTAGAAGATATTTCAGAGATCACATTCCATCCAAACCCCTTGTTTTACCATGAGGAAAACAAAGATTAAGTAATTTATCTGAGGCTTAAAATAAGTCAAGGGCAGATAGAGACCCAGAAATCCTGGTTCCAAGCTCTCTCACACTGTGGCTTCCACATAGTATCTATCCCATCCCTAAACTCCTAGAGGGCCGCACTGTGTATTTTCTCTCTTTCACGAGTGCAGAGACCGCTGCCTGACACATAGTATTCCAAAATGTGTGTTGAATAAATGAATGGATGTTAATCGTGGCCAACATTTACTTTGTACTTACCATGTGCCAGGCACATTTGACTCTCATAACAACCCTAGGAGTAGGGGTTTTTGTTTTGTTTTGTTTTACTCTATTTTACAAATGAGAAAAGTAAGGCACAGAAAGATGAAGTGACTTGCCCAAAGTCACACAGCTAGGAAGTTGTAGAATTAGGTTTTGTGCGTTTTTTTTAAGATTTTATTTATTTATTTGAGAGACAGAGAAAGTGAGAGAGAACATGAGAGGAGAGAAGGCCAGAGGAAGAAGCAGACTCCCCATGGAGCTGGGAGCCCGATGTGGGACTCGATCCCGGAACTCAAGGATCATGACCTGAGCCGAAGGCAGTTGCTCAACCAACTGAGCCACCCAGGTGCCCCTAGAATTAGGTTTTGAATCGAGGTCTTTCTAACTCCAGAGCCAGTGTTTTTCATCACCACCCTGAATGTGGGGTAAGGACCAATGAAAACATCAATTCTGAAATCATATTGAAATGTTAAGCCTGTGTGCTTACTCATCAAAATATAATTTCCTACCATGCCTTTACTCAGCAAATGAAGCTCTGTGAACAGGACCCTCAGTTTGTTTTTCCTGGCTTTGCCCCGACTCCCTGTGTGGCCCCACACAATCAGCTAATCTCTTAAGTTCCTGAGTTCCCCAAATCCATTACAGAGTCCTGCTTTTTGTGGCACCCCAGGGTGTCTCCAATTATCTCAGAGGGGTTTCAAGAAATTCTCAAAACAAATTTTAAACACGATCCTTTTTTTTTTTAAAGAACATATGCTTTACAAAGCCTTTAGGAGGATAGAAGGGATTTCCTTCAAACAAAACAAAACATGAAAATGTGGCCGTAGTTTTTAATATTCCCAGAATTTGAGCTGAATGTTAAGGGATGCAGCTCCATCTGCTGGACATCGAACACACTAATCATAATAGAAATTAAATATTGATAACAGGGCTTATTTATAGTCTGTAGCATCTAAGTATCCATTTTATTAAATCACAAAAAAATACATGGCTATTGTAAAAAAAATCGTAAAACAAGATTTCCCATGGATAATATAAGCATAATCTTGCCTCTCTGAGATACCTACTACATCAACAGTTCTTCCTTCTGTTTCTATGCACCTGTATCTCTTTCTACACAGGTTAGAACATATATGTACACTGATATATACTCTTTCTATTTTGAAAAATTATATAACAAGCATTTTCCATGTCATTTAATAGTCACCATATGCAGAATTTTTAATACCGACGTAATTTTCTATGTTAAGATTATGCAAGAGGGGCACCTGGATGGCTCGGTCAGTTGAGCATCCCACTCTTGGTTTTGGCTCAGGTCAGGATCTTGGGATCCTAGGATCGGGATTGAACCTGTGTCAGTCTCCCTGCACAGCAGGGAATCTGCTTCTCCCTCTCCTTCCCCCTCCCCCTGCTTCTCCTCTCACTTAAGGTTCGAGCACACACACACACGCACACATGCTCTCTCTCAAATAAATAAATAAAATCTTTTTTAAAAAGATTTTATTTATTTATTTGACAGAGAGAGATCACAAGTAGGCAGAGAGGCAGGCAGAGAGAGAGAGGGAAGCAGGCTCCCTGCCGAGCAGAGAGCCCGATGCGGGACTCGATCCCAGAACCCCGAGATCATGACCCGAGCCGAAGGCAGAGGCTTTAACCCACTGAGCCACCCAGGCGTCCCAAATAAAATCTTTTTAAAAAAGATTATGTGATAATGTATTTACCCACATGGCCATTGTTGGACATTTATGTTGATTGACAATTTGGTTATTATAAATGAGTATCTCTTTGCATAAATTTTGTCCAGATTTTGGCTTACTTCCTGAGGAGTGATTGCTATTAACAGTGGAACTATGGGTCAAAGGGTAGAATTATATTTTAGTTCCTGAAACATATTGCCAAATTGCTTTCCAAAAAGACTGCATCAGTTTACCCTCCCATTATCAGCGTATGAATGGCTTTCTTATGGCACCCTTGCTAACACAGGGTATTGTCTTTTTTCATCTTTGCTAATTAATAGGTGAAAATTGGTCTCTTGTTGTTCCATTAGCATTTTTGATTACTAGTGCAGGTGAACATTTATTCATATGTTTATTAGCCATTCACATTTCCTCTTTTGTGACTTGTTCATTAATGTCATTTTCCCATTGAGAGCCTTTGTTATTTTCTTATTATTTTGTATGTGATTTTTAGATATTAAAGACATTATTTTTTCTCTCATATTTATGGCAAATATTTTTCCAAGCTTGTTCTTATATTTGACATGTAGAGGCTTTTCATTTTTTATTGTCAAATATTTTAATAGTTTCTTTTACAATTTTTCTCCAATTGATTTTAGGCTTAGCATGTCCTCTATAAAGAAATGGGATAAATATTCATATTTTCATGGTTTTTATTTTTGATCCACATTTTTACGCTTTCCATTTTTTTATTCACCTGGAGTTAATTTTGATGTGAAATATGAGACATGAGGATATATTTTTATAGTTTTTTAAGACTTTAATTTATTTGAGAGAGAGAGAAGGAGCATGAGTAGGGGGGACAGAGGGAGAAGGAGGCTTCCTGAGGGCAGGGAGCCCGACACAGGACTCGATCCCAGGACCCCAACATCATGACCTGAGTGTAGGCGCTTCACTGAGCCACCGAGGTACTCTGAGGATATATTTTTAAATATCACATTAATTTAATTGCTCTTCCCTGCTTTATTGAGTTGTTAAATTATCACCAACATATATTTCACATAGCACCGTCCTTATGCTCCAGAGAGAGTTGCAAAGGTTCAAATTTGGCAGTAAACTTTGGCATGGTTTGCTTTTGGCTCACAAACACTCTGGAGATATGTAGGGAACCATTTAAGAGTTTTGAGCAGGTCCTTAACATGATCATGTCTGTGCTATTAAAACAAGGTGACTATCATAAACTGTAGAGTGAGAATAGAGCAAAGGGATGTTTGGAGACAGCCACACCTGACACTTGACAGTTCTCTGAACGATTTGGGTTCTCTCCTGAGTCTTAATAGGCATCTTCTACCCTGCCTTTCTAAAAGAAATAATCTGTTTAGTAATTTTGGTATATTCTGGACACTGTGTTAAGCACTGTATTTATATTATCTGATTAACTGCTTTCAAGCCCCAGTTAGGTAGGTAATATCACCCCCTTTTCACATATAAAGAAATTGAGGTCTAGAGATGTCATATAAACAGTTCAAGGTCCCACAGCTGGTGAGTTGGAGGAGATAGGACTCAAACCTAAGGATTTGGGTGTAATTAGATGAATGTAAAACACCTAAAACAGCGCCTGGCTTTGTAAATGGCAGCTTCTCATCCCCTCACCCATCATCAGATCCTTATGAACTTGAAATTTTATATAAAAATACGCTGGTGTTGGGTGCCTAGGTGGTTAAGTCAGTTAAGTATCTGCCTTCAGCTTGGGTCATGGTCCCAGAGTCCTGGGATCGAGCCCCACATCGGGCTCCCTGCTCAGTGGGGAATCTGCTTCTCCCTGTGGCCCTCCCCTCTCTCATGCTCTCTCTCTCTCTCTCTCTCTCAGTCTCTCTCTCTCAGTCTCTCTCTCTCTCTCACTGTGTCTCTCCAATGAATAAATAAAATCTTTAAAAAATATGCTGGTATCACATGAACAAAATATTCCAGCAATTATAGGAGCCTTAGTCAAACTTAATTGGGAACTATTTTGTACCTCCAACATTTGTGTAAAATGAGCTCCAGTGCGGGGGTCAGGAAGCCTGGCTTCTAGTCCACCTTCTAGTACTAGGTAGTTATGTGACCTTGGGCAAGTCATTTGATCACAAAGTTCCCTTGTCTGCAGAATATCAACAAAAAGCAATCATATCCTTCAAGGGGTCTTCTGTATAAAATAAAAGCAAATCTGAAATGGTTGATAAAGTTCGAAATCCTACATGATTTTATAGATTTCCCAATTAAGCTATCAAAATTCTTAGGCCATGAAAATGCCTATGGAAGCCATTGCAACAAACAATGAATATGGCCTTTGGTTTCAATTTGTTTTGTTTTTATTTTTCATTATGTCAATTTTCAAACATATGCAAAAGTAGAGAGAACAGTATAATTAACCCCCATGACCAATTACCCGGCTTTAATGAACATCAATGCTGCCTTCCTTTTTCTGATGCAGCCTCTCTGTGTATTTTAAAGCAAAATCTAAGACATAGGAATACAGTCCATTTTTATGATGACAAAAATAATGAGGGAATTTTATTTGGTTTTCTCAAATCCAGAGGAAAAAATTCATTTTAAAATCTGGCAAAATCCAAGCTGGTCTTAATTTCACTTGGTCCGTCTGCTTTTAAAATGTCTCAGAAAATGAATCTCTAATCTAAATACATAATACATTAATTCATCAGTCCAGGCCAAGGCCTAGTGAATTCTAATTGTCTGTGGAAGACAAGCAGGTGGGGGGTTCCTGCTAGTCTATGCAGAGGGCAGTATTTTCATTTCTATAATAACAGTATTCATAACATGAAATGTTTAGCTGGTTTAGTATATTAAACCAGTCTGGCTTGAGGGTAATTCTGACCAGAGATTCAACTATTCTTGACAAAATGAGTGAAGGCAAAAAGACTAATTAAAATTATCTTCTTCAAAAAGAAATTTTTGTAAAAGAAAGAAAAATGAGCTGCCCTGCCCACTCAATACAGAAGGCAGGAATCAATTTCTCCCTAAACCTGAGTACTTGCAATTTTCCCTGTGAATCCAGTTTACAGAGATCATTGACATTCACAATCCCAGCCTAATGACATATGTGGGACTGACATTCATGTACCCATTTGTAAGAATGAGAAGGTGAAGCCTCTAGGGGTCACACTAGATAGAGGAGACAAAGCTAAAGACTAGAGTCGGGTTCTCCTATTTCCTATGTCAGGGCTGACTCCCTATGTAAGCAAGTTTACCAAAAAAAAAAAAAAGAATTTCTTCACCTCCTATTTCCAATCTCCCTGGGACTTAATAAAGTATCTGTTCTTTATAGCAGCTCAGTAAATATTTCTTGCCTGTCTGACCACTGCCAAATAATGGGAAAGAAAGAATAAAAATAGAAAAAGGAGAAATCCGATAAAGGAAGAGGAAATAACATTAATAAGCTTAGCAAATAAAGCACAATCTGGGGGGGGGGGATGGAAACATGGAGAAAAACCTTTTACACCACAGTAAAGAGTCCTATGTCAGAAAAAAAAAGATTTAAATGCCATATACCAAAAAGCTGACAGTGGTGGCAATGACAACTGCAACTACTACTATTTTGATTTACTAGATTCTGTGGTAAGCCTATTAACCCTCTGAGGTAGGGAAGTAATACTATTATCCCCATTTAATGGGTGAAGAAAGTGGGGCTCAGAGAGGTTAAGCAACTTGCCCAAGGCTATAGAACTAATAAGGGTAGAGCTAGGATTCCAGCCCAGCCAGTCTGACTCAATTTTCATTTTTTTTATATTTTCTACACTTTGCAAATTTCCTACAATGAGCATGTATTACCTTTATTTTTAATCCTGTAGCATTCATCGTGTATAGAAATAATTTTGTCATTATATCATTAAGTATAGTTAATTACTATTTCTATTCATCATTTGTGTGTCACCTCAATTAGACTGTTAAGAGCCTGTGTCTAAGGGAGTGTCATGTTTTAATGCATATTATAGCTGCTGGATGAATACTTCTTAAATGAATGGACAATGGAGAGAAAAATGTGGGAGTATGAAGCAAAACAACCACCACAAAAAAAAAAAAAAAAAAAAGGTTTAGGGAGGGGATGAAAGAGATAGATGAGGAATAGAAAAACAGGCACAGAAATATAATGATCAAGAACAGGAGATGTGTGTGGGGTATAGGTAGAAAGACAAACACATAGCAATAAAGCAGGGAAAATAAGAAAGGAAGCTTCCTACACAGAACCTTGTTTGGGTGAAATTGTAAGCTTAAATGCATTAACAAAGAGAAGCCAGTTATAGGCAAGAAAGAAGACTTTTAAGATATGGTACTTTAAAATTTTTAAATAGAAAAATTGTTTCAAAGTACCTTATGAGAGGGGGAAGTACTAAAATTGCTTTTCTGGCAAAGCCTGTCCCTTCATCCAACAATTATCCTAAGATACTTGAGATCTCATCTCCATAAATTCAATAGGCAATTGGGGCCACTTTCTCTTTTGAGACCAGATGCAGAAACAGAAATTACAGTCATTTCCTATATTGCAGAAATTAGCTGGCCAGTTTTGAAAGCCACCTGCACGCATAATTCACATCATCAGAGGTTGGCATCTAGAAGGCTCAAGGCCCTGTCCTCTCTGCCACATACTTCACCCATGTAGAAGCTAAGCTCAGAAAACCAATGGTGAAGTTTAGGTTTGCTGTTTGCCCGTGTTATGAGGGGGTGGTCTTTTGGGTTCCTGACCTCTTGGGAATTAAAGAATAATTTTTTTCTCATAGTAATACCTACACATAGTTAAAATAATACTGAAGCATGGCTGATCGCAAATAACAGCAGTTCCCTGCTCCACCGTGCCCCAACATCCTCACAGGAAGAAACACTTTTTTATGGTTTTAACTGTTTTTTTCTGGTTTATATGTTATGTAATCTGAATAGTATGCCTAAACATCTATGTATTTAATAATTTTAGATGTTATCTATTAGCTTTCTTTTATAATAATTAATAATTTAGCTTTCTTATACTTCCCACACACAATGCCATCCCCTTCACTTCCCTCAATCCATCTATCACAATTCTTGGTTAAATGAGTAGCCAAGTTTATATGATTATGACTATGAAATTACCGGTCACTGCAAAGCAAAGTAGTGTATTATTGTTAGTCTTAGCATATTATTGTTAGTCTTTTGATTTTTTTCCCCAAAGTTTGTAAGTGCTTCAGTATTTCATTTTTTGAGATTTTTGAATTTCTTACTTTTTTTTTTTTAAGTAGGCTCCACGCCCAGTATGGAGCCCAATGTGGGGCTTGAACTCATGACCGTGAAATTGAGACCCAAGCTGAGATCAAGAGTTGGACACTTAACCAACTGAGCCACCCTGGCACCCCAAAATTTCTGTATTTCTTTTTTTTTTTAATATTTTATTTATTTATTTATCTGAGAGGGAGAGAGAGAGAGAAAGTGAGAGAGAGCAGGTCAGAGGGAGAAGCAGACTCCCCATGAAGCTGGGAGCCTGATGCAGGACTCGATCCCAGAACTCCAGGATCATGACCCGAGCCGAAGGCAGTCGCGCAACCAACTGAGCCACCCAGGTGCCCCCCCAAATTTCTGTATTTCTAATGCTATTTTTAATCCAAATGTTTTAACAGTTCTGTTAAATACCTATCAATAATTTTTCCAAATACTCCAACCCATCTAAAATATGCTGGTTCCATATTCCCCCTGAAGATTGCCCTCTCTCAGCTCTCTGTTCTCCTGCTACAAACCAGGCCAGTTATCTTATGGCCTGGAACATGACTATACTTCTGGGACTTCTCACCATTCTCTGGAATTGGATTCTTGGTTTCCTGGATCTTATACTGTGTCTTCCTTTTTCTTCGTTTACTCTCTGATTTTCAGTAGAGTACAACCTCCAATAACTTCCAGAGACAGTGTTCATAGGAGAAATTTTTTGAGACTTGTACATTCTACTCTAATATTTAACATGAGCATGACTGGACTGCTACATAATTTTAAGATGAGAATCATATTCCATTAAAAAATTAGACACTTATGGCCAATTGATTTTCAACAAGAGTGCCAAGACCCTTCGATGTGAAAAGAGTTGTGTGCTAGGACAAGTGCTAGGACAGCTGGATATGCACAACCAGAATAATGAAATTGGACCCTTAAATCATACCATACACATAAACTCAAAATGAATCATCAAAGACCTAAATATAAGAGCTAAAACTATAAAACTCTTAGAAGATGAAATAGGTCTGAATCTTCATGACCTTGGATTAGGCAATGCTTTCATTTGCCCACACAACTAAAAAGCAAATACAACCAAAAAGTAAATGGGACTTCATGAAAATTAAAATTTTTGTGCTTTTAAGGACACTATCAACAAAATGAAAGATAACACATAGAATGGGAGAAAATATTTGCAAATGTATCAGATATGGGACTTGTAGAATACATAAAGAATGCTTATAATAATAGAAAGACAAATTACCCAATTAAAAATGGGTATATGATTTAAACAGACATTTCTCCAAAGAAGATATACAAATGGTCAATAAGCAAATGAGGAGAAGCTCAAGATCAGTAGTTATCAGGGCAATGGAAATTAAAACCACAATGAGATAATTGCTTCACACCCACTAGGATGGTAATAATAACAACAACAACAACAACAACAACAACAACAACAACAACAAGTGTTAACAAAGATGTTAGAAATTAGAGTCCTCATACACTGCTGGTGGGAAGAAAAAGTGGTACAGCTGCTGTGGAAAACAGTTTGGCATTTCTCCAAAAAGTTAAAGATAGAATCACCATGTGACCCAGCATTTCACTCCCAGGTATATACCCAAGAGAATTAAAAACATATATCAACACAAAAACATACATGTTACTCTTCATAACAACATTATTCATAATAGCCCAAAAGTGGAAACAACCCAAATATCCACCAACTGATAAACGGACAAAATAGGGCATATCCATGCAATGGGATATTATTCAGTCATAAAAAGGAATGAGGTAGTAATACATGCTACAATATGGATGAGCCTCAAAAACATTATGCCGAAAGAAAGAAGCCAGACAAAAAAGGTAACATATCATATGATGCCATTCATAGGAAATGTTCAGAGTAGGCAAATTAGTACAGACAGAAAGCAAGTTAGTGCTTGCCAGAGGCTAGAGAGAGGGGGGATGGGGTAAATGGGAGTAACTGCTAATGGGTAGAGTTTCTTTTGGGGATGATGAAAATGTTCTGGAATTAGATAGTGGTGGTGGTTGCACAACTCCATGAATGTGCTAAAAATCACTGACTTCTATAATTTTAAGTGGATAAATTTTATGGTATGTGAATTATAGTTCATTAAAAGTGTCTTTAGAAAAGTAATACAGGGATGCCTCGGTGGCTCAGTTGATTGAGCAGCTGCCTTTGGCTCAGGTCATGGTCCCAGTGTCCTGGGATCGAGTCCCACATCGGGCTCCTTGCTCAGCAGGGAGCCTGCTCCTCTCTCTGCCTCTGCCTGCCTCTCTGTCTGCTTGTGTTCTCTCTCTGTTAAAATAAAATAAATAAAATCTTTAAAAAAAAGAAAAGAAAAGAAAAGTAATACAATACTTGTATTGGCGCCTGGGTGGCTCAGTGGGTTAAAGCCTCTGCCTTCAGCTCAGGTCACGATCTCAGGGTCCTGGGATCGAGCCCGGCGTCAGGCTCTCTGCTCAGCGGGGAGTCTCCATCCCCCCCCTCTGTCATTCCCTCTGCTTGGGCTCTCTCTCTCCCTCTCTCTCTGTCAAATAAATAAATAATTGTTTTTATTCTGTTATGTTAGTCATCATTAGTTTTTGATGCAGTGTTCCAAGATTCATTGTTTACATGTAACACCCAGTGTTCCATGCAATACAAAATTTAAAAATATGATAGCTGATGGTGAATGCTATGAAATGTGTAAGCCTGATGTTTCACAGACCTGTACCCCTGGGGCAAATAATACATTATATGTTAATTAAAAAAATATGACAGCTGAAATAGAAGAGTTGGAAGATAAAGATAGAAAATTCTCCCAGAAGGTAAAAAGAAAAAGGAAAAGAAAAGAAAAGAAAAGAGAACATACCAAAGAGATGGAAAATAGGAGGAAAAAATTATAAAGTTTAGGGGATCTTTCCAGACTTAACATTGGACTAACAGAATAATAATAGCAAATGCTGTGCTGATTACTGCCATGGGTGCTTTTTATGGACTCATTTAATCCTCTCAACAATCCTATGGGATAGACGCTATTATTATTATCCACGTTTTACGGATTTGGGGGGCGGGGCACAGAAAGGCTAAGCAAATTGTACAAGGTGATATAGCCAGTAGATGGTAAATTCAGGATCTAAAACCTAGGCAGCCTGGCTTCAAAAACAATGCACTTCGGGTGCCTGGGTGGCTCAGTCGGTTAATGATCTTCAGCTCAGATCATGATCCCAGGGTCCTTGGATTGAGTCTGGCATTGGGGTTCCTGCTCAACAAGAGGCTGCATCTCCCTCTGCCCTTCACCCCGCTTGTGCTCTCTCTCTAATAAATAAATAAAATCTTAAAAAAAAACAACGACGACGACAAAACCACACTGCACTTAAACATTAATCATAAACATTAATCACCTCTCTTAGAAGTTCCCAAAAGAAAAGGTAGGGAAAATAAAAGAGAGGAAATCATCAAGAGCATTGCCTACAATTGAAAGATATCACTCTCCATATTAAAAGGACCAAATGACTGCTGCCCATCACAAAGAATGAATGAAACAATACACGAAGGCACATCACTGTGGAATTTCAGAACCTTGAGGATAAAGAGATGATTCTAAAAACTTTTGAAGAAAAAAAAAAGGTCACATTCAAAGGGATGGAAATTAGAATGTACTGAACAGCAATACTGGATTCTAAAAGACAGTGAGCAATGACTAATTTTTATTATAATTTCATTGAACTATAATTCACATACCATAAAACTCACCTATGTAAACTATAGAATTCAATTGTTTCCAGTATATTCACAGTGTTGTGCAACACTCAAAAAAATCCATTTTAGAACACTGTCATAACCCTCAAAATAAATCTTGTACCTTTGTACCTTTTAAGCCATTACTTTTCAATTCTCCTATCCCCACCAGCCCATGCCAACCATCAAATGTACTTTCTGTCTTTACTGATTTGCCTACTATAGATATTTCATATAAATGGAGTTATTCAACATGTGGCCTTTTGTGAATGGCTTCTTTCACTTAGCATAATATTTTCAAGGTTCATCCATATCATACCGTTTTATGACCGAGTAATATTCCATTGTATAGATTTATCACATTAGTTTATCTGTTCTTTAGTTAGTAGACATTTGTCTTGTTTCCACTTTTTGCTTATAACTTTTTTTAAATTTTATTTTATTTTTTCAGTGTTCCAATATTCATTGTTCATGCACCACACCCAGAGCTCCATGCAGTACATGCCAAACATTTTTATAACCTATACTACTTTTATGATCTAAAAAAAAGTTTTTTAAAGAATTATAGAGGGAAAATTACATTAGAAACATTACTTCAGGGATGCCTGGGTGGCTCAGTCAGTTAAGCGTCTGCCTTCAGCTCAGGTCATGATCCCGGGGTCCTGGGATCAAGCCCCACATCAGGCTCCTTGCTCAGCGAGGAGTCTGCTTCTCCCTCTGCCTGCTCTGCCTGCTGCTCCCCCACTCCTGAGCTCTCTCTCTCTCTGAAAAATAAGTAAAATCTTTTAAAAATAAATTTAAAAAAGAAACATTATTTTAGCATCCACTCATGATGAATAATGTGAGACATTATTAATCACCATATAATCAATCACCATGATTCTAAAAACCAGAGCCACAGGCACCTGGCTGGCTCAGTAGAGCACGCAACTCTTAATCTTAGAGTTGTGAGTCCATGCCCCACATCGGGCATGGAGCTTACCTCAAAAAAATAAAAATAAAAACCAGATATATTCTGATGTGGGTCACGCTCTTCCAACCTTACTACCCCATTTCCATTCCTACATTCTTTCCACTCTATTCCCACACTGCCCTATAAGTGACTAATCTCCCTAGTTTCTGGTTTATCCTTCTTGTTTTTCTTTTTCATAAATGAACACAAATATGTATTTTCTTATATTCTCTTCTTTCTTATATAAGGGGAACATATTACAGATATTCTGTTGAACTTTTTTTCACTTAATATCTTTCATATAATCCATAGCAGTTCACACAGAACTTCTTCACTGCTTTTACAGAAGCATAGTATTCCATTTCGTGGAGATTATATAGTTTATTCGACCACTCTTTCTTTGCATGAATATCCTTTCATATGTTTACTAGTTATCTGTATCTTTAGTAAAATATCTGTTCACATTTTTGTCCATTTTACAAATGTATTTTTTTTAATGTTGAGTCTTGAAAGTTATTTATATATATTAGTATAGAGACCTTTGTTGAGGGGTACCTGGGTGGCTCAGTCCACTAAGCATCTGCTTTCAGCTCAGGTTGTGATCCCACAGCTCTGGGATCAAGCCCCACATCAGGCTTCCTGCTCATCAGGGAGCCTGCCTCTCCCTCTCCTGCTCCCCCTGCTTGTGCTCTCTCTCTCTCTCTCTGTCAAATGAATAAATAAAATATTTTTTAAAAAAAGACCTTTGTTGGGGTGCCTGGGTGGCTCAGTGGATTAAAGCCTCTGTCTTCAGCTCAGGTCATGATCTCAGGGTCCTGGGATAGAGCCCCACATCCGGCTCTCTGCTCAGCAGGGAGCCTGCTTCCTCCTGTCTCTCTGCCTGCCTCTCTACCTACTTGTGTTCTCTCTCTCTCTGTCAAATAATAAATAAATAAATAAATAAAATCTTTAAAAAAAAAAGACCTTTGTTGGTAGGTGTTTGTAAATATTTTCTCAGAGTCTGTAACTTTCTTTTTATCCTCGTAACAGGGTATTTTACAGTGCCAAAGTCTTTTAATTTTTTTTTAAAGATTTTATCCAGGGCGCCTGGGTGGCTCAGTCAGTTAAGTGTCTCCCTTCCACTCAGGTCATGATCTCAGGGTCCTGGAATCAAGACCCAATAAGGCTCTCTTCTCAGCAGGGAGCCTGCTTCTCCCTCTGCCCCTCCTTGCACCCCCTCACTCATGCTCTCTCTCTCTCTAATAAATAAATAAAATCTTTAAGAAAAGATTTTATCCATCTACTTCAGAGAGAGAAAGAGAGTGCACATGAGTGGGGGAAGGAGCAGAGGGAGAGAATAACCAAGCAGACTCCTGCTGAGAGTGGAGCCAGAGGCAGGGCTCAATCCCATGACCCATGAGATCAGGACCTGAGCTGAAACCAAGTCAGACATTCAAACAAATGAGCCACCCAGGTACCCCCAAAGTCTTTTAATTTTAATGAAGTCCAACTTATTAATGTTTTATTTCATAGAATGTTCTTTTGGTCTTATGTCTAAGACTCTTCGTGTAGCCCTATTTTCCAAAGATACTCTTCTATGTTTTCTGTAAAAATGTTTATAGTTTTGTGTTTACATTTAAATATATGATCCATTTTGAATTAATTTTTGTATATGGTGTGAGCTTAACATGGAGGTTCATTTTTTATGCCCTATGGTTGTCCAAATGTGCCAGCACCATTTGTTGAAATGAATATCCTTCCTAGAGCCCAGATGTCCATCAACTGATGAATGGATAAAGAAGATGTGGTATATATATACAATGGGATATTACTCAGCCAACAGCAAAAAAATGAAATCTTGCCATTTGCAATGATGTGGATGGAACTAGAGGGTATTATGCTAAGTGAAATAAGTCAATCAGAGAAAGACAATTATCATATGACCTCACTGATATGTGGAATTTAAGAAAAAAACAGAGTAGGGGCGCCTGGGTGGCTCAGTTGTTTGGCAACTGCCTTGGGCTCAGGTCATGATCCTGGAGTCCCTGGATTGAGTCCCGCATCAGGCTCCCTCCTCAGTGGGGAGTCTGCTTCTTCATCTGACCTCTCCCTCTCATGCTTCCTCTCTCTCATTCTCTCTCTCTCTCTCAAATAAATAAATAAACAAAATCTTTAAAAAAAAAAAGAAAAAAACAGAGAGGATCATAGTGGAAGAGAGGAAAAAATAATACAGGACAAAACCAGAGAGGGAGACAAACTATAAGAGACTCTTAATCATAGGAAACAAATTGAGGGTTGCTGGAAGAGAGGGGAGTAGGTGAGGGGAGGGGGTAACTGGGTGATGGACATTAAGAAGGGCATGTGATATGATGAGCACTTGGTATTATATAAGACTGATGAATCGCAAACCTGTACCTCTGAAACCAATAACACACTATATATTAATAAAAATTTTTCAAAAAAATGAAATGAATATCATTTCTTCATTGAATTAATTTTGATCCTTTATCAAAACTCAAATTTGGCAATAATTTCTTTGATATGGCACCAGAGTGCAAAAAAAAAAGAAAATTGATAAATTGGACTTCATCAAAATTAAAAATTTTGTGCTTCAAAGGACTCCATCAAGAAAGTGAAGACAGTTCACAGAATGGAAGAAAATACTTGAAAATCATACATCCATATACAGAATATACAAAGAACTCTTGCAACTCAATAATAAAAAGACAAATAAGCCAAGCGAAAAAAGAACAAAGCATTTGAATAGACATTTCTCCAAAGAAGATATACAAATGACCAATAAGCACATTTTAAAAACTCAGTATCGAAAAATAAAAAACAAAAAACAAAACCTCAATATCATTAGTCACTAGGGAAATGGAAATTAAAACCCCAGTAACAGTTAATATCCCCTAGAATGCCTATAACGAAAAAGATGGACAATAACAAGTGTTGGTGACGATGTGCGGAAACTGAAACACTCATACACTGCTGGTGGGAAGGTGAAATGCTGTGGGTGCTTTGGAAAACAGTTTGACAGTTTATTAGAAAGTCACAGTGGGGCGCCTGGGTGGCTCAGTTGGTTAAGCAACTGGCTTCGGCTCAGGTCATGATCCCAGAGTCCTGGGATTGAGTCCCATGTCCGGCTCCCAGCTCCACAGGGAGTCTGCTTCTCCCTCTGACCTTCTCCCCTCTCATGCTCTCTCTCATTGTCTCTATCTCAAATAAATAAATAAAATCTTTAAAAAAAAAAAAAGGAAGTCATAGAGTTCCTATATGACCCAAGAATTCCACTCATACACACACACACACACACATATCTCTTGTATATGTATACAAGAGAATTCAAAATACATATATATGTATACCCATATATACATAACATATATATATATATACCCAAGAATTCAAAACATATATCCACACAAAAGCTTGCACACAAATGTTCATAGCAGCATTATTCATAATAGCCAAAAGTGGAAACAGTGCAAATGTCCATCAACTGATAAATGATAAACAAAATGGAATACTATGGAATATTAATCAGCCATAAAAAGTAATGAAATACTAATATGTGCTACAACATGGGTGAATCTTGAAAACATAACACTAAGTGAAAGAAGCTAGACACAAAAAACACATAGTTTAGGATTCCATTTATATGAAATGTGCAGAATAAGCAAATCCCTACATACAGAATGTAAATTAATAATTCCCAAAGTCTGGAGGATTAGGGAAGATGGATATAAAGAATGACTGCTAATGAGTACCTGATTTCTGTTTTAGGGTGATGAAAATGTTCTGGAATTAGATAATGGTAATGGTTGCACAACTGTGTGAATATATGAAAAACCACTGAATTTTATACTAAAATTTTTTTTAAATAAACAAAAATATCTATTGAGGATATGTGTTGTACCATTTCTGGGATTTTGTATTCTATTCCACTGATCTATGTGTCTATTCCTCAGCCAATACCACACTGTCTTAAGTATGTACTTGTATAGTAAGTCTTAAAAATAGGAATAGTGGGGGCACCTGGGTGGCTCAGTGGGTTAAGCCTCTGCCTTTGGCTCGGGTTATGACCTCAAGGTCCTGGCATCGAGCCCCGAATCCGGATCTCTGCTCAGCAGGGAGCCTGCTTCCCCCTCTCGCTCTGCCTGCCTCTCTGCCTACTTATGATCTCTCTCTCTCTCTGTCAAATAAATAAATAAAATCTTAAAAAAAAAATGGCTGTTTACCAGTGGCCAGTAATTAACATATCCTTGGGTGGCTCAGTGGGTTAAGACTCTGCCTTCAGCTCGGGTCATGATTTCAGGGTCCTAGGATCGAGCCCCGCATTGGGCTCTCTGCTCAGCGGGAAGCCTGCTTCCCCTGCCCCCCACCTGCCTCTCTGCCTACTTGTGATCTCTCTGTCAAATAAATAAATAAAATCTTAAAAAAAAATAGGAATAGTGATTCCTCCCACTTTATTTCTTTCTAGTCATTATAGTTCTTTTTCCTTTTCTTTTTTTAAAATATTTTATTTATTTGACAGAGAGAGAGAGATAGAAAGAAAGCACAAGGAGGGGGAGTGGAAGAGGGAGAAGTAGGCTCCCCACTTAGCAGGGAGCCCAGTGTGGGACTCTATCCCAGGACACTGGGATCATGATCTGAGCCGAAGGCAGATGCTCAACTGACTGAGCTACCCAGGTGCCCCCTTTTACTTTTCATACAGTTTTAAAAATAAGATTGATTATATCTACAAAATATATTGTTGGGGTTTTGATAGGAACTGCATTATACCTATGGATCAATTTGAGAGGAAATGATATTTCTACTATGTTGAATATTCCAATCCATGCACACATTATATCTCTCCATTTATCTAGTTGATTTCTTTCATTTGTGTTTTAAAATTTTCAGCATATACCATATAGATACTGTAATTATTTTGTTAGATATATATCTATTCCAATTCTTTGGAGTGATTTAAATGACATGT
Source organism: Nasua narica (assembly GCA_028533885.1). Taxonomy (NCBI): domain Eukaryota; kingdom Metazoa; phylum Chordata; class Mammalia; order Carnivora; family Procyonidae; genus Nasua; species Nasua narica. The sequence goes on along the minus strand of CM052801.1, from coordinate 91,991,584 downwards.
ATTTCTAATTTTTGCTTCCACATGTTCCTTGCTAGTATATGAGAATATGATTGATTTCTGTGTATTGATCTTGTACCTATGACCTCACTGAACTCACTCGTTAATTCTACAAACTTCTTAAAAAAACTTCACTTTTTAAAAACGTTTTATTTATTTATTCACTTCAGTAATCTCTGCACCCAATGTGGGCCTCAAATTCACAACCCTGAGATCAAGAGTCTAATGCTCTTTTGACTGAGCCAGCTAGGCGCCCCCAGAAATTGTTTGTATACTCCTTTTCCATACAGATAATCAATCATGTAATCTAAAAACAGAACAGTTTTATTTCTTCCTTTCCAATATGTATGCATTTTATTTCTTTTTCTTGCCTTATTGAGCTGGCTAGGATTTCTGAAACTATGATGAATAAAGAGTAGAGAAAGCAGACATCCTTCATCTTGTTCCTGATCTTAGGGGGAAAGCACTCAATCTTTTGCTATTAAGTATCATGACAGCTGCAAAATTTTTATAGACTCTTTATCAAGTTGAGAAAATTCTTCTCTTTATCTAATTTTCTAGTTTTTATTTTTTACTCATGAATGAGTGTTGAATTTTGTCACATGCATTTTCTGCATCAATTGATATAATCGCACAATTTTTCTCCTTTAGCCTGTTACAGGGAATTACTTTAATTTTCCAGTATTGACCCAGACTTGTATTCCTGAAATAAGTCGCACTTAATCATGATGTATAATTCTTTTTTGATAAGAACTGGAAAGAGGGGCGCCTGGATGGCTCAGTCAGTTAAGCGTCCAACTCTTGTTTTAGGTTCAGGTCATGATCTCAGGGTCCTGAGATCTAGCCCTGCATCGGGCTCCTAGCTCAGCAGGGAGTCTGCTTCCTCTCTCTCTCCTTCTGCCTCTCCCCCTGCTTGTAAACTTTCTCTAAAATAATTAATTAATTTATTTATTAATTAAATCTAAAAAAAAATTGAGCAAAGATTTGTTGAGAAAAATTGACATCTAAGATCATGAGATATACTGGTCTATCCTTTCCCTTTTTTGTACTACTTTTGTCTGGTTTTGTTATTAGGGTACTATATTGACTTCATTTAGTGAGTTGGCAAGTGTACTGTCTTCTGCTATTTCCTGGAAAAGATTGTACAGAATTGATAACTAATTTTTCTCAAACGTTTGGTAGAACTGTCCAGTGCAATGATTAGGATCAGATTTCTTTATTAAAGTATTTTTTAATTAATTTATTTATTTTTGAGAGAGAGAGAGAGAGAATGTGCGAGCAGGGGGAGGGAAGGAGGAGAGGGAGTGAAACCGACTCCCTGTTGAGTGCAGAGCCCATGTGGGGCTCCATCTCACGAACCTGAAATCATGACCTGAGCTGAAATCAAGAGTCCTGAAGTTTAACTAACTGAGCCATCCAAGTGCCCCTCTTTATGAAAGCTTTTAAATTAGAAATCCAATATCTTCAAGTTATAGGACTATTCATATTATCCATTTTGTATTGTGTGAGTTTGAGTAGTTGTACTTCTCAAGGAATTGGTTCGTTTCATCCACGTTTTTTAATTTATGTCAGTAGAGGGCGCCTGGGTGCCTCAGTCGGTTAAGCATCTGCCTTTGGCTCAGGTCACCATTTCAGGGTCCTGGGAATGAGCCCCATATGGGGCTCCCTGCTCAGTGGGGAGCCTGCTTCCCCCTCTCCCTCTGCCTGCTGCTCCCCCTGCTTGTACTCCCTCTCTCTGTCAAATAAATAAAATCTAAAAAAAATAATAATAACTTATGTCAGTGGAGTTGTTCATAGTATTGCATTACTATTCTCTAATGACTGAAGGATCTGTAGTACAATCCTCCATTTAATATCTGATATTGGTAATTCGTATCTTCTCTCTTTTTATCTTTTTCAGTCTTCATAGAGGATTATCAATTTTTCTGATAATGCCAAAAAACTAGCTTTTGTTTCACTGATTTTCCTATTGTTTTCTCATTTTCAATTTCATTTATTTCTGCTCTTTACTATTTCATTTCTTGTACCTGCCTTGGGTTTGTTTTATTCTTTCTCTAGTTTATTCCAGGTGGTCACTTAGATTATTGATTTGACATCCTTCCTCTTTTCTATTTTACACATTTAGTGCTATAAATTTCTCTCTCAGCAACAACTCTGTATTGACCTGCTAATCTTTCTGTTGCTGTTCATTTATTATATTGTGGTTTTTTGAGATTCCTACTTTAATGGCGCCCTCTTCTGTCAGCATAACAAAGTCCAGATATTTAATAAATTTGTGTTTCTGTTTCTGTTTCTGTGATAGGGGAGAGTTCATGTGCTCTCTGATTTTGTGGTTCTCTGTTCTTCATGTTAGCTCTAACTTTGCCCTTTTTCTTTTCCCCTCCACCACTCAATTGACAAAGGGTTCTTCTCCATTGCTTTTTACCTTTTTTTCTTTCCCAGAATCTATGTGTTTCTTTGTGTTTCAAACACTGCCCCTTCAAATCATGCATGCTTGTAAGTTTCTTTCCTGTAGTTTAACCAGTTTAAAAAATTTAGGGTGAACTTGGCCTTTCTGGTGGTGCTTTTTATATAACTTTAGGCTTTTTAGCTATTTTCCCTCTTCTGTTTTCCTCTCAGGTTTTCTCTATCAGCCTTGCTCACCACAAAACCCTGTAAGAGGTCAGATGGAAGGTCAAGGAAACATGAGACCTAATCCACTATAATTTGGTATTATCTCTCCTTTAAATTACAATTATTTTGAAGTTTCCATATTCTTTTTCTTCCAGTTAAGGTGAGGTTTGGTATAGTTTTATTTTTCTCTTCTTTTTGTTCTATACTGCTTTTGGAAGAAATGTTGAAATATTGGGCTGTCGGTGGCTGCCATTGTTGTCAGCTACCCAGAAATTCTCCATCATCCAGAATTCTAATAATGGATGTTATTTATGGTGACTACAAGTATTTCTTAGTATAAAGATACTTAGGGCGCCTGGGTGGCTCAGTTGGTTGGCCTACTGCCTTCAGCTCGGGTCATGATCCTGGAGTCCCGGGATCGAGTCCCATGTCGGACTCCCAGCTCTGTGGGAAGTCTGCTTCTCCCTCTGACCTTCTCCCCTCTCATTCTCAGTCTCTGTCTCTCTAATAAATAAATAAAATCTTTTTAAAAAAAGATATTTATACTAGGGAAGATGTGGGAAATAATGTATAATTTTTCCAGGGCAAAGCTAATGTTTCTCTTTTTATCCTGTTTTCAATCTCAGTGTTTTGTTTGGAATACAAAGGCCTCCCCTCTTCTCCCAACTACCAGCACTAAATATGAAACACCAAGATTCTAATATGTAAATTATTGCAGTTTCTATCTCCAGTATAATATGAATTTCAGGAGTAAACTGCAGTACAGCCTGTCATTCTAGTTGAGAGTGTTTAGCTAGATTAGAAGGGATAATATATCCATGAGTTTGTTCAAAGATTCATCTGTTTAGATACCAATCTCTCATACGTCATGGTTACCTCTGGGGAGACCTTACTTGATAAAGCTGTGACAGATAAAAATAGATTTCCTTATGAGACCTGTTTTTACAACATGATTTCAAAATATATGTTAATGAATAGCATTTCTAATTAAAGTTTAGTGGCCAAGTTCTCTCATGCACCTTTTTCAGAAAGTACGACATTGGAATCAATATAGCGGAATGGTTGAGGCATGCGATTCTCAGAGCCAGAATGCCTAGATTAATAGCCAAGTTCTGCCATTTTATAGACGTGTGACCAAGTTACTAAACACCTCAGTAACTCGTTTTCTCACCTAGAAAACTGAGGTAGTGGATGCCTGGGTGGCTCAGTCAGTTAAGTGTGTGACTCTTGAATTCGATTCAGGTCATGATCTCAAGGTCATGAGATTGAGCCCCACATTGGGCTCCACACTGGGTATGGAGCCTGCTTAAGATTCTCTCTCTCCCTCTCCCTCCATCTCTCCTCACCCCTCTCTCTCTCTCCCTCCATCTCTCCCCACCCCTCTCTCTGTCTGTCTCTCTCTTAAAAAAAACAAAGAAAAAAAGAAAATGGAGGCAGTAACAGTACCTATATCATGGCGCAGTTGGGAGGATTAAGTGCGTTAATACATGTGAGGCGCATAAAACAGTGCATAACATAGTAAGTTTTTAGAAGTGCAATATTTATCATATTACTTAGTTTTACCAGTATTTTAAAAAAATATTTTATTTATTTATTTGAGAGAGAGAGAGAGAGAGCACAAGCAAGGTGGGAGAGGGGGCAGAGGGAGAGAGAGAAGCAGACCCCCCACTAAGCAGGAAGCCCACTATGGAGCTAGATCCTAGGACCCTGAGATCATGGCCTGAACCAAACGCAGATGTTTAACCAACTGAGTCACCCAGGTGCCCCAGTTTTACCAGTATTTTTAATGACCATATTAATTATCTGTTGTTACATAAAAAATTGTCACAATTTCACAGCTTTACACAACACCCATTTCTTATCTCACCATTCCTGTAGGTCAGGGATATGGGCACTGCTTAACTGGGTCCTCTGCTTCAGAGTTTCATACAAGGCAGCAATGAAGGTGTTGATCTGGGCCTTGGGTTCCGTTCTGAAGGATGACTAGAAAAGGATTTGCTCCAAACTCATGGTTGTTAGCAAGTTTCATTTTTTTGTCATTGTCTTTGGGACTGAGGACCCAGTGTCTAGCTAGGCTATTGGCCAGAAGCCATCCTAAGTTCCTTATTACATGGGATTCCTCAACGTGACAACTTGCTTCATCAAAGCCAGCAAGGTAGAAAGCTAGAAAGACAGAGGTTACAATCTCTTGTAACCTAATCACAGAAATAATACCTCATCACCTATGTCATTTTCTATTGGTTAGAAGTAAGTCACTTAAGCCAGCCTACACACAAGGGGGGTGACTACCTGGACACAGGGATCACTGGAGGCCATCTTAGAGTCTGTTGACCACACATCTTAACAAGAAAGTGTAGTATTTTTTTGAAGATTTGATTTTTTTTAAAGATTTTTATTTATTTATTAGAGAGCGAGAGACTGAGAATGAGAGGGGAGAAGGTCAGAGGGAGAAGTAGACTCCCCGCAGAGCCGGGAGTCCAATATGGGACTCGATCCCGGGACTCCGGGATCATGACCTGAGCCGAAGGCAGTTGCTCAACCAAGTGAGCCACCCAGGCGCCCTTGAAGATTTGATTTTTAAGTAAACTATACACCCAACATGGGGCTTGATCTCACAACCCTAAGATCAAGAGCCACACACTCCACTGGCCTAGCCAGGCAGGCACCCCAAAAAGAAAGTGCAGTACAGTAGAGATATTTCAGAACATTGATTCTGTAATCAGTTTACCCAAATTTAAATGCTGATTAACTTGGGCAGTTTACTGTGAGTCCGTTTCCTCATCTTCAACATGAAGTAATAACAGTACTTGGGAAGGATGAAATATGAATATCTATATATTTATCTTCCTTTGAACTTATTGAGTGTTTAATAAATATTAGTTAATATTATTCCAAAGCTAACAGAATATTTAGTTTAACCAGCTAGTGTATTCTATACATTACTGCTAAACAGTTGATCAGATAGGGCTTGAGAAAAATGAACAAAAACAAAAGATCATCACAAAATTGTTACTCTTACTCCTAAACTCACGAAACAAACTAAGGGTTGCTGGGAGGTGGGGGGGTAGGGATATGGACATGGGGGAGGGTATGTGCTATGGCAAATGCTGTGAAATGTGTAAGCCTGATGATTCACAGACATGTACCCTGGGGCAAATAATACATTATATGTTAATAAAAAATTTAAAAAAAACCAAAAAAACCCACAAAATTGTTACTCTTCCCTATTAATTATGATAACTTTGAAAAGTGTCACTTCTGTATAGACTCTCAGCTAGGTTATGGTTTTTTTTTTTTTTTAAAGATTTTATTTATTTATTTGAGAGAGAGAGAGGAAGCATGAGAGGGAGAGGTCAGATGGAGAAGCAGACTCCCCGCTGAGGAGGGAGCCCGATGCGGGACTCTATCCAGGGACTCCAGGATCATGACCTGAGCCGAAGGCAGTTGCTTAACAACTGAGCCACCCAGGCACCCCGTTATGGTTTTTTTTAAAGGTGCTTCTATGCTCAGAACCAGATTAATAATGACAATTAGAACTCAATGCCACACATCAGCTATATCTCCACTCTAATCCAGCCACAACATCTGATACACATGTATAGATTAAGACTTTTAATTGCATTATTAGTATATTTTCTTTATTTAACTAAATACAATTCAATATACCATTACTGAGATCCTTCTATGGTCCAATCCCTTTGCTGGACACTTGAGAATACAATTCCTAACCTCGAGGAGCTCCGAGTCTCTATGCAGAGAAAGGTAAACATGGGATAATACAGTGTGATATGCACTGTGGCAGAAGTCAGCATAGGGTGCTATGGGAACCCAGAGGAGGAAGATTAACCTAAATTAGGTAAGCCAGCAAATGCTTCCTCAACAAGGTGATACCTGACTGGAGGCTTAAAGTATGGGTGAGGATCTTCTCAGTAGAGAATACAAGAGGTGAACCAGAAATATCCTTGCTTTCAGATTCATAGTCCAGTGGGGGAGACGAACTCACATAAAGCTAATGACACTACATGTGATGAAATGCTGCAAGAGCATAGGAAAGCACATTCTGACTGGGGTGAAGGGTGGTCACCTAAGGGTTCATAGAGGAGGAGATAGCGGAGCCAGAATTTAATTCTTCAGGTTTTCTCCATTGCTGCTTCCAGGGTTAAGTGAAATTTTCCAGGTTGGGGCTATTTTTTGTTAATCGCCCTTCATTATCCACATGTGATTAAAGAAACAGTCAATTGGAAATTAGAACATTAGAACTATGTACCTGCATTTCACCTTGGCTGTCTCCTGACTTAAGCATTATCATGCCAAGGCATATCCATACATTGTCTCAATAATGATAGTATTCACATTAATAATAATAATAGTCTAACATTTGTATAATTTGTTCTAGTTTAGAAACCACATTTTATACACATTATATTTACAAATTAATTATATTTCAGACATATAGAAAAATACAGAAAATGATAAAATAGCCACCTATAATCACACCACCTAATTAACTGGATGTTACTGTTTTACCTTTTTTGCTTTGGCTCTCTCTTTCTCTAAGAAATAATGTAAAACAGACACATAAATCAACAGAATAGAATAGAGAGCCCAGAAAAAACCCCAAATATATATGGTCAATTAATCTATGACAAAGGAGGCAAGAATATACAATGGGGGAAAGGCAATCTCTTCAATAAATGGTGTTGGGAATATTGGACAGTACATGTTAAAGAATGAAACTGGACCACTATCTTATACCTTGTAAAAAAATAAACTAAAATAGATTAAAGACTTGAATGTAAGACCTGACACTATAAAACTCCTAGAAGAAAACACAGGCAATGAGCACTTTGACATCAGTCTCAGCAATATTTTTTTGGACCAGTCTCCTCAGGCAAAGGGTAGCAAAAGCTAAAATAAATGCGATTACACTAAACTAAAAAGCTTTTGCACAGCAAAAGAAACCATTAGTAAAATGAAAATACAACCTAATGAATGGGAGAAGATATTTGCAAATCATATATCCAATAAGAGGTTAGTATCTAAAATATATAAAGGACTTATACAACTTAATATCAAAAGAACAACCCAATTAAAAAATGGGCAGAGGCCCTGAATAGACATTTTTCCAAAGAAGACATTCAGATAGCCACCAGGCACATGAAAAGATGCTCAATATCACTAATCATCAGAGAAATGCAAATCAAAACTACAATGAGCTATCACCTCACACCTGTCAGAAGGCTATTATCAAAAATACAAAAAATTACTAGCGTTGGCGAGGATGTGGAGAAAAGGGAACCCTCCCACACTGTTGGTGGGAATGTAAATTGATGCAGCCACTATGAAAAACAATATGAAGCTTCCTCAAAAAATTAAAAGCAGGGGCGCCTGGGTGGCTCAGTTGGTTAAGCAACTGCCTTTGGCTCAAGTCATGATCCCGGAGTCCCGGGATCGAGTCCCACATCGGGCTCCCAGCTCCATGGGGAGTCTGCTTCTCACTCTGACCTTCTCCCTTCTCATGCTCTCTCGCACTCTCTCTCTTTCCTAATAAATAAATAAATAAAATCTTTTAAAAAAATGAAAAGCAGAACTACCATATGATCTGGTAATTCCACTTCTGTGTATCTATCCGAAGAAAACAAAAACACCAATATGAAGAGATAAATGTACTGCTATGTTCACTGCAGCATCATTAACAATAGCCAATATATGGAAAAAACCCAAGTGTCTATCTTTCAACAGATGAATGGATAAAGAAGATGTGGGACACACAAATACACACACACACACACACACACACACACACACACACACATATACACACACACTGGAATACTACACACATGAAAATTTCATTATAAAGAATGAAATTTGGCCATTTGTGACAACATGGATATGGACCTAGAGAATATTATGCTGTGTAAATAAATCAAAGAACGACAAATACTGTATAATTTCACTTACATATGCACTTTAACAAATAAACGAGCAAACAAAACAAAACAGAAACAGACTCAGAGATAGAGGAAACAAACTGCTGGCTACCAGAGTGGGAAGGGGGTTGGGGGGAGACCAAAATAAGTCAAGGACATTAAGAGGTACAAACTTCCAGATACAAAATAAATAAATTATGGTAATGTAATGTACAGCACAGAGAATACAGTGGATTCTTGAATAATAAGGATTTGAACTGCTTGGGTCCACTTACACATGGATTTTTTTTTCAATAAATATACTGAAAAATTTTTTAGAGATTTGTGACAAGTTGAAAAACTTAGAGAGAAATTAAGAAAAAGGTACGTCAAAGGGAAGGTAGGAGGGGGAAGAGTGAAAAAGATAAAGGGGATTAAGAGTACAGTTATCGTGAAGAGCACTAAGTGATGTACAGAAATGTTGAATCATGGGGCACCTGGGTGGCTCAGTCAGTTAGGCGTCTGCCTTTGGCTCAGGTCATGATCCTAGGGTCCTGGGATTGAGCCCCCTCTTGGCTGCTCAGCAGAGAGCCTGCTTCTCCCTCTCCCTCTGCCTGCTGCTCCGCCTACTTGTGCTCTCTGACAAATAAATAAAATCTTTGAAAAAAATTGTTGAATCATTATATCGTACAGCTGAAACAAATGTAACACTATGTTCATTAATTAAATCATAACTGCATAAAACTGACAGAAGTACATACTGTACTCCAGTAATAATTTCACAGTCACCTCCTGTTGCTATTGTGGTGACCGCAAGTGTTGTATCTGCTTAAAATGCCATGTGACACTAATCATCTCTACATGAGCAATCTGTCTTTCCAGGAAATTGCATAAAGCAGTAAAAAGTGATCTCTAATAGTTCTCGTGTATTTTCCATCACCTTTAGCGCAATACTGTAAACCTCAGTAACACCAGGGGACCCATACAAAATGCCACTAGTGCTGCTGGAAGTGCTCCCAAGAAGCAGAGAAAAGTCATGACATTACAAGAAAAAGTTGAATTGCTTGATATGTACCATAGATTGAGGTCTGCAGCTGCCGTTGCCCACCATTTCAACATAAATGGATCCAGCATAAGGATCATAAGAAAGAAAGAAAGAAAGAAAGAAAGAAAGAAAGAAAGAAAGAAAGAAAGAAAGAGAAAGGAAAGGAAAGGAAAGGAAAGGAAGGGAAGGGAAGGGAAGGGAAGGGAAGGGAAGGGAAGGGAAGGGAAGGGAAGGGAAAGGAAAGGAAAGGAAAGGAAAGGAAAGGAAAGGAAAGGAAAGGAAATTTGTGAAGCCATCACTGCAGCTATGCCAACAGGCATGAAAACTTTTCACTTCTGAAATAACTTTTTATCTTGTGTTGAAAATGCAGCTTTTGGGGCGCCTGGGTGGTTCAGTGGGTTAGGCCTCTGCTTCGGCTCAGGTCATGATCTCAGGGTCCTGAGATTGAGCCCCTCATTGGGCTCTCTGCTCAACAGGGAGCCTGCTTTCCCCACTCTCTCTGCCTGCCTCTCTGCCTACTTGTGATCTCTCTCTCTGTGTCAAATAAGTAAATAAAATCTTAAAAAAAAAAGAAAGAAAATGCAGCTTTGGGGGCACCTGGGTGGCTCAGTGGGTTAAGCCTCTGCCTTTGGCTCAGGTCATGATCTCAGGGTCCTGGGATTGAGCCCTGCATCGAGCTCTCTGCTCAGCAGGGAGCCTGCTTCCCCCTTTCTCTCTCTGTCTATTTGTGATCTCTCTCTGTCAAATAAATAAATAAAACCTTTGAAAGGAAGGAAGGAAGGAAGGAAGGAAGGAAGGAAGGAAGGAAGGAAGGAAGGAAAGAAAAGAAAAGAAAAGAAAAGAAAAGAAAAGAAAAGAAAAGAAAAGAAAAGAAAATGTAGCTTTGGGGGCACCTGGCTGGCTCAGTTGGTAGAGCACGTGACACCTGATCTCAGGGTTGGAAGTCTGAGCCCCACAATGAGTGTAGAGATTACTTAAAAATAAAATCTTCATTAAAAAAAGAAAATACAGCTATTATGTGGGTGCAGGATTGCTATGGGCATACCTATAGACTCTAATATGATTCAAGAAAAAGCAGTCATTGTAATAACTTGAAGCAAAAGAAAGGTGAAGGATCTAAATGTGAGGAATTGGGGCGCCTGGGTGGCTCGGTTGGGCATCTGCCTTGGGCTCAGGTCAGATCTTAGGTTTCTGGGATCTAGTCCTGCATCAGGGTCCCTGCTCAGTTGGGAGTCTACTTCTCCCTCTACCCCTTCCCCCGCTAGTGCTCGCGCTCTCTCTCTCTCGCTCTCTCTCTCTCTCTCTCTCACACACACGCACTCTCTCTCTCTCTCAAATAAATACATAAGATATTTTAAAAAATAAAGCTGGAGAATTTAATGCCATCAAAGCATGGTTAGATTATTTTAGAAAGATGTTAGGCTTAAAAAATGTGAAGACAACAGGAGAACCAGCTTCTATGAACCAAGAGCACACATATTCCTAGATGCCTTTAAAAAAATCATTGAAGAGAGAGGATAGCTGCCTGACCTGGTTTTAAATACAGAGTAAAGTGTCCTATTCGGGGGGGGGGGGTGGAGAAGTGCCACAAAGGACCCTTATTTGTAAGGAAGAGAATCAATCCTGCTGGATTTAAAGCAAGAAGGGACAGACTAACTCTACTGTTTTGTGTAAATGAAGTCAGGTTTATGATCAGGACTGCCATTATCTACAGAGCTGTTAACCCCCAAGCCTTGAAGGGAAAAGATAGACACTAGCTGCCAATCTTTCTGTTGTACAACAAGAAGGCCTGGACATGGAGAACCCCTTTTCTGGATTCAATCCATTGATTCTTTGTACCTGAAATCAGGAAGTACCTTGCCAGTAAGGGACTGCCTTTTTTTTTTTTTAATATTATTTACTTATTTGAGAGAGAGAGAGCAGAGCTAGCAAGAGAGAACACAAGTCGGGGAGAGGGGCAGAGGGAGAGGGAGAAGCAGACCCCTGATGAGCAGGGAGCCTGATGTGGGGCTCGATCCCAGGACTCTGGGATCATGACCTGAGCCAAATGCAGATGCTTAACCAACTGAGCCATATGGATGCCCCATCTCCCTAAAGGCTTATTAAAATATTATCACCTTTACTTGGTTCTTTATACTTTTCTGTATTATAATGGATATAGATTTAGTTTATAACAAGAAAATATAAAACATATTTAAAAATAGACAATAAAATTAGGCTTAACCAACTGAGCCACCCAGGAACCCCAAGGGACTGCCTTTTACATTTTTTCTTATATTGGACAATGCCCCTGACCACCTAGAAAATCCCATGAATTCAAAACCAATGGCATCAAAGTCGCCTACCTGCCCCCAAACACTATGTCTCTAATTCAGCTTCTAGACCAGGGCTTCACATGGACTTTTAAGGCTCTTTATGCATGGTACTATATGGAAAGGATTTTCAATGCTATGGAAGAGAACCCCAGTAGAGAGAATATCATGAATGTCTGGGAGGATTACACCATTACGCCATCATTGTTATAGAAAAAGCTGTGAAAGCCATCAAGCTCCAAACAAAAAATTCCTGCTGGAGAAAACTATGTCCAGATGTTGTGAATGACTTCACAAGATTTACCAATCAAGCCAATCAAAGAAATCATGAAAGAGATTGTGGAATGGAAAAAAAAAAGTGGTGGGGGCAGGGAGGGAGGCGAAGGATTTCAGGATATGGACCTTGGAGAAATTCAAGCACGAATAGACACCACACCAGAAGAATTAACAAAAGATAACCTGATGGATATCAGTGCTTCCCAGTGAACGCCAGACAATGAGAAGCAAGATGTAGAAGCAGCGCCAGAAAACAATTTGACATTAGACGACCTGGAGGAAGGGGTCCAATTATTCAGGACTGCTTTTGACTTCTTTTACAACACAGACCCTTTTCTGACACGGGCACTGAAACTAAAGCAAACAGTGGAAGAAGGATTGATACCGTAGAGAAACATTTTTAGAAGAATGAAAAAGCAAAAAAAGTCACACAGAAATCACAGTGTATTTCCATAAAGTTAGACCAAGTGATTGCCTGTCCTGCCTCCCCTTCTACCTTCTCTGCCACCCCTGAGACAGCAAGACCAACCCCTCTGCTTCCTACCCTCTCCAGCCTACTTAACACGAAGATGATAGGGATGAAGACCTTTATGATGATTTACTTCCACGTAATGAATAGTAAATAATCATCAGGCTGTAGAGTGAATAAACTTACCTGTTGTATTTGTGTGTCCTCATGGGAAAAATCTAATCACTGCATGGCGAGAATTGTATGAGACATGTCTAAGTCATTATCACCATCTAAGTTTCCATCACGTGGAGTATCATGTGCAAGACCTGTATGTATCCTTACACAGGCATAAGGTGAGTGATATTTAATATAAGATTAATAATATGTTAGTTTGCTTACTGTTTTGTAACTTTGCTCTCAAAGAATTACATTACTATACAGTTTGCCTCTCTCGTAATTGAAGAAACTACCATCACAGGTAAGTGGTTTCATTTTCAAATGTAATAATGTTTCCAATACTGTATTATGAATAGGACTGTAATACTGTATGTCATAAAAATTTTATAATTATTCATTCATTAACATATAGCCGAGGCTACTGTGAAACAATCGTATCAATTACATTATGCTATCAGAAAGCAATAATATTGGATGTGTAGTGATAGTAATACATATAATATCTATAGCGTTTTTGTATCACATAAGACAATATTGGGGCACCTGGGTGGCCCAGTCGGTTGAGAGTCCAACTCTTGATTTTGGATCTGGTTATGCTCTCAGGGTCATGGGATCAAGACCCACGTTTGGCTCCATGCTCAGTGGGGAGTCTGTTTCTCTTCCTCTGTCTGTCCCTCCCCTCTCTTACACACATTCTCTCTCTCTCTCTCTCTCTCTCACACACACACACACAAATAAATAAACCTTTTTTTTAAAGATTTTACTTATTTATTTGACAGTGAGAGAGAGACAGAGAGAGAGGGAACACAAGCAGGGGAAGCGGGAGAGGGAGAAGCCGGCTTCCTGCTGAGCAGGGAGCCCAATGCGGGGCTCCATCCCAGGATCCTGGGATCATGACCTGAGCTGAAGGCAGACACTTAACCGACTGAGCCACCCAGGCGCCCCTAAATAAATCTTTTAAAAAAAAAGTAAGACAGTATTGGGACACCTGGGTGGCTCAGTCGGTTAAGCCTCCTCTGCTTTGGCTCAGGTCAGGATCTCAGGGTCCTGGGATTGAGTCCCACATCAGGATCCTTCCTTGGCAGGGAGCCTGCTTCTCTCTCTGCCTGCTGCTCCCCCTGCTTGTGTGCACACTCACTCTCTCTCGCTCTTTCTCTCTCTCTGACATATAAATAAGTCTTTTTAAAAAAAGAGACAATAGGGGCACCTGGTTAAAGTTGGTTAAAGCCTCTGCCTTCGGCTCAGGTCATGATCTCAGGGTCCAGGGATCAAGCCCCACATCAGGCTCTCTGCTCAGCAGGGAGCCTGCTTCCCCCTCTCTCTCTACCTGTCTCTCTGCCTCTCTTGTGATCTCTCTCTCTCTCTGTGTCAAATAAATAAATAAAATCTTTAAAAAAATAGAAATACAGCAAAAGCCCCTACACCCATCACTTTCCATTCTTATCTCTCCTGGAGTAACTACTATCCTGCAGTTGCCATGAATCAATCATCTTTGCACATATTTTTGTACTTCATACATAAGAATGCAAGCAATATATTATTTCATGTAGTTTCAAAAAAAATTTTTTAAGTAACCTTCTACACCCAGTGTGGAGCCCAATGCAGGGCTTGAACTCACAACCCTGAGCTCAAGACCTGAGCTGAAATCAAGAGTTGGACACTTAACTGACTGGCCCACCCAGGCACCCCAGTCTCAAAATATTTAAATTGCATGATCCATATTTTACCCTTTTGTACCTTTCATGCAACATTATTTCTAAACTTTATTCATATTGATTAATGTTTCCCTGGTATTGCCCTAGTTCATTCATTTTTAATAACTATATAGTATTCCATTCTATGACTAAATCACAGCTTACCTACACAGTCCTCAACTGAGGGACAATTAGGGTAGTTTTACTTTTTAATTTTTATTTTGTATTTTGCTATTACAAGGAGTACTGAAGAAAATGCTCTCATATGTGTTTCTTTGTGCCCATTTCTAAGAGTTGCACTAGAGAGGTACTCAGGAATTGTACCTCTCTAGTACAATTCCAATATCCAAAATTGCTGGGTCATAAGATAGAAGCATTTTCAAATTTACTAGATTTTTTTTAAAGATTTTATTTATTTATTTATTTATTAGGAAAGAGAGAGAGTGAGAGAGAGCAGGTCAGAGTGAGAAGCGGACTCCCCATGGAGCCAGGAGCCCGATGTGGGACTCGATCCCGGGACTCCGGGATCATGACCTGAGCCAAAGGCAGTCGCTCAACCAACTGCGCCACCCAGGGGCCCCCAAATTTACTAGATTTTTGCCAAGTTGTTCTCCAAAGCACTTGCTCTGTTCTAAGCACTTTACATGTATTAACTCATTGTATTCTCATAACAACCATAGGAAGCAAACACTAGTATTCTCCTTTCTACAGATGAGGAAACAGAAGCTAAGAGAAGTTAAGTGACTTGCCCAAAGTCACACGGCCAGCAAGATACAGAGCTTGTATTTGGATAGAGGCAGTCTAATTCCAATAACCATGCTTTTAAACACAATACTATTCTGTCTCCTATTCCAATCCACTATGGTTTTAATTTACATTTTTCCCATTACAAATGAGGTTGAACATCTCATACCTTTTTCCCCCCCCAGGAACGATGAGTACTATAGAAGCAGTGAGTGGTTAAAAAAAACAAGCCATGGCCCACCCACAAAGGCAGTCAGCTCTCACAGAAGGCAGGCAAATGATTCATCCAATAATGGATTGATATCCAAAATATATAAAGAACTTATACAACTGAACACCAAAACACAATCTGATTAAAAAATGGGAAGAGGATCTGAATAGACACTTTTCCAAAGAAGACATACAGATGGCCAACAGACACATGAAAAAATGCTCAATATCACTCAGCATCAGGGAACTGCAAATCAAAACCACAATGAGATTATCATCTCACACCTGACAGATTGGCTATTATCAAAAAGACAAGAAACAATAGTGTTGGTGAGGATGTGGAGAAAAAGGAATCTTATCTCATACACTGTTGGTGGGAATGTAAAGTGGGACAGCCATTGTGGAAAACAGTATAAAGTTTCCTCAAAAAATTAAAAATTAAAATACCACATGATCCAATAATTCTACTATTGGGTATTTATACAGGGAAAACAAAAACATTAACTTGAAAAGATATATGTACACCTATGTTTAGTGCAGCATTACTTACAATAGCCAAGACATGGAAGCAACCTAAGTGTCCTTCAATAGACGAATGGATAAAGAAAATAGGGTATATAAAAATTAGAGCCACCCTATGACCCTGCAATTGCACTACTGGGTATTTACCCCAAAGAAGCAGATGCAGTACAAAGAAGGGCCACATGTACCCCAATGTTCATAGCAGCAATGGCCACAATCACCAAACTGTGGAAAGAACCAAGAGGCCCTTCAACAAGACGAATGGACAAAGAAGATATGGTACATATATACAATGGAATATTATGCCTGCATCAGAAAGGATGAATACCCAACTTTTATATCAAAATGGATGGAACTGGAAGAGATTATGCGGAGTGAAATAAGTCAAGCGGAGAGAGTCAATTATCTTATGGTCTCACGTGTGGAGCATAAGGAAAAACATGGAGGGCATTGTGAGAAGGAAAGGAAGGGTGAATGGGGGAAATCGGAGGGGGTGATGAACCAGGAGAGACTGTGGACTCTGAGCAACAAACTGAGGGTTTTGGAGGGGAGAGGGTGAGGGGTTGGGCGAGCCTGGTGGTGGGTATTGAGGAGGGCACGTATTGCATGGAGCACTGGGTGTGGTACATGAACAATGAATCTTATAACACTGAAAAAATAAAATAAAAGTATTTGGGGGAAAAAAAGAAAATAGGGTACATAAGCACAATGGAATATTACACAGCCATATAAAGAATGAGATCATGCCATTTGAGATAACATGGATGGACCTGGAAAGTATTATGCTAAGTGAAATAAGTCAGACCAAGAAAGACAAATACCACATTATTCTACTCATAAGTGGAATCTACAAAAAATGAATAAACAAACAAAAAGCAGAACTATTAGAGAACAAACTGATGGTTGCCAGAGGGGAAAGGAGTGGAGGGTTGGGCAAAATGGGTGAAGAGGAGAGGGAGATACAGGCCTCCACTATGGAATGCGTAAGTCACAGGAACAAAACGCAAAGCATAAGGAATACAGTCAATGACATTGTAATAGCAAGGTAATGGGACAGATGGTAGCTATAGTTGTAGTGAACATAGACTAATGTATAAACTTGTCAAATCACTAAGTTGTACACTAGAAACTAATGTAACATTGTGTGTCAACTACACTCAGAAAAAACAACAAAAAAACAAAGAAAAGCAACAATCCTTTCTTTCTTTCCCCTTGGAAAGAGAGAGTGGTATGAGCTATATACAATTACTTTTATGCGATAGTGCCCTACATCTTGATTCCAAACCTGGGAATCCTTTCTCCTGTGGGCTTCCAATGGTGAAAAAAAGTTCTGAAGAATACTATTGGGACAATTGAATTTGAATATAAACTATAGTTTAGATAATAGTATTAATTATTATTAGTATTATTTCAATACTACATTTTCTGGTTTTGATCCACATAGTGTGGTTATGTACAGAGCGTCCTTGTTCTTAGGAAATACAGCCTAAAGTATTTAGGAGTAAGTTAACATGATGTTTTTGTTACCTTCAAATGGTTCATGGGAGACAGACAGAATAATAAAGTTAACTGGGCCTCACAGACCGCCTACGCTAGGGAGCGTACCTGACCAGGCAGCATACCTGGCCAACCAATTTGTGTAGACAAGGAAGAGGCCTCAGGTGAAAATATATACCGATTATTGGGCAGCGGTCAATGGCTAGGCATGTGTCAAGGACCTGAAAGGAAAAGGACTAGAAGATCAGGGATAAGTAGTTCTGTATGAAGGCATGTGGATGGATAGATGGGAATGAGTACTAATAGGCACCACAGAGGTGGCACTGAACAACCTAGTAGACAAGATATCAAATTAACATTAGCCAGCCATTGTCACCACCTACTCCAGAACTTCCAAGATGGATATATGAATGGAACGGCCATAGTGGCAAAGACACCATTTCTTGAAAAGACCAACTGGCCACTTGGTGGCAAGTAGGACAATATGGGCTCCCCATCTTAAAAGAGCCAGCAGTTCATCCTCACAGGGATGGGTACTTATCCAGACATGAGTTTGCCTTTCCTACTTGTAAAACTTCAGCTAGCTCCACTATCTGTGGACTTATGGAATTCCTGAACCATAGGCCTGATATCCACACAGCATAACATCTAACCAGACTACTCCCTTATAGCAAAGGAGGTGATGGAATGAATCAATGATCATGGGGTCCACTGGTCCCATGAGATACCATACCAGGCAGAGGTAGCTGGTCTCAAACAATGCTGGAACAGTTCTCTAAAGATACAACTGAAGTGTCAGTTTAGGAGAAGCGCTCTGAAAATAGAGAGCAAACCTTGAAGGTACAGTGTATCTATGAAATCACAGACCTCTTTATGGTGCTGTACTCCAGTATTAAGGATACGTGAATCCAGGAACCTAGAGTTGGTGCCAATCACCTTTACTCCTGATGACCCACTGAGGGACTTAAGCTTTCTGGCCCTTCAACTCTGGGCTCTGTAAGGCTGAAGGTTCTGTTTCCCAAAGTGGGTACACGTTTCCAGGGGACACAGCAAAGTTCCAATGAACTACAAGTGAGAGTTGATCCCAGAACACTTTGGACTCCTCGTGCCCAGGGACCAGAAGGTGAGAGGAGGAGTCACCGTCCCGGCAAGGGTCATGGATCCCGGTGCTCTGGAGGAGACAGGGCAGCTTTTCCACAATGGCGGCCGGGAAAAATTATGTGTGTATCCCAGGTGACCCACATGGGTGCCTACTATTATTCCCTTGACCCACTGTAACTGTGAGTAGAGAAACACAGAATTTCCTGACAGAGAAAGTCTCATACCACTCAAGAACAAAGGTTTGGGTCCCAAACAGGTAAGGACCAAGATCTGCAGTAGAAATGGCTGAGGGCCAGGTAAATTTAGATGGGTAGTGCATGAGAGACAGGATGAGTGCCAGTTGTGTCCCCAGGACCCACTGCAATCACGGGTTGTAGTCTCAGAAAGAAATGTCCATGGGAAATACACAGAAGCAACTCCACAAAAGTGCAAGTTTATCTGTGTGTTGCACCAAAGCCACGCCTCCCACTGACCACTACCCAACACTGACTTAGTGGGACTGAGTGAGCAGAACTCCTTTGTCAACTGACTTTGGCTCAAAGACTCCCTGAAGGCAGGGAATTTCCCAGGTCAGACAACAATCTATGATAATTTTCACTCAAGTTTTCCTCCTAGTCTCCGTCCAGAGTCAGAATTGCATTGCAGTCTGATGACGCTCTCAGACTCTCCCAGATCCTTCCTTATTTCCTTTCATACAGGCATTTTCCTGAGTAAAATTCTTGCACATTTAGTCCTTCATTGGCATCCGCTTTTCAGAGAATCTGGATTAACCCAGGGGGAAGATGTATATAACTGGTAAATCTTGGCAAAGGATACAAAGGAGTTCTTTTATTATTATCACAACCCTTCTTTAAGTTTGAAATTATATCAAAATAGAAAGGGTTTTTTTAAAGATTTTTTTTATTTACTCATTTGACAGAGAGAGAGATTACAAGTAGGTAGAGAGGCAGGCAGAGAGAGAGGGGGAAGCAGATTCCCCGCCAATCAGAGAGCCCGATGCGGGGCTCGATCCCAGGACCCTGAGATCATGACCTGAGCCAAAGGCAGAAGGTTAACCCACTGAGCCACCCAAGCGCCCCCTAAAATAGAAAGTTAAAAACAACTGGCCCCATGTGTTTAAAGGCACTTATAATAAAAAAAGTCAAATATGAATCTTTCTTTGTTCACAGATGAGAAGAGTTCAAACATGACTACAACACTCAGATCACAGAAGCACTTTGTCATTTTCTCCACCTGAATTTTATTTATTCATTTAATTTTTTTTTTAGAGAGATAGGGTGCACGTGAGCAGGGGGGAGGGGCAGAGGAAGAGGGAAAGAAAGAATCTTAAGCAGGCTCTACGCCCAGTGCAGAGCCTATCATGGGGCTCCACGTCACAACCCTGAGATCATGACCTAAGCCAAAATCAAGAATCAGATGTTTAACCGACTGAGCCACTCGGGTGCCCCTTCACCTGAATTTTAGAATCTGACTTCAGAGTACCAACCTTAATATTATATCCTTAAATGAAAGGTTTCTATCTACCTTCTCCCTGCAGTTAACCCGGATAAGTTTCTCAGTGTAAGCACTGGGGCTGAGATCCCACACCTTCTTTCACAGCTTTTATGTGGAATTTATCTAGTCGCATGCCCAGACCCACATCTCTCTCCTGTCTTCTATGAACAAATGTTTGCTGATGTTTAGGCACTGGTCCCCTTTTCCCTCTTTGCTGGTCTGTGTGACCATTTTCAGTGGGTATGTGTAATACACAGAAGGCCCTATCAGTTGTTTCCTTCCACCATGGTATTTCCCTATTGTTGGACCTGCCCTGGCATGGCTGCTTTAGCTGTAAGAAAGATGGGGTCTATATATGAAGCTAGTATTGAATAGGGAAAAAAGGACTATGTTGAAACTTATATCTATCTATCTCTCTCTCTATCAAAAAGAAAAAAATATATATGCAAAAAAGTTCAAGTTCAAAAGTTACTATAGAATATGTTGTATTAAACATCTAGTTGAAATAATCAATAGGTTAAAAAAAAAAGGAGATGGGGTTACTTTTCCTGCTCCAACTCAAACAAACAAAAATTCTGATACAATCTTTAAACTTATATTAACCTTTTAAAATCTCAAGTACTTTGAGTGATCATTAAATACACATACAGAAAAAAACGACTGAGGGCTAAAAAAGAGACCTTGGAGACCATCTTGCCCACCCTCTTCACTTTACACATGGAGAAACTGAGGCACAGAATGGGGATATCACTTGACCATGGTGGCAGAGCTGGGATTAAAATCCAGGTCCCCAGATTTCTCAAACCAATCCTCATTCAATTACATCATAATGTCTCCCTGCTTTAAAATTATAATTTGTGGGGCACCTGGGGAGCTCAGTCGGTTAAGCATCCACCTTCAGCTCAGGTCATGATCTCAGGGTCCTGGGATAGGCCATGCATCGGGCTCTCTGATCAATGGGGACTCTGCTTCTCCCTCTCCCCCTCCCCCCCACTTGTGTGCTTTCTCTCTCTAATAAATAAAATATTTTTTAAAAATTATAATTTGCAAAAACAATATCATTGTATTCTTATTAATCAAAGTAGGATATACATACATACAAACATAGCTACTGACAAAAATGTTATAATAGCATTAAAAGAAAACTCAGAAAGCAACAGGGAAATATAAACCATAATGGCAGGGCACCTGGATGGCTCAGTTAAGCATCTGCCTTCGGCTTGGGACATGATCTTGGGGTCCCAGGACCGAGCCTCATATCAGGCTCTCTGCACAGTGGGGAGCCCGCTTCTCTCTCTCCCTCTACCTGCAGTTCTGCCTTCTTGTACTCTCTCTGTCAAATAAATGGATAAAATCTTTAAAAAAATAAAAATTAAAAATTAAAACCCCCCATAAAGTCATTGTTCTAACATAGCATCTTGGTTAATAGTCTACAAATAGCATAATTTCAACTATCACAAACACTTTACTGGCACATTCACTATTCTTACACTCTTTTTCTTTTTCTTGTTCTTTTTTTAAATATTTTATTTATTTATTTATTTATTTGACAGAGAGAGCAGGAGACCACAAACAGGGGGAATAGCAGGCAGAGGGAGAGGGAGAAGCAGGCTCCCCGCTGAGCAGAGAGCCTGATATGGGGCTTGATCCCAGGACCCTGGGATCATGACTGAGCCAAAGGCAGACACTTAACCAACTGAGCCACCCAGGCGCCCTCTTATGCTCTTTTTCCTTTCTTTCTTTCTCTCTCTCTCTTTTTTAAGATTTTATT
The DNA here is from genome assembly GCA_028533885.1 of Nasua narica. Lineage (NCBI taxonomy): Eukaryota > Metazoa > Chordata > Mammalia > Carnivora > Procyonidae > Nasua > Nasua narica. The sequence continues at coordinate 91,969,768 of CM052801.1, read as the reverse complement.
TATTTATTTGACACAGAGAGAGATCACAAGTAGGCAGAGAGGCAGGCAGAGAGAGGGAGAAGCAGGCTCCCTGCTGAGCAGAGACCCTGATGCAGGGCTCCATCCCAGGACCCTGAGATCATGACCTGAGCAGAAGGCAGAGACTTTAACCCACTGAGCCACCCAGGCGCCTGATGCTCTTTTTCTTAAAGTAGTTCATTCTGTCTGTCTTCATTACTAGTTTAAATCCACACTATCAGACATTTTGAACATACCTAGATTGTAACTCATTATATTTTTTAATGGATCGTTCAAAATCCATGACTTCATATTGTAAGAAAACACCAAATTTGGGTGAAAACATACAGAAGGTTGTACATTATTAAAATGCAGTTATAAAAGACCACAGGTCACATCCTAACCCTTTGGACAGTGATGTTAATGTACTTTCTCACTATTGAAGTTGAGTCTTAGGACACAGCTGTCATTATTGCTATAAGGATAGATTTTGTTCTCAGGCTTTAAGGATTCGGGAGGGCAATTTAAGACTTCTGAAATATATGTCATTCAGATAGGGATGAAATTATTTTCTCTTACTAAAATGCATTCATTCTTTTTTTTAATTTTAAGATCGTTCTCACTTTAAGCAAACTCAAATCCAGAATTGAACTTGCAGAGCAGTACATTTGAACAATCTGAGTTCCAAAGCATAACATTTTTACATAGTACATGAGAATTGTGTGTTAAATAAAGTGAACCTCTACTGGGAAAAAACCTCTACTGGGAAAAAAAAATGCCACTTGTTTTATAAGTAAACTGTATTTAGAAGGAAAATAAACTTTAGGCAAAAGCCGCTATACCTCTGTCTCCACAAAGCTGGAAACAACCTGAGGAGACCACCTACTGAAGCCACCTGCCCTTCGTAGCACTTGTGCCCCTCTTGGTCTCCTCACCTAGGCTCCCATAACTAATCCCCACTAAGACAGTTGCGTAGTCCATGGCTCGAGACGATAATGAAAGAATTTCAGGCACTTGACATGTGATGAGAAAGCTTTTTGGACAAGAAAGCCTTCCAGGTACCCGTTAAACCACAAGGTTTTAGTCCTCCCTTCTTTCTTTGTTATCACCCGCCGATGTATTTCTGAGCTTGATCTTCAACTCTTGCTAATAAACACGGTCAGAATTTGGAAAGGCACTTCAAGATGTCTGACACAGTTTATAAGCTACCTGAAATCACTTACAGGCCACTCTAAACTATTTCAAAATAGCTATTTCAATAAGACTTGTGGTAAAGCTTCAAGGTTATCTCAAATTGCATTAGACAGTGCTTAGGAAACCAGGCTGGCAGCCATCAACTGGCCTGACAATCAGCTTTGGTTGGTTGTTTATTGATTTGCGTGTAGGGTAACTGGCCTTTGTTGAACATTAAATTAAAAACATGTTATAAAACAATTAGGCCTATTTCACTCACTAGCACTATGTCTGACCTTCCAATACACATTTTTTATAAAAAAAAAAAAGGAGCCAGAAAAAAAAATCTAACTAACCAGGTTCTCAAAAGTTATTTTGAATGAAGAGATGCTATTAGGGCTTAATTAAAGTGTGTTAACCAAATTCCCTCTCCCCCTAATTTCCAGCCCATTTCTCCTAAGCATACTTGACAGGAAAATAGAAAGATATTTTAAGGAAAAAGATATTCAATTAAAGCCCAAAGTTAGCAGACTTCCAATGAAGGACAGCACAGTGAAGAGAGAGCAAAAAATCTCTCTAGGCTACACCCCAGAAGTCTGTAGTCTCAATCTTCGCTCTGCCCTGCCTTGAGCAAATCATTTCCAATCCCTGGGTCTCAGTTTTTTCTTCCTAATTCCTCTCATCTTTAAAAGTCTATGTGCTGAATGATGTTAAGGGAAAACTATTTTTTAAATTTCAAATTTCTAGGATATCAGTTGTATTAAAAATATATATAAATGATTTTCCAGAAACCAGAGTGGATATTCATCTTAAACACTAATTTGACTATCACTAGGTGGTGTGTTTCTGAGCAATATTTTTTACTTGTGTTTCCAATTTTTAAAATAGTGAACGCACACAGCGAAGGAAGCTATCAATGAAATGAAAAGGCAACCTACCCAATGGAAAAAGATATGTGTAAATGACATACCCAATAAGGGGTTAATATCCGAAATATACAAAGAGGGGAGCCTGGGTGGCTCAGTCTGTTAAGTGTATGACTCTTGATTTCGGCTCAGGTCATGATCTCAGGGTCTTCTCTTTTTCTCTCCCTCTGCCCCTCCCCCAGCTCACACTTGCTCACTCTAAATAAATAAATAAATAAAATCTTTTAAAAAAAACAAGACACACAAAGAACTCATACAACTCAACACATAAAAACAAACAATCTGATGAATAAGTTGTGGGAATAAAGGGCACCGATTATAGGGAATATAGTCAGGATATTGTAATAGTGCTGTATGGTGACAGATGGTAGCTATACTTTGCGGTGAGCACAGCCTAACGTATAAAGAAGTTGAATCCCTGTGTTGTACACCTGGAACTAACATTGTGTGTCAATTATACTCAAATTTAAAAAAAAATTTTAAATTTAAATTTGGGCAGAGAACCCAAACACATTTTTCCAAAAAGACGTATAGATGGCCAACAGACACGTGAAAAGATGCTCATCATCACTAATCATGAGGGAAATGTAAATAAAAACCACAATGACATATCGCTGCACATCAGTCAGAATGGTTAGCATCAAAAAGACAGGAAATAACAAGTATTGGCAAAGATGCAGAGAAAAGGGAACCTTCCTGTACTGTTGGTGGGAATGTAAATTGGTGCAGCCGCTGTGGAAAACCACATGAAGTTTCCTCCAAAAAGTAAAAATAGAAATAGCATATTATCCAGGAATTCTGCTTCTGAATATTTACCCAAAGAAAATAAAAACACTAATTCAAAAGGATATATGTACCCCTAGGTTTATCGCAGTATTATTTACAATACCCAAGGAGAGTGGGTGGTGGGGTAACTGGGTGATGGGTATTAAGGAGGGCATGGAATGGAATGAGCACTGGGTATTATATGCAACTGATGAATTACTGAACACTACATCTAAAATTAATAATGTTTATTATTAATTATTAACTATATGTTAATCAACTGCATCTAAATTTTTAAAAATAATTTAAAAATTTAAAAAATAAACAAGGAAAAAATAAAGATCAAACTCATTACTAAATGGTATTATTTTTGTCATTTGACACCTCATTTGACAGATTAACAAATTAAAGTCACAAAATGCTTAAATGACCTACCAAAGTTGTTTTTTTTTTAAGATTTTATTATTTATTTGAGAGAGAACAAAAGTGAGAGAGATCAGAGAGGGAGAGGGAGAAGCAGGCTCCCTTGGACCAGGGAGCCCGATGTGGAGCTCGATCCCAGGACCCTGGGATCATGACCTGAGTCGAAAGCAGGCACTTAACTGAGTGAGCCACCCAGGTGTCCCAATGACCTACCAAAGTTTTAAGCAGGAATTCGATGTAAGGGCCATCTGATTCCACAACCTAGACTTTAATGATTATTTGCAGCACTGCCAAAACCTTTATTTATTTTTTAATATTTTGAATTACTAATTATTTTATTTTATTTTTCATTTATTTTATTTTTTATTTTGATTTATTTGCTTTTACATTTATTTTTTTATCTTATGTAGAAGTACTTTATGGCTATGGGTCCTGAAAATATATATGGCAGCATGAGGTCATTTTGTTTGGAGGAGCAGATGAACAATGAAAGCCAGAAGAGGAGTTTTAGCTACCTATTTTGCATAACAAACAACCCTAAAACTTAATGACTTAAAACAGTCACTATTTTATTATTATCTCACATGTTCTGTGAATGAACTTGGCTCAGCTGAGCATTTCTTTTGCTGGTCTCACTTGAGGTTTCTGACTCAACTGTAGTTAGATAGCAAGATAACTGGGATACAGTCATTTTGAAGGCCCGCCTGGAAACATTGGGCCTTTTTCTTTCTCCTTGTATCTCAAGGCCTCTCCACTCTAGGTGGCCTTTGCAGCAGGACAGACTTCTTACATCTTGGCTAAGAAATCTCAAAAATAAATGTTTCCTTCAGCTTTCACTAACAGTTTCTACAAGGCCATTTCAACTTTTGCTTGCTGCCACATGTTTCCAATTTTTGTTGTGTCGGCACTCGGCACTCCACTTTCACACACTATAATATTGTGGTTTATAAGAAATATATATTTGGTCATTCAGATGGCCAAAATATATTTCTCATGTAAATTTGGTCTTCATCCATAGTTCCTGACTCACAGCTCCCCAATCCCTTTGAATTTCCTAAACAATAAGAGCAACAGGACCATCTTTTGTCATAACATTTGGTCTCTTGTCCTCCATTCCTGAACTAGTCTCAGAGCATAAAGGTGAAATGAGTGTCTTATTATTCATAACTTCCCTTTCTACTACAACTGTATTTATGTCAATGAGTTGACTTTTGGAAAGCCACTTAAGGACGAGGATTGGTTGTCCAGGGGAACTAACCAAGTGATCAGAGTGTCAGAACTTTCAGTCCTATTTCCCCAACGTCTGGGGAAAGGAGCGGGGCTTGAGATTGAGTTCAATCGACAATGGCCAATGATTTAATCAACTATGTCTACACACTGAAGCCTCAATAAAAGTCCAAAAGGACAAGGTTCAGAGAGTTTCTGCGTTGATGAATATGTGGAGAATTGGGACAAGTGGCATGCCTGGAAGCTCTGTACCCTTTCCCGATACCTTGTCCTATGCATCTCCTCCACCTGGCTGAACCGGTGTCCTTTGAAGGTTTTTTTTTTTTTTAAAGATTTTATTTATTCATTTGAGAGACAGAGAAAGTGAGAGAGAGCATGAGAGGAGAGAACGTTAGAGGAAGAAGCAGACTCCCCGTGGAGCTGGGAGCCCGATGTGGGACTCCATCCCGAAACTCAAGGATCATGACCTGAGGCGGAGGCAGTCGCTCAACCAACTGAGCCACCCAGGCGCCCCCGGTGTCCTTTTAAAACGAACTGCTGATCTTGGGGTGTCTGTTTGGCTCAGTCAGGAGAGCCTGCAACTCTCAATCTCAAGGTTGTGAGTTCAAGCCCCACAATGGGGATGGAGCCTACTGAAAAAAAATAAAATAAACTAGTGATCTAGTAAGTAAAATGTTTGTCTGAGTTCTGGGAGACACTCTAGCAAATTAATCAAACCCAAGGAAGCAGTTGTGGGAATCTCTGATTTACAGCCAGTCAGTCAGAAGTACAGGTAATAATCTGTACTTGTGATTGTGTCACTGGCTAAGCCGCAGGACCTGACCTTTACTGCTCACCTGTTTGTAACTATTGACCTTTGTCCCACATTTTCTTTGTCCCACATTTTTCCTTCAGCTCTTCTTTCCAGCTTATCTCTTAACTCAGATGAAAGACCCAGTGGGCATAGCACCCTGTGATGGAAACTGAAATTACCCCTCAAGCAACAATGATGCCCTGATGAAGAATTCCAGTCAGCCCAGAACACCCAGTTCAGTTCGAACCTAACCCCAACTCGCGCCTGCGCAGATGGACATGGAGTGACTGAGTTACCTTTACCTCATTCTAATACTAAGATCTCAGCCCAGGGAGGAGTACAGCTTCATTTACATGACATACAATGTAGGTATAGGCATGCTTCCTTAAGGCTCATATGCCACCTTATGCCCACCTCTACATATGGTGAGGAGGCTTCCCTATTTCAGTATTCATCCTAACCCTAAATAAAAGGAACCTATTCACCTTCGTTTGGGGAGTCACAGCTTCGGAAGTTATCCCCCCGTGATCTCTTTATTAAGTGCTGCAAATCAAATTTCCCTTGTGCGACCATTCCACCTGGTGTAGTTTCTATGTGTGACTAACCAAGGAGCAAACTCACATTGGTGCAGTTACAACTGGTGGTGGGGGTCTTGCAGGACTGACCCCTTAACCTGGGGAGTCTGACACTCCCTCTGAGTGGATAGTCTCAGAATTGGATTGAACTGTAGGACACCCAGCTGGTACCCAAGAATTGCTTGGTGGTGTGGGAACCCTCCTTGTCCCCCAGTCAAAACACTGGAATTGGGTCCAGACTTTTACATACCGATTGCTGTTTTGGTTGACATAACAAACCACCCAGAAACTTAGTAGCTCTAAATAATCACCATTCTATTATCTATCATGGTTCCATGTGAAGTTCTGCTGGTCTCACGCTGGAGTTCTCACACAGCTGCAGTCGCGTGATGATGGGGGTTGGAGTCATCGGGGACCCTGATAAAACTGGACTGCTCTGTCTTTCCATTTGATCTCAGGGTCTCTCTCCTCCCCATGACCTCACTACATGGTCTCTACAGAAGAGTAGCTAGATATTTTACACGTTGGCTTAGAGTTCCCCAAACTGAGAATTATAAGAGACGGGAAGTAGAAACAGCCAGTCCTCTTAAAAGCTGTGTCTGGTGGCTAATTGGGTTAAGCGTCTGCCTTCGGCTCAGGTCATGATCCCAGGGTCATGGGATCAAGCCCTGCATCAGGCTCCCTGCTCAGCGGGATTCTGCTTCTCCCTCTGCCCCTCCCCCTGCTCATGTGCGTGTGCTCACTCTCTCTCTCTCAAATAAATAAAATCTTTAAAAAAAAAAAAGGCAGCTGGATCTGTCCCCTATCTTACAGCACTCACAAAAATTAACTAGAAATGGGTTAAAGATTTAAATGTAAGACCTGAAACAAAACTCCTAGAAGAAAACATAGGGACAAAACTCTTTGACATTAGTCTTGGTAATGACTTTCTGGATATGCCACCAAAATCACAAGCACCGAAAGCAAAAATCACCAAGTGAAACATCAAACTAAAAACTTCTGTATAGCAAAAGAAACAACCAATGAAATGAAAAGATAACCTAAGGCATGGGAGAAAATATTTGCAAACTATCTATCTGATATGGGTTAATATCCAAAATACATAAGGAACTCATACAAGTAGCAAAAAATAATCACATTTAACGATGGGCAAAGAAGCTGAACAGACATTTTCCCAAAGAAGATACACAAATGGCCAACAAGTACATGAAAATGTGGTCAATATCACTAAACATCAGGGAAATGCAAATTAGAACCACAATGAGATAACATACCACACCTGTCAAAAAGGCTAGTATCAAAAAGACCAGAGATAATGAGTCAATGAGTCCTGGAGAGGCTGTGGAGAAAAGCGAGCCTTCGTGCACTATTGGTGGGAATGTACATTGATACAGCCACCATGGTAAACAATATGGAGGTTCTTCAAAACAATTAAAAATAGAACCACCATACGATCCGGCAATCTCACTTCTGGGAATATATCCAAAGGAAATGAAATTGCCATCTCAAAGAAATATCTATACCCATATATTTGTTGCAGTGTTATTTACAATAGTTAAGATATGGAAACAATCTAAGTGTCCATTGACAGATGAATGGATGAAGAGAGTGGAGAGAGAGAGAGAAAGAGTAAGAGAGAGAGAAAGAAAGGGGATGGAACATTACTCAGCCATAAAAAAAAGAAATCTTGCCCTTTGTGACATTATGGATGAACCTTGAGGGGATTATGAGGAATAAAATAAGCTAGACAGAAAAAGGAAAATACTATATGCTCTCACTTACATGAGGAATTATAAAGAGTAGATTGGGGGGGGCGCCTGGGTGGCTCAGTGGGTTGAGCCTCTGCCTTCGGCTCGGGTGGTGGTCTCGGGGTCCTGGGATCGAGCCCCGCACTGGGCTCTCTGCTGGGCGGGGAGTCTGCTTCCCTCTCTCTCTCTCTCTCTGCCTGCCTCTATGCCTACTTGTGATCTCTTTCTCTGTCAAATAAACACATAAAATCTTAAAAAAAAAAAAAGAGTAGATTGGTGGTTTCCAGGGGCAGGAGTGGGGATGGGGGAAATGGATGAAAGTGGTCAAAGAGCACAGACTTCCAGTTATACCATGAATAAATTCTGGAGAGCTAAGGTACAAAAACCGGTAGCTATAGTTAATAATATTGTACTGTATACTAGAAAGTTGCTAAAAGAGTAAATCTTAAAGGTTCTCATCACAAACATACAAAAGGTAACTATGTGGGGTGATGGTTGTGTTAATCTTATTTTGTAGTAATCATTTCACATGCATATATGCATATATCAAATTCATCACATTGTACACCTTAAAATTCCAGTGTTACATGTCAAGTATATCTCCCTAAAGCTGGAGAAAATATTGAATGAAAAAAAAAAAGACTGTGTCTAGAACCAATGCAGTATCCTTTCCACAGTATTCTACTGGTTAGCATCAGTCACAGGTCAATGTGGCTGGATTGCACAAGGACATGAATGCCAGATAGTGTGGTTCACTGAAGGCCATCATCAGAATCTAGCTACTATAGAGAGCCAAAGACAAACATCACTTAGTTCATGATCATTAAAATCCTTATCTTGGGTTCTGTTTTTTATGTCTATATGTTGCAATCCAAAGGGAAAATCTGAGCTAGACCATCAGACTCACTCGACCAGCATCTCAATCTCCCAAAGAACAAAGATAACCAAAATTCACAACTGCTGAGTTTACAGGAACTCTCCCTGTTCTAGACCAAAGAAATGAAAGATAATTTTTAGTTTTAAAATAAAGCCCCAAAAATTCATTCTCACACATCCTTTAGAACTCCATGTGAGAGTCCACATACATTTCAAAAATCATTTTTAAACTTGCTTGATAATTAGGAGTGCCTGGCTGGCTCATTCAGTAGAACTTGCAAGTCTTGATCTCTGGGTCGAGAGTTCGAACTCCACAGTGGGTGTAGAAATTACTTGGAAATAAAACTAAAAAACAGGGACGCCTGGGTGGCTCAGTTGGTTGAGCAGCTGCCTTCGGCTCAGGTCATGATCCTGGCGTCCTGGGATCGAGTCCCGCATCGGGCTCCTTGCTCGGCAGGGAGCCTGCTCCTCTCTCTGCCTCTGCCTGCCTCTCTGCCTGCTTGTGTTCTCTGTTAAATAAATAAATAAAATATTTTTAAAAAAAAGAAAAGAAAAGAAATAAAACTAAAAAACAAACAAATAAAAAGTTGCTTGGTGATCAAAGAAGAATTGGCAATGAACTAATGATGGGATGATAAGAAAGACATTTTGAAATAAACTTCTGAAAGTTCATCCAAATGTTAAAGCTATTTGATGAAAGATAAGAAGCATAAGACCCAGTTTGAATCAGCTTGGTTAAAGTTAAAACACAATTTCACCATATTATATGATGCAATAATCGAGAGCTGGTCAGAAAAGATCAGGACTGGTAGGTGAGTTCTGGTAGATTCCACAGGTCAAGTCAGGCAAGATGTGAGGTACCGGGAGGTTAGCCAACAAGGCAGAGTCAAACTCATTATTCTCCATCTTAGTGACTTTTTTTCTGTTCTATAAATGCACCAACCTCTTCCCTGACTGAAAATCCTTTCTGATATTTTCTAAATGTTTATGTTTCCTCAAAATTCATATGCTGAAATCCTAATGCCCAATATGATGGTGTTGGGAGGTGGAACTTTGGGAGCTTATTAGGTCATGAGGGTGGAGCCCTCATAAATGGGATTAGTCACCTTCCAGAAGAGGCTCCAGAGAGCCTTAATCCCTTCTGCTATCTGAGGACACAATGAGAAGTCTGTGACCAGGAGAGGGCTCTCACCCAACCATGGTGGCACTCTGATCTTGGACTTCCAGACCACATAATTGTGATAAATTTATTTTTTTTTTAAAGCCACACACTCTGTGGTATCTTGTTACAGCAACTTGAATAGACAAAGATACTTTCCTAAGTGGTTCCCTCTGTCTAGAATGCTGTCTCTTTGCCTCATCCAGTGACCCAGCTTCATGTCACTAAACTTGAAAACACACAAATTTTACAGACTCCTAGAAATCACATTGGCATACCATTTTGCACCCACTAATTTGGCCAAAATTTAAAGTTCTGGCAACTTCAAATGATAGCAAAGATCTGCACCAATGGGAACTTTCACACACTCTGGTGGGACCATAAATTAATATAACTACTTTAGAAAAGAATTTTAGATTATCATGTAAAAATTTAATTTACATTCCCTATTATGCAGCATTCTCCTCCAGGTATATTCCCTAGAGGACCTCTTACGCACATGCACCAAGAGGCAGGTACATGGACATTTATAGCAACATTGGATATAACAGTAGAAAGCTGGAAAACAAGCTAAGTGTCCACTAACAAGAGAATGGATGAGTACATTCTGGTACACTCATTTAGAGAGGCCTGAACATCAGTGAAAAAAAGAACTACAAATACATACAGCAACAAAGATGGAAGTCAAAGCAATTATGAGTGAATAAAGGAAGTCACAGAGGAAATGTAAAATATCTTTCCATTTTTATGTATTTCAGAATTAAGCAAAACTAGGGGCACATACTTCTGGAAATAAAATGTTAACGAAATTCAAGGAAATGAAAACAAGTCAGGATCTAAGGGCAGGGAGGCAGAAGCATAAGGACATCCAAGGAACTTTGATGGCACTGATGATATTCTTTTCTGAACTTAGTGGATTCATGAGCATTCATTTTATTATTTAACTTCATAGTTGATATATACATCACCTACATTCCTTTGCATTAAAGTCCTAATAAAATTTTTTATTTTATATTTCCCTCCCCTTTATTCAAAACATCCTGGCTCTGCTACTTACTAGCTTTGGGAACTGGGGCATACTACTCAGCCATTCCGAGCCTCACTGGGATCATCTGAAAATGAAAATAATGCAATGATAAAGCTCACCCAGCTGGCCACTGGGAAGACTACCGTAGGAATTCTTTGCCTGGCACCAGCTAGCACTTAGTGCGAGCTCCTCAGAGAGACGCTGCATTCAGATGAGCCAACCCTCCAGCCTGAACTGGTTGTAAAGAATCCACGAGAGCAGGCAATCTTCCTGGATTTGGGACTCATACTTTCTCCCAGTGTCCCTCCCCCTTCTCCTCCACCCCTGAAGGGAAAAATATCTCTAATCATAGGAACTCTTTTCAAATGAAAGTTGGATCATTAACTCCATAGCATTTGTGTTCCTTGTCCACACGATGGCAGAACAGGCAAAGAACCGTTAAAAGCATTCTGGACTGTCAAGATCTCCTTTTGAGGATGTTCAAGACCTTCTAGAAAACAACCTATTGCAAATTTCATTAATGTCTGTGACGGAAAAAATTGCAATTGGACAAGCAGTTGAGATCAAAATCGCTTTCCACCCTTTATGTGGTAATAACTAGAGCACATTAACAGGCACATGAGATCAAAAAATAAACAAACATGACTTCTAGTCCTACAGATGCTTCCTACAAATTCTCACCTAAGGTATCGTATATTTATGTATGTGCTTGTGAAGGCACTTGAGGGTCCACATTTGGACACATGTTGTGAGTGTGTGTAGGAGAGAACACATGCATGTGCACTGGCAGGAAAGTCTTATTGGTAAGCACACGGGCATAAGGAGGGAAAGCTGATAACAGCCTTCTTTTCTGAAAAGCTCAAGTTTGCAAAGAGGAAGTGTGCTGGTAACTGCTAGTAGGAGGAATTTGAAATTCCAGTGAATACTGGCCTCAGTCTCATTCTAACTCGGTAGCTTGTCCTGTGCTGCAGAGGGGTAGTAGGGGGGCTACTGGTCTTGAGACCAAGCATGTGGGGCCTGCCTTTGGCCTACTGATCTGAATTTAACTTGGGGACCCCTGTGGTATCATCCTATTGTTTACACACACACCACACCAATTTATATTAGTTCAAAATCTTGTGGTTACAAACGACATAAGCCCGATTCCAATCAGCAAAATAAAAGAGGGAATATATGGATACGTATAATCAAACCACCAAAAAGGCAGGGATGCAGTGGCCTCAGGAACAACAGGAATTGTGACTCTCCTTAGAAAACTCCAGCATACATGATGCTTCTCTTTATGACAGTTTCATTCTTTCAAATTAGCTAACTCCGACCAACAGGGGCCATTGCACAGGCAACCTTGAATTCACATCCTAGGTGTTTGAAAAAACTGGGGGAAGACCTCTGATTGGCCTCTTCTGGGTCATATGGCTGACCACAAACCAATCACTATGGCCAGAAATAGGAAACTATTACTGGTCTAGCCTGAGCCATATGCTCACCATTATGGCCCGGAGGGAGGAATTTTATGATCGCTGGACCTTATTAGGACTAGGTTGAGGGGTGGAAAAGTACTTTTCCAAAATAATGGATTCCTTGTTCAAAGCAGATTTTAAAAAGTCATCATGCTGCAAGAAAAAAGAGGGCGTGCAAAGTTTCATATCTTTGGAACTTTGAGTTCCACTTGGCTATGTTGTTTGTGGCTTCTACCTCCTTAATAATTTTGTGTCTATTTGATTTGTCTTGTAATGATAGTAGTGTATTAAATTCACCTTGTAATGAGAGTAGTGTATTAAATTCTCCTTTATTACTATGCTTCAATCTGTTTCCTTGTATCTCTTCTACTTTTGTTTTTTTTCCATAAAGATGAATGCCAGATTTGATTGGTGGCCACTTACTTTTCTTTCTTGGGCTCCTCTGCTGTCCTTTCTGGCCCCCATCCTCAAATTCCCTCCAGTCCCTGCTTTACTGCTTTTAATGTCACAGGTATTACCCGTTATACATGTTTTATTTAACTTCATACTCAGTGCAGCCCCCACTCAGAAGCCCCTTTTAACCCAGGCTGGCTCCAGACCTTCGCTCTATAATGTATATAAATGCACAAAAAAGGAACTGAAAGGACACACACCAGACTGCTTGGGTTTTTTTTTGCTTTTTTTTTTTTTTTTAAATGGATCTCTGTCCCAGTGAGGGGTCCATTTTCTTTTCTTTTCTTAATATTTTATTTATTTATTTGACAGAGAGAGAGATAGCAAAAGAGGGAACACAAGCAGGGGGAGTAGGAGAGGGAGAAGCAGGCTTCCTGCCGAGCTGGAAGCCCAATGAGAGGCTCAATCCCAGGACCCTGGAATCATAACCCCGAGCCGAAGGCAGACAGCAGACGCTCAACTAAGCCACCCAGGCGCCCCACACCAGACCAGGGGAGAGCAGAATATGATGGAGGGGGGAAAGCAGTCAATGGGGTGACTAATATCCCACTGTATGCATATGCCACATTTTGTTTACCTATTCGTCTGTTGATGAACATTTGGGTTGTTTCCACTTTTTGGTTATTGTGAATAACGCTGCTGTGAACATGAGGGTACAAACAGTTGTGTAAATTTCAAAACCCTAAAAAACAATACTTACAGAATGATCCCATTTATGTTTAGTATGTGTGTGTGCATTATGTATATGATATATATGTAAATGGGTAGAAAAAGATCTGAGTGACACACCTGAAACTTTGAGTCATTATCTCTGGAATGGCAAGAGTGCGATAGTAAAATAAAGGACTCTATAATTTTTCATTCTGCATACTTCTGTATTTTTTATTTTTCATAATGAGAATAGATTAATATATTCCTCATGCAATTTTAAAATACAATTAAAGATGAAGATTTCAGGCATCTTGGCAGGCCATGAGTAAGGAATATTTAGAACAATTTTCAAGGGGTCAGAAGAACCAACGGGATAAAGGAATGCTGAAATACCTCTTTGTGGGGCTTGAGATTTTTATAAGGTGCATATATTATTTTTTTAATTTAAAAAATCTAATGGGGAAAAAAATTGAAAGCCCGAGGTGAGATTGCACTGGCAATTTAGGCCCAGAGGAGGGCAGTAGAAAGCCATGAGGTGGAAACCACAGAAAGGTTGTTCCTGTGTCTCAGCAAGGAAAAGAGCAGAGGATCCAAATTTGCTTTGTGGAAGCTAGGAAAAGCTTGGGTACTACAGGAAATGATGCTGGTCAGACTTTGGGAGCAAGACCATCAGATAAAAGGGGGAAAATCAGAAAAGTGGCAAGGGTTTGGCTATGGACAGCCAAGGAGAAAGAAAGTAGGAAGAGGCATTTTTTACAGAGAATCAGCAAGCGGGAGCCCAGGAACACAGCCCTGGGGCAGATAACCTAGAGAAATTTCTAGGGGTCTTGAGGACAAAGCCCTGTTTGGAAGCACTGGCTGAGTCCTTGACCTTGCCCCTCTGCTTTTTAAAGAGGACAAGGATATTTAAAACAAAAGAAATGTTGGGGCACCTGGGTGGATCAGTCAGTTAACTGTCTAAATCTTGATTTCTGCTCAGGTCATGATCTCGGGGTCATGAGAACAAGCCCCAAGTCCTGCTCTGTGTTCAGGGGGAGTCTGCCTGAGATTCTCTCCCTCTGCCCCTGACCCTCACACACAGTACACTCTCTCTCTCAAATAAATAAATAAATCTTTCACAAAAGTGTTCCTAAAATGGATTAAGGCTAAGGATAGCCCTGCAGGATGAAGATGCAGAAACAGGACTAGGGAGCAAGCACAGGGTCAGATCTTATCTTTACTTAAAATGTTTGATATTTTGTACATCATGGATTTCTTACATTAATTGTGATTTTAAAATATTGCATTTAAATATTATTTATCTGTATTATTGAGTGTCTGAGCACCCCTTAAATTTTGTGCCAGAGGCAAGTGCTTCACTGAGCATCAGCCTAGTTTTGGCAACAATAATAATAACAAATCTGAGGCAACAAATGGGACTTTAAAGTACATCTATTATGCACAATTTTAATCAAAATTCTACCCCAGAATTTCTTTTTTTTTAAAGATTATTTATTCATTTGAGACAGAGATACAGAGAGAGAGCATGAGTAGGGGGAGAAGCAGAGGGAGAGGGAGAAGCAGACTCCCTGCTGAGAAGGGGGCTGATTCCAGCACTTAGAGATCATGACCTGAGCAGAAGGCAGATAGATGCTTACCCAACTAAGCCACCCAGGCACCCCCAAAATTCTACCCCAGGATTTCTAGTGAAATGAATTTCTCTGACATGCCAGTCATGTAAACCTACAAATAAAATCATATGTATCTGTGTTAAAGCAAAATAAAAAAAATAAAAAGACAAGTGTTTCCGTAGCCATTGTGAATATGATGTTAATATTCAAATTAATTTGGAAGCTATTTCTGAAATATTGGCTTTAAGATATCGCCTACTGAAGATTGAAATAATATCAAGCATCTTCTCTGACCACAATGGCATAAAACTAGAAATCAATTACAAGGAAAAAAACTGGAAAGAACACAAACACATGGAAGTTAAACAACACTTTACTAAACAACCAGTGTGTCAACAAACAAATCAAAAAGGAAGTCAAAAAATGCATGGAGACAGGGGCACCTGGGTGGCTCAGTCAGTAAAGCATCCAACTCTTGCTTTCAGCTCAGGTCTTGATCTTAGAGTTGTGAGTTCAAGCCCCATGTAGGACTTCATGCTGGGTGTGGAGCCTACTTATAAATGAATGAATGAATGAATATAAAAAGTATACGGAGACAAGTGAAAATAAAAACATAATGGTCCAAAATCTTTGGGAAATAACAAAAGTAGTTCTAAGAGAGAAGTTTATAGCAATACAGTCCTAATAAGCAAGAAAAACCTCAAATAAATAATCTAACCTTATGCTAAATGTACTAGAAAAAGAAGAACAAACAAAGCTCAAAGTTAGTAGAAAAAGGGAAATCAAGATTAAAGTGGAAATAAATTAAATAGAAACTAAAAACACAATAGAAAAGATCAATGAAACCAAGAGCTAGTTCCTTGAAAAGATTAAAAAAGTTGACAAACCTTCAGCCAAACTCATCAAGAAAAAAAGAGAGGACTCAAATAAATAAAATCAGAAATAAAAGAGGAAAAATAATAACCAACACCCTAGAAGTACAAATAATTATAAGAAAATGCTATGAAAAATTATATGTCAACAAATTGGGCAACCTAGAAGAAATGGATAAACTTCTAGAAACAATCTTCCAGAACCGAAACAGAAAGAAACAGAAAATTTGAACAGACCACATATAAATAATGAAACTGAATGGGTCAGCAAAAATTTCCCAGCAAATAGAAGTCCAGGACTAGATGGCTTCACAGGTGAATTCTATGGAACATCTAATAAAAGTTAATATCTATTATTATCACACTATTCCAAGAAAATAGAAGACTAAGGAAAACTTCCAAATTCTTTCTACGAAGCCAGTATTACCCTGATCCAAAACCAGACAAAGACACTACAAAAAAAAAAAAAGAAAGAAAGAAAAAGAAAACTATAGACTGACATCCCTGATGAACATAGATGCAAAAATCCCCAAAAAAGTATTAATAAACCAAATTCAGCAATACATTAAAAGGATAATTGACCACAACTAGGTGGGATTTATCCAGGTATGCAAGGATGATACAATATCCACAAATCAATCAGTCTCATAGATCATATTAACAAGAGGAAGAATGAAAACCATATGACCATCTCAGTAGATGCAGAAAAGCCATTTGACAAAATACAAAATCTGTTTATGACAAAAAACTCTTTAACATAGCAGGTTTAGAAGGAACATACCTTTACGTAATAAAGGCCACACATAAAAAAAAAAACCCACAGCTAACATCACACTCAGTGGTGAAAAACTGTTTTCTCTCTAAGATCAGGAATGAGACCAAATGGAATGTCCACTGTCACTTTTATTCAACATAGTACTGCAAATCCTAGCTGCAGACATCAGACAAGAAAAAGAAACAAAAGGTATCCAAATTGGTAAGGAAGAAGTGAAACTGTCACTATTTGCAGATGACATGATACTGCATATAGAAAACCCTAAAGACTCCACCAAAAAAATTAGAAATAATAAATTAATTCCATAAAGAAGTACAATACAAAATTAATATACAGAAATCTGTTCTAGTTCTATACACTAAAAATAAAGTAGGGGGCACCTGGGTGACTCAGTGGGTTAAAGCCTCTGCCTTTGGCTCAGGTCATGATCTCAGGGTCCTGGGATCAAGCCCCACATGGGGCTCTCTGCTCAGCGGGGAGCCTGCTTCCCCCTCTCTCTCTGCCTGCCTCTCTGCCTACTTGTGATCTCTCTCTCTGTCAAATAAATAAATAAAATCTTTTTATAAATAAATAAAGTAACAGAAAGAGAAATTAAGGAAACAATCCAATTTATAACTGCACCAAAAGAATAAAATATTTAAGAATAAAATTTAACCAAGGAGGTGAAAGACCTATGCTCTGAAAACTCTAAGACACCGATGAATGAAATTGAAGACAACAGAAACAAATGGAAAGGTATGCCATGCTTATGGATTGGAAGAATATTGTTAAAATGTCCATACTTTCCAAAGCAATCTACAGATTCAATGCAATCCCTATCAAAATACCAAATAGCTTTTTTCACAGAGCTAGAATAAATAATCCTAAAATTTATAAGAACCACAAAACACCCTAATAACTAAAGCAATCTTGAGGAACAAGAACAAAGTTGTAGGTATCACAATCCCAGATTTCAGTATATACT
Organism: Nasua narica; assembly: GCA_028533885.1. Classification (NCBI taxonomy): domain Eukaryota; kingdom Metazoa; phylum Chordata; class Mammalia; order Carnivora; family Procyonidae; genus Nasua; species Nasua narica. Next base: position 91,952,294 of record CM052801.1, on the reverse strand, counting down.
ACAAAGCTATAGTAATCAAAACAGTATGGCACTGGCACAAAAACAGACACATAGATCAACAGAACAGGATAAAGAGCCCAGAAAGAAACCCACAGTTATATGATTAATTAATCTATGACAAAGGAGGCAAGAATATACAGTGGAGAAAAGAGAGAAAAGACAATTTTTTCTTTTCTTTTTAAGATTTTATTTATTTATGTGACAGAGAAAGACACAGAGAGAGAGGAAACACAAGCGGGGGGAGTGGGAGAGGGAGAAGCAGGCTCCCTGCCGAGCAGGGTGCCCTATGCAGGGCTTGATCCCAGGACCCTGGGATCATGACCTGAGCAGAAGGCAGATGCTTAACGACTGAGCCATCCAGGTGCCCCAAGACAGTCTTTTCAATAAATGGTGCTGGGGAAACTGGATAGCTTTCAGAAGAATGAAACTGGACCGCTTTCCTAGGACCATACACAAAAATAAACTTAAAATGGATTAAAGACCTAAATGTGAAACCTGAAACCATAAAACTCCTAAAAGAAAACATAAGCAGTAATCTTATGGACATCAGCCTTAGCAATATATGTATGGATATGCCCCGTCAGGCAAAGGAAACCAAAGCAAAAATAAACTATTGGTTCTACATCAAAATAAAAGTCTTTTGCACAGTGAAGGAAACCATCAACAAAAAAGGGCAACCTACTGAATGGGAAAAGATATTTGCAAATGATAAAGTGTTAATATCCAAAATATATAAAGAACTTATACAATCAACACCAAAAAAACAAAACTCAAATTAAAAAATGGGCAGAGAACCTACATAGGCATTTTCCCAAAGAAGACATACAGATGGCCAACAGACATATGAAAAGATGTTCAACATCTCTAATCATCAGGAAATGCAAATCAAAATCACAATGGGGGCGCCAAGGTGGCACAGTGAATTAGGCATCTTCCTTCAGCTTGGATCATGATCCTGGGGTTCTGGGATGGAGCCCCTATTGGGTTCCATGCTCGGTGAGGAGTCTGCTTCTCCCTCTCCCTCTGCCCCTCCCCCTGCTCATGCGCATTCTCTCTCCCTCTAATATAAATAAATAAAATCTTTACAAAAAGAGAAACCACAATAAAATGTTACCTCATACCAGTCAGAATGGCTAGCATCAAAAAGGCAAAAAATAACAAGTGTTGGTGAGGATGTGGAGGAAAGGGAGCCCTGGTTCCCTTCTGGTGGGAATGTAAGTAGCCACTGTGGAAAACACTACGGAAGTTCTTCAAATAATTAAAAATATGGGGTGCCTGGGTGGCTCAGTTGTTAAGCATCTGCCTTTGGCTCAGGTCATGGTCCCAGGGTCCTGGGATCAAGCCCCCATCGGGCTCCCTTCTCAGTGGGAAGCCTACTTCTCCTTCTCCCACTCCCCCTGCTTGTGTTCCTGCTCTCGCATCTCTCTGTCAAATAAATAAATAAAATCTTGGAAAAAAATAAAAATAGAAATACAACATGATCTAATAATTCCACTTCTGGGTATTTACTCAAAGAAAATGAAACCTTAATTTGAAAAAAATATATGCACCCCTAGGCTTATTGCAGCATTACTGAAGCCAAAACATGGGGCCACCTAAGTGTCCATCAATAGATGAATGGATAGAAAAGATATGGTACGTATACATACACATAATGAAATATTACCCAGTCACAAAAAAGAATGAAATCTTTCCATTTGTGACAATACGGACAGATGTGGGGGGGGGGTATTATGCTAAATGAAGGGGTTAGGGGGATAGGCAAAAGAGGTGAAGGGGATTAAGAAGTACAAACTTCCAGCTGTCAAATACATAAATCAAGGAGATCAAAAGTACACCATAGAAAATACAGTCAATAATATTGTTTAAAAAAAGATATTGTCAGGGTGCCTGGATGGCTCAGAGGGTTGAGCCGCTGCCTTCGGCTCAGGTCATGATCTCAGGGTCCTGGGATCGAGCCCCGAATCGGGGGGGGTCTCTGCTCAGCGGGGAGCCTGCTTCCCCCTCTCTCTCTCTCTGCCTGCCTCTCTGCCTACTTGTGATCTCTCTCTCTGTCAAATAAATAAATAAAATCTTAAAAAAAAAAGTCAGATGCTTAGCCAACTAAAACACCCAAGTGCCCCATAAAATCGGGTGGTTTTTTTTTTGAAGTTTTAATGGTATTTTAGGGACGCCTGGATGGCTCAGTCCTTAAGCGTCTGTCTTTGGCTCAGGTCATAATCCCAGGGTTCTGGGATCAAGACCCACATCGGGCTCCCTGCTCAGCGGGAAGCCTGCTTCCTCCTCTCTCTCTGCCTGCCTCTCTGCCTACTTGTGATCTCTCTCTCTCTGTGTCAAATAAATAAATAAAATCTTAAAAAAAAAAAGATACTGTCTACCAACTACCTATCACTAGAAAACGAACTGATCTTAAAAAGTTGACAAATATATACTTTCACTTTATAAGCATTAAATTAAGATCATCTTATTTAAAAAACAATAAAATAAAATTTTCATTTTTTTGTTTTCTTTCTATCTTTATGGAGATATAACTAGTATGTAACATTGTATAAAAATAACACTTTCTGGGCGCCTGGGTGGCTCAGTGGGTTAAAGCCTCTGCCTTCAGCTCAGGTCATGATCTCAGGGTCCTGCGATCGAGCCCCACATTGGGCTCTCTGCTCAGCAGGGAGCCTGCTTCTCCCTCTCTCTCTCTCTGCCTGCCTCTCTGCCTACTTGTGATCTCTCTCTATCAAATAAATAAATAAAATAAAAAAAAACACTTTCTAATATTTATACTGTTAAAAGGTATTTGAGCAGAATTATTTAGAGCTTTGGGGTAAAAGTGAGTTGTATTTTCCTTAGAATATTTAATTTTGTTCTATTCCAGTGATCCCAAAGTATGATTTCAAAGACTGCTACCCTTATAAGCCATGGCCTTTCATCGCTTTTCTATTCATTTTAGAGATGCAGAAAAAGACTTAAAGAAAAGCTTTTTGTAAGGGTTACACTGCTCACCCACTCCAGCTTCATTTCCTGCTCTCTCTCCCCACATTCTTCATTTTGGCCACATGGAAAAGAAATTCCCTCAACCATGCTTTGCACATGTTGATTTACCTGTCTGCAATGCAGCGTTCTTTTCCTCCTTTTTGGGGGGTTCAAGGAATTCCTACTGATATTAAAAAACAAATGAATTAGGACCCTGGGTGGCGCAGTTGGTTGAGCGACTGCCTTCAGCTCAGGTCATGATCCCGGAGTCCCCGGATCGAGTCCCATGTCGGGCTCCCGGCTCCATGGGGAGTCTGCTTCTCACTCTGACCTTCTCCCTTCTCATGCTCTCTCTCACTCTTTCCTAATAAATAAATAAATAAAATCTTTCCTAATAAATAAATAAATAAAATTTTTTTTAAAAAATGAATTAAAAACCACATCTCATGGGGGTCTTGGGTGGCTCAGTTGGTTAAGTGTCTGCCTTTGGCTCAGGTCATGATCTCAGGGTCCTGGGATCCAGCCCTGCATCGGGCTCTCTGCTCAGCGGGGAGCCTGCTTCTCCCTCTCCCTCCTGCTCTGCCCCACCCCCCGCCTCTGCTTGTATATGCTCTCACATGCTGTTTCTCTTTCTCCCTCTCAAATAAATAAAATCTTAAAAAAACACACACATACATCTCAGCTGAGGGGTCATCTCCTCCACGGGTCCCCACTCTGAATAGATACTCTTTTGTTTGTTTCTGTGACACCACACCTGTACGACATTACATACCTGTGCTGCCTAGTGATTGGTTATTTACCCATCTCTCCCGTTAGATTTCAAACTCCTTGAAGGTAGGGACTATGTCTTCTTGAATGCTGCGTGCCTAACTAAAGCTTCCTGTCACATAATAGACAAATTGTTTGTTGAATGAATAATCAACCTTGATACCTCTCTCTACCTCATGCCACATAGGAAACCCAACAAGTCCTTCCCACCATCAAAATATTTCTCAAATTCATCAATTTTTCTCCATCTTCACCACCACTACTATGCTTCGAGCCACCATCTTCTATCACCACTGTAACAGCCTCCTAATTATCTTCCTACTTTCTCCTACTTATACCGCTCTACTCTATTCCCCATACAACAGCCATTGTGATTTTTCTAAAATGCAGATCTTATTATGGCAGTCTCTAAGGCAGAAACTCTTCAATGCAATCTCACTGTTCTTAGAATAAAGTCCAATGAACTTAAGTTGACCTACAAGGCCCAAACTTTTCTAGTCTCTACTCTCTTACCTTCTTTTGGGGTCTCCAACTTGCTGCTCTCCTTCCTACCACAGGGTCTTTGCCTAGGTGTCTCCTCCACTTAGGATATTCTTCTCTCTTCTTCTCTTAAATTCACTCATTTCAGAACTCTGTCCCAATGTTGCTTCCTTAGGAAAGCTTCCCCTGACCTTGATGAAATCAAACTTGCTATTGACTTTCTCAGAACCCTTACAGTATCTGTCATTTCTTGTTTTTGTTTAATGTCCATTTCCCACTCCCCTCAATTGTCTCTACCACTGAAACTCCAAAGCACATAAGACCCCCTCAATAAATGAGAATGACTTATTGTCACGTAGCACAAAATTAAAGAGCCAGTCCATTTGGGAAAATACACAGTGCATTCGCCATTGCCACAGAATCCTGCAACCACACACACCTCTCAGGGAAAATTTCCTGCAAATAGACTGTCCTTGTTCATATGTGAAGCTGAAATTAGGGCAGGCCGAGGACATGCTGAACAAAGGAAGACTGGAGCATCCACCAAGCAAAGGTGCTATGGTTACCCGGCTTTAAGGGCCTAGACTTCAGAGTTCCAGGATGAGTCAGCTCCCTGAACAGTATGTACTGGTCCACTCGTTATATATCCACAGAATATAGTTGTCAGGGAAAACTTTCCAGAAAGTTGAATGCTACTTTACGTAGCAGCCCTTAGTTACTTGGTATTCATTACGCTGATTAATTTTTTAGCTTAATAAACACATCAACTACCATAGAAATAACTTTATCATTAAAGGGAAACATATTTTTCTCACTAAGCCAAAGAAAGGGCAAAAATCCCAACCATATCTCATCAGATAGTTTCTGTTCTCCACAGCATCTATCCAAAACTCTCCCCAGTTCTCAACCCTCTGCCCCTTCTCCTTGCAAAGGATGAGTTCCCTTGTCATTCACTAGGAAAACAGAAGTGATCAGATAGAAATTCCTCAAATTCCTCTCCCAGCCCCTTTATTCCCATCCCTGCTCCCATCTTCAGTGGCTCTGTACCAGATTACAGCTTTTTGATCCGCAATTCGGTCCCCTGGGACCAGCCAAGTTCTGACTGTCACATTCTATACTGCCCCCCCCCCCCTCAAAGGAGCCTGCCTCTATCTACTCTCTGTTTGGTGGAGGTACCACCTTCCCCCATACTAGCTCTTCATTTGAGCTTCTCCATTTTACAAAATGTCCTCCCTAGGGCTACCGTACTCCTCTAGTAACCGCCCTATCTTCCCTCTGCAGTCAAACTTGAAAGAATTGTCTACTCCAATGACTTTACATAGCTCTCAATTACTCTTCAACCCATTGAAATCTGGCCTCTGGCTCTATCTTTCCACTGAAAGAGTACTCTTGCCTAGACCACTAGTGACCTTTTTGTTATTCAATCCGTTTTAACTTCTTTTCAGACATTTAGTAGTATTTTTCATTGTTGACTACTCCTTATACCTTAAACAACTCTCTTCATGGTTTCTAGGACCTTATACTTTCTTGGTTTTCCTCCCTACCTCGCTGCCCCTTCTTTTTTTTTTTTTAAGTGTTTATTTAAATTCCAGTTAGTGAACATACAGTGTAATATTAGTTTCAGGTGTACAATATAGTGATTCAAAACTTCCATACATCGCCCAGTGCTCATCACAGGTGCACTCCTTAATCCCCATCACCTAGTTCACTCATCCCTCCACCCCCCACCCTCTGGTAACCAGCAGTTTGTTTTCTACCCTTAAGAGTCTGTTTCTTGGTTTGTTTCTCTACTTTTTTGCCCCCTTTGCTCCTTTGTTTTGTTTCTTAAATTTCACATATGAGTGAAATCATATGGAATTTCTTGATTTTCTTTGCTAGATCAACCTCCTTTATTCAATTTCTAAATGTTGAGGTTCCTTGGGGTTTGGTCCTAGGCACTTTTCCCTCTCTACCTTCTCTCCTTGGGTTGATCATATCCATTACAATGGGCTTCAGTTAGCTTCTATACTGGGTTTCTGACTTGGTTACATGAATCGAATTCAGACAATTTGTAAACTTGAACGGGTAAAAACAGATTTTTTATTTTCACCAATCTATAATGAAAATTTAGTATTTCTCCCAATTATGAATGTAGGCAACAAATCATAGTAGTATAACCAAAGTCTGTGACTTTGCCATTATTAGAAATCATAGTTTAATATATTCGCTACAAATATCTCAAAATACTTTTATGTTTATCATTATTTAAGTTCATAGTAGTTATTAGATCTACTGCTAAATCTTTTTATTCAATGAGTCAATAATTACATGTATTATTACATCACAATTTTTGTACTTGATAAGTATTTCAGTATAATTCACTTCATTTATAATCCTATGCATTTCATTTTGTACATTTAAAAATATTATTCTGAGATGGGGTTCACAGGCTTCCCCAGACTGCCAATGGCACAAAAACTGTTAAGAAGGCTGTTCTAGATGCCCATGACTCCTACCCTGAAAACATCTTCTGAACTTCAGGTCCATATATTTAACTGGCCTCTGGACATGTGTACTTGGATATCTCATAAAAACCTTAAGCTCAACATAACCCAAACTGAACTCATCAACCTCTACTACCCCCATTCTCCTCAAAGCTCCAACTTTGCCCGTGTGCTCTATCTCAATGAATAGGACCAATAGTCACTCAATTATTTGAGCCAGAATTCTGAGCTATCTTCGACTCTTCCCTTTCCTTCCCTCGAACAACCACAAACCAAGTCATGTCAATTCAATCTCTTTAATATTTCTAAAAGTTCATCCATTTATCTTTATCCTCAGTACCTCAATTATGGTAACCATCTTCTCTCTTCTTCCTAGTGGTCTCTCCAACAGACTGAGTTCCCTTCTAATCCATACTTTCCCATTACTGCTAGAATGATCTTTCTTTCCCCAAGGATTGTGCTTAGTCTTAAAATAGCCCACTTCACACTATCTTGTAATTACTTGTATTCTCTACTTGAATATAAGTTCCACAGGTACAGAAATTTTTATCTTGCCTATTTTGGGATCTGCAACATTAAGCATGGTATCTGGCATTATAGGAACACTTCATAAATGTTTGCTGAATAAATGAATGGTTGGACTGAGCTTCAACCTGATGGTTAGCAGCAGTTCAATAAAAAGGTTAAGGGACTATTCAAAACTTAATATTTTTTTCTGACAGATAAATAAGGTTACTGAAGTATAAGAGGTGGGAAAAGTTAATTTTAATTATTTTATTTGAAAACTTAAATTTGCAGGCACCTGCTTAAGCATCTGCCTTTGGCTCAGCTCATGATCTCGGGGTCCTGGGATTGAGCCCTACATCAGGCTCCCTGCTCAGTAGGGAGTCTGCTTCTCCCTCATCCTCCCCTTCCCCCTGCTTGTGCTCTCTCTCATTCTCTCACACTCACGTTCTTTCTCTCTCTTGAATACATAAATAAAATCTTAAAAAAAAAAGAAAGAAAACTTAAATTTTGTGAGTGGGTACTGTGGCTTAGGAAAATTGACAAGACCCATTCCCCCTCAGTATTATTCATTTTTTTGCCAAAACATTAAACTGCCTTTCAAATAGTGTATTTGGGGACTTGTACATTGGCAAATATAGATAGCCACCCTGGGTAGGGTTATGCTTGCCCCCGGAGTTTTATACTTGCACAGAGTGAGGCTTTGTTCTGGAGACTTGTGGCAGCAGTTTTAGTTGCTTTGCACAATAATCACACAGAACAAACGCACCTCTTTGATTTACCTATTGTTTATTCTGTCAGTTGGTTGATTTAATAAACAGAAAAAGGAACCAAGGTAAGGTGCACCATAACAATGTGTAAATAACACTTCGGAATTAACAATAGAGGAGTTGAACACAGACAGCTTCTAATTAGCATCCAAAAATTAAACATTTTAAGGGAGCAATAAACAGATATGCTCAGTGTGCAGTCAAGTTAATCCAAAGAATGAATTTCAGCTTTTCAACATTAATTTCAAAGCATTAAGAACACTAAGGTCTAGGAGCACCTGGCTGGCTTAGTCAGTAGAGCGTGCAACTCTTGATCTCGAGGTTGTGAATCTGAGCCCCACGTTGGGTGCAGAGATTACTTAAAAATAAAATCTTTTTTTTATAAAAGAACACTGATTTCTAATCTTTACTGCCTTATATTAACTACAGACATCATTATTTTCACTGGCATTCACTAATCATTACAAGTGGGGGGAGTCAGAGGGAGAGGGAGAAAGAGAATCTTAAGTAGACTCCACACCCTGTGCAGAGCCCCATGCGGGGCTGGACCTCGAGATCATGACCTGAGCCAAAATCAAGAGTCAGGTACTTAACTGACTGAGCCACGCAGGTACCTCCATTACAATTTATTAAAGTAAAAAAACAGTTACTGCAGGGTGCCTGGGTGGCTCAGTGGGTTAAAGCCTCTGCCTTTGGCTCAGGTCGTGAGCTCAGGGTCCTGGGATGGAGCCCCGCATCAGGCTCTCTGCTCAGCATGGAGCCTGCTTCCCCCTCTCTCTCTGCCTGCCTCTCTGCCTGCTTGTCATCTCTCTCTCTGTCAAATAAATAAACAAAATCTTAAAAAAAAAAGTTACTGTATTGTAAAAGAATAGTTTGGGACACTTTGAAAATAGTTCACAAGGAAAAGATGAGATCTTGAGGAAAAGATGAGCTTCTCTGTATCATACCAAACCTAGATATGAATTGTAACTTTTAATTTCCTTTCATCCTTTTTTATCATTTTATTATTTTTTTCATCATGATAAGTGTACTATTTAATCCCTATCCCCTATTTCACCCATTCCCCCACTTACCTCCCCTCTAGTAACCATCAGTTTGTTCTCTATAGTTAAGAGTCTGTTTCTTGGTTTGCTTTATTTTTCTTTGTTCATTTGTTTTGTTCCTTAAATTCCACATATGAGTGAAATCACCTGGTATTTGTCTTTCTCTGACTGACTTATTTCGTTTAGCATTATACGCTCTAGCTCCATCCATATCATTGCAAATGGCAAGATTTCATTCTTTTTTATGGTTGAATAATATTTATATATAAATATTATTTATATTGTCATATATTATAATTACATATTATTATATTATTTATATAATATAATAAAAATACATAATATATAGAATATATAATATACATTATTGGATATAATATATATAATATATATTATTGGGATATATATATATATACCACCTCTTCTTTATCCATTCATCTATCAATAGACATTTGGGCTGCTTCCATAGTTTGGCTATTATAAATAATACAGCAACAAACATAGGGGTGCTTGTATCCTTTTGAATTAGTGTATTTGTATTTTGTGAGGAAATACCCAGTAGTGCAATGATTGGATTGTAGGGTAGCTCTATTTCTAACTTTTGAGGCATCTCCATACTATTTTCCATAGTGGCTGCAGCAGTTTGCGTTTCCACAAACAGTGCAAGAGGGTTCCTTTTTCTCTACAACCTTGCCAATACTTGTTGTTTCTTGTGTTTTTCATTTTAGCCATTTTGACAGCTGTGAGATGAGATCTCATTGTAGTTTGGATTTGCAGTTCCCTATGATGTGATGTTGAGCACTTTTTCATGCGTCTGTTGGCCATCTGGATGTCTTCTTTGGAGAAATGTCTGTTCATGTCTCCTCCCCACACTTTAACTGGATTATTTGTTTTTTGGGTGTTGAGCTGCCTAAGTTCTTTATATATTTTGGATACTAACCCTTTACTGGATAAATCATCTGCAAATATCTTCTCCCATTCAGTAGGTTGACTTTTTAGTTTTTTTTTTTTATTGTTTCCTTCACTGTGGAGAAGTTTTTATTTTGATGTACTCCCAATAGTTTATTTTTGCTTTTATTTCCTTCGCCTCAGGAGACATATCTAAAAAAGTGTTGCTATAGCCAATGTCAGAGAGATTATGGCCTATGCTTTCCTCAAGGATTTTTATGGTTTCAAGTCTCACATTTGAGACTTGAAATGGATTAAATGGTCTTTAATCCATTTTGAGTTTATTTTTGTGTGTGGTGAAAGAAAGTGGTCCAGTTTCATTCTTTTGCATGTGGCTGTCCAGCTTTTCCATTGTATATTCATTCCTCTTTTAGCAAAGACTAATTGACCATATAATTGTGGGTTTATTTCTGGGTTTTCTGTTCTATTTCATTGAATCTATGTGTCTATTTTTATGCCAGTACCATACTGCTTTAGTTACTACTGCTTTGTAATATCTTAATTTTGTTAAGAAAAAAAGTCCTATAGACTTATACCCCAGGATGATTTAAACCCTTTAATGCTTAAGAATTACTACAAGGCTGCAAAGTGCCTCCTTACCTTTTAATAAAGAGAAATAGTTCTTCAGTATCTAAAGCAATCCCATTTTCCCTATCTTCTCTAAATATCTCCCGCTGTGCTCTTAATAATGCCCCAAGTTTCTTGATTTGAATTTGGTAGAATATTTGATGTGGAGAAATAAATTATTAAAAATCATTTGACAGTATTTATACACAGAAGCTCAGGCTTCTCCATGGTGAGATTATGCTGTCAGAATATGACACAAAATGATAATGATGTCATAAACTCCTAGAACAGGATGAACCATATCAAATTCAGTAGTTTCCTTGGTAGAAGAAACATTTGAACAAGTCCCTGGACATGAATCTTTTTATTTATGTCCTACTTTTGTCCATTTGGATAAACAGTTGTTTAAATACAAACCAAAGTGATGGATCTTCTACTACAGGTATGTGACTAACTTTAAAACTTAGAAATTAGGATCTATTATATTATGCACTCAAGCCTTAATTAGACAAGCTAGCTGTGTTTCAGAAATCTGTTGTTTCTTGGGTGTTACCATTAGTAGGTCTTTAAGAATTTCTAGGAAAATATCTGAGAGCTTTCTGTGTGAAAATCCAAGCAACATAGAAGCATAGGGTATAGACATATTGTCCCCCTTCCCTCACCTTCCCCACCCAAATCCACTAACCTGACCTCAACTAATCTGGCATAGTACCTAACATAGTAGGCTTCAACAAGAGTTTTTTCTTGTCCTACCCCCTTTTCCACCATACACATTCACACACAAACATTAACACTCAAGGTCATTCACATGTGCAAGACATACATACCCTCAAAAATCTAGGTAATGGGGTGAGCAAGCCATGATGCAGGGGTAACCAAGGTAATTGTATTGATTAGCCAGCGATGCTTCCCAGATTTGGCGTCTACACTGTGGCTGGGGATGTGACAGAGGGAGGAAAATTACAGTGGAACACTTATGCTTTAAAAAAATCACTGATGGAAAGAGAAACGAAATCTTGCCATT
>CM052801.1:91729645-91940640 GCA_028533885.1 Nasua narica | reverse complement strand
AAAAAAAAAAAAATCACTGATGAAGATTTGATTTTGACCTTTAGTGGCAAACCACTATCAAATGGAAGAAAACTGGGTTTCCTAACATATTTTCTGGTGAAACAATCTCTTTGACAGGAGCTAAGCATGTTGAATCAACAGAGACCAAAATGGACAATTTTAGGAGACGTCTACTCGTTATCATAATTGGTATTATGATCATAGCTTTTGTCTTTACCTGTTTTTGTTTTCTCCATTACAACTGTATGAGCGATGATGCACCCAAAGCAGGAACGTAAGTTTTATACCCTTAAATTAAGAATGCAAGTTGTGTGTATACACATAGTGGAGATTTCATTGTTGTTGTGGTTACTTAATGTCAACCCCAGACTTTTAAAGAGCTCATCTTGTGGGTGGATACCTTCACTTCAATAATATTAGCTCTTAAATATTCTCAAGTACGTTATCAATTTTAGTGTATTCTAAAGCTTTCTCCTACTGAGGGTTCAGCTGAGCCCCAGGCTTTAAATTTCATTATAAATTCAGTCTAGGAAAAGAGGGCTTGACTATCCAAATAAGACAGGGAGAATAAAGAAGGGGAGAGACTGAAACCAATATTGCACTGTATGCTACCTAACTAGAATTTAAATAAATAATTTGAAAAGAAAAAAAGAAGGGAAGGAGTTTCATTGTTTTTGGAATGCAAAACAGTTGCAATGTTTTGCATTCCAAAAACAATAAAACATTTTGGATAATCTACCATTTTAAGACATAATAGCAAAAATTATTCATTGTCGTTCTCATTGTCTCATTCCCTGCCTTTCACGTAGGAGGATCAGGTTGGCCCTGATATAGTGGTTCCCTAAAAATTTCCCAATATAAGGACCGATGACTAAAATACACCAGTGCTCTACTCTTTTAGTTTTAGAGGAATATTGTGAATATGAATATGCATGGATAGATAACTTGATGGTGTAAATATGATAGGAAACAATGAATCTGGTCTAAAGAGTTTATTGTTTCCTTATAACAAGTTGTGACAGTTGTGTATGAGTTGCATATTAACCTGTGACTCTTTTAAAAAAGATTTTATTTATTTGAGAGAACGAGCTCGAGGAGGTGGGGCAGGAGAGGGAGCAGCAGGAAACTCCCCGCTGAGCAAGGAGCCTGCCCAAGGCCTCCATCCCAGGACCCTGGGATAATGACCTGAGCCAAAGTCAGATGCTTAACTGACTGAGCCACCCAGGCGCCCCCAACCTGTGACTTTTTAAAGTTTAATTTCTAGAATAAGTGAAGCTCTCTCTCTCCTTCTCAACAGTAGACTTGAAACAACTTTGTGTTATTCCATATGCAGGCTATATGGTTATCTAATGCATAGGAAATAGTACAAATTCTCTCAAGAAAAATAAAAAGTATTCGGCATGAGTTCATGTCTATAACTAAAGTCGTGGCTTTTATCACACTCCAATTCTTATTGTGTTCAATTTTTCTACTAGAGTCAAAAAAAGACCAAAAAGTCTAAACTGACATAGTAGCCTATTTTCTGGTGATAGCAATAGTACTCTTTTGTTTTAAGATGTCATACTCCAAATTTTCTACATTTTCAGGCTCAAGAAAGAAGATCTGATAGCCAAGTCATCCAGATCATCCAAAATATCATTCAGTGAATCCAAGATAGCCAGTCCGTACAGTCTAGAAAAACAGTCCATGCTATCTAGTATAGACAAGTTTTCTGGGCCCTCAAGTCCAGAAAAGTCGTCCATACCATCCAGTGCAGAAAAGTTAATCCGGCCCTTGAGTCCAGGAAAGCAATGTATATCATCTAGTACAGGAAAGTTAAAAAGGCCATCGAGCCTACAAAAACTATCCAGGTCATCCCACTCAGTAAAGTCATATAGAACACGCAATCTAGAAAAGTCCCATAAGCGAGCTCATGCCCGTAAGCTAAGTGGTCAGTCCTGTTCGTCCTATCCAAATAAGGCAGTGAGGCCACCTTGGCCAGCCAGTCTACAATATCCAGTAAGGCCAACCAAGCCCCCCTGTCCACAAAATCAAATCTTGCCACGCAGGCGATCCAGTTTACAGAAACTAACCAAATCCTCTAGACATCGTAATCTAAAAAGGTCGGTTAATACAGCTAAGGCAGGCATGTTATCTAGGCCTCGGTTAATCAAGTCTTGTCGATGCTATAAGGAAAAATGCCTTGTTTGCAGAAATTCTTCTGAGCCTTTGGTCAATAATATTTCTGAGGCAAAGGACAGAAATGCTCAAAACTCACCTTTTTCAAGTGAAGTGAAGTCTTTTCTCAAGTCCTTTCGTAAGGGCGATTACAGAGACAATGTATTCTGTGGCAATGTGAGCAGCAGTGATATCATGACATACGACAGTGATGACAGTGATAGGGAGATAACCATTATTTGCAATATAAAATGCAGTGAAGTCATCCTTAAAGGCAAGCACGAAAATTAAGGACTCAATAAAAATAAAAACCACATGTGAAAAAGCAACCTTGTACCAACTATTTTATGCTCATCGTCCTTTAAAACACTGATAGCAGGAAATCTATCTGCAATCTTTATTGAGATTAGTCCTATCCATCTTGGAAGCAATTTACTTAAAAAATAGTAATTAAATGAATGACATAACAAATGATTTTACTGTAATTATTATTGCATTTTAGAGGCAAAAGGCTCTTTTCGTGTGTCTTCCTTAGATCTGGTCACTTGGATGGGGAGCATGAGCATCCACGCACATGCAAATCTAAAAAGGAACTGCAAAATGGGTACCCTGGACTCCTATTTCCCTTGGACTAGCCCTCACATGAAGTCTCAACCCAATTAAGTTTCTTTTCAAGTTGATTTTTTAATGTTTCCACACAGTCCTCACAGTTTAAGACTGTCTTCCTGTAGTGCCCAGTGCTTAGCAGAAATGGCTATTATGTGCTGAGTTCCAGTGGAGTTAGGGAAACTCTTGATAGCCATTTCTAACATCACTGTCTCCTTGACTGCTACTTATCATGGTGACCATTTTATAAGGTATGCAAATATGGAATCACTATGCTGTACGCCTTAAACTAATCCAATATCATATGTCAAAAACTAATACAATATCGTATGTCAATTATTCTTCAAATAAAAAAAGAAATATTGAATTCAATAAAATTAATCAGATCCTGTTAACAAAAAATGTATATATATGTATATACATATATATATATATATAAAGTATTGTGAGTGCTATGGACTTGATTTCCTACTGATATTGCCCTTTTTTAAAAGACAAATTATGGGGTACCTGGGTGGCTCAGTGGGTTAAAGCCTCTGCCTTTGACTCAAGTCATGATCTCAGGGTCCTGGGATCGAGTCCCGCATTGGGCTCTCTGCTTGGCAGGGAGCCTGCTTCCCCCTCTCTCTCTGCCTGCCTCTCTGCCTACTTGTAATCTCTGTCAAATACATACGTGAAATCTTTAAAAATAAATAAATAAAAATAACAAACTATAAAGGGTTATAATTTTTCTGGGTTAGAAAACCCTTGTCTTTTTAAAATTCACAAATACAAGTGAAAGTTCTGATTAAAATTTTAAACTGTTGACTATTTTAAAAAGTTCAAACACATATGAAAGTAGATAGAGCAAGTAGTATGATGAATGCCCATATAAGCATCACTCAGATTCAATAGTTATCATTACGTGGCCAATCTTATTTCATTTATACTCTTATCCATTCCCTTTCTCATTTATATCTCTAATGATGATGACTTTTCTAAAAATACATACACACAGGGGCACCTGGCTCGCTCTGTTGGAGGAGCATGTGACTCTTGATCTTGGGGTTGTGAGTCTGAGCTCCACGTTGGGTGTAGAGATGACTTTAAAAACAAGTTCATGCACACACTACCATTATCTCACCTGAAAATTAACAATGATTTCTTAATAACAATTATCCAGTCAGTATTCAAATTTTTTTTTAATGGCTGCTCTGCTCAGATGATCTCATCAGCATCTGGCAGCATCTGAGGCTGACTTTCAAAATTATGATTTCACTGGCTAATCTGGCTTCATATTGTGCAAAGATTTTGGAGTTTATCTGAGTTGTTAGTAGCCTGGAAAATAGTCAAAGTTGAAATGGTATGGTTTTCAGTTTAAATTTAATCAGCGTCTTAGGAGGCAAAACCAAGTAATCTAAGCTCTATTCCCTTTCCCATTTTGAAGCCTAGAGATTTGTAATACTTTAAAATCTGTGAATATTAACATCTAATTAAAATGACTAACTGCCAGTGACGACCAATGATAATGACATCTTAAGAACAAGTTATCTGCATGACTATCTATGTTCCCTTCTAAACCACATTTAATTATAGAGTAGGAGTCTACAGAATATTTGAAGCTTATTCAATGTACAAAATTCTAATGCATTAATAGGGGCTGCATACATAAAGCCAGTATAGAATAAGTAATAAAAATATGTGCCATGAGTCAGAGAAGAACTTTAGCCAAAAAAAAAAGTTTACCAGTGGAAACTTGCCCGAGCTAATAATTAAAATAACTAAGTCTTATCACTTTAACAGATAGTCTTTAGTACTTCTTGGAAATGTCCTGATTTAAGTAAGAGAGTCCCAAACTTCTATTTTCTGGCTTTCTTGCAGCGTTATCTCATCTCTCATGGTACCTTACTCCTTCCTTCTCTCTTGCTTTTTTTTCGTTTCTGCTGTTCGGGAAGTCAGGATCATATGCTCAGTGGGCCCATGGCTTCCTTACATTTCCATTCTCCCTCCAGAAGGCACACCGAAGCCAGTTTCAAACATGGCACCTCCCTCTCACATCATCCCCACTCTCTTCCCGTTGAATCCGCTTTCCTTAACACTCATCTCCACAACTCATACCTTGCTCCTGGCTATGGTACTGAAACGAGTTATATTTTGTTCTTTTTATTTAGTACAGCTCTTTCTAAAAACCCATCACTTAAAAAAAAGGTGCCAAAAGGTTAGATTTCAAACATTTCTCACATATATTTTCTGAGCTGAAATGATGCTTTGAGACCCTCTCTTCTATCCTCCTGTGGGAAGGGAGAGCTTGAAGAGCTGAAGGAACGTTCATTCAGCAAGAAGACCACCTTCTACCAGGGGTGAGGAGGCCAGGCAAGCATGGCATGGTGCTAGGGATCACAGATCTGTAAGTGGCCAGAAAGGAGTAATACACAGCAGGTGGGATGTTTATGGTAGGCTCAAGCAGGGACTTAGTTAAAGTCTTCAGCTTTATCAATTCCACAAATTCTATAGTTCCCATCACACTGCATGCAATCCCTAAAAATTAAAAGCAGCAAAGGAAGGAAAAGAGAAGTCAGAAAAAACTGTTGGAGCTTCAGCCAAGTATCTCCTTAATTGTAACTCAATATACAACCCTCAATTATTCCTGTGCTGCTGTGACCTTAGAAAACAAGGGTTAAGCATGATTAATTAGTTTTGCAATTATTTATATAATGCATGGAAAGGGCCATTTTTGAAATACGCAAGGGCTAATTATAGCTTACATCTAAGAACTTTCGGATAGTTCTGCTTGTTTAGAATTATCCCTTTATGTGCCTGAATCAAAATAACACATTGAAAAGACTACGGAAGGGGGGGGCGCCTGGGTGGCTCAGTGGGTTAAAGCCTCTGCCTTCAGCTCAGGTCATGATCTCAGGGTCCTAGGATCGAGCCCCGCATGGGGCTCTCTGCTCAGCAGGGAGCCTGCTTCCCCCTTTCTCTGCCTGCCTCTCTGCCTACTTGTGATCCTTCTATCTGTCCAAAAAAAAAAAAAAAAAAAAATGAAAAGACTGGGGAAGGAGAAAAAATAAATTGTGTTAAATGTCATATATAAGTATTTTACTTTAAAATACTTAGAAACAATATAGCCATTTTTCTCTGAATAGTAGAAATTTACTGATAATAAAAAATTTATATATATCTTCTATCATCAATCTCTTTCCTTAGTCACCTATTTTCCTAGCAAAATGGACTATTTTTAAATAACTTATTGAAACAACCAAAGGCAGGTAACTATAAAGAGTAAAGAGTAAAAGAAGAAAAAAGGCCTATGATGGTGAACAGTTGGAATAATTAGTCCTGGAAATATTAAGAGTGGACTGTATCTCTCTGCTGTTTTGCAAAATAAGAAAATCAAGGGTGGACCTGGCTGGCTCAGTCAGTAGAATATGCAACGCTTTTTTTTTTTTTTTTAAGATTTTATTTATTTATTTGACAGAGAGAGACACAGAGAGGGAACATAAGCACGGGGAGTGAGAGAGAGAGAGAAGCAGGCTCCCCACTGAGCAGGAAGCCCGATGCGGGGCTTGATCCCAGGACCCTGGGATCATGACCTGAGCTGAAGGCAGATGCTTAAGGACTGAGCCACCCAGGCGCCCCAAGTATGCAACTCTCGATCTCAGGGTTTTGAGTTCAAGACCCACGTTGGGTGTGGAGATAACTTAAAAATGAAGAAAATCTTAAAAAAAATAAAAATTAGATCCTTTCGTAGTTCCTAAGCGTGATGATTGGGTGTTCACGCGACTGTGTGACATGTGCCTCCCTCAAACCTTGTTATGACCTTGGCACATTACCCATCTGACGTAATAAATAAATAAATAAATAAATAAAATCGATGTTAGATTGCTTGGCTACAAACTGGAACACAAGAATGTGACTGAGCTTCTTTTTTTTTTTTTTTAAGATTTTTTATTTATTTATTAGAGAGAGAGACTGAGAATGAGAGGGGAGAACGTCAGAGGGAGAAGCAGACTTCCCACAGAGCCGGGAGTCCGATATGGGACTCGATCCTCCGGGATCATGACCTGAGCCGAAGGTAGTCGCCCAACCAACTGAGCCACCCAGGCGCCCGTGACTGAGCTTCTTATCTTTAATTTCCACATGTTCATCTAAATAAATATAAAGGCATTCACAGCAAAGTTAAAAATCTAATGTACTACAGAACTAATGGTAGATATTATAGATTATTAACAATAAAGGCAGTCAACTTCTGAAAGTGGTAGTTGTTGGCAAAAGGAATATATCTCTGTTGTGTAAGCAAGTCTCTTTTAGGGGCGCCTGGGTGGCTCAGTGGGTTAAAACCTCTGCCTTAGCTCAGGTCATGATCTCGGGGTCCTGGGATCGAGCCCCACATTGGGCTCTCTGCTCAGCAGGGAGCCTGCTTCCCCCCAACCCTGCCTGTCTCTCTGCCTACTTGTGATCTCTCTCTCTGTCAAATAAATAAATAAAATCTTTAAAGAAAAATAAAGTCTCTTTCATAAACCTTAGTTCTGTGGAAAGAACAGCAGTGACAAAGAGTGAAATTGTTGAAAATAAAGCTTTCTGTTCTGATCTCTTGAGGTTACTATAAGAAATAATGAGAGCAGGGGCGCTGGGTGGCTCAATCAGTTGAGTGTCAGCCTTTGGCTCAGGTCCCGGGGTCCTGGGACCAAGCGCCATGTTGGGCTCCCTGTGGGCAGTGGGGAGTCTGATTCTCTCTCTCTCTCTCTCTCCCTCTGCCCCTTCTCTGGCTTGTGTTCTCTCTCTCTCAGATAAATAAATTTTAAAAATCTTTAAAGGAAAAAAAAATAATAAGAGCATATTATACACCCACTTGAAAAACTGAAGCGATGGGGGGTAAGCTATTTCAGGATCCATATGACATTTGCTAGACTAGTAAACTGTCAGCAAACCAGTGTGAACTAATAAACTTTAATTCAAGCCACTTGTTTTATTTACTGTTACTATGCACCAAACAATACATGTATAAGATAGAGAGTCATGGTGCTCTAGAGCTTTAAACCACTTTTATGTTGTAGCCAGTCTCCCCTATTCATTAAGTAGGTACTTGATGCTGGACGGGATGGAAAAAATATTTCTGTGTGACCACAACATCCCACGGGTCCTGTATATATGCCAGATTTTGTTAGTTCCTTTTTTTAAAGCTCACATTTTGTTGTATACCTCTGTTGAACCAAGGTAATATGGATCAAGTATTACTCAAGCATAAGGCCTCAAAAGGTCTGCCACACAAACCATCACGTTGAAACACTTTGTAAGTAGTACTCGAATAAGAGGAGAACAAAATCCAGGAGATGCTACAAGAGATAAGCGGTCTATTGGCTGAATGATGCCTCTCCATCAAATTCATATATTGAAGTACTAACTCTCAGTACCTCGGAATGTAGCTTTTTTTTTTTTTATGTAGCATGCATAATTACTTAAGGTGAGGTCTTACCACAGTAGAGTGGGTCCCTAGTCCAATATTACTGGTGCTCTTATAAAAGGGGGAAACTCGGACCTAGACAAGGGAGAATGCCACGTGAAGTTTAGAGTTATGCTGCTACAAGCCAAGAAACTAACAGAAGCTGGGAGAGAGGCCTGGAAAAGATCCTTCCCTAAGCACCTTCAGAGGGGGGCACGACCCTACGGACACCTTGATCTCAGACTTCTAGCCTCCAGAACTGTGAGATAATAAATTTCTGTTGTTTCAGCCATCCAGTTTGTGATACTTTGCTATGGCAGTCCTAGTAAGCTAATATACTTGGTGAAGACTGCTATTGCCTAGGGGCGCCTGGGTGGCTCAGTTAAGCTGGGTGGCTTAACCTGTCGGTTAAGCATCTGCCTTCAGCTTAGGTCATGATCTTAGGGTCCTGGGATCAAGCTGGCAGTCTGCTTCTTTCCTCTCCCTCTGCCCCTCCCCAACACCTGCTCATGTGCTCTCTCTCTTTCTCTCGCGAATAAATACATAAAATCCTTTTTTTTAAAAGACTGCTATTGCCTAAAAAAATAGTTAAAATCAAATAATAAAAAAAATATGACGGGAGTACTTAGGAGGAATGTGTCCTTTACACTCATCAATTGCACTGAATCCTCCCCCTAGGAAAAGGAGGGACTAATTTGATTGTTCAGAGATTAGCATGCATTAGGTCACAGGTCACTAGCAGATAAGGTCAGCGCCTTGAAGGGTGATTCATGTTTGCCATACTCTTTGCACAATCTGTGACTGGGTTTGTGGGATAGCTCTGGGGTCCTCATCCATTGTGCTGGTTGGGCAAGTAGACACTCTCTCCATATATGAATATACAGGTTGGCCCCAAGATTCCAGTTCCAGTGGAAAGTTGGAGGCCCCCTTCTTTTTTTTTTAATGATTTTTATTTATTTATTTGACACAGAGAGAGATTACAAGTAGGCAGAGAGGCAGGCAGAGAGAGGGGGAAGCAGGCTCCCCGCTGAGCAGAGAGCCTGGTGCGGGGCTCGATCCCAAGACCCTGAGATAATGACCCGAGCTGAAGGCAGAGGCTTTAATCCACTGAGCCACCCAGGTGCCCCTGGAGGCCCCCTTCTTAAGTGGCAAGTGTAAGTGGCATGTACAATCAACCTCATAATGGTATGTTGTGTTGGGTTACTGGGTCTTAGCCAGCCACTAATGAATAAATCAGTCCTCTGTAATCAGTACATTGTCTTTTTTTTGGTTACTGAAGAGGAACGAGTAGTCCTGAAAACCTGAAACAAATCCTACCCAAGAGCCATAAGCCCTGGTCAGTGCCACTTTAACTTATTTTAAGAAATTCTCCCAGGGAAGTTATTTTTTGAAATTGTGACATTTGTTATATATTCGTGATGCTCCAAACACTATTGAGTGATATACATAGAAATAACATTAGTCAGACTCTGCCCCCAAACGCTTCTATTCTTTTTATAGGAAAGATTTTATTATTTATTTGTTTGTTTATTTGAGGTGGGGGAGGGGCAGAGAGAGAATCTCAAGCTGTCTCCTGGACTCCGCTGAGCACAGAGCACCGAGCTGAAGGAGAGGCTGGATCCCCCCAACCCCGAGACCATGACCCGTACCAAGACCAGGAGTTGGACGCTTAACTGACTAAGCCACCCAGGTGCTCCCAGCTTCTATTCTGTGGAAGACATGGTCCACTCCCCCCCCCAAAAAAAATTCTACTAAAATCAGCCTGAAAGAAAATTGTAAGTCTTCAAATATAGAGCCAATAATAGTAAAACGTGCAATATTCCAAACTTGCACTATTGCTGTGGCCACACTGAATCTCTAATAGAGATATTTTAGTTTAGAATTTTTACCCACACTCTTAGGGTAACAGCTATGGACTTACTGGGAAAATGTCACTGTACAAGCTCAAGGAGTGAGTCCAAAGGAGGACGACTCAGGGATAGGATTAACAGATATAGCAAATAAAAATATAGCATGCCGGGGCACTTGGGTGGCTCAGTCAGTTCAAAGGCCGACTCCGGATTTCAGCTTGGGTCATGATCTCAGTGCTGTGAGATGGAGGCTTGCATGGAGCCCCACATCAAGCCCCGTAGCAGGCTCCACGCTCAGCAGGGGGTCTGCTTCTCTCTCTCTCTCTCTCTCTCTTTCTCTCTCCCTCGTCCTCTACACCTCCCCCCACTCCTGCTCTTTCTCTGCCAAACATAAATAAATAAATCTTAAAAAAAATATAGGATTCCCCATTAAGTGTGAATTTCATATAAACAATGAATAATTTATTGGTATGCATATGTCAAAGAATATTCATAATTAACCTGAAATTCAAATTTAATTGGGCATCCTGTATTTTATCTGGCGACTCTACTCAGGGAGGACAAATAGGAGAATATATGTAAGCAGATTAGACAGTCAGTTTGTCAACTTCTTCAAGTTTAACCTGGAGAAGCTTATAGCTTCTGAGAGGGACAGCCTTTCCTATAATGTGATTGCACTTCCCTAACCTCCACTCTCCTAACCCTGAAGAACCAAAAGTACGCACTGGCTACTTCCTAGAAGCCTGTAATTTAGTTGGTCATCAGCTATGGTTTCTTGAGAATTTTCAGTAAGAGACATAGAGGCTCTAGAGAGAGAACTATGTGGATGCTTGAATTAAATAACATGGAGAGTAGGGCTAGGAAGGCATGTTAAGTAGAAAGCAGATGATAATCAAAAGAAAGAGGAGACAGAGAAGCATAGAAAAGAGACACTATGTGGTCACCGAGAGAAAGAGCAAGCAAGCTGTTTCTACTTGCCAGTCTAGTTTCGATCACTCGATGGCCTGGCTATTCTTCATAGTTCAGACATTTGTAAAATTGTCCATTGTATTCTTACAATAAATGTCCCTTTCTTAAACTGGTTTGAATGAGTTTGTACGCCTTGTCACCAAGGATCCTCAACTAAGACACGGTGTGAACTCTTAAGGTTAGAACAAGAATAACAAAAGGTTTCCATCTCAGGTGATCACTCTGATCTATTCACAGAGCTGTGTAGAGGGCTGGATTACAAAAGATCATGGGATTACTTCCAAATTCAGTGACAAAGAGTACCAAGACTGACTACCATTGTCTACTATGAACTCGGAGTGGGGAGTGACAACATATGTGCCATATATTTGCCATCCCTGCAATTGAGGAAGAAATTGAAATAAGCATATATC
Source organism: Nasua narica (assembly GCA_028533885.1). NCBI lineage: Eukaryota > Metazoa > Chordata > Mammalia > Carnivora > Procyonidae > Nasua > Nasua narica. The sequence goes on along the minus strand of CM052801.1, from coordinate 91,929,223 downwards.
TTCTAAAATATGCCAAAGGTGATTGTGTAACTATATGAGGGAAATATAAGGTACACAGGAAAACCCCAAAGATATGCAATTTGATCACCTATAATCACGGCAGTTTGTTGAACTTTTGTCTGTTTCTGTCTATTCTTTATAGTTATGCAATCCTTAATTTCTTTCTATGGAAGGTCACCCACAGAAATGAATATAAATCATTTATTTTCCTGGCAGGTTTCATCTGGACTATGTTGATATTTAAACAGTTCATGGAAAAGTATGTCAAGGCTATAAATAAATTCTCTGTACATTTGAGATCATGAATATTGTTTATAATCTGGGCCAAGAACAAAAGCTGATTAGGGAAATTATCATATATTCCTGAGACAACTTTGGTTTAAACTAAAGAAGATATTGATTTTTCCCACTAAATAATAATTAATAACAACTAATATTAATATGATAGAGTATACAGTTAAGTTAGATATGAGTAGGGAACAAATACTTTCCAACTGATTAAAAGGGAAGAAACTAAGTTCCAAACCACAAGGAAAGGGGGGGGAGGAGGAATATGCATGCGTTGTTCTCTATAACCACTGCCCTACAGCAACCTATAGCTTCATTAAAATGCATTTACATTGCAGTTTTGACCTTCCCACTCGCACACCCTCAAGGGGCTGCCTGCCACGTCATCCCGACAAGGACCTTATAGGGCCAAAAAACTCCCTCTCCAGACCGGCAGGAGATGTCCCTTAGATGATTGGAAGCAACCTCAGTCAGAGACCACCCTACTTATGACCTATAGCCTATGCAAATATAAAAAAAAAAAAGACAACCCTCACCACAGCCAACACCCACACCCCCTTGCCATCTCTATGCCTGCCCACTTCCCATCTTGAGAGTAGACTCTCTTGTTAACTGCTATTAAACTCTTGTTTACTTGAGAGTTTGGCTCTGAATTCTTTCTTGGCTGAACTCAAGAACCAAGGTCGGCGTGGAGGCAGAAAAGGGACTCACTGCTGACAACTATGTCACTTCACAGACGGCCAAAAAGTGAAATAGTCTCACGTCTCTCTATTAAATACAAAATTGCTGATGTCAGGGACTGTGTACATAGTACAAATACACCATCCAGGAGGCACTATCCCTAAATTGGAGTGAATCAGGGCAATTATCAAGAGTCCTGAACTTTAGGCAACACCAAACTTGTGGTAGACTGAGAAATAATTAACGGAGGCAGGCCAAAGGAGATAATGATCTAATGAACACTTAAAAAGAAAAAGAAAACTACTGCCTGACAAATACATACATATTTGGTTCATTGGTCTATCAACCCTTTTGCAATTTTTCTATTCCTTTCACTGAATTTCATTCGGATAACCATGTTGGGTTGGGGAGCAGAGTGTGTGTGATGGCACCTCACAGTGATTAGACCTGGCTAAAACGTTCTAAGGAAGCCTGAAGGTCAGTGAAAGTATGCCTGCGCCTCATGGTAATGTAAAACAGTCATTAATGATAGGAGATTGCCCAGTAATTACAAAATGACAGTTACCAGAGAAATAGGCTAATTATTAATTATGACTTTTGAGCTGAGAAAGAGTTGAGACATTACCAATCACAGTCTTAGAAGTGATCTGCAGGAGAGGAGCTAATTAACTTCTCGTGAAGAATGACACGACCATTGTTCCTTTGAAGTCCATATTCTATCTGGTTGCCTGGGTGATTTTTTTCTGTGCAATCTATATGTATGTACATACATAGAAAAAGAAAGAGTTTTATTTTGAATATTAATGAAATGTACAGTGTAAGTACTTTATTTGGTGGATTTAATCTTTTTTTTTTTTTTAACTGGTGGGTGTTCTCTCTTCTACTCAGAACTGGCTAGGAAGATTCTCATAAACCACAGACATGGTAGTGTGGCATAAGGAGGGTAGTGTAAGAAGAAGGAGGTACTGAATATCAAAAAGCAGGCTGAGAGGACACTTGGCTCTCCCCATAGCTGTAAAGAAGGTATTGGGCAGAGTAGCTAGCAGTCACAAGGTATCATCTGAAAAGCAGGGAGTGAGTGAAACCTCACTACACACCCAAATAGTTTATCTATTGATACTTAAATCCCAATCACATAGACTCATTACTTTGGTTCAGCATTGCTCATTCCCTGTGGTTCTTTATAAACACCTAAACACATTTCAGAGTCTCCAAATTCTTAGACTGAAGAGGTTTATCAGATCTCATTCCTCTATTCATAAGGGAGGATTGCAGAAGAGTCCTGGACTCTTTACGTAGGGGCTAGGAAAAGGCAGTTTGAAAATGAAGGGCATGGGAGTTTGAGAAAGTCTATTAGACACCTGCTGGAATGTCTGTCTTGCTCATGTCAACTGATTTCCTATTTTGCTGGGAGCTCTCCTTTTGAGAAGAATCTCCTGGTTTGCTGATGATTTTCTGGGGGAGACTGAATGCCTGGCTAGGTGACGATAAAGACACAGGCTGCCCATCATAAACAGTGTCATCTAATCTGCCTGTCCAGAAAGTCTGGTGTGCTGAGAACTATTCCATCATCCTGTGGACGGTGTATATGTGGGACAGAGCTGTAATAAACTAATATGAGTTTGCTCCTTGGTGAGTCAGAAACTACAGGAGGTAGAGTGGTCGCACAAGGGAAACTTGATTTACAGCAAATAAGGAGATCATAGGAAATAACTTCCAAAGCCGTGACTCCCTAAGCAAGGGTGAATAGATTCCTTTAGGGTTAGGATGAACATTGAGATAGGGAAGCCTTGTCACTGTATGCAGAGGTGGGCATAAGGTGGCACATGAGCCTTAAGGAAACATGCCTATACTTACATTGCATGTTATGTAAATGAAGCTGTGCTCCTCCCTGGGCTGAGATTTTTAGTATTAGAATGAGGTAAAGGTAACTGTCAGTCACTCGGGAGTTAAGTTCAAGCTGGTCTGGGTGCTCTGGGCTGTCTGCTAACTTTCTGTCCGGGCAGTTGCTTTTGCTTGAGGGGTATTTTTGGTTTCCACCACAGGATGCTATGCCCTTTGGGTCTCTTGTTAAAAGATAAGCAGGAAAGAAGAGCTTAAGGAAAAATAGGGGATAAAGTTTGGTGGGTCCAAGCAGGTGAGCAGTAGAGATCAGGTCTTGGGGTCTAGCTGGTGACAGAGCCTGAGCAGCCCTGAAGGCATATGTTAGTTTCATGCACAGGTGGCCCAGACTCCCGTGGAACCGCCTCCTGCCCACAGCCGCCCCTTCCTCAATCCATACCTGTGGCTTCCTGGTAAGTTTCCTATGATCAAATAACTTAAGATAAAAAAGAAATAAATCAGCCTGGTTTACATATAACTTTGCATAGTTAGCCTGGCACCATCTGAAAGTAAAAGTAGATGCCTGCAGCACTACAACCCTATCTTGGGGTACCCCAAAAAGATACCAGGGAAGGGAAATCTTCCCAGTGGACAGAGCTTTGAGTAGCACATCTGGTTGTCTATTACGTCTGGGAGAGATGACTTGAGGTGCAAATCTACTCTGACTCACAGGCAGTGACCAATGGGTTAGCCATGGTTTCAAACAGCAATCCAAACAGTGCCATCTGGAAACCTGAAATTTTATCAGCTTGAAAATGCTATGTAAATTTCGTAAGTCAGAAGTAATATAATAAATCATCCAATCCCCTCATCTTCCCATGGAGAAAGTAAGGTCCAGAGAACGTATGTGATTGGTCCAAGGGAAGTTCTAGATAACAACTGGAATTGACATCTCCTGGATCTCAATTTAGGGCTCTCCCTAGAATAGCACACGGATTATCATTAATTCCTTTGTCAGCATTTCTTGAGCTTCAACAACATGTCATGCTCTTCCCTGGAAATAGGGATACAGATAAATAAGGCAAGACCCTGCCTTCAAGAAGCTCTTATTTGTTATGTGTTTTGTGCATGTTGGTGTATTATAATCATATCCTGTGACCAGAAATAAGAGAAACCAAAATGGCAAATACTTTTTCAAGTAGGACTGACTAAATACTTGCTGAAGAGTGCCAAATGAAATTAAAAATGCTAGAAAGTGAGCCAGTAAGAACTATATGACTTAAAACAGACACCAACAGAGATATTAATTAATCCAAGGTTGGATTTGATTGTTAAGGGGAGTTTGCATCACTATCACTGCTGGGAAGAGAGCCATTTTTAATGGATTTTGATGGCATCCTGCCTAAGTCTTAGTACCTAAATGTTAGCCTGGGTGAGGTAAAATTTGAATTAAGTGATCAGGAAGACTGACGGATGATGCAATCTACAATTATTTTAAGCAGTAGAAAGTGGTGAAATAGAACTGTTGGGTACCCAAAAGACTTGTTAATTTTCAGATCTGAACTTCAGATTTTATTCTTTGACTCCTTATGAGGTTTTACCTCCTTCCCCAATTGACCTTTCTCACAAAAACTAAGCTCTACTCAAAAATAGATGCTTACTTCCATGCATCCTCTTCATCTAAGTCCATTTTATTTGCTCTTTCCCCTCTTAGGCTTCTTTACTGTCTTAGAGGAAAAAGGGTCTCTCCTCACCCCTCAGACCTGAGCCTCATGCCCTTACTTACCTCATTTCATACCCTGCTTCCTCAATTATCTTCTCTTTCTGAAATCTTTAGCTTCTCCTTTCTACAGAATCCTTTCCTCTCTGCTTTTACACATATATAGGTCTCCTTTCATTTTGGAAAAAAAAAAAAAGTTGCTTATCCTTATAGCCCTCCTACTTATTGTACAATCTTTTTTCCTTCTTAAACCATCAAGCTTTGAGAATGGTTTACACCTATAAGCTACAATCTGGCTTCTGGCCCAACTATCATTAGAAAGTGCACTCCTAAAGCTCATGCATGGTTTCTGAAGCATTAAATGAAATAGCTTTTCTTAGTCCTGATTTCCCTTGACCAGGGATAGATTTCTGAGGTTTAGAGCATCTTATACCAAGCTCTAATACCACATTTTCCATGCATACTGGACATTTTCAAGCATTCTGTTGCTACTTCAATGTAGTTAAAACCAAACTCACAATTTTCTCCACTGATGTTCCCTCAAATTATTCTCCTGTATATGACTGATGGCAAGCTCTATGAGACAGGGATCGTATGGCTCACATTCATTGCTATAGTTTCATCATGCTGCTAGGATGTAGTCAATTGTTAAAATGAATAAACATCATTTTCCCACTCACAGAGCCTTAATCCCTTAGAGTCACTTCTTTCTTTTGTCCCATAAATTAAATCAGTGATCAAATGCTGTCAATTATACCTTCAAAACATGGTGGTTAAGAGTATGGATTTTCAGTCTAGTAGATCTTTTTTACTCTTTGCTCTGCTATTTTCCAGACTTTGGTCAAGTTCCTTAACTCTCCATTTCTTCATCTATAAAATAAGGGAAATAGTGGTACTATATGGGTTATTGAGAATAACTGAGATAATGTATATAAAGCGCTTAGCACAGTACCTGATACATAGCAAGTACTCAATGATAGCTATTAAAATTACCTTCACTACTCCACATGGTGAACCCACACTCTGCTAGGGATGTCTGCATACTACTTCATATCTTTGCTGTTTCTCTTGGCTAGAATGCTGTCTTTCCTTTCTACCCATTCAAAATGCTATTTACTCTTTTTATTAATTCTTACTTTTTGAAAGTGATGAATATTCATAAAGTTAAATAGATCAATAAAACTTATAAAGAAAAAAAGCAAACCCTTATTCCATCTCCCCCAACTGATCTATACTACTAAAGCAACTACTTTGAATAATTTTAGCTATTTCTTCTAGTATTTACTTCTGTATTTCTATAGAATGTACTTATTTCTATATAATGTACTGATGTTTCTTTTTTCTTTTTTTTTTTAAGATTTTATTTATTTATTTATTAGGAAAGAGAGAGAGTGAGAGAAAGCAGGTCAGAGTGAGAAGCGGACTCCCCATGGAGCCGGGAGCCCGATGTGGGACTCGATCCCGGGACTCCGGGATCGTGACCTGAGCCGAAGGCAGTCGCTCAACCAACTGCGCCACCCAGGGGCCCCTGTACTGATGTTTCTTGATCTTTCAATTTTTAGATAGTACTTATTGTCTCTTATTATGGAAGATACAGATTTAGACCTCTTACAACGTCACGTTTTCCAACTCATGTTCCCTTCATCCTACAAAAGAGTTGCAATTGGGTAAATCAGTAAGACAGTGTTTTCATTGTTATGGTTACATAAATGTCTTTCGCTTTGGGGCCAAGTAGGATTTTATCATGACTCATTTACTTTTTTGTGCAACTTTCAGTTTTTCCTGGAGTTACAAACTGCCTTGGATTTTCCTAGTTGGCTTTATTTTCTGTATATCAATCCTAATTCTTCACTAATATCCTGTACAACTGGAAAACCTTTCTGAATACTGTTCTCCACATCAAGTGGAGACAAACACATCAAGTAATCTATCAGTTAATTTTCAAAAATTTTTTCTCTAGAGACATCCCTCCTGTATCCCTCCAACTTTCCACTCTCCACTAACCTGGTTGCTCCCTAGGTGTACCACACACCTGTCTACCTCAAACTTTCATTATCATATCGGGAATTTCTCTTTTATGTTTATTCCATTTTCTGGATCTCATGAATTCCTCTTTGTTTACTCTCTCATATGATGGAATGTACATTCTAGTTGCTTTCTAAGAAGGGAGGTTTAAATTTTATACCATTTACTACTCTTCAACATGGACCCATTGCTCCTGTAGGCAGGTTTATTTACCATTTACTGGAATATTTTCACCGCCACATCTTTGCCATTTATCTTAGAATCTTCTCCTACTTCCAGTTTGCATGTCCAAATGCTATTTGTATTTTCAAACTTTTTATTTTTATGAAAATAATGTATGCTCATAGTTTAAAAGCTAGTTATAATAAAAAATAAAATCTTTAAAAAAAAAAGCTAGTTATAAGACTTATAAAGAGAAAACAGAGAAGTCCCTTATCCCATTCTTTTTCATTCTCAATCTATGTATCTAGAGGCAAGTACTTTTCATTATTTTAGCTGTTTCTTCTGGTGTTTACCTCCTTATTTCTAAATAATTTAACTATACTGATATATTTTGACTTAATAAATATGGAAGATAAAGATTTACTCTTCTCATGCCGTATCATCTTCTCTGTCTCTAGTTTCTATCTTCCCAATATAGTTTGGGAGGATGTAGAATTCTGAATTAAAAACCATTTTCTCAGAATCTTAAAGGCCAAACTGTATCTCCATGAATTCACTGTGGTTCCTAGAGATTGCCTCTTCTCTTCTACTGTACTAAAATACCCCATCCTTTTAATAGTCAGAGTTTTGGCTTGCATGCCTTTGGTATCCTTTTAATAGTCAGAATTCTAACTTGCATGCTTTTGGTATCATGATTATTAGAATACACCTACTATCCCATTTTGAAAAGCAAAACAACTTTAGATCATCTACAATCCCTTTGGACCTTCTGCTGTTCTCCATGATTACTAACCTCATTTGTCAGTGCCCTTGATGTAATTAATATGGGCTATTTGGAGCACTACAACAGGGAGCCCTGATCTTATCTGACAAAGTGACATTTAAGCTGAGATCTGAAGGATGAATAGCAAAATCCATGAAAGCATTACAGTAAAGACAGTTGCATATGCAAAAGCCATCAGGGAAAAGAAGCTTTGGGAACTCAAGGGATGAGAGGTGGCCAGTGGGGTGGAGCTTGGTGACTGAGAGGGAGAGTAGGCCCACCTTTATGCTACAGAGGAAGGCAGGGGTCAGAGAATCCAGGGCCTTGTAGGTGATGCTAAGACAAGATTTGGGACTTATCCTAAGAGCGATGAGAAGCTACTGAAAAGTGATTAAGTGGGAGAGTGATTTGATCTGTCTTTCAAAGATTTCTGGGGTTGTAGTGTGCAGAATGAATTGGAGAGAGCCAATAATTAGAAAGATATGGATAAAATCAGTTTTAAGTGTTAGGGCCAGAGTTGGAAGGGAGAAAGAAATTTCAAATGGGCAAAAGGTAGTCTTATGAAGTATGTTTGAAAGCTCAGCAGACTGTTAATTTCTTCAACCTGCTGATGGCAGTGATTTAGATGCTGATATATATAACAGCTTCAATTTTTTTCTTTTTTTTTCATTTTTTAGTATTAGATGGAAAAAGTACCTCCTCACCATTCCCCTTCCTGATGCATCCATGAATTGCTGATCAACTGACTGGTCCCAGAAGCAGTTTGCTCCCCTCCTTCCCAAGTGTGGACAGCATCCTGTGCCCTAGTGGTTGTTCTGCCCATTTGCCATGGTGAGATTTCTGAAGGGTTGAGGTAGAAATTGGGAAAGAGTAAGGGAAGCAATAGAGAAGGGCTTCTGTGGGGCTTGCATAGATACGGGGCAGCAGAACTGAAATGGTGGAGGAAGAACACTTTCCCTTTCTGACAGTAAGCATTATATGTAGTCAAGATGGTAATAAGGATAGAAGACTGCTTCCTCAGAATTCCCGCCTACAGGAGACTGGGGCTTTTGCAGCAGTCAACTGATACACCACAAGAGTCGGTGTTATATACCTTGGGTTCTGACAGTTTAGGCAAAAAGAAGTTAGTTTTTGCAGTTCTGTTTATGCAGTTGGCCAAATGAAAAATGCTGGCTGATGGGTTTGCTTTTCATAGTCATTGACAACAGCTTTCTACAACACCTAGGTTTTCTTTGGAAACTGTGAAGAGGTACTGAAAAGAAGAAAAATAATTTCTTCTTGTCTTAAAGAAGCTCACAAAGGAAAGTAATTCTAAAGGGTGCTTATGAGAGTAGTAACTCTCATTTCAAGTTGGGTTTGGATATGGGAAAAAGTTACCTTGCATAAATTTTGTGTTTTGCTGAGCATATTTTGATTTGTGTATTGCATTTTTATAGTCAAGCAAATTAGTCTGGACCCATGAGTATAGGTGTTGTGATGAAATAATTAGGACACAGAGATAGCAGAATTACAATAACAAATGAAAATCTAACCAACAATATTGCTATATCTTGGGGGACCCAAGTGCCTTGCTTTTAAGCTGGATAACAGAGCAATGGCATGTGACATAATACACAATGGTGTCTGAGAAAATATTGCAAAATAATTTCTAGTTCTTTAATTTTTTTAATTTACTTTTAATTTATTTTTATTATTTTTTAAGTAATCTCTACACCCAATGTTGGGTGGTGGCTCATTGTCATGCCCCGAAGATCAAGGGTCACTTGCTCTATGGGCTAAGTCAGCCAAGCGTCCCTAGTTCTCTAGTTTTTTAAAAAGTTGACCTATTTGAGAGACACCTGGCTGGCTCAACCAGTAGAGCATGCTACTCTTGATCTCTGGAGCATGAATCTGAACCCGCCCCTGCCCCCTAATACTGGGTGTAGAGATTTCTTAAAAAAAGAGGAAAAAAAATTTTTTTAATTGATCTGTTTGAATCTGTAAATACATTTTTTCTTTTTTGAAAACAAAATTGTATATGGAAAGATATTACTTATTATTTCCTAGTAAGTACTTACATCTCCAACATCTAAATTCATTTTCTATTACCTATTTTATTGATAAGTATGTATTTTATTGATAAGAATTCTAGACTTATTCCTAGAACAAATGATAATCCCTGCTTCCACCTCCAAATTCCAGTGTGTAGAACAGTACCTGCCACATAGTAGGTGTTCAACAAATAATTAGTGAATTAAATTATATTAGTTGCTGTGTTCAATAAAGCCAGAAAACAAACTCTATTAGAAAATAAATCTTTGAAATAGTAGAGAACAAAACCTTAGATCCATTTTGCCAATAAAATGAAATATTCTAATATCTGATTAGCATATATCTAACATAAATCTTAAAAATCATTAGATATAGCCTCAAGTGTGAACAAACAGAAGGAACCATAATAGGGAAAGAATTGGAAATGTCTCCAATCATATTGCTTCTTGGCAATTAAGACCATTTGGGAACATACCTTAAGACTCCTGCCTTGGCACTTCATTGGGGATGGGCTACTCATTGCTTACAGAATCAAGTTCAAACTTCATTGGGTGTTTCTGAAGATTCTTTTGGGTTTTAACGTTCTTTTGGGCCGCCCCACCCATACATCCCGGGCGTCTGCCAAGATGGCGTGTTCTTTTCCTTAAGTTGCACTGCGCCTTCTCACCGACCGCTCCACCAGCCTGGACTTTGCCCACTGGGCTCCTTCAGTCACACCCTCTACAACCTTCCCACGTTGCAAGGTCCAGTTCGATCTCCAGAGCTTTCAGGGAAGCTTCCCCAACCCCTTTTCAAATGCAGTATGGCTCTGCTGAATTTCCCCCAATACTTGGGAGTCTCCACTTGCAGCCATTACTTCCAAATGTGGGGTTTTGCCTATCGCTACCCACCCCCCCACCGTTAGATTGCAACCACCTTGTCGGGGAGGTCTTTTAAGAAGTCGCCGTGTCCAGCCCCTCGCACAGTGCCTGGTCCAAAGGAAATGCCCAGTAAGGTTTTGTTGAAATGAATCTAAACTCCAGAGAGAAAAAGAAGCGCCTGTACCCAGCAGCAAAGGCCCTTCACGAGAGGAGGGGAGGCCTGTGGTGTAGCTGGACCCTGTCCCCAACTCCAAACTGGCAGGAGAATGTGGCGCGGCTGGAGGCTCCTGTGAATGTTTCTCCACTCTCTACTTATTTCATCTTTACTTTCATAGAGGAATCTGAAAGTTCTTCTCCAGCAGCCTCGGGGCAAGCCAACGGGGCGGTGCAAACCAGCTGAGGTGGGGGTTGGGATGCCCGGTCTCCTGACAAATTCTAGATTCAGGTTTTATATTTAATTTTTGAAGTTTCACAAATTCCAGTTCTAAACTAGGAGCCGAGCGTGTCGAGGGTTTCCTGGAGCATACATTTTGACTCCTAGGGAAGGCTCCCGGCATTCAGGGCTTTGCCTCATTTATCCTCCTCACATTTCTCACCGCGGGACTCTACTAAGCATTCCTGGCCACCACATCCAGCCGGTGCCGAGAACCGCCGTTCCGCCCAGCGGTCTCAGACGCTTCCTCCTTCAACCCTCGGGGCAAACCCCGTCCGGGCGTGTGGGGGAGCTCCCAGCCCGCAGTACGAGGCGGAACGGGGGCACGGTTGGACTACAACTCCCAGGATGCTCTGGGAGGTGCGCGGAGGAGGGGGCCAGGAGGAGGGGTTTGGGGTGGGGGGGCCGCAGGGAAATCCCGCCCCGCTGCGCAGCAGCAGCGACACAAAGCCTGACTTTACAACCTCATAGAGAAAGTGGAAGTAAGACGGCTTAGGTGGGGAGGCAGGACGGGAAAAAGAACTGGAGGAGGGAAAGCCGCGTAGGTGGGAGCGGAGCGAAGCGAGGGTAGTGGGGAGACCCGCGCCTTTGCAGATGAGGAGGGGGCGGCTTTCATAACTAATCCCCCCGCTCCGCTCCGCCCCGCCCGCTGAGGTCTCCACAGTGCCCTGCCTGTCCCTACTCCTCCCCGCCGCGGGAGCCGGGCTGCCTCGCGTGCTCGGGGCGGGCCGGCGGACTGCACCGAGGTTCCCCAGACCCGGTGCGGGACGAAAGCGCGGGGCGGAGCGGCCGCCGCGGACCGAGAAAGGGCTGCGAGCGAAGCGGTGCCGCGGGCGAGTTAGGGCCGGGGCAGGGGAGTAGTGTGGGGCTGAGGCGAGGTGAGGCGCGGGGTGCCCCGGGAGGGTCCCCCGTGCCCCAAGTGGCGCGGAAGCACGCGGGCTAGCTGCCCAGGCAGGCGGGGAGGGCGGGCGGGCGGTGGCGCTGGGCCGAGGAAGAGTGCAGACAGCGGGGTGCCGAGCCCGGCGCAGGCGGAGAGATTGGGGCGCCCCCCTCCCCGCGGGTGGAGCCTAGGGCTCCTCCGCCTTCCCTCCCCCGCGCGCCAGGCTCGCCTTCTCGGCGGGCTGCTGCGGGAGCGGCGGGGCGGCGGTGCTGGGGCCAGACTAGGGGGAGCGGCGGGGCCGCCGCCCCCGGGACGGGCGGGCCGGGGGCGGGCTGTGAGTGAGGCGGGGCGGGAGCGGGGCGGGGGGGGGGGGCGCGAGGGCGCGGGCGGCTGGGGGGCGGGGGAAGCGCGGAGAGCCTAGAGAGGGCAGGCGGTGGCGGGGCCGCCAGCCTTGCCGACCGCTTCACGCCGCCGGCCCACGCCGCAGTGTGTTTTGTGGACGGCACCTTCCCAGACCGCTCAGTAGAGCCCAGCTCGGCGCCCGGCAGCCTTCGTCGCGATGTTCCGCCGGAGCTTTAATCGTTTTGTAAGTACACTCGCTGCGGCTCCACGCGTGCGGTTTGCTTGCTCGCCAGCCCTTCGCTGGGTCCCTCAGAGCAATTTTCTAAAGGGATCATTGCATCCCAAGGAGCCACCACCACCACCACCCTCTTTTAGGTTTTTAACTGAACCACGTTGCCCGGGCGGCCGGGGTGGGGAGGCAAGTAGGGCTCCCAGAGTCCCCCCTCCCCCCCGGACAATTTAACCAGAGCTTCCTGGGGTGTTGCAAACTCTGTCTCCGACGGGGGGCCGCCCTTCGGCCGGGTGGTGGTGGGATTCGTGGGGGGACCGGTCCAGGGGCCCCTCGGTTTGCCAATTAGTCGAAGATGGCGTTTTATTACCAGGGAGGTTGCTTTCTTTTGTTTCCTCTGCCACGAGCACATGGAGGTAAACCTAGACCTGTCACTGTGTCCCAAAAAAAGACCCAGGGAGTGAAGGAGCTGGAGGCGAGGCAAGACTTAGCGTTGCCTGGGGATCGACCAGCCGGGGGTCTGCTGACCAGAGGCCGAACAAACTTTGGAGACCCAGCCTAAGAAGCTCACCTTTAGGGTATAATAAAAGCGAGGGCAATTGTCAGGGTGGGCTGGGTGGATGTGGAAACCGCGAGGAGGCTGCACCGCGGCGTTTGAAACCTCACCGAGCACCGAACGCCCCGTACACCGAGCCGGTGAGAAAAGGCCGGCTCCGGCCGGATTTCTCGATCCACGTTTACCCGCTTGCAAATCCCCAGAAAAGGGGAACTGCATTTCCGTGGGAGTTTGGCATTAGGGAAAAGCGATTTCTGGCTACTGACTTTTCTGAGTAACCTGTTTACTCCTAGAGAGTACATTAAGAATGGAGCAAAGCCGGGACCATTTACTTCTATGCTGCTATTTGTAGCAACTTCCTTAATTGCAAGATGAGGTGGCGGGAATAGGATTTTATTTCTGCCAGTGATGTGAAGGAAAGGGCTCATCTGTAAATTTTGATTTTTCAGTCGTTCAGAAAAATGGTTCAGTGCTGTGCGCTCCCACCCACCCCCATTAAAATATATGTTTGAGAACTAGTCGATTTGGCCCTTTTCATGTGATTATTCCTCATCAAAGCATTGCTGACATTTTTCAGGCGACGGATGAATTTGCTCTCATTTTTTTCTGCATTTGAAACTTTCACAAATAAACCCTGGATAAAAGAAATCATTGTACATCCCTTTTGAGGGTATTATAACAGTAGTGCTATGTTAATGTTTTTCTAAATGTTTACCTCACCCAGAAACCCGTCTTATGAAATTGGAGATTACGTGTGGCACAGAGCAAATGAGGTTGTACATATCAAGAATCTTAAAGTCTGTAAGAATTGACTTGTACTGGATGCTTTGCCAAATCAAGTGACTAAAATTGGTTTCTCACATTTAGCCAGAAAAGGTACAAAAGCATTGTACTTCATAGTTGTATTTCACATAGATTCTTGTGATCTCGGAGTGTTGTTTGGGGCTGACAAAAAGGGAAAGGTGACAAAGAGAGCTAATTGTAATAATTGGAGAAGGATAATCTTTTCCCAGGGTACTCGAATAGTCAAAAACAACTGGACTCTGGTTCATAATGAATTCATTATCTTAAAATTGAGATGCTGACATATTCAGTTCTTTTTTTAAGGATTTGAACATTTGAGAGCATACTACCCCAGTATTGGTCTCGAAGCCCCCTTGGCTTTTCTTTTGCTGAGAGTGAGTGATCTGCATCGTATTGGAGTTCGGTCATTAAGCAGGGCTGGCCCAGGAGGCGAGGGCATGCAGTAGAATTTGCAGCAGTTGCTGAGGAGCCAGCCTGCAGGTTTGAGGCTGGTACTTTGCATCCCCGACCAAGATCTCTGCAGAGAATCACTTACGCTCACACTGAAATGAGCTTTGACCTCATTGTTCGCCTGAAATAACCGACTGCTCACATTTTCCTGCGCAACCATGACTATGGTAAGTCTTGGGAATTTGTACCAGTGCAATAAGCTGGAAGGTTCTCAGGAGTTGTATCTGAGCCGTAGGCCTAGGACAAGGAATTAATCTGCAAACCATTGGACTGAATGTGAAATATGCTGTTGAATACTCTTTGCTAAAGAATGACTACGAAATTGGGGAGAGGGGGCAAATTTTATCTCCCCTAGGTCAGTAAGTATGTGCTGGCCTCAGCTTTTGCCTGGTAGAGATTATTTGAAGAGCACTCCCATTTAAATCACTAGAAGGCTACAATTCAAGATTCAGGTTGGACTTTGAGACTTGCATAGCAATGTAGCTGTGGTCCAAGTTGTGTGCTGTCTTATGGCTTTCATATTTCAGAGGTGGGGCTGTGAATTCGTTTCAAAATTAAGTGGTTTTCTGTGTGTACCTGTATGTATCTAAAGTGGACTTTGAACACGACAAATTACAGTTGTGTTGATTGTAGTTGTTGGTCATTGAAAGCTAGATACATGTTGCCATAGGGCTTTACGTTGTAAACCTGAAGTGGGAAGTAAATACCTCTTGGGAATAGCATCATCTTCTATGGCTCAGCAGTGTTTGCTGAATAGTCTTTAAAATACCATTCACTTCCTCAGGTTCTCCAATTTCAAGCTAAAAGAAATAGTACTGCATTGTATTTCTTAAAGACATGCCCTTGACTTCTTTGCCATTAATAATTGATGTTTTTTTCCTGATGAATTATGACTTTCCTTTTGACAGTTTTGAGGTAGAAATTTGGTGGATTTGGTGTGGGATCTTAAGGCTTAGGCATGGAGGGGGTGTCTTAAAAGATTTAAGAGTTGGGTATCTGAGTATAGTAAAAACACCATCTGTCCCCAGTATTTCCCATTTTTCATAAATATAATAAATAAAAATAGTAGCTTTGTCTATACAATTTATTTCCTTTAAAGGCATGTCTAATTGGAAGGCTGGACTAGTTGAGACTTAGGGGTCAGGGACTTTTATGTTATCTTCTTACTCTTAATAAAATTCCTAGTGATTACAGTCGCATTTTCACATGGGTTTAAAGGCTTAATGAGAATCTAAACAGTGAGAATTAACCCCCCATTTTTAAAAGATGTTATTTTTACATAATCTTCACACCCAACATGGGGCAGGAACTCACAACTCCCAAGATCAAGTGTCGCATGCTCCGCGACTGAGCCAGCCAGGTACCCTGCCCCCAGACCTTTTTGACATTATTTCATGCTAAAGATTCAAAAATAAGATATTCCTTGATAAAGTAGATTCAGGGGAGTTGGCCAAGTAGATACTGTCAATTTAGCTTGTCAGAGTGATATTAAACAGGCATGAATTTCTAGGTCATTGATAAATGAAAGCTTAAATTGTGAATGTGAGATACTGGAAAAAATTTGTCTCTGATTCTAGAAGCTCTCAAACTGCTGTGGTTCCATGAAGCATACAGCATATAGTAATATCACACAGAAAATGTCGTCGAATGAAAGAAGCTCAGGACTGGAAAGCAATTAGACTACATAAGGTGGAATGAAGATTCAAAATAAGAACAAATATACTAAAAATAATTAATGAAATTGGTAGCTAATTTATTGCTTTGAGTCCAAGGCAAGGCCAGTCCAGTGAAGCAATATTGGAGGCAATAAATAATTCCGGTAATTGCTGTTTTCTTTCTCTTTCTATCTTTCTTTCTTTCCTTCTTTTTTTGAGCAAGAAGGTTCTCGGTTTCCAACTTCAGTTATCAGGGTAATTAAGCTTTTGTTCCCCCCTGTTTCACTTTACTGAAATCCTTGGCCTGACATTGCTGAGCCTGGAAAACAAAAATTTTTTTTTTTAGCCTGGAAAATATTGATGAGTTCGTTTTATTATGTTTAGAAATTTATTCAGATGTGTGTATTGCAGTATTTTTGCATGCACACAAGCCTTACAAATATACACACATATACACGCATTTGATCTCTGTCCCTGTTTCTGGCACAGAGCTCCTAAAATCCTTGGAATTTCCTGTGATAAAAGCAATAAAAAGTGTCTTTTGTTATGTTAATGAGGTGACTTTTGGAAAGCACCTCTGGTTGGGGGACTGGTTGCCTGGGGGTCCAACCTTGTGTTGAGAGGGTTGGAACTTTCAGGCCCACCCTGTGACCTCTGGGGAGGGTAAAGGGCCTGAAGATTGAGTTCTCTCACCATTGGCCAATGAGTTGATCAGTCCTGCCTCTGTAATGAAGCCTTCATCAAAACCCAAAAGGACGGGGTTTGGTAGACCTTCCAGGTTGGTGGACGTGTGGAAATTTGGGGAGAGTGGTGCACCTGGAGAGGACGGGGAAGCTCTGCGCCCTTACCCCAGACCTTGCCTTGTGCTGCTTTTACATCTAGCCGTTTCTGTGTTACATCCTTTTACAGTATACCAGTAATCAGTAAGATGTTTCTCTGAGTCCCGTGAGTGACTCTAGCAAATTCGTAGACTCTGAGGAGGAAGCTGTGGACTTGTGTGTGGTGGCTGAAACCCCAGGTGGGAGGCTTTGGAACCCTAGGTGGTAGTCAGGTGGTCAGAAGCACAGATGACCAGCGTCTGAAGTACAGGCAAGTGTGGGCAGACTTGTAGGACTGAGCCCTTAACTGGAATGATCTGATGCTGTCTCTGGGTACTTTTCAGAACTGAGTTGAATTGTAACACCATAGCAGGTGTCTGGTCTGAGAGTTGCATGTTGGAGTGGAGGGGACCCCCTCCCCCGCCCACACACACACATTGGGATTGTGTGATCAGACCTAAACATTGGGGTATACCATATACTGATTACCAAATTTCTAAATGATAGAATAAATACACCTAATACTTAAACTATACTGACCATAGTATAATTTTATTAGATGATTATGTTATTTTATGATCTTGCAGAGCATTATTTCATTCAACAAATATTCACTGAACTCCTACTGTGTGTAGGGCACTATGATAGGCCCTATGGACACATGGGTGAGCAAGTCAAAGTCCCTGTCTTGAGACGCTTTAATTATCATTACATGCATGGCTGTAGATACAGAGGACATGGTGACTACACAATCTTCTTTTTTTTTTTTTTTTAAGATTTTATTTATTTATTTAACAGAGGGAGAGATCACAAGTAGGCAGAGAGGCAGGCAGAGAGACAGGGGGAAGCAGGCTCCCTGCTGAGCAGAGAGCCCGATGCAGGGCTCTATCCCAGGACCCTGAGATCATGACCTGAGCTGAAGGCAGAGGCTTTAACCCACTGAGCCACCCAGGCGCCCGTGGACATGGTGACTACACTATCTTCTAACATATTTATAATGTACCATGAAGCTTGACTTTCATGAAGGAGTTACTGTTGTATGCTTACTTATCTTTGTTTTTCTACCAAAAATAGTGTACAATTTCAGTTATATCCTGGTTGTTTGGATTTCAGATAAAAAGGAATTTGTTGCGTTTGACCCTTCAGTATGACCGATATATGGCAGACTGCTCTTTTGCAAATTGATGCCAGTCTGATTCTGTGTAAGGTGGGAAACCTATTTAGGGATGAGTCACTATTACTTGAAATAAATACTGTTTATTTACTTACTATTAAATTATATATTAAAAAACCTGAAAACAAATCCTGTCCTTTTTTCTTGATTTTTTTTGATTAAGCAACGTAAAATTCTGAAAGTCTTCTAAATTCCTTTTTTTTTTTTTTTAAGATTTTATTTATTTATCTGACAGATCACAAGTAGGCAGAGAAACGGAGAGGGGGAAGCAGGCTCCCCGCTGTGCAGAGAGCCCTATGTGGGGCTGATCCCAGGACCCTGAGATCATGACCTGAGCCGAAGGCAGAGGCTTTAACCCACTGAGCCACCCAGGTGCCCCTCTAAATAACCTTCTATAAAGGCTTACCGTTCGCTCCTGTTTATGACTAAGGCTCATAATGCAGCCTTTTATTAGGGAGCAGTATTGAGTGCCTACAAATCAGGTAGTTTCCAGTGCTCTTAATGAACTCTTACCAGAGGTGAGATTTGGGCAGGTGAAGCTGGCCATTTTCATACCCTCTACCAGTTAACCACCAGCTGGGCAATGGGTTCTGGGAAGTAAAGGATGGCCAGTGGCCCTTGAGAGAGCCACAACTAACTTCCTTGTTTGTGTCTGGATGATATGTAAAGAACTAGGCCATGAGTGAATTCATATACTGGTTTATGGGAAAAATCATCAAGGCTGATTGCTTGTCTAATGTGGTTGATCAGTTCCCCCCAGAGGGTGAAAGCATGGAACACAAAATAAAAAATACTGGTTTGGTTTTTTTCCCATCAAGGAGGTGGAGTTTCTGTACATCTGTAGTGCTTTATACGGATTAATCTTTTGCATCTGGACTCAGATTGAGAGGAATTTTCTGA
The DNA here is from genome assembly GCA_028533885.1 of Nasua narica. Lineage (NCBI taxonomy): Eukaryota > Metazoa > Chordata > Mammalia > Carnivora > Procyonidae > Nasua > Nasua narica. The sequence continues at coordinate 91,910,631 of CM052801.1, read as the reverse complement.
TTGGGTGGAGGAAGTTTCTGGGCTTCCATAAGTGAGTTGGGTGCTGTTTTCAAGTTTATTTCTGTTCACTTCACACTTAACCTTCTTGGCTTGGTTCAAGGGTGTATCAGTGGTGACTGTAAAACAAACATTAGCATGACTGCAGTGTACGTTAACACTACTGCATTTTAATGATGAATGAGCACTCGCCACTGCAGATATGGGTGTGGGTTGCCCTATGCCAGCACATTGGCAGACGGCCCCTCAGTTCCGCAGTGTATGGATGGATTGCTGGTTTGGCTGACTTCTTGATTATCTGGCTTGTAGATAATGTTGGACCGTGGATATCCAGATTTGGGAGGTTAATCTGTATTTGTGAAGTACAGATTGCCATCAATTTTTTTTTTGCCCCATATATATTTAATAGAATATCAGAGGATTAGTGAGGCCTATCCTGTTCAAGCAGATACTTGTTTTCTTAGCCTCCTTCATTATGTGTTAAAGTATTATGGTGGCTGTATTTTTCTAGTATCTTCTTTGCCTACGTATTCCTGAAAAATCGAACAGTCTTCTCGACAATGATCTTACAGCTAGTGTACCTTCAAGTAAACAGTAGATGCTCAGTAAATACTTCGGTATTGTTCCGAACTGAATTATTATTTTTTTTCCAAACTGAATTATTAACACAGTCTGAGTCTATGTTCTCAGGTGGAAATGATCAGAAAAAATTAATACTTTCATGCCTGCTTAAAAAGTTATCAGAAAAACTTTAGCATTTCCATGAGGCTGTTTTCTTAATTCAAAAGATTATCTTTAGCACCCCCTTTCTTTGGCCATACATAAAAAGGTATAATTAATGTACTACCCTCAACTTCTAAAATTATAAGCAAATTTATATTCTTTTTGTTAAATGCCATTCATAAGCTTACATTTTCTGTTGCCACCAGCACATCAAGTCTTTTCTGAAAAACAAAGCTGCAGTGTTAACTCTTCAAGAGCTGTATATCTTTTGACTTTCCCTGGTAAGTGTGCATTATTTCAATTCAGGATATCACTTAGTATTTTGTGCTGGGAATGTAAAATACTTTTCCTGTTTGCACCTCATTGCCATTAGTTGGGTGGATACCTGTAGCGAGAAGACAGTAGACCAAAGGAACTGTAGAGTTTAAGGGATTTGGAAGCAGTTTTGTTGTGAAAAGAGACTCAGCCTTGTTAAAAGGGTTGGTACAAGTTCTAGTTCTGCCATTTACTACCCAGCTTGGGAACTTAGGCACTGTGGTTCATGACATTAGTGCGTTGATCAAAATGTCATCTTTGGACTCCTTGCATAAGAATCATCTGGGCTGCTTTTGTAAACAGATTCCTAGGACTCATGCCTACTGAATCCTAGTCTCAGGTGATAGGTCCCTGAAAACTGCATTTTTAGCAAGCGCTCCAGATGGTTCTGCAATTCACTAAAATTAAAGAACACCCATGACATAAACATTGAAATATTTATTTTCTGTGTACATTCTCTGTTCACCTGTCTGAACTGTACTTTTTCTCATCTACAGAATGAACGTAATAATACTTCACGAGGTTGTTGTGAAAATGTTTGGTAGAGTATTCCACACTATTCCAGTTGTGTCAGAGCTCCCCAAAACCACTCTCAGGTTTTCATGGTTTACTGGCAGAACTCATAGGACTTAGCATATAGTTGTGCTCCCAGCTATGATTTATTAGAGCAAAAGGATACAAAGTTAGCAGAGGGAAAGGGCGCATGGGGCCAAGTCTAGAAGAAACCAGGTGCAGCTTCCAGTGGTCCTCTCCCACCAGAGTCACACAGGTTGTGCTTAATTCCTCCAGCAATGAGTTGTGATAACTTGTATGAAGTGTTGTCTACCAAGGAAGCTCATTAGAGACTCCGTGCCCAGGGTTTTCACTGGGACCTGGTTATGTGCACCCCCTCTGCCTAGTATGTGCCAAAATTCCAGACTCCCAGAAGGAAAACAGGATTTAGCATACATCATATTGTTTGTACCAAGAATTTAGGCACAGCTGGCTACTCAACCATTTCGGGTGGTGGGAACCTTCCCCAAATCCAAATCCCCAGCTGGCTCTGTAAGCAGGCCTTTTTTAATAGCAGTCTCAGACCTGTTATGTTAACTCTTTTCTACACAGTAATGTTACAAAATACTGGTAATTTTTCAACGAACAAAAATGACTTGCCCATGGTCGTTAAGCTCATCAGCAGCGGAGTTGAGACTGAGACTCCTAGCTATCACCACCACCTTTTCTTTGCTGCACGCAGCCATGTTTCTGGTTTATGGGTCATCCTGTTTCATATTGTTGAATGCATTCACTTTTTTGTCACTTGCAGCAGAAGAGCAGCCTGCCGCTGGGAACTTGATGCCCCCAGTGGGGGAGCCAGGAAGTATTGATGTTTCTGCCAGTTTAGCGTCAACACTTGCTGGTTTCCTCTCTGGAGCATCACCAAGTTCGTGGATTTTCATTTTTTCCTGACGTTTGGATTTTCATTATGACCCCCTCCTCCTTGTTACAATCATTTACCCATAGTCCCAACACTCATTTGCATCATTACCTCATCGCATTCTATACGTGGCTAGCTGTTAGCTCATAGGCGGCTGATTTAAAAATTTGGGGGTAGGAGGTCACACAATTCCAAAGTGCAGGCATACTGAAGAGTATTTAGTGAAGGGTGACTATATAGGAAAAACCTTCCAAAAGGAAAAAAAAGAATAAAATTCTTGGGTCAATAAATGAATTTTATGGCAATATTTATAAATATTGTTTGAATCTAGGAGAGTTTTACAGTCATGGAAACCGCCAGGGATATCTCTGCTTATTCTTAAGTTTCAGCCTTTGTTTTTCTTTTGCTGTTATCAAAAAGGAAAATTAATAATTATTCTATGATTTGGGCAAGGAATGAATCGGGAACTCATTCTGAAGGATGTAGTAATCCTCCACATCAACAGGGAGCAGGAGCCAGGAGCGAACTGCCACAAATAAGTAACAGCTGGTAGAGCAGATTATGTAAGCTACACCTGTTGTGTAAGCAGTGGGGATGTTCTTTAAGCTTCACAATTAATGTAGTTTGCAATAATATGGATTAAGGGATCTATAGTATAGTGCACAATTAACTTTGTCTTTTCTGAAGACATTCGCGTGAATCACAGGCTTCCTTTGGACACTCCTGCCCTACTTGTGCTGTAGAAGTATGTAAGGCACAGCTGTGCTCTCCAGTAGCTTGCAGTCTGTTGGAGACAGAAGATCACATATAAGTCCAGCCTCCTTAAAAGGCATTTGGTCACCAATCAGCACTGCTATCCTTTTGTAGAGGCACACACAGTAAGTGCGGCCGACTTTCAGAAGAGGGCGCTGAATCTCACTCTGCTGTGGCCCCGGGAGTGATTGGTAGAGGAGGTAGCCTATGAACTGGGTGGTAAAGGACCAAAAGTATTGAAGTTCATGGAATTTTAGAGCCAGGCAACCTCATTACAGGAAGAAGCAATTACTGGAGCAATTGGACCAAGTTACTGCTTACGGTACTTGGAGCACCGGAACCAGTCAACATAGAGGGCATGGGTTCCTCCTCCAGATGCTGGAGAAAGACCAAAACCTTGGTCTTCAATGACTTACGTTTGCTGTGGTGAAATTTTAAAAAAGAGGGAAAACTAAAAATGGATTTCAAGGGCAGCTTTCGGTCTTCAAAACAACAGCTACAGGAATCTCCCTGTAGACTCTTTTCCGAAATCCGTGACTCCAGTGATGGTGGTTATCAGTCTTCTGATTTGGTAGAAGGTAGGAACAAGGTAGGAACCAGGATGCAAGCATCGGGGTTAATATTTCAAGACACTGCTTCATGTAATACATGGTTATTTGTCCTGTTTACATAATCAGTGCGTACTTTTAGAAACTTTTACTACGTGGGGACATTGTGGTAGATAGGTTATTATCTTGAGTACTGATGGTTATTTATAACCATACCTTGTTTTACTGTGCTTTTTTTTTTAAGATTTTATTTATTTATTTGACAGAGTGAGATCACAAGTAGGCAGAGAGGCAGACAGAGAGAGAGGGAGAAGCAGGCTCCCTGCTGAGCAGAGAGCCCAATGTGGGACTCCATACCAGGACCCTGGGACCATGACCCAAGCCAAAGGCAGAGGCTTAACCACTGAGCCACCCAGGCACCCCTGTGCTTTTTTTTTTTTTTAAAGAGTTTGTTTACTTATTTGACAGAGATCACAAGTAGGCAGAGAGGCAGGCAGAGAGAGAGGGAAGCAGGCTCCCCGCTGAGCAGAGAGCCCAATGCAGGGCTTGATCCCCAGACCTGAGATCATGACCTGAGCCAAAGGCAGAGGCTTTAACCCACTGAGCCACCCAGGTGCCCCTACTGTGCTTTGTTTCACTGTGCTTTGCAGATACTGTGTGTTTTTTACAAATCAAAGGTTTATGACAGCCCTTGTTGAGCATGCCTCTTAGCACCATTTTTCTAACAGCATTTGCTCACTTTGTGTCTCTGTCACATTTTGGTAATTCTCACAGTATTTCAGACATTGTCATCGTTATTATTTGTTGTGGTAGTCTGTGAAGTGATTGTGACTGCCTGAAAGCTCAGATGATGGTTAGCATTTTTATTTAGCAATAAAGTTTTTAGCAATGAAATTTTAAAATTAAAGTATGTACATTGTTAATGCTATTGTACACTTAATAGACCCCAGCACATTGTAAACATAATTTTTTAAAAAGATCCTATTTTGGGGCGCTTGGGTGGCTCAGTTGGTTGGGCAACTGCTTTCGGCTCAGGTCATGATCCTTAAGTTCCAGGATCGAGTCCCACATCGGGCTCCCAGCTCCACGGGGAGTCTGCTTCTTCCTCTGGTCTTCTCTCCTCTCATGCTCTCTCTCACTTTCTCTGTCTCTCAAATAAATAAATAAAATCTTTAAAAAAAATAAATAAAAGATCTTATTTTTAAGTCCTCTCTACACCCAAAGTGGGAACACTTCAAACTCATAACCCCAAGACCAAGAGTCATATGCTCTACTCACTGAGCCTGCCCGGCGCCCAGTAAACATAACTTTTACATGTACTGGGAAACCAGAAAATTAATGTGACTCGCTTTATTGTGGTATTTGCCTTATTGTTGTGGTCTGGAACTGACCCTGCAATATCTCCAAGGTATGACTGGATTTAAAAAAACTAGGGATCAGGCCTTCGTCCTTACAGTAACCTTCTGTTTCACTACTGCTAGACAACATGGCTCTTTAGTAGACATTCACACTTGACCATATCATTGTGGGTTACCAGAACACGAATTACATCGTATTCCCTCAACCAGTGTATCTCCACACGATGTTGATGCACTTTTCTTTTTTTCATCACGACTGCTACTCTCTTCCAAATGATCAGCATCTCTCCTCTTTCATATTTGTTCCTCCTTCAGTCTTCTTCTTTCAATAAATAACACCATCCCTGACCCACTTGTTCAAGCTAGAAACCTAGCAGTCATCCTTAGTACCACCTTTCCCTTCATCTCCCACATCTAACCTCATAGCAAGTCTAGTAGGATCGGTTTCTGAAAGAGCTCTCAAAGCTGTCCACTTTTCTGCATGTCCACCTCGACTGCCATCCAAGTTCAAGCTGCCACTGTCACTTACCCAGGCCATTGCAATAGACGATCTCACCCACTCTTGCCTCTCCAGTGCATCCTCCACACAGCACCAGAAGGATCTTTTACAAATGTGTACCTGAAAGCCCTCAGTGACTTTCCTCTGCTTCGTGGATAAAAACCTGACCAGTATAAGCTTGTACTCTACTTCACTGTTTTGTTGTTGTTCACTTTTAAAAATGGAGATATAATTAAAAAAAAATTAAAAAAGGAGATATAATTCACATAGCAAACAATTCACCATTTTATCTTATTTTTTTTTTTAAGATTTTATTTATTTGAGAGAGGAGAAGCAGACTCCCCGCTGAGCAGGACTCCGAGATCATGACCTAAGCTGAAGGCAGACACTAAACTGACTGAGCCACCCAGGTGCCCCAACAATTCACCCTTTTAATGTGTACACTTAAGTGGGGTTTTTTTGTGGTTTTTTTCTTCAGGTTTTTATTTAAATTCCAGTTTGTTAACATACAGTATAATGTTAGTTTCAGGTGTAGAATTTAGTAACTCAATATTAAGTGAGTTTTAGCATATTAACTATTTTGTGTAACCATTATTACAGTCTAATTTTGGAACATTTTCATCACCCCAAAAAGAAACCATGTACCTATTAGCTGTTAATCCCAATCCCTCCCTCCAGGCCCTGGCATCCACCCATTTACTTTATCATCACTGTGGATTTGCCTGTTCTGGACATTTCATGTAAATGGACTCCTACAATATTTGCTCTTTTGTGATTGACTTCTTTCATTTAGTAGGGTGTTCTCAAGGTTTTTTAATCCATGTTGTAGCATATATCAGTACTTCATCCCTTTCTATGGCTCAGTAATCCACTGAATGGATATGCCACATTTTGTTTATCCATTGATCAGGTGATGGGCATTTGGATTATTTTCACATTATGGTCATGAATAATGCTGCCGCTTTGAATATTTTTGTACATGTTTTTGTGTGGGCTCTGCTTTCAGTTCTCTTGGGTATATACCTAGGAATGGAATTGCTAGATTATATAGTAATTCTTTGTTTGCCTTTTTGAGGAACTGCTGAACTTTCCCACAGCTCTTCCTCACTTCTTACTTTAAGAGAAAAAAACTTAGGGGGCGGTGCCTGGGTGGTGCAGTCAGTTAAGCATCCTACTCTTGGTGTCCACTTAGGTCATGATCTCAGGGTCATGAGATGGAACCCTGCATGGGGCTCTGTGCTGAACTTGGAGTCTGCTTAAGACTCTCTCTGTCTCCCTCTGCCCCTTGCCCTCTCTAAAATAGATAAATAAATCTTTTAAAAAGTTTAAAAAAAATTTTTTAATTGTGGTAAAAAGCATGTAACATAAAATTTACCATCCTAAACTTTAAGTGTGTAATTCAGTAGTATTCAGTGTAGTCACATTCTTGTGCAGCAGATACACAGAACTTTTTCATCTTGCGTAACTGATACTTTATACCCATTAAACAACAACAACTCATTTCCCTCATTCGCCCCATCCCGCCTCCCCCCAAGCCACTGGTGACTAGCACTCTAATTTCTATTTTATGAATTTAACTACTTTAGATACCTTGTATGAATGGAGTCATTTTTCTTTTTGTGACTGGCTTGTTTCACTGAGCATAATGTCCAAATCCAGTGTATCATGAAGCTTTTCCCCTATGTTTTGTTCTACGATTTTTATCGTTTTAGGTCTTACATTCAGGTTTTTAATCCATTTTGAATTGACTTTTGTATGAGCTGTAAGGTGAGGATCCAACTTCATTCTTTTGCATGTGACATTTATTGAAAAGATTCTTTTTTACTTGTTGAGAGGCCTCGGCATCCTTCTTGAAGATCTTTTGACCATATACGTGAGGGTTTATTTCTGGGTTCTATTTTATTCCATTGATTTGTGTGCCTGTCTTTATGCCTATACTACATTGTTTTCATTACTATAATTTTGTGCTATCTTTTTTTTGTGTGTGTGCTATCTTTTGAAATCACAAAATATAAGGCATCCAACTTTGTTCTTTTTTTTTAATATTTATTTATTTGAGAGAGAAAACAGGGAGAGGAGCAGAGGCAGAAGGACAAGCAGACTCCATGCTGGGTGTGGAGCACAACATGAGGCTCAATCCCACAACTGAGATCCTGGCCTGAGCCAAAATCAAGAGTGAGAATCATAACTGACTGAGCCTTACAGGTGTCCCTGTTCTTTTTGAAGATTGTTTTGGCTATCCAGGGTCCCTGGAAATTCTATATGGATTTTAGGGTGGATTTTTCTATTGCTGCAAAAAATATTCCTCATTTTTTGTGTTCTTTCTGCCACAGGACCTTTGTATATATCATTTCTCTTATATGGTAAACTTGTCTGTGGCAGTCAGTTGCCTCAATTCTTACTCATCTCTCAGTGCTCAGCTTAATCATTTCCCCAAAGAAGCTGTCCCTGTCTTTCCCTCAGACATTGCCAGCTTTGCAGGTTCTCATAGCATTATGAACCTTTCCTTTATACTCTTATCACAATTGGCTTTACATTTGTATATTAATTTCCTTTGCTAACATATTTAGTATCAACCTTCCCTCTACATAGTGTTTCATGAAGGTAAGAACTGTGACCATTTTTGCTTATTGCTGTGTCACTAATGCCTCAGTGCCTGATTTAAGCCCTTAATACACAAGGATTGAAATAATCTTATTATTTTATATGGATCAAAATTTGAAATGGATTTTTTTTATTATTTTTTGATTTTTCATTTTACCTTCAGTATAGGCATTTGTGTTCTGTTATGCAGAAATAATTATTCCAGTCAGTGTCTTGAATTGCTGATCCTTGGCTTCAGTGATATGTCGCAGGTTTGTGGAATTTAGTTGTAAGTTGTCTTTGTCTTCTTATCATTATAATAACAGTTAAAACCAGAGTGGTAAGTTCCTCGCGTAGTTTTAAGTGCATAATAAGCATTCATTCATTATATGCATTTGTTTATTATAGATAGGGTTTTCCAGAGAAAAGAATCAACAGGCTGTGTGTGTGCGCATGTGTGTGTGTTTACAGATAGGTAAATACCTATAGATTTAATGTTTAGTGTTATTTATATGTATATATGTAAATAAATTTCTCCATATATATTAAAACTTATGTATGTGTAGACATATAAACTTATTTTAAGGAAGTGACTCATGATTATGGAAGTTGACAAGTCCTAAGTCCCGCAGTCAGCCTCGTAGAGACCCAAGAGAGCCAATGGTGTAGTCTGAGTGGGAGGACTTGACAACCAGGAGAGCTGACGTGGAAGTTCGAATCTGAGAGCCAGTGTTTCAGTTTGGGTCCAAAGGCAGGTTAAACCATTGCCCCAGCTCAAAATGGCTATTAGGCAGGAGGAGTTCTCCCTTGGGAGGGGGTAGGCAGGGGAGGGGAGTCAGTCGTTCTGTTCTCTTCAGGCTTTCAGTTGATTGGATGAGGTCCACTAGCATTATGGAGGACAATCTGCTTTAGTCTCTCTGCCAATTCAGATATTAATCTCATCCAGAAATATCCTCACAGACAAACCCAGAATGTTTGACCAAGTATCTGGGCATTACATGGCCCAGTAAGGATAATGCATAAAATTAACCGTCACACTTGTGTGATCATGTGAAGATAATTGAACATTCTAAAGTGTATATAGATCAGGAATGAAAGACATTACCATAAATAACTAATTTGCTACCCTTTCCATCTATCAGATGAGGGGCTCAGACTGCTACATGGTCTGTAAAGGCTCAGCAAGTCCTAGAACTGGTAGAGTCTTAGAGACCATCCAATTGTCCAGCCTTTTCATTTTACAGCAGAGGAAATGGACAGAGAGAGGACAAGTGGCTTGTCCGAGATTATTCAGTGAATGGGAGTTCAGAAATAAGGAATTCCAGGGGGCACCTGGGTGGCTCAGTGGGTTAAAGCCTCTGCCTTCGGCTCAGGTCAGGTCATGATTTCAGGGTCCTGGGATCGAGCCCCACTCAGCAGGGAGCCTGCTTCCCCCTCTCTGCCTGCCTCTCTGCCTACTTGTGATCTTTCTGTTAAATGAATGAAATCTAAGAAGAAGGAAGGAAGGAAGGAGAAAAAAAGAAAAAGAAAGAAAAGAATAGAAAGAATTAATTCCAGGCCCAGCTCTGTCGTATATATCTTCCATTTCCTCTTTTTTGAACTGTGAGGGCTCTTGGGTCATCTATATTTAAGTTCTCTCCTAGCTTTATAATTTCGTAGTATATGTTTTAAGTTTCATAGTCAAGCAGTGGAACTTTTTTAATGTTTTCTCTTGGGTTGTTTGTCAGTGTTATTCCTCAGGCCTCCATCTCTTGATTGCTCATTTGACTGTACTCTACCCCAAACTTCAGTTTCTTTAATGAGTGTAAACTAAATTGTCTATACTTTGAATGGGAACAGTGACAAATATTAGGCTGTTCATGCCGTTCATTGGCTTTTAGTGGTTATACTTTTTGATTTTACACTGTCCTGAAGGGGGATCAAATGTAGACCTGTGCCTTTGTTAGTACTATGCTCTAGGATTAAACTCAACTCTGATTACATTGACCTTTAGCTAACAGCTCTAGTAGAGGAGAGCATTTTGGCGATGCTAAAATATGATGCAGGCTTCCTGGGGAGTACCACCCCTGCCTTTTTTGCTAGTGGCCGCCTGACATTATTTCCCAAAGACACTCTTACTAGTGTATACTCATGAACACAATTAGCTACGCAGTAGTAGTTAGGGAGGCGGCCCTTGGATTGACTGAGTAGCAGCTGCTTGGAGACAGTAGGGTGCAGTAAGTACACAATTCATATGTATAAATTTTAGAACCAAGAGTATAGTGGAGTAGAATTTGGTGCTTGCTGTGTTTATTATACCAATGATTCAACCAGAGGGTAATAGCCATGGCAGGGGAGCAGTTTCATGAAATGGAGTTCTATAAATCTATTTTAAAAGTCATAGTCATTTGTTTATTTAGGTTAGACCCTAGACCTTAATGGAAAGTATCAGTAGAATATATATCCCTGTTTTGAAATAAAAGGCAGCGCAATCAAAATACTCTTGTGCAAATTCAGACATATTACATATGACATTGAAGATACTAATGAAAGCAATGTAATCCAAAAAAATCAAATGAAATCAGTCAGAATACATTAATGGATTTATAGAATTCATGGTTGGAATTAATAATTTCAGTAGTCATGAAATTCGGGTTGCATCGACAGTTTCTTGAGTTCCCAATATACACCTAGCATTGTGGAAGTTTTCTTAGGTATGGGGCTGGAAACTTTTCTGTTCCGGTGCCTCCATTCACCAGCAGTATAGCCTTAGGGAAATCACTTCCATATTAAAGAAATTACCTTTGTAAAATGTAACAGTTGGTGCATACAGAATAATGTGAAATATATGCATAATAATAAAATGAATACCTACCACCTAACTTGAGAATGAGACCATTACCAATATAATTCTGTCTACCTATGTGTTACCTTCTTGTCTCAACCTCCCTCTCTCCACATCCTCCTGCCTCCCCTGTACTTTGTGACAATTAACTATTTCTAGGAGTCTTTCCATTGCTTTAAAAAATAGTTTTAACACTTGTATACAAACCTAGATAATATATTATTTTGTTTTCTTAATTTGAGCCTTATAGAGATGGTACACTGTTTTTCTCTTAATATTATATTTCTATGATTCCTTGTAAGGTTTTATGTAGCTATATTTCATTCACTGTCACTACAGAATAATATTCATTTGGAAGTATTCCAGAATTTATTCATTCTTCTGTCAGTGGTCCTTTAGGTGCTTTGCAGGTGTTTTTTTTTTTCCTCTTATGATCAGAAAATGTGTGTCTTTTGGTGTATATTTATAATGGGTTTTACCCCTGCGAGTCTGTGTATGTATAGGCTACAGATATACACAGGTAAACACACACACTTGGGCGTAAATATAAGAAGACATGCACACTTAATGACAGGTCTTGAAATGTGCAGCTGTACAAGAAGAGGTCAAATTGCCCTCCAAAGTGGTTTTACCAATATGCACTCACATTAGCAATGGATGAATTCCTATTGCTTTCGTATTTTTGCCAATTCTCTGATTACTAATGAAGTTAAGAATCTTTGCATATGTTTATGGATCATTTATGTTTCCCTTCTGAAGTATTTATTTATGTCTTTTGACTTTTTTTTTAAAGAGTTTATTTATTTGAGATAGAGCCAGAGAGAGCATGAGAGGGGAGGTCAGAGGGAGAAGCAGACTCCCCGTGGAGCCGGGAGCCGGATGCGGGACTCGATCCCAGGACCCTGGGATCATGACCCGAGCCGAAGGCAGTTGCTTAACCAACTGAGCCACCCAGGCGCCCTGTCTTGACTTTTTTATGGGGTTATCTTTTTCGGACTGATTAATAATTATGAATCCTTTTTTTTAAAGATTTTATTCATTTGAAAGCGAGAGAGAGCACAAGCCAGGGGGAGGGGGAGAAGCAGAAGCAGACTCTTTGCTAACCTGGGAGCCTGACATGGGGCTCCATCCCAGGACCTGGAGCTGAAGGCTCTGAGCCGCCCAGGCGCCCCTATGAATCCCTTTTATATTCAGGGTATTAATCCTTTGTTGGTTATATTTGTTGCAGATATTGTCTCAGTTGGTGACTTGTCCTTTTATTGGTTTTGTTTGCTGTCTTTTAATAAACAGTTTCTTAATTTTAATGTAGTTAAAATTTCAGTCTCTTTACAGTTAGTGCTTTATTTATCTTGTTTAAGCAATCCTTGGCTATGCCAAAACTGGAAAGCTAGTCTCCTTTTTTTTTTTTTCTCAAAGGTTTCAAGTTTGGCAAATTATTTTTTGAGCGTCATGTTTCAGATCTTTAAAATCCAAGGACTTGAACTAGGTTTTCTGTAACAACCTTTTTTACTCTTTGGCGTTGTGACCTGAAGTAGTCTGTGAGGATATATGCTTATATTTTCAGAGAGTGCAGTATAATGTAGTAATCTTTCCCACTGTGAAGTTTCGTGTTCACTCCTACTTTACTTCTCTTTCACTCACTTCCTCACCCTCTTCCTTCCTGTCTTCTTTGGAAATGTCACCAGTTGAATTCTGCAGCATCCTAGAGTTTTTGTGTTGAAGCAGCATTTTCAAATCAAAATTCGATTGAGATAATTGTAGCTATGTGTGCAGTTGTAAGAAATAATAGAGAGCCCTCGCCTACCCTTTACCAACACAGTTTCTCCCGAAGGTAACATCTTTCAAAACCAGTATAATGTCAAAACCAGAGTGTTGACATTGATAATAGCCACCAATCTTACTCAGATTTTTCCAGTTATATTCTTCTGTGTGTGTGTGTGTGTGTGTGTGTGTGTGTGTTTGATATCCTGGTAAAAGCTGCTGTTGGTCTGTCATACCAGTAGGAGTCGTTTCAAGTTCCAAGGTTGTTAGCAGCTAAAAATTCATAGTGGAAAGGAGGCATGATATTCCTTCTAACACTTAAAAGTGTACCAGAATGTGCATTAGTTTATATCCCCATAAATAGAAACTTATATTGTTGTCAGGCTGGTAGTCAAGGACATTTGAAGACTATGTTTTTGGAGAGCTACATATGCTTTAACTCATGTCTACCTCAAAATATTTAAAAACAAACACTCAGTCATCTTTAGTGCATTCATTCATTCATCCCTTTATTGACTTCTGACCAGCCCAGCACTGTGCTAAGCACCAGGAACCAAGTGGTGAGTAAAAATAGAAGCGGTCCGTGTCTTTATGGAGCTTATAATCTAATTTACAACTTAGAAATAAGCCAGCAACTATTATACTTACTCGTTCTCAGAAATTGTGAGTTAAATGAATAGAAACTGAAATAGGGTCTGTTTTTTTATAAGAGTAACCACCAAGTTCTGCCTGCAGAGATAACATTTAAACAGGTAACTGAAAGAATGAGAGACTACTTGCAAATGGGCCTGGGAGTAGATATTGGAACCTGCCTGTTCAGAGGCCCTGAGTTGGGCAAGGGCCTGGCATATTGGGAAACTGAAAGAAGGCTCATGGGACTAAAGGGCACGCTCAGTGGCCTAGTGGGGACATGGAAGTGGATGAGGTATGGGAACTTCTGGGTCACTGTCTTGGGAGCAATTTGAATCTTGTAATCTGGACTTCTTGAAGCCATGAAGGTGATTGGGAGATGTGGAGGGGTAATGACAGTAAAGTCTGTTTAATAATCAATTCATAAATATGTATTGAGGACTCTTAATTGTCGGGCACTATGATACTAGCTTGTGATGAACTGGTGAGCAAGACAGACAAAAACGTCTGTCCCCATGGACATAACATTTTTTTCAAAAAGATTTTATTTTTTTATGTAATCTCTACCCCCATTGCGGGGCTCAAAACTCACGACTCCGAGATCAAGAGCCGCATGCTGTGCCGACTGCGCCCACCATGTGTCCAGACCTTACGTCTTAATGTAGGAGGGTGTCATTAGGACAAAGGGTAAACTGATGTAATAACTCCGAAATGCAGTGGCCAGAAAAGGTAAGCGTTTGTTTCTTTGGCATAATAGCCCAGACCAAAGAGTCAGCCTCTGTTCCTTGCGGTCACTCAGGGTCCCAGGCTAATGGGGCAGTTTTACCTTCCTCAGCAGTTGAAGGAAAGAGGGGGTTCGGGGCAAACTTCTTTATGAAAATGACCAGTGAAGTTTCTCACATCACTTATACACATATCTTTGGAGAAATCTATTTTGTACAGTCCACCCTAGCTGCAAGGGGGACCCGAAATGTAGTTTGTATCTAAAAACCCAGGTGCTCAGGAAGAAGGGAAGAACAGATTTGTGAGCAGAGGACAATCAGTAGACAGGGAAACAGACAAACAAGATAAATGATGGAATATCTTCTGTGTGGGGAATGAGTGATGAAGGGAAAATGAAGCAGGGAAGGGAAGATAGGAAGGATTGGGTGGCACAGGTCGCAGTTTGTCACGGGGTGACAAAGGAAAGCCTCACCAAGAAGGTGCCATTTGAATAAAGCCCTGAATGAAGTCTGTGAGCAAAAAATAACCGTTCTGAGTTGTTACAAGGCCTGCTACCATAATGCAGGACTGGTTTTAATATGCTTGAATCTTAGACCTTATCTGAAAGTAGTTAGTGGAAAGGCACCATATGCCAGTTTCACTTAGAGCAAGTGATACAAGAAGGTCTTAACCAGTAAATGCTGAATTGATGGATTATAATGCTAGGACCCAGACTGAGGCATTTGTCACCAATTTTGGATTACAGGATTTTGTCTTAACTCTTCAGAAGTTGCTAAGCTTAGCTCCCTGAGAAAGAAGGAACTTAAATCCCCTTATTTTAGGGGGGCTTTTCGGAGGGGGGAGTGTGATTTTTTTTTTCCTAAGAATTATTTATGATCTGAGCCTGCTGTAGAACTCTCATTAATTTTAGTCAGTTGTTCTCAGTGCAGTTTTAAGGATGTGGTAAGGTTAAAAAGAATGGAAGTATTTTCTGTGCGCCCCCCCCTTGGTCATCCAATGTTTAGTTCTTCCAGAAAGCAGTGCTTTACAACCCTTCACTGTGTTCTTTCATTACATTCCAGCACTAATTTAAGTATATTTCAGTGTAAGATACATTATGAGCATCCTTTTCTATTCCCGTGCACCATTTTTAAAGGACAACCCATTTGGTTAACAGGACAAAAGAAAGGGATTTTCTGCCCATTTTTTTCTCTAATTCCCTTCCCACCTCCAGCATCCCTAGATTTCAGTACATAAATTGTCTCTGGAATTTTTTTTTTTTTAAGATTTTATTTATTCATTTGAGAGAGAGAGAATGAGAGAGAGGAAGTAGAGTTCAGAGGGAGAAGCAGACCCCCCGCCGAGCAGGGAGCCCGATGTGGGACTCGAACCCGGAACTCCAGGATCGTGACCTGAGCCGAAGGCAGTTGCCCAACCAACTGCGCCACCCAGGCGCCCTCTGGAATTTCTTATCATAGTAATTAGTATCTTTCATTAGAGAACTTACAGTTTAGAAAAAAGATGAGACACACAGAATATGTAACAAAAATACAAGGCAGAAAGCGATAAATGCCATGCAAAAAGGTAAAAATTCAGTGCTCTTCTAAATGTGAGGGGTAAACCTGTTGGTCTTTGCTTCCACAGTAGTGAAAGGAGACAATAAGGTTCACTTTGAGCTTAATATAGAACGCTGTCAAAAGGAATTTTCTCTTCTTGAAAAAATGAAGCATATGATCTATCATCCTACTGTTTATTTTTGTGAGTTGTCTCTTCCTAGGCACAGAGAAATAATGCAAGTCAGTTTGGAAAAGCACTAATCACTTCACAGCATACTAGACAGTCGTAGAAGTTATCCTTGATTCTTTCCTTCTCTCCCTCATTCTATGTTATGCAGCCCATCACCAAATTCCAACATTATGCCTCCTGAATATTTTTTGGATCCACTCTTGCCGCTCTTAACCCATCTCTGCAAAGCAGCTAGGCTGATTTTTTTAAAAGTTAAAGTCCTTTTTATGCTAACACTCCCTTGTGGCTCCCCTCCCACTTAGAGTTAGATTTAAACTTACCAGGCCTGCTGGGCTCTGCCTGCCTCTGCAGCATCTCTGACCTCTGACCCTTCCCTTGTGCATTGCAGTCATGCTGGCCTTCCCTTGGGGATCTGCGCCCCTACTACTGCACGCTGCCTGCACTGTGTAGGACCCTCTCCCCAAAGACCCCATTTGTATTCCTCCTTTAGAACTAAGCTTAAGCATCACTTCCTAAAGGAAGCCTTCCCTTACTTACCTCTCCCGATGTCACGCCACCCAGTCTCACAGGGCCACATACCCCATTGTACTTCTCTGAGGTAGGTCTTTCTGCAGTTGTGATTAATAGTGAGTCTCGGAACTGGTTATTAGCTGCCTCCCCCTGTAGAACCAGATCTCAGAGCATGTGTGCTTTTCCATGTTCGCTGCTCCGTGTTTCGAGTCAGTGTCTAGCATAATTCTGGGCAACGGAGTAAACGCTCAAAAAATACTTGTTGCTAAAGAAAAAGCAGAAAATTCCCAAATCATTTAAATTTGGTTTTGGATTTGATTTAGCACCATAGGTTTTCTAATGTTGGACTGTTGACAAAAGACCGGCATCAGCTCACGTTGGGCGCTGTCAGAGATGCAGTTGTGAGGCCTCTGATTCAGACCTACTGCTTCACAGCCTCCGGGGTGGGGGCCTGGCGGCCTGGGGCTCAGCAAACCCTCCAGGTGGTGCTGATGCATAATCATGTTGGAGAACCAGTGTTCTAGAAATATAGTAACTGAAGGTTGACTCCAGCTAAATAAAATAGGAAGTGCTGTTTTAAACCAATTTTGAAATTAAGTTACAGTGTTTCTGACCAACAATAGGCCATAAACTACTTTTCAGCCACCACCACCCTTCCCTCCCCCACCATTTTATCAGTTGATGTCTTCAGAGGTCCACTGAAATGTAAACAAGGCCGACTTGATCAGTCAACCCAAACCCTGGACTTTAAAAATTACATAGTATTTTCCAGCCTTCACCTCTGTGACTCTAACTTTTATCTAGTGCCATCCAAATCCGGGAAGTGATCGTAAAAGTGGTAATGACCAGGATTCCCCTGTTGGAGCTGTGTTTTTGAAATTGTTTTAGGGCCGCCTGGGTGGCTCAGTTGTTAAGCGTCTGCCTTAGGCTCAGGTCATGATCCCAGGGTTCTGGGATCGAGCCCTGCATCGGGCTCTCTGCTCAGCAGGAAACCTGCTTCTCCCTCTCCTATTCTCCCTGCTTGTGTCACCTCTCTCACTGTCTCTCTCTTTCCATTAAATAAAAAAAATATCATCTTTTAAAAAATTTGAAATTGTTTTAATGTTTATTATACAGGGTCAAAGTATTTTTTTGCTAAAGCATAGGATGTTGTCATTTCTAGACTTGTATCTAAAGCATTCTGAAGTATTAGCAAGGTATGGATGTGCATATTCTTGGCTATGTTTAGATTTTGGGGCTGTGCTACACCATTAAACTGCTGATAGATTGACCACCACTGGTAAAGGTCACTCATCCTCGATTATGCTTTTGATATTATTTTTTTTTAAGATTTTATTTATTTGAGAGAGAGCACGAGCAGGGGAAGGGTGGAAGGGCAGAGGGAGAAGCAGACTCCCTTCTGACCAGGGAGCCCACCATGGGGCTCCATCCTGTGACCCTGAGATCATGACCTGAACCAAAGGCAGATGCTTAAGCAACTGAGCCACCCAGGCGCCCCTTGCGTTTGATTTTAAATTTGCTCCTTGTTTGACTCCAGGCCACTTTTTTTTTTTTTTTAAAGATTTTATTTATTTATTTGACGGAGAGATCACAAGTAGGCAGAGAGGCAGGCAGAGAGAGAGGAAGCAGACACCCCACCCAGCAGAGAGCCCGATGCGGGGCTCGATCCCAGGACCCTGAGATCATGACCTGAGCCGAAGGCAGAGGCTTGAATCCACTGAGCCACCCAGGCGTGCCTTCAGGCCACTATTTTCCCCTTCAGGCCACTATTAACCCTTCCCACCTGGTGACTCTTAGATGACCCACAGGAAGTTAATTGCAGGGGGTTTTTTCCTCACAGGGCAGGTGCCCAAGGCTCTTTGGTTCTCTTTCTAATGGGTTAGAAGCACAAGATTTGAATGGGGATGGGCGATAACCAAGAAAAGATTTTTAAATATTTTTGAAAACTTTTAATTTTAGAATAGTTGTCGATTTATAGAAGTTGCTTAGATAGTAGAGTTTTCATATATCCCACACGCAGTTTCCCATATTAATAACATCTTACACTAGTTATGTACAGTTTGTCACAATTATCGAAGCAGTATGGGTAAATTATTAACTAAAGTCCATACTTTATATTTCCTCAGTTTTCCATTAATCTCGTCTTTCTGTTCTAGGATCCTCTCCAGGATACCACATCACGTTTAGTTACCATATCTCCTTAGACTCCTCGTGGCTGTGACACTTTCTTAGATTTCCCTTGGTTTCGATGATGTTGACGGTTTTGAGCAGTACTGGTCAAGTATTTTATACTATGTCAACTAGGATTTGACTGTTTTCTTTATGATTAGACTGGGGCTACTGAGTTTTAGAGGAAGATTGGAGAGGTGAAGTGCCATTTTCATCACATATCAAGAGCACATATTCTCAACATAATCACTGTTGGTGTTGACCTTAATCACTTGTCTAGAGTAGTGTTTACCAGGTTCTGCCACTGTAAAGCTACTATTTTTTCTCCTTTCTATACTAAGCTCTTTGGAAAGAAGACTCTAAGTATATTCTGAGAGATTTTTTTTTGGAAAAATTATTTATTTGAGAGAGAAAGCATGATCCAGGGGGGCAGAAAATCTCAAACAGTCTCCCTGCTGAGCACGGAGCCCAATGGAGGACGCAGAGCATGTGGGGCTCAATCTCACAACCCTGAGATCATGACCTGCGCCAAAACCAAGAGTCCACCACTTAACCAACTGTGTCACCTGGGTGACTCCTAACATATATATATATTTTTAAGTAAACTCCACCCCCAACGTAGGGCTCGAACTCTTTTCCCTGAGATCAACCGTCATATGCTCTACTGGCTGAGCCAGTCAGGCGCCCCCAAGAGATTGTTTTTTAAATGTGAGATTCCAGCTTTCGGCTTTTGGCTAGAAGGAGGCAAAGGTACAACTGTCTTTGGTCGTCCTGAATCCGGGTTCATCTGACACCAGCCACCTCCGCCATGCCGCCTAAGTTCGACCCTGACAAGATCAAAGTCGGTGCACTGCTGGCGAAGTCAGTGCCACGTCTGCCCTGGCCCTAAAGATTGGCCCGCTGGGTCTGTCTCCAAAAAAAGGCTGGTGATGACATTGTCAAGGTGACTGGTGATTGGAAGGGCCTAAGGCTTACCGTGAAACTGACCAGAACAGACAGGCCCAGATTGAAGTGGTACCTTCTGCCTCTGCCGATTATCAAAGCCCTCAGGGAACCACTAAGAGACAGAAAGAAGCAGAAAAACATTAAGCACAGTGGAAATACCACTTTTGATGGCATCGTCAATAATGCCCGACAGATGCAACATCAGTCTTTAGCCAGAGAACTCTCTGGAACCATTAAAGAGATCCTGGAGACTGCCCAGTCTGCGGGCTGTAACATTGATGGCCGTCACCCTCATGACATCATAGATGACATCAACAGTGGTACAGTAGAATGCTCAGCTAGTTAACTACAAAGGCAAATATTTCAATAAAGGATCATTTGACAACCAGTGGGGGAAAAATGTGAGATTCCAGATAACATCTTTCTTACTGAGTAGAATCTCTTGTATTATTTTGTGGTATCTGGTATCTTCCTTTAAGTTTTACTTCAGTCAGAGATGGGTATATGCAACTGACAAATTTCAAATGAGAAGTTTGAATCCACTTCAAATTGGGAAGTGTATTCAGTTGGTGAAGGAATGTGAAATTAATGACTGCTTTTGTGAATATTTGTGCTGGGGGCAGTTAATGTGTTTTGCAAATGTTCCCTTGTCCAGCTGTTGCCCACATCCACTCTCATTCCTCAACCTCCAAACCTCTTGTTTGCCTGTAGCTGTGCCTAGAATTCAATTGCCGGCTAGCTAAAACCACTGTGAAAACACTTAGGTAGATAGAGTGACCCAGGATTTGTTTGCTTGGCAGAAGCTCACTTGCTAAAATGGTCTTTAATATGTTTGTGCCTTTCTACTATGCTTCTTTTGCCAGAATAGATGCAGCTGTAAAGATTTGCTTGTCTTCCTAACTCCTTGTTTAATATCTCATAGCAGTAACTGAGCTATTGATCTCAAGGGCTAATAACAACCCTGCGTGTGCTGCTTGCAAGTTTCGATATTTTAAGAACTAACTGAGAGCTTTGAAAAAGAACATTGCTTTACTTCACATAAACACAGAGCTTCTTCAAACCAAATAATATACAGCATGTGTCATAAACAGAGTTCGTTCCTAGAAATCACCAGATTCAGCGGGAGCAAAGGATGACAGAGGAGGAGTTCAAGCAAGTGATAATACTTGCTCCAAGACAGGCGACCAGGGTCAGCTACATGGGAACACAGCCTGCAGCAGCCCCACTCCCTCATTCCCCACCCAGCCCTAATTCATGTTCTTGGCTTCTGACACTTAAAGCACTTCTCAGGAAGATGGTTCCAGAAGTAAAGGCACACAGAAAGTAAACAATTAGCTTTTTGCTGAAGTGAACCTTTAGTACATACAGCTTTGGGGTTCTAGTTTGGCTCTTCAGTAGAGGAAATAATGAGTAGCATACCTCATTATGATTAGATACATTTCATATAACCAAAAACAACACATCTGCCATAAGACAAATAGAAAAAATTGGGGATTTCTTTCTTTCTTTCTTTCTTTTTCTTTCTTTCTTTTTTTCTCTTTCTTTCTTTCTTTCTTTCTTTCTTTCTTTCTTTCTTTCTTTCTTTCTTTCTTTCTTTCTTTTTCTTCCCTACATGTATTTATTAATGTAAGTTCTGGCTAATAGGGTCTAAGAGGACTCCCTGCATTTGAGAGAGAACCAAAAAGGAAGAACTATAGAGTATTTAGGTTTACACTCTTGATTGCTCAATATCTCTGTCTAATATCTTTTAGATTTTTTTTTTTATTATTAGAGAGCGAGAGACTGAGAATAAGAGGGGAGAAGGTCAGAGGGAGAAGCAGACTTCCCGCAGAGCTGGGAGTCTGATACGGGACTCGATCCCGGGACTCCTGGATCATGACCTGAGCCGAAGGCAGTCGCTTAACCAACTCAGCCACCCAGGCGCCCCTCTGTCTAATATCTTTTATATATCATAGCTGTTCACTATATATAAGAATCCAATACTCATTTTTTTAAAGACTTTATTTATTGACAGCACAAGCAGGGGGAGCGGCAGGCAGAGGCAGAGGGAGAAGCAGGCTCCCCCCTGAGCAGAGAGCCCTGGGTGGGGCTCCATCCCAGGACCCTGGGATCATGACCTGAGCCGAAGACAGACACTTAACCCACTGAGCCACCCAGGCGCCCCTCCAGTACTCATTTTTAAAATTTGCTTTTAAAATTCTGTTAGTGAACTTTTTTAGAGTAGTTTTAGATTTACAAGAAATTTTCAAAGATGGTACAGGGAGTTTGCATATATGCCCCATGCCCAGTTTCCCTATATCTTAGATCAGTTAATACAGTATGTTTGTCACAATTAATGAACCAATATTGATATTATCTCGAGTCCATACTTTGTTCTCATCTCTTTAGCTTGTGCCTAATATCCTTTCTCTGTTCCAGGATCGCATCTACGATACCATATTAAATCTCCATATACTATATTACACTATATCTCCTTAGGCTCCTCTTGGCCGTGACAGTTCCTCAGACTTTCCTTGGTTTTGATGACGTTGACAGTTTGAAGAGTACTGATTAGGGATTTTGTAGAATATCCCTCAGTTAAGATTTATCTGATGTTTTTCTCAAGGTAAGACGTGGGTTATGGCTTTTTAGGAAGAAGATTAGACAAGTAAAGGGCTGGTCTCATTGCATCGTATCCACCATGTATAGTATCAGCATGACTTAACATTGACGGTAGGAACTTGATCACCTGCTTGGGATAATAGTTGCCAAGTTTCTTCACTGTCAGGTTACTCTTTTTTAAAATAGAGACTTTTATTGATTTTCTTACCTCTGTGATTCTGGAGATGAATGTGGTTCATTTCACTTATGTATTCAACAGAAGTTATTGTGAGTTAAAGAAAGTGTTTTAGGCGAATTTTAGGTTTTTTTTTGTTCAGGGCCCACTCATTGGAAGAATAAACCATACTTAAAGAACAGCCTATACTTTGTAGGTAACGAAAGTTGGTCAGGGTTAAGTTTTTGGTATGTTGTGTATATTTGTTTAGCTTTTCTAAATATACCGAGTTTTTCAACAAAATTCTATTTGATTACAGATGAATATTGTTAAATAACTTAAGTCACATTCTTCAAATGTTATGGCAACTAATTATTCATGATTTGCTAGTTATTAGACTTTCTCACCTTCTCTTTTTGTTTGTTTTATATTCAGAAGTAACAGTGAAAAGTATTCCTGTAAATGAGACCCTTTCTATTTCCCTAGCTTTTCATATATAAGTACAAAAGATTATATAGATATTAGGGATCAAGCGATCTGCTTATTTACGTTTCTTCAAATGCTAGTCATAGTAACAGATGAAGATCAGAAAGTACCAGGAAAAGAAGTCACCAGCACATCTTGTGTTGAAATTTGTTAGGGAGTGTCGATATCAAGGAATGAGTGTGTCACGCAGCAGATGAGCCTCTAGGATGAATTTGATTAATTCTCCAAAGCAGCAAAATCTCATAATCAGATGGTGTTGCTTGAGGCTTTCTCTTGCTTTCGAGTTGGATAATCTAAATTGTGTTACCTCTAGTGGATTTTCATTCTGTCAGTGTATCAAAGAACGTCTGTGCAGATGAAAAGAGATTTTCTGTTGGGCCATGTGTGAGTTCAGTGGGAAGGGTTAAAAATTAGAAGTGAATGCATTTAACTCAATTCTGCTTCCTAATGACTGGTATCTCTATCAGATTTGTTGACATGGCAAACATGGAAGGAGCAAAGGCATCTGGGTTGTATTGCAGGCTCTGCCACTAGTTTGTTGTACAATCTTGTGTAAGTCTGTGCTTCGGAATGGGAAATAAGAGTAGCAATATGGGCTGTCCCCTCAATTATACATTCATGATCATCTATGACCATGATACGGTACATTAGGAAAAAATGTAGTGGGAATCTGAGCTTCCCACAAAACGTTGTATATGCAGTTGGGGGCATGGATCTTGACAAAGGAACCGATGCCTAATAGTTATTTTTTTCTAGGTATAGCCACAAATACAAAAATGAACAGATTAACGAGTAATAACTTTGGGCCAGAGAGCTTTTTAAGAAATGTATTCTGGGTTAGGGAAGTATGGTGGTGGGGGGAGAAAGTGGACAGAGAAGAGATCTCTGTAAGAGAAATTCTATATGACTCTTCCTTGCTCCTTCCCATATGACGCACTGTTTCTTTCATTGGTATTCCTTTCTGCCCATGGCCTTGCCTCATGCTGTCTGATGTTGGGAGGACTTTGAGCCCTGCTGACTTCCATGTCTTCACAGCTCTCCAGTGGTCAGAGTTGGGACCATCTCAGCCTTGAACCAGGCTTTAGGGCCCAGCCTGTCCTGAGCTAGGGAGAATTTCAGGAACCTTAAGCTGCTTAGCTCAGCAAGTCAGCATGTCTGCTAGTCTCATTCTGACTCTGTGTGCTTAGGTTTTTGTAAGGCTTCTCTTGCTTAGTTCCTTGTGGTTAAGACTGGATTTGTATTTCTGTGCCAGAAACTGGGCCCTGTTCTGTTTCACTCCTGTGAAGTCCTTATCTGGGTACAGTGCTTGGTACCCCAGGGTAGGAATATGCCTTCTTTTAGCCAGGCCTTTTGGGAACGTGAGCTTGGCCTAGACCCATACTTGTCATTGGGACTTTGCTGACCATTGATAGTGATGTCAATGCTTACTGACTAATTGTTTTTTTACCAGATTTTCCCTGTTGTCATCTGTCTGCTTTCTCCCTTGCTCAGTATCCTGGTGCTCGCTGCTCACCTCTGTGGACCTCAGCCTCTTGCTGCCTACTCTCCTTTTCTAATTATGCACTCGTGCCTACTTCGATTTCCTTCTAGATCTTACTTCTGGGGTTTATACTCTGAGCACCTGATAGTCCCTCCCTCTAATATGGAGGGGCCTGATGTATACCACACTGCCTGCCTTCACAAGCTTAATTATGACATTCAGTTGTTTTCTTTCTCTAGGGCCTTTATAAAAAAATTGTCAGTTTTTATTTCATTTTAGTTTAAGATTTTTATTTATTTGAGAGAGACGAGCGGGGGAAGGTGCAGGGCCGAGGGAGAAGCAGACTCCCTGCTGAGCCAAGAGCCCAAGATCATAACCTGGAGCCAAAGACAGACACTTAACTGACTGAGTCACCCAGGCACTCCCAAAAAATCTGTCAGCTTTTAGCTGTTTTAGTTATTTCCTGATATTACAAACTTACCCCTTGACATTTTTTATTGGACCAATTTTTTAGCTTTCTTTTTTTAAAAAAGATTTTATTCATTTATTTGGCAGAGAGAGATCACAAGCAGGCAGAGAGAGAGGAGGAAGTAGGCTCCCTGCTGAGTAGAAAGCCTGATGCGGGGCTCGATCCCAGGACCCTGAGATCATGACCTGAGCTGAAGGCAGAGGCTTTAACTCACTGAGCCACCCAGGCACCCCTTAGCTTTCTTTAGAACATCTCACATAGCCCCTTTTCAGCCATTTATTACTTTCACAGGAGAGTGGCCTTGAGTCCTAAAATCTTCATTGGAAGAGACTTCCAAAGATACCTAGTTCAACTTTCCATGTAATGGGTAGCTTATCAACTTCCAAAATAACCTGTCAGCAGCATTTTACAACAGCTCGCTCATGGTTTCTTGAGGCCAGACTATCAGTTCATTCATTTATTTACTCATTCATTCAGTCAGCAAACACAGTTACTAAACATCTCTTGTTAGCCAAGCTCTGGAAGTGTGTGTGTTTGTGTGTGTATATCACCATTTCTGTCCTTAGGGAAATGCTACTCTATTGCGGATAGAGAAATAAGCAATCAACGGTCGCTAGCTAGAGATGTACCATGGGTAGGAGAATGGGTCATTTCTTCTGCATGACTGAAGGTTTAGTTTGTGAAGTGCCTCTTTCTGCTTCCTCAATTAACACCATCTTTCCGGCCCACCACCAGTTTTTCAACTACTTAAAAAAGAAAGAGGGGAACTCCTTGCTTCTGCCTTCTGCCTCTGTCTATCCTTGACTTGCCCTTGGAATCATCTTTCTAAATGCAAATCTTGGTTTGTTACTCCTCTCTTAAGAGACTTCACACTGTCTCCCCTTCAGACGGACCTCTGACTCTTTGGCACAGCTTACAAAACCTCAGCCTTTCTGCTTTATGCTTACCCCTCTTGTCTCATCATACACCATTTTCACCAGACCCTCAGTGCCCCAGAACTTCACGCCGTTTCCTGGCTATATCGTGCTTACTTACCTTTCTGCCGTAAATGCTGTTCCTGCTCCCTGGAACGACTGCCAATCTTGTCCTCTTGGTAAACTCTGGGGCACTGAGAGCTGATAGAAAATGGTGTACAAGGAGGAAGAAATCAAAACTGTAGATCTCCTCTTCGGTGAAGGTGCCCTCTGGCCTGGCGAGTGCTATTGCACCTGATACCACTGGTTCATGACCACCAGCAGATTGCAAGCTACTCTAGACCACGAATTGATCTTTGTCTTTAGCCTTCCCAGAGCCTGTGCCAGAAGGGGCAGCCAGGAAACAGTTGTTGGATGAACAAATGAGTGAAGAAATGAAGGCAAGTCTCCTGTAGTTTATTTTCGGTTTAGGTCTGTCTTGGGTTCTGGGAGAGCTACTTAAAAGACTCCCACCACTGTTTTGACAAGAGCTCCCTGCAGTCCCAGGACCTTGGGTGCCGGTTTATCCACTATTAGACACCTGCCTGCAACTATCACTGAATAGCCTGCCAAATAGGGAGAAAGGCCCTTTCGGTGGTTTGGGGTAACTCTTCACCTTCTTGCACCCTGCAGCCTTTGCTGCCAAGATAAGCTTCTACTGTGAGTCTAAAAAATTCTAATCAAGATAAAGAAATTGCATGGAATGGAAGTGTTTCTTCCCTGCTCTTGTAAATCAGAACAGTTGTAAAATGGAGAAAATTAGTACTTTAACATTTCTGTCTCCTCAAGCAGTCGTTTTAAGTGAGTCATCAACAAACTCAAGCAATTGGTAAGGACAGTTAGTGGCCATTTATCATTTTAAGTTGATTTGTTTCAAATAAATAGCAAATGGGGTATCTTGGTCCTAAATGATGCATTTATCACCTTCCTACCCGAACCCTTTTTTACACAACTCTATGAAAGCAGTAAAAGAGACACAGACAAAACTGTCAGGATCCTTGTCAGTCTTCCCTGTCTTTCTGTCCTTTAATCATGATTCTTAAACTTATGATCAGAACTCAGCACTTTTCATTCTGATTAGTTGTATATCTCTTCCTAAAACAGATGGCCATTTCTGAGGTGGTATGCATTTTTGTTTTATTTTTCTGGTTTATTGAGGCATTATTTCCATACAGTAAAATTCACCTTTTTTAAGTATTTACAAAAATCTCTGAATTTTGACAAAATTCCATAGGTTGTGCCACCACTGGAATAAAGATAATAGAATTTTCTGTCACCCAAAATATTCCCTCATGCTCCTTTATAGTTGACTCCCTCCCTATATGGCAAACTACTGCTCTTACTTCTGTCTCTATAATAGTCGTGTCATTTCTAGAATTTCCTATAAATGGGATCAAAATGCATAGTCTTGGGGCACTTGGGTGGCTCAGTCGTTAAGCGTCTGCCTTGGGCTCGGGTCGTGATCCTGGGGTCCTGGATCGAGCCCCTCATCGGGCTCCCTGCTTGACGGGAAGACTGCTTCTCCTCCCACTCCCCCTGCTTGTGTTCTCTCTCTCTCACTATGTCTCTGTAAAATAAATAAATGAAATCTTTTTTAAAAATGTGTAGTCTTAGAGTTTGCTTATTTAACGTAACATAATGCTTTTTTTCAAAAAAGATTTTACTTATTTATTTTAGAGAGAGAGTGAGTGAGACTGAGCGAGGGGAGGGGCAGAGGGAGAGGAAAGAGAAGATCCCAAGCAGACTCTCCTCTAAGCATGGAGCCCGACACGGGGCTCAGTCCCATGACCCTGAGATCATGACCTGAGCTGAAATCAAGAGTTGGACACTTAACCAACTGAGCCACCCAGGTGTGCCTAACATAATGTTTTGGAGTCATCCATGTTGTTGCATTTATCCATAGTTAGCTGCCTTTTGTTGTTAAGTAGAATCCCATTATATGAATGTATCAAAATTTGTTTATCCATTCACCATGATGGATGTTTGGATAATTTAATTTTTTTATTATGAATAAAGTTGCTATAAACATTTATATTCAGGTTTTCGTGTGGATATCAGTCTTTATTTCTCTTAGCTAAATACCAAGGAAGTGAGATGCCTGGGTTTTAGAATAAGTATGTTGTTAACTTTATAAGGAATTGTTAAACTGTACTGTTGCTGATTCCTACCAGCAAGATAAGGTTCCAGTTGCTTCATATCCTTGACACCGTTGTTATTATATGTCTTTCGATTTTAGACATTCTGGTAGATAGCTAGTGATATCTTTTTGTAATTTTATTCCACATTTTTCCTAATGACTAATGATTTTAAGCAAGTGTCTATTAACTTTTTTTAATTGGGTGAGTTTTTAAAAATACAGTTTTAAGGGTTCTTTCTATATTCTGGTTATCAGCCCTTTATCACATTTGTTTTCTAAATATTTTTCCCAGTCTGTGGCTTGCCTGTTTTTTATTTTCTTACTGTCTTTAAAAGAGCAGAAGTTTTAAATTTTGATGAAATTCAAATGATCAATTTTTTTTCTTTTATGGTTCATGTTTCTTCTGTCCTATACATAATTACCAGATGTAAGAGCATGACAATTTGCTTCTTTTTTTTTTTCTGGATGTTTTTTAGCTTTAATAAAGGTTTACATTTCACTCTATGATCAATTTCAAGTTGTATGTGTAGAGGAGGTTTGGGTTGAGGTTCACCGAAATATAAATATACCCCATTGTTCCATCGTTATTTATTGAGAGAGTAAAAGACTGTCCTTTGTCTATTGAATTAAATTGGCATTTTTGTCAAAAATCAATTGACTGTATACGGGTGGATCCATTTCTGGACTGTCTGCTCTGCTTCATTGATCTGTGTGTTTATTCTTTTGCTGATATCACACTGTTTTGAATAGTTGCTGTTTTGAATAGTTGCAGCTTAATAGTAAGTCTTAAAATCAGTGGGTTCGAGTTCTCCAACTTTTTCTTTTTCAGAATTGCTTTGGGTGTGTCCTAGATTATTTGTTTTTCCATATAACTTTTAGAATCACCTTGTACCTTTCTTAATAAAGAAGGTTGCTTGGATTTTATTGAGTGTTGAATTGAATTTTTTTTTTTAAGATTTTTTATTTATTTGTTTGTTTGTTTGTTTGTTTGTTTGTTTGTTTGTTTGACAGAGAGAGAGAGAGAGATCACAAGTAGGCAGAGAGGGGGAAGCAGACTCCCTGCTGAGCAGAGAACCCGATGCGGGGCTCGATCCCAGGACCCTGAGATCATGACCTGAGTCGGAAGGCAGAGGCTTTAACCCACTGAGCCACCCAGGCGCCCCAGTTGAATTGAATATTGAGTTGGAGTTAGTTGATTTGCATCTATAGATGAATTTGGGAGAGAATTGCAATATTGATAATATTTGAGTCCTCTGACCCATGAACATGTAACTCTAATTGCTTATATCTTGATTTCTCTCATCGATGTTTTTCTTAGTTTTCAACATAAAAATCTTATAGTACTTTGTTATATTGATCCTGGAGTATTGCATCTTTTATTGGGGCTATATAGCAAATGGTGCTTTTAAAAATTTCAGTCCCCATTTATTCACTGCTAGGTATAAAAACAAAATTCTATATCATATCGTGACCTTATATTTTCCAACTTTGGTGATGTCACTTACCCGATTTAGTGGTTTTTCATAGGTTCTTTTGGATTTTCCACTTAGATTGTTGAGTTTTCCGTGAGTAAAGACAGTTTTATTTCTCCTCTCCAATTCTATCTATATTTTTTTCTGTGCCTTAGTGCATTAGCTAGGACTTCTATCCAGTGTGATGTTGAATACAAGTGGTAAGTGTGGTTACCCAGCATTGTTCCTGATCTTAGAAGGAAAGCATTCAATCTTAACACCATTAAGTATGAGATAGCTATAGGTTTTTCTTTTCTTTCCTTTTCTTTTCTTTTCTTTTCTTTTCAAGATTTTATTTGTGAGAGAGAGAGAGAGTGCATGCACAAGCAGAGGAAGCAGCAGGCAGAGGGAGAAGCAGGCTCTCCACTGAGTAAGGAGCCAAATGTGGGACTCGATCCCAGGACCCTGGGATCATAACACAAGCCAAAGGCAGATGCTTAACGGACTGAGCTACCCAGGTGTCCCTATAGGTTTTTTCATAGATTTTTTTTATCAGGCTAAGGAAGTTACTTTTCATTTCTAGTTAACTGAGTATTTTTTTAAGATTGATTTTTTATTTATTTATTTATTTATTTATTCATTCATTCATTCATTCATTCATTCGACAGAGAGAGAGAGAGGGAGATCACAAGCAAGCAGGGAGGCAGGCGGGGGTTGGGGGGAAGCAGGCTCCCTGCTGAGCAGAGAGCCCGATGCGGGGCTCGATCCCAGGACCCTGAGATCATGACCTGAGCCGAAGGCAGAGGCATTAACCCACTGAGCCACCCAGGTGCCCCTAACTATTTTTAAAAATCATAAATGGATTTTTCTGCATCTATATAAATAATGTATGGATTTTCTTCATTTGTTGATATTGTCAGTGACATTGCTTAAGTTATGAATGTTGAACCAACCTTGCATTTCTAGACTAAATTCCATGTGAACATTATATATTATTCTCTTATATTTTATAGATAAAAGTCAGATGCCACAAAGTTGTTGGCAATTCATTAATCATGTGTGTTTTATAGGTAGCTAGAACCACCTCCATCTTTATTAAGGGAAGTTCTAACCTTACCTATAATGTAATACAGGTAGAGTGCTTTTCTTCATCTTCCTTGGTCTTTAAGCTATCAAAAGAGCAAGGAGACTGGCAACAAATATAGCAAGTGTCTTTATACTAGGCAGTGAGTACATTTATTTAATTTAACCTTATTTAATGGGAAATTGAGGTCCACCGAATAATTTGTACCACTGAAGTCTTGCAGTAAATTGTTATGGTAAGAACTTAAATGTGGGTTTGTTTGGTAAACCCCAATCAGCCCACTAGATTACATTGTCTCTCTGTGGTAATGAATGTATGTGTGGTAGGTGTTGGAGAGGGACATAGACAAGGGAGGGTAGGAGAGAGCGTGAGATTAGGAAAGGGTAATTTTTCTACCACCTTTTATTGCCATTTGAAAATCTGGGTTTTTAGATATCTTGGTTTTATATCTTAGCTCTGTTATTTACTTGAGGCACATTTGTCTCCTTGAGACTCATTTTTTTTTTTTTAAATCTGAAATGTAGAGGCACCTGAGTGGCTCAGTCGGTTAAGCATCCAACTCTTGATTTCAGCTCAGGTCATGGTCTTGGAGTCCTGGGATCAAGCCCTGCATTGGGCTCTGTGATCAGCAGGGAAGTCTGTTGGAGATTGTCTCCCTCTGTTCCTCCCTCCCATTCATACACGTTCTTGCTCTCTCTCACTCTCTCAAATAAATCTTTGTGTTAGCACAGGTTATTATAAAGAATACAGATGATATTCGTAAAGTGCCTTGCACATAGCATGTGCCCAGTATAGTGGTGTCCATTACTATCATTATTAATTTTTTCCCATGAAATGCATTTTATAACTGGAAATAATTTGGGTTTGGAAAATGCCAAATGGGACTTAGGATGATTTCTGTAGTTTATTTAGTTCTTTTACCAAAATAGCCTAGGGCAAGTTCCTTTTTATAAAAATGGACTTGATTTCCTGTACTTTTTACTTACCTCTTCCCTAAATCAAAACAATACCAATTTACTTAATCATTTTTGCAAATTTGGAAGGCTTAAAAGGTACAGCTGAATGCTTTAGGCTCTGGAAATGAGCATGTGGACACTTCTGTGCTTGTGTAGGTCTTTGTGTAGTCTAGAAGTGATTGTCTGAGCCAGGAGGACTAGAGATGCCATTTTCATTTTACATGGGCAACCAACCATGGAGAGCCAGCTCTGGTCCCATGGCTCATGCAGATCTGACCATTTCTAAATCATTGAAACTCACTTCTCTAACTTACAAAAGCCACTTTAGACTGTTTGAAGGTAATGATTCCTTTTTTCACTAAGGTTGTTTTGGTTATCACAAGTAAGGCCCAAGAGCTGATTTTGTCGATCAAGTCAGGGAGGTAACAATGAGAAAAATGGCTGAGTCTAGGAAACGGCATCAGGCCATCATCAAATGACCTTTCAGTGTCCAGGACCTCAGGAGAGCTGTTGGCTCTAGCTTCAGCAATCCATAGCTTCTGGGAACTGATTCTCATTGTCATTTGATTTCCTAGCAGTACCCTTCCAACTAAAAGTGCTGTTTAACAGATAAAAGTAAAGGAAAAACCTATTGTATTTTGGAAATTTTTGTATGGTATCACACCATTGCTTGGTGCTGTTGTAAATCAGAATTGGTAATCATTAGTCTTTTTAAAACAGGTTTGTTGAACTGTGATCACTGTATAAAATACCGTATATATTTAATGTACACATTTTGGTGGGTTCTGAACATGTGCATACACCATTGAAATATCACGTTCAGGGTAATGTACATATTCATCATCTCTATAAGACTCCTCCCGCTGCCCTAAATGTTTGGTTGGGGTATGGGGGGTGTGAACTCCTAACTTGAGATCTATCATGCTAACAAATTAGCGACAATACAATATTTTATATACTCTGTTTTCAAAGCATATTGACCACATCTTCTAACTTTGAATTTTCACCGTATAAATTAAGGTAGGTATTATTTCTCCTTTATGCTGAAAAAAAAAAATAGACCTTAGCAATATGTTTTCTCAAAGATCACCATTAAATATTGCACCAGTATCCAGGACCCAGTTCTGATTTTCGTTCAGTGTTCTTTGCATAAGACCTCTGGGCCTTGATCCTGATGTGACTCTAAACTTCATTGACCTGGTAAACATTCAGAAACTAAATATCTAATGACCTTTGTCCTTACAATTAAGATCAACAAATGTGATTAGAAAAAAAAAAGCTTCAAAGAGAGTTCTTGAAATAACTAATTAGTGGAGGATAAAGTTTGGGGAGTAACTTCTACCCTTTGTACATGTAACTTTCTTTTTTCTAGATTGGCTAGACAGCATTCCAGTGTCCAAGCAGGAATGTTCAAAGGCTGGTCATTAAACTTTTGAAAGGTGGTTTAATTTAAAATGTTGAGCAGTAAGGTGAGGCCCAGCCTGTTAGATTTGCTGGGGCCTCTTGAGTAGTTGCTTTGTGTTAAACACTATTCTAATGATTACGGGGCCATAGAGATTAAAACAAAAAAAAAAATAAAAATAGGATTGCACTCATCAGGCCTTCACAAGCTAGCACACAAGATGGAAGCGTACGCGAAGATGCTTCCATATTATGCTGCCTCTAGTCCATCCTCCATTCTGCCAGTAGAACATTCTTTTGAAAACACATGCTCTTTCCGGTGGTTCCCGGTCTCTCAGAGGACCATGTCCAAGTTTCTTATCACACATACAAGGCCTTCTCGGATTTGGCCCAGATTATTGTCCCTCTGTACCCGCACCCACAGCAAGCTCGGGGCACATACCACTCCTTGGGTTCCTCAGAGCAGCTCATGATTTTTCACGCCTCTGAGGGTTTACTCGTACTGGGCGCTCTGGAGAATGCTGTGTTAGTCTGGGTCCTCTGAGAAGCAGACCTTTAGGATTAAACTGGCAAGGATTTTATTAAGGGAAGCCACCAGCTGTGTGAGAGACCACAAGGAGGGAGATGGGAAGGATGGGTGTGTCATTATCCACGACGCAAGTCTGACCCCTAGTGAAGAGAACAGAGAGTAGCTTGGGCAGAAGCTTTCTAGGCTGCTGTGCGGTGGAGGAAGGTTCAGAAAAGCCTTTGGGTAATCCAGGTCCGTGGAGTCCTACCCCTGCTGTAGTCACTCGTTGATCAGGTGCAGCCCATTGGAAGTATGGCTTCAGCACAGACATTAGGATGAATTTCTGAGGCAGCAGCTCAGTTGTGCTCCCTGTAATTAGAGGCCTTCCTCTTAGCCTCCATAAATGCCTTTCTTCTTCCATCTTGTTCCTCTCACTTGTCCTTAAAAGGACAGCTTTAAATGTTTCCTCTTCTGGGGAACTTCTCCTTGAAGGAAATTCTCAGCAGGTCGCATGATGGTCCCGCTGCCTACAATGACCGTCTCCTAATTTCTGCCTAGTTAATTCCTAATACACTTATTCGAACCCCTACCACCTATTACAGAACCAAAAAAACTAGTAGGTGCTCAGGAGATATTTGTTGAATGAATGAATGAATTGGTAGGACTTGGATGAGCAACTCTAAAGGAGATAAGTGGAGGCAAAGTAAACTGCTTGAGCAAAGCCATATCGGGAGAAGAATGAATTTATTCTGCCTTTTTCTTCTTTGCAAATGTGTCCAAAAACCGTCATTTTAGGGAAAGTATATTATGATGCAAAACAGTGGGGGGAAGGAGTATCTTTCTGGCACTTGAAAATGATTCATATTTGAGAACTTTGTTGAGAACAATGTTTTGAATATTTCCTGAGAGACTTCTTTCCTAAGAGGAAACAGTTGATGGAAATGGAATTTTACTGCTGCCAGGAAAAGTGCGATAAAGATCAAATCTCATACAATTATTACCAGAATAGAAATTTCCATAGAGCAAAGAGATTTCAAAGTCCCACCTAATGGCTCATGTGTATTTAGTATTCACTGTAGCTGAACTGTAATTCTGTAATGGAATTTGACCAATTTTGACCCTCAGGTTTGTAATGTATGAATTAGTGGAGACTCATTCATCTTGACGTTTGCCGACTGCCAGATGTTGGTCATATTTCTGATGGAAAGAAACCGAGAGCTGGCCAGGATCCCAAGTCTCAGTACCACTAACAGCCTGCCACCAGCACATATTGCCAGAGGGAAGAGACATGCTGAAGATAAGGTCCTACAAAATCACCGTCAGCAGCTAGACATTTAGCCCCTGATCCCTATGTAATGGTCTACCCTGATGACGTGCATTGGACCACGTATGAAGCACGTGCTCTTTTTTGCCCAGGTCCGTGTCTGTCCTATGCAGTCTCCCTCGTGTCTTATTTCTCTGGGATTTCCACTTGAAGGGATGGAAGTTTCTTGCCTGCAGTGGGGAGGTGAATAATGGCACCTCCATCATGGGCTTGCTGTTAGGATTCAACCAGGCAATTCATGCTAAGGGCTTATGTTGCGTGTGCATAGAGTATTTATCCATAAATGATAGCTAGGTTTTATTATGATTACGCATTAGCAGAGGTCTGAGGGTAAAATCCTAATATTTCTCTATGAGTATTATCAGAGTTGGTTCTTCATGCATTTCATGAGTGCCTGTTCTGTGATAAAGCAGCAGGGGACTCTAGGGCCGTGGCTGTTACGCCCACCCTGTAGTTAATCGAACACAGTTCCTGATACCCATCTCTTCTCTCCAGTGGGGACAGTTCATTTTGGCTTATACATAAGCAAAACCACTTGCAAAACCATAAGCAAAACCCTGTATCCTGACCTGTTGTGGAATGCCTCTTTTTCTCATTGACCTGTCTCTCTCACCTTCAAATTTCTATTATAATTCTCCTTGAGGTACGTATAACTACTGTGTCCCAGACACGTGACCAGAAAAAGATGTTTGCATGATGCAGTCCCTTCCCTGATGTTTGTTAATCAGGTTAGGAAGCTTTGACCTACTAGCCTTTGCCTTACATGTCTTTTCCATTTTAGTAGAATAGTTCACTTGGGATGTTACTCATTTACTCTGTCTTTCACTACTACTGGTTGTTAATGTCACCAAAGAGCTACCCCTTTGTGTGTGTTCATACACATCTCTCTCTTTTTTTTTTTTTTTTTCAGAAAACAGATTTTGGGGGGGATAATATATAATATTTGTTTTAGGGGTGCAGTCTGTGAATCATCAGTCTTATACAGGTCACAGCGTTCACCATAGGACATACCCTCCCCAATGCCCATCCCCCAGCCACCCCTTCCCGCCCCCCCCCCATCCTGCAGCCCTCAGTTTGTTTCCTGAGATTAAGAGTCTCTTATGGTTTGTCTCCCTCTCTGGTTTCGTCCTGTTTCCTTTTTTCCTCTCTTAACCATCATTCTCCTTTCTTCCAAGTCTTGCCATTACATCAGGGAGCTACTCCTGTCTTTTCCACTTGAAAGCCAAAAATATGAATCGAAATGAATTATGAGCAATAGGGAATAGAATATTACTATCAATAGATGTGTACCAGGGCAATGGAAAGCCATATATTTAAAAGGGGGGAAAGTAGTATTTGAAGTCCCAAAGGTATCAATATGTTCAAATCTGAACTCACTTATCTCTTCTCTAAGCCTCTGGCAGTGAGCTCTTAAGATGTATCTCAAATTGGTATATGTCCTCCTCACTCCCACTGTCCTTCCCCTGACCTCATCATCTTTTTATCTAGGGGCAATACCTTCTTTCTTTCTCTTCCTCCTAGTTCCCTCTTTCCCTAGTCTCACTGTAGTGTCACAAGAGGGTGTTTGCTTTTTCAGCTTTTTTTATTATAAATATAAATTATGCAGGGATTCGACAAACCAAAAAACCAAATATGTAGCTTAATATAATATTACAAGGCAAGCATACTTAAAATCTCCATCCAGATAAAAAAAATAGAACCTTGAAGCCAGCCCAGAAGTCCCTCCAGGTGCCCCATCCCAGGCATAAACCTGCTCTCCATCCAAAATAACTATTATCCTGACTTTTTTTTTTTAAGAATTTATTTACTTATTTTGAGGGAGAGCTCGCCGCACAAGTGGGGAGAAGGGCAGAAGGAGAAATCTCAAGCAGACCCATGCCCAGTGTGGAACCTGAGGGAGGCCTCGATCTCATGACCCTGAGATCATGACCTGAGTCGAAACCAAGAGGCAGATACTTAACCAATGGAGCCACCCAAGCACCCTTACAGTGACTTTTAAAGTAGTTATTTTCTTGAATTTCTTTATCAGGAGGGTGCTTTTTAAAAACATCCGTCTTGCTCTATTTGATTACTTTTATGCTAAAACCCAAGGGTGCGGAAATTCCTCTCAAGTTTTCTCGGGCCTTCGGTGGAGCCTCCATTCCATGACTCCTTCTTCCCCTAGTACTCTAGTCTTTGGCCATACTGGATTCTTCGCAGGCTCCCAGGTAACTCAGATGCCACTAGGGGTTTGCCAGATAGCTCCAGGTATTTGCTCCTGCTGTCCCTCTTTCCGAAGTTGTCTTTCTCCCCATTCCTTGATGAGGTCCTAGATCAGACTCAAATGTCATTTCTTCTTTGAAGCTGCCCTGAATCTCCCCTCTGGAACATACCTGGGCCACAACGAATGTCTTCCACCTCTGGGCTCTGTGCCCATTGTAGCATTTTACACATACATCTGTTTTTTACCATTTATCATTGTCTCTGGTACCTGATATTGCTTAGTGTATAATAAATGCTCAATAAATGTTGAATGAATGATTCTACGCAGCTGATCTTTAAAGCCCTTTCAGGGTGTCCTATTCAGAATTAACGCAGAAATCATATACTTTATCATATGATGAAGCTTGCTTTTCCTTAAATATTCCTGTTAACACATTTAAGAAAAGTTGATTTTATTTTGTTAATAACTAATATTTCCAGGATTTGATTTTACTGTTTTTTTCCTTAATGTTTGCTCTTTTGACCACATTATTGGTAAAATAGGCCTTTTTGGGTTTTTCTGGCTACCTACACACCATTTTTATTATTTTTATGGGAACAACTGGTAATTATCGAGTGCCAGGCGCTGTGCCAAGACCTGTCTGTGCATTGTATACTGACTCTTCTCCGTATTTTCGGTGGAAACAGAAGCCTAGAGAAGTTAAACAAGGTAAAGTCATAAAGCTTTCAAGGGGTAGAGCTAGGGTTCAAACCCCAGCAGCCTGACTATAAATGTGTAACTCTTGTTCTTTATACCGCTCTGTGTTAACCTCTTGATAAGAAAGATAATATGTTCCCAGTTGCAACACAGTGGGTTTTTGCAAGGCATCTGTGGCACATGGCTTATTTGTGGAAGTGTGTTACCTATTATCTTCCTGGATTCTAGTCAGTTCTTTAACTTCTATATTGCTTCTGTTCGGGACCCTGTCAGTCAGCCGAACTGTCATTGGGTGTGTTTAGCTTGTGGTTAACAGGTCGCAGTCTGGTCAGTGGTTCTCGTTCAGCCACAAATAAGGAGTTTTCTCTTGTATTGACCTGTGGATCTTCTCAGCCACATGCATTATTTAGCCTATGGCTGCCACCTTAAAGGTTATTACCACAAATGATACCACCTGTACTTGGCAAGGTGCTAAGTTGTGTCTTTTAAAATGATACCAGTCTTGGGGCGCCTGGGTGGCTCAGTTGGTTAAGCAACTGCCTTCGGCTCAGGTCATGATCCCGGAGTCCCGGGATCGAGTCCCATATCGGACTCCCGGCTCTGCGGGAAGTCTGCTTCTCCCTCTGACCTTCTCCCCTCTCATTCTCAGTCTCTCTCTCTAATAAATAAATAATCTTTAAAAAATAAATAAAATAAAATGATACCAGTCTTTAATTTTTTTTCTTTTTAAAAATTTTTTAATTTATTTGACAGCACAAGCAGAGGGAACAGCAGGCAGAGGCAGAGGGAGAAGCAGGCTCCCTTCTGGGCAGAGAGCCCAATGCAGGGCTCAATCCCAGGACCTTTGGGATCATGACCTGAGCTGAAGGCAGACGCCCAACTCTCTGAGCCACCCAGGCACTCCCAGTCATTAGTGTTAATTGCTATTTCTTAACTTCCCTTTGAGGTGCTAAAAGGAAATCCCAAGTATAAACAATTAAACAATGACATGGAAGAATGCCAGTAGAGGGATGGGTTTTTTTTGTTTGTTTTTAATTTTTAAAAGATTTTATGGGGGTGTCAGAGAGAGAGGGAGAAGCAGATTCACTGCCGAGCAGGGAGCCCAACATGGGGCTTGATCCCAGGACCCTGAGATCATGACTTCAGCTGAAGTGAGACACAGCGTAACCCACTGAGCCACCCAGGCGCCCCAGGAATGGTTTAATAGTTGATAACCACACATGAGCCACGGACTTACAGAAAGCCGGACCAGGGCCCCTGGAGGACAGGGTCTGGGACAGCAGCAGCAGAGCCTCAGCCCTTGCTGGTCACTGGCACATGGGCAGAGAGGAACACAGATGCCTGATGTCTGCTGGGGCGGGGGGGCGGGCGCGGCAGGGAGGAGGGTAGTGTCAATGTCTTTTTTTCTCTTGTTAGTATGTCCATAGATAGGTCAGTGCTCACCTGCTAGCATTTCTTGTCTATTTTATGAAAAAACTATCTTACTGCATTTTGGTTTTTAAAGTCAACTTTCCATTTCAGTAAATTACCAGGATTAATCTAGAATGCTTGGTTGTGTCAAACTTTATTTCAGGTAACCTTTTCTTAAAACTAACAGCAATAACAGCAGCTAACATTTTTGGTGCTAGCAAATGGTAGGTGTGGTTTAAAATGCTTCATACAGTTATCTCCTGGAATCCTCTCACAGGTCCTTTGAGGTACATGATACCGTTATTCCTGCTGTAAAGTTCTGGATGCAAATGTATCACTTGGAGCTTAGATTTCGTTTTATGAAGAAATTCACTGTATTAGGAATTTGAACTGCACTTTTCCTGCCTCAGGTTCTGCTTTGTTTGAAAAGAGAACTTGAAAAACTTGCTGTGGCTGGTAGGGTGCTTCTGGAGATAATGGTTTTCTCTAGGATCACTTACATATGATCGTTTCAGGGAAAAAACACCATTTTTGTTGATGTTCCTCTTGTTAGAAAAGTGGCTATGGTGTTTTCTTCCAGTTGATACTTTATCAATAACTTTTCTAGTAAGTTGAGGGCAGGGGGTTCAAGGTTATGTGTTGTTGCTCTTGTTTTTTTGTTTTTTTTCCCCAAACTACCCTACTTCCTGTTACAGTCTAAATAAACACCAGGAAAGGTTTTAGTGGCTGATGGCAGACCATTTGGCTCTTTTGTCAGTTCCTGATAACTGCAGAGGAAATACTGTGTTTTCTTGTCAGGTAAAGTATGTAAGGCTGCTGTTCACTTGACAGGAAGAATGAGCTAGAAGCACTTCTCAGAGAAAAGCGTTTCAGAGACAACTTGTGACTTTTCCTTTTTCATTTTCCAACCTTGTCCTCCTGTATCCTAAAGAAAATTCCATACTTCCCCAAAGGCCAGGATTCTTTTCAGGTTAATAATGCTCCAAGATTATTGTCGATTGTTCTCAAAAGAATCCCCAGGTTGGTATCGATTTCTCTGAGGAAGGTTCTTCAAAGGTGCTTTTCTTTCTTTGGTTAAAGAGCATGAGAAGACCAATACCAAGACTTTAGTGGCCAGCTGAGAAGCCAGGTAGATCCTAGAAATGGATATTATCATACCTAAGTTTGTGCAATTTTATTCTGAGTACATAACATTTGGTTTCATCTTCTTTTCCCACAATGGAAGTAAATAAACTGGTAATGAAAATGGTATGATGGCAAGAGGATTGAGTCCTAAATTTGTCTGGTATGCTTTTTCATCAAAGAATGAGATTAGGAGCAGGAGGAGGAGGTGGTAAGAGAGGGAAGAAAAATTAAATTAGACAAGACATTTGGCTGGTCATGGAAATAGATGTCAAGATCCATGTACCATCTGCTAGTAAAGTTAATCAAAGCAAGAGAAATTAGGAAGCCTTACTGCAGAGCCAGATCCCCTTTGGTTTCCCTTGCCCCTCATTTTGCCTGATTAGAGCCAGATATAGATGTGATTCCCAGGTCTTACCCCCAGAGATTGAGATTCTCTAGGTTTGGCTTGGGACAGAGAGCTCTGCATGTTGACCAAGTTCCCTAGGGATGCTCTTGCTGACCTTC
The DNA here is from genome assembly GCA_028533885.1 of Nasua narica. NCBI lineage: Eukaryota > Metazoa > Chordata > Mammalia > Carnivora > Procyonidae > Nasua > Nasua narica. Next base: position 91,870,212 of record CM052801.1, on the reverse strand, counting down.
TCAGAAGCATCCTTTGAGAAAACCTGGATTCAGCCAAACTCCATCATTGGTCAGCCACTGGGGAGAACACACGGAATGAGCCCTGAGTGTTGGTGCCCAGCCATACACGTCCGCCTAACACCTTTTCCAAAATGGGCACCAGTCTCTTCGGTTCGGGAAAATCAACTTGGCATATTCATGTGGTTGCTAATAATAGCTCAGGTTTACTGAGTGTCATGTGTACTTGACAAGTATTCTTTCAGTAAATCTGCAGAAAAACCTGGTGAGGGGGCGCCTGGGGGGCTCAGTTGGTTAAGCGTCTCTTTTTTTTTTTTTAGATTTTATTTATTTGACAGAGAGAGAGAACACAAGCAGGTGGAGTGGGAGAGGGAGAAGCAGGCTTCCTGCTGAGCAGGGAGCCCAACGAGGTGGGCCTCGGGGCTCGATCCCAGGACCCTGGGTTTGTGGCCCGAGCCAAAGGCAGACACCCAACAACTGAGCCACCCAGGTGCCCCTAAGTGTCTGACTCTTGGTTTCAGCCCAGGTTGTGAGATAGAGCGCCCCCCCATCACCCCACATCAGCTCTGTGCTCAGCGGGGAGTTGGCTTGAGATTTTCTCTCTTCTTCCCCTACCCACCCCTCCCCCCACCCATGTGTGTGTACGTGCTCTCTCTCAGATAATTTCTTTAAAAAATAACGTGGTGAGATTTAAGTACCATTATTTTCCATGTTTTACAGAGAAAGAAGCAAGCTCAAAGTTTAAATGACTCGTCCAAGTCACATAGGAGCAGAGCAGGAAGCTTATCCAGACAAGCTATGCCCATCAGCACTTTATTTCTGTTCTTAATGGTCTTCAGGCTCAAGGAATTGCAATCATAGTAATCCTTGTTTCAGGACTCCTTAGAGGCACTCTAACCCCCTGTCCTTGGAGCCAATCAACTTTTCTTTTTGGTAATGCTTCAGAAACAAGCCAATTCAGTTTTGCAAAACTTTTAATTGTGATAAAATACACATAACAAAAATTACCATCTTAACTACTTCTAAGTGTATAGTTCTGGGGCATTAAGTGCGTTCACGCTGTTTTGCAATGATCACCACCGTCCATTTTCGGAATTCTTTCTGTCTTGTAAAAAAAAACTGTACCATTAAATAATTCCCCCATTCTCCCCTCCCTCTAACTCCTATCAACAACCACTCTACTTTCTGTCCTTCTGGAGCCGGTCAGCTTTTATGTTAAAAGTGGTATACCACCATTGTCACACTATTTTTTTTTTCTTAGATCAAAATATTACAAATCAAGGGGCACCTGGGTAGCTTTGTCAGTTGGGCATCTGTCTTTGGCTTGGGTCATGATCTCGGGATCCTGGGAAGGAGCCTGCCTTCAGGCTCCCTGCTCAGCCAGGAGTGTACTTCTCCCTCCCCCTTGGCTTCTCCCCTCCTGCTCATGCTCTTTCTCTTGTTCTCTCCCTCAAGTAAATAAATAAAATCTTAAAGAAAATTACAAATCAAATGCAGATTTATAAACATGTACTCAGTGTTGAAACAAAAAGTCTTAAGACGTTTTAAATAGAATTTAGCGTGCCTTAAGCAATGTGCGATGGTATCTCAATGCACTTGAGGTCCGCCCTGCTATATAAAACAACTACAGAGATTCGTATTTGGCAACTTGGAGATAAAAAAGCTGTTCCTTTACTCTTGGGACTTTTTTTTTTTTTTTTTTGGAAAATAAACACATTCCTGGTCACATGAATTCATGCAAATTGCTGCATCAGACTAAAAATCCATTATGCTCAGTAACTTTGAATAATTAGATTGTATATTTGTGGATGCTTTGGACAAGGCACAGAAAGCATTATATACTAAAAGTGCTGATTATGAAAACTGAAGCCCCACTTTTTCACTGAAGCCCCCCTTCACTCTTTCCTCTCATCAAATTTTTAAGTGAATTGTCCAGAAGTAACCAATACTTAGAAGATTGTATTGTGTAGATATAAGGGTATAATACTTTCATTTCAAGAATTTGAAGATAAAGTTCCCCCACCCCACCAATAGTACTTTCCTTTTTCTTGTCTTTCTTGGAAAATCCTGAAAGTACAAATTTCCTTTAAAATTGTTGTAGAAAAAAAAATTTGTTGTGGAGCATATTAGATGGTAGTACAGTAGAACCACGGGAAACAAAAAGAAGGACTTGGTTATAAAGTTGGATTTTTACCTGGTATCTTGCTGAATCTTAGTCTACATCAAGCTTAATGTTGATCATTTCAGATGCTGCTGCTGCTGTTTTGAAAGTTATTGTGGTCAAAATCCATTTTTAGTTGTTTAAAGATACCACTCTTGTACTTTAATTCCTTGGGTTGTCTTACATTTGACTCAAGGTGTGTCAGCCAAGCACAGACTAAAGTGTACGTTATTAATAACTTAAAATTTTAGATCAATTTTTATCTAATCCTAAAATCAATTAACAGTGATTTCTTTTGATCCAGGGTCTGTCTCTTTAATTTACATTTTATATAACTAGGATAGATATGTTTGAGAAAATTTTCTTTGGCAATCAATATTCAGGATGTTTTTAAATTGAAAAGTATTATATGTGGTTAATTTTTTTTAGAACTGGAAGGTGTAGGCCCGCTTGGGTGGCTCTGACTCTTGATTTCAGCTCAGGTTGTGAGATCAGCGCGCCTCAGGCTCCGCACTCAGTGGGGAGTCCACTGGGGATTGTCTCCCTCTACCCCTCCCACAGCGCGTGAGCTCCCTCTCTCTCTTTCTCTCTCTCAAGTAATAAATAAATCTTCAAAAAACCCCAAAAAACTAGAAGGTATAAAAAGGTTGACATCACTGCTTCATTTGCAACCCTATTCCCCAGAGGTAATTTACCACTGTTAAATTTCTTGTCTAGGTGTTCAGATTGTATCTATGTTTGTGTGTGTATGGACACACACGCGCATGCACATATTTTTTCTATACAGTTGGTATCATACAATATATCATATTTTTCAGTTTGCTTTTTCACCTATGTTAGAGATGATTTCATATTGGTACATATTAAGCTACTCATATATTTTAACAGTTGCACAGTAGTCCATTATTTGGATATTCCATAGTTAATTTAAATAGTACTTTCCTGATGGACATTTGGATTTATTTAGTTCATTTTTTTACTATTATAAACAATGCTGTTGAACATTCTTCTGCATTTTTATTTATTCTTGTTTGTAGAATCACACAAGCTATTTTTGTTTTTGAAGATTTTATTTACTTGAGAAAGAGAGAAAGCATGAGCATGAGTAGGGAGCAGGGGCAGAGGGAGAAGCAGACCCCTCACTGATCAGGGAGCCTGACGTGGTGCTCAATCCCAGGACCCTGGGATCATGACCTGAGCTGAGGGCAGACGCTTAATCAACTGAGCCACCCAGGCGCCCCCACATAGGCTATTTTTAAAAATTGGACTAATGATACTATTATTAAAAGTTTCTATTTTGATAGTTCTATTTGATAGCTCATGGAACTAGTGGCAATAAAGCCAGTGTAAAAAGAACTTTTGGAACAATAAGAATGAAAACCATCATCACGTACTTAAACATGTATATCTAAAAATGTGTTTAAATATTTTTTTGAGGGACGCCTGGGTGGCTTGGTGGGTTAAGCCTTGGCCTTCGGCTCAGGTCATGATCTCAGGGTCCTGGGATCGAGCCCCACATCGGGCTTTCTGCTTGGCAGGAAGCCTGCTTCCCTTTCCCTCTCTGCCTACCTCTCTGCCTACTTCTGATCTCTGTCAAATAAATAAATAAAATCTTTAAGATATATATATTATTTTGAGGGGCTTCTGGGTATTGTACACTTGAAAGTATCAAATAATTCTTTGTGAAATAAATGTTTGAATGGAATTTAAATGGATTTATTAAAATTATTTCATATATTAGTATTTGGAATTTTTAATAATTACTATTACAGTCTGTGTCTAAATTAAATATGTGAATACCTCAAGGAAAACCGTAACTCTTTTAGGGAAAAATGGAATGTTTCAACTTTGGCTTTTATTAGAGTAGTAAGCCCACTTGGAGTCAGAGCTTAGAACCCCCTTCAGTTTTTGAGGACTGTTGATGCTATTATAGAATTCCAGACTGGTCTTAGATCCTTTTTAACTCATTGCTTCATTTTCTTTCCTTTTTTCTTTCATTCTTTTTTTTTTTTTTTTAAGATTTTATTTATTTGAGAGAGAGAAAGCGAGAGACAGAGCACACGAGTGGAGAGGGAGAGGCAGAGAGGGAGAAGCAGACACCATCCCCCTACACACCCACCCCATCCCCGCTGAGCAGAGGCTTAGCTGATTGAGCCACCCAGGCACCCCACGTTGCTTCATTTTCACCAGCTTCAAAGCCCTCTATCTCTTGCAGGTAGGAAAGAAATTGTTCCAGTTTGTAAAGACTGATGTGTAGTCAGAATAGGCAAATATTCTTTTTCCTGAAACCTGATGCTGAAAAGGCAGAAAAGTATTCATCTTAGTATTTTGGAAAGTGGAACTGTGTGTGTACTAAGCTCCATCTGGCAAAGTAGTATTTAATTTTTTCTCCCCAGAAAATGGAGACGTGGGCGCTGGGTGATAGAAATTAACACTTACTGAGTGCCAACTGTGTATGGGTCAGGCACTATACGTGTGTTACTTTGTTGAATCCTTCTAGGAATATAGTATGGCTCCAATTTACATATAGGAAAAGTAAGGTACAGTGTGGTTAAGTAACTTGCCAAATACGACATGCCTTGCTAATAAGAAGCAGCGCCAGGGTTTTGACCCACGGTGTTTTTGACCCCCAGTGTCTTATACCTGTGACACACTTGGGTAAGAAATCATAGACCATTGTCATTCATCTCCACATGTTGATAATTTGTCCTGATTGGCAAGTTTTTGCTACTTTTCAAAACTTGGCACAAAGTAAAAACAACCTTGCATTTCTTAAAGTTGAGAAACTTATAGCACTATTCTTAAGCAGTTAAATCTTAAAAATATACTAGAAAGGATAATCAGTGCATAAATTAAAAATTAATAGCTCTAAAACTATAATGTTTAGATCACACATATACTGTGATTCATTTTATGTAATATAAACTACATAATTATTTCAGATATGCAAAGAATCCTCAACATGGTTACATATGTTTTAGTTATTCTAAAATACTTTTTTTTGCTGATACTTTTTCCTTTCAAAATATTTTGAGGAGTTTCTTTTTTCTTGCGGCTTCACCGGTTTTTGGAAAGGTTGCATTTTCCATCAGTACAGTCTTCTTAGTTTCCTTTCTCATTCTGAAGCCAGGTTTCGATATATCAATTGTTTACATTTGAATAAAGCATCTTCGTAATTGCCTGCCCCACAGGCTGCTGTGTCGCCCTGATGAATGCTATTTTAATATGCTTCCCAGGAGCGATAGAAACAAATCTGTTTTCCTAAGTGGTAGAATTCATAGGTCAAATCACTTTGAAGTTAAAGTCCACCAGTAACCTAGGATTCTCGTCCCTGAATGAGGGGCCGTGCGGCACACAGTGTAATTACAGGAGATCCCACTTTACTGCCCACGGCACTGTGATGTCAGTCCTTTGTCCTGTTTGTCTTCTCCTCCAGGGCTGTCTGTTCTTATCAAAACAAATCAAAGTGCCGTGTGTATTGCTGGTCCTGAAGAATTACTAGTTTCTGTGGTAACTATTTAATGCAGACGCAGATGCTGCCACAGTGCCCCCCCCCCTCCTCCCCGCCGCCCCGTGCTGTGTGCCTACGGCATTTTTAGAGCTCTAATATGTTTTCGGTGTGATGCTGCTGCTCTGGAAGAACTCTGTGCCTAGTGGTTTACTTTTCCAGTGCAGGGTGGAGCTGCCGTTTCTAATACAGAAAGAGATTTATGGCTGATTCCAATTTGTATTCTGGCTACTCAGCTGGAAGACTGAGTGATTCAGTTATCCTCTCTGCCCCTCAATTTCCGCCTTCTTAGATTGGGGCTGAGAAACCTGCTTCCTATCTTTGCTGGGATGATTAGTATCCAGGATGATGTGATCTTGATTTATGCATTTGTTGAAGACAGTATGGGGGTGAAGGAGGTAGGCTTGAGTCAGTTTAGCAACATGCAGATCTTGGCTCTGTTCCTTTCTGGCCGCTTGACGTAAGAGAAGTCATACGATCTCTTGGTGCTTCCGGTTGCCTCATGTATAAAATGGAGAAACTAAGAGCCACCTACTTCATAGGTTTATCCTAAGGAGTAAAGAAGTTATTATATATGAAATGCACTGGACAGTGCTTCGCACGCAGTAAATCTTTAATAGATGTTAACCATTATTATCATGATTATTGTTCTCTCCACTTGTCAGCATGCAGTATCAGTGTTTGTTTGCTGTGCTCGCTAAATTGAGATCTCTTTGGAATTTTAGACAGAATCTTACTCTTCTTTATATCCTCTGGACCGGTAGATAGTAGGTACTTAATTTTAGGATGTTGGAATGGCTGAATTAGTGAGTGAAGGAATACCGTCATGCTTTCTCAGACTCACCTTTCCCCCCTCTCCACTTTCTTCGGACCTAATGTCTTTCTACCATGACTCACATGGTTTTTGCAGGTGGCCTCACCATGTTTTCTGGAACAAAAATTGGAGTGTGGACTTGGTCCAGAAACAGAACAGTCTTGTTAAATCCAAGCTGTACTATTTATAGCTGATATTCTACCTTATTAGGTATGTGTCTCCTCCCCTATTTAACTGTCAGGTAAGGGGTAGTATCTTCCTCCTCTCTAGTCTCCAGCACCCAGTGCAGAATCTAGGTCATAGTAGGTGCTCAATTAGTGATTGTTGAATTGAACCAAGTGTCTTCAGATCTCCAGTAGATGAGTTCATCCTCATCATACTTCATCCTGGATGGGAATGAAGAGCTGCCCTTTCACACCAGTGGTGGTTTCAAGGTTATTAGGAGCTGTGGGATCTGAATCTGATTTACCTTGAAGTAACACATTTTGAACCTCAAACGGGGCACAGTATATATGAAAGGGAAGAGCCAGAAATAAGACGTGTGAAAGAATTGTTTCATAAAATTAGATACTGATGCTTTTCTTTAGTGGTGGTTCTTTTCTCCTATCACTTATAAACTGTGTATCTATTTTAGTGCTTTTTCTTTCTTGGTCTTTCCCAACTCTTGAAACGGTAAATTGGATTGGAAATCACTCATTAGTGCTTTGCAGTCCCTGGGCCAGGGAAGCTGCGGTCAGCAGTGCGGTTTTACTCTTGCTGCATTCCTCCACCTGGAGCAGCATGGAAATACCTTCTCTAATTAAAGTCATTAAAAGGCTAATAAACTCTTCTGTTTTAAAAGAGTCTTTTTCATCTTATTCTCTTAAGCAGTTTTTTTTCCCCTTCATGTCATATATGCAGTTGATAATTGCCATTTACACACTCTTCTGCCTTTAAGCAATTGGTTTCATTTTTCATGTAAGTAGACACATGTATCATGTAAAATTGTGCCTGTAAGGAGAGGTCATTTTTCAGTCTCCCAAAGATATTCTCCTTTTCACTGTTACTCATGTGAGGATTGAGTGTGTCTGCCTTCTGGTAACACATTAAGGCTGCAATATTTGTCTAGTTATAGGAATATTTAGCTCTTTCTTGTTTGAATTTGTTGTAGCACATGCATAAATCCAGTCCTGGCAGAAAACTCCCTCGTTTTTTGAAAGAATTTTTTAAAATTTATTTACCTGACAGAGAGAGAGCGCGCGTGCAAGAGAAGGGAACACAAGCAGGGGAAGCAGGAGAGGGAGAAGCACGCTTCCCGTTGGAGCAGGGAGTCTGATGCAGGGCTCAATCCCAGGACCCTGGGATTGTGACCTGAGCTGAAGACAGATGTTTAATGACTGAGTCACCCAGGCGCCCTGAAAACTCCCTTTTTAAATACATAAAAAATAATCTTTTGTATGGTAAAAGCTAATATAGGTACATTTTTTTTAAGACACCATTTTTTTTTAAAGACACCATTTTTGTCTTAGCTGGCTTAACTGTATTTATTTGTTTTTTTTTTTTTAATAATTATCTTGAATGTAATTATCTTTAAAAGTCTCAGTTTCTAAAGTAAAAGCTTAAAAGTACTCATCAGGGGCACCTGGCTGGCTCAGTCAGAAGAGCGTGCGACTCTTGATTTCATAGTTGTGAGTTCAAGCCCCACATTGGGGGTCGATATTACTGAAAATGGGGTGCCTGGGTGGCTCAGTCGGTTGAGCATCCGACTCTTGGTTTCAGCTCAGGTTGTGATCTCATGGGTCTTGAGATTGGGACCCTCGTTGGACTCTGCACTCAGTGAGGAATGTGCTTGAAGATTCTCTCCCCCTGCCCCTTCCCTCATTCACTCTCTCCCTCAAATAAATAAATCTTTACTTTTTTTTAAGTATTCTTATCAGTGATGGCTTATGAATGGGTACCAGGGTTTTTTGGGGGGTGGTGAAAATGTTATAAAATTATGGGGCACCCAGGTGCCACAATCAGTTAAGCATCTGACTCTTGGTTTTGGCTCGGGTCATGATCTCAGGGATTCTGGGATCAATCAGACCCCGAGTCAGGCTCATGCTCAGCATGGAATCTGCTTGGGATTCTCTCTCTCTTTCTCTGCCCCTCCCTCTTGTGATGTCTCTCTCTCTCTCAAATAAATAAATAAAATCTTTAAAAAAAAAAGTGTTCTAAAATTAGATTATGGGGATGGTTGTACAACACTCTGCACATACTGAAAACTATTGCATCATTAAACAAATGAATTCTATGATATGTGAATTATATAAGTATAATTATATATATAATTGAATATATATATATATAAATATAACAGCAATAAAGCTGTTATTTTAAAAAGTACTCATAGCACTATTTTACCAGCTCTACCCCTTACTAGCTGGCCCTGTGGCCTTGAGCAAGTTGCTTTCCTTTCCGTGCCTTAACTTCCTTACCTTTACATGGTGAGAATAATAGTACCTTCCTAATAGGTTAATTGTGAGTACTAAATGAGTAAATATATGTAAAGAGCTTAGAATTATACTTTGGAATGTAAGTCCTCAAAATTGTCATTGGTTGTCATTGTTTTCCAATGTGTGTAGAACTCAGAAGTCTGGGCTGAAGATAAGTTGCCTTTTTTGGTGTCATCAGCATGTAGACGATAATTAAAGCCATGCATGTAGATTAGGTTACCTAGGGAGAGCCTGCAGAGTGGTGGAGGACAGAGAGCTGAGGGCTGAATCTAGGGAAATACCAGCATGTAGTAATTGAATATGGGGGGCCAGACAAGCAGATTTGGCAAAAGAGACTAACGGGAATGTCCAGAGAGGTAAGAGAAGGTGTGATGTCATGTAAGCAAAGGAGAAAACAGTCTTCCAAGAAGGAGGTAGTAGTTTAATAGTGTCAGTGTTAGAGAGGTTAAATAAGGACCTGTCCATTCAGTTTGGCGAGTAAAAGGTGTGGGAGTGTGGGGGCAGGAACCAGCTTACAGACGGGGCTGAAAGAATGAAGAGAAAATGAGAAAGTACACATAGTTCATGTATTCTTTTGAGGGCGCTCCTCATTCATTCAGCAATTTATTGAACTATTGTGTGCCTAGCCCTGCTCTACGTTTGTGGTATGCAGTGAACAACACAAAACAAAAAATTCCTGTCCTAAAGGAGCCTGAATTTTAGTACTGGGCCTATGTAGGGAAAGAGGGAGATAAGGCTACAAGAGGGTTCTCTATCAAGCAAAGTGTGTGAAGTGTGCGTTTAAGAAAAAAAGACCCTAACATACTTAAGCTAAGGAGCCATGGGGTAGAGAGTAGATGTGAAGTGATTGACAGTATAGGGGAGATGGGATAATTATTAGTGCAAAAAGATGGGAACGTGGTAAGCAAGAACATAGGGGGAAGCTCTTTAGCAGTCTTGAACAGAAGACATTTCCTCTATCTGAAACGAAGGCGGAAACCTGATATGCACATACAAGGTAATGTGAAGAAAGGCCCACCAGATGACCCTGATTTGTTTTTGACCCTGATTTTTTAAAGGGGTGTAGGAGCAAGGTCTCCCCTAAAGAGAGGAGTATGGTAGGGTACTTGAGAGTCATGAAGCTTTGGGCATTTTGTGTAAATGGAGAGTGAGATGAGCAAAGCCAAGTAGGTTTGTGGAGTGACACTGAGGAATTTGTAATGGCATCATTCTTATTAGTGTGGTTTTACCAAAATGGTTCTCGCTCCTTCCTGCAGGAGTAAAGAAAGCAGTTTCTGAGATTGGTTCTGGATTGAGGGCTTTGTAGGTCGATCATGGCAGAAAACCGGTTTGGGAAGGAATTGAGGATGCTAGTGAGAGAAAAGGTTCCATCAGTGAGCCCGGTGTTCAGACTTCATGGGGGAAGTGAAGGTAAGGAGTCTGACAGATAGGGTGGGATCAAGAGAATAGCAGTTGTATTTATTTATTTTTTAAAGGCTTATTTATCTATTTATTTGACAGAGAGAGAGAGAGACAGCAAGAGAGGGAACACAAGCAGGGGGAGTGGGAGAGGGAGAAGCAGGCTTCCTGCCGAGCAGGGAGCCCGATGCGGGGCTGGATCCCAGGACCCTGGGACCATGACCTGAGCTGAAGGCAGATGCCTAAGGACTGAGCCACCCAGGCGCCCCAAGACTAAAGGTTTCAAAGAGCTTCTGTAGTGAGAGTGAAAGAGCTGAAAAGCTGAGAGAGAAAGCTATTGTTTTTTGAGATATCAGAGGTGAAATAGTAGGTGATAACAAATCCTAGTCTGTCCAAAGAGTAGTTGGCTAAAGTAGAGCAAAGGTGAAGATCCTTAGAGCAAAAGAAGGCTGGGACTTGAAAATCTAGCTTTCTGGTAGAGTTGACCATGTGAATGATGGAATTTCCAACAGTGTGGCAAGAGTCGACATAGAGAGTAAGACTAAAAGCCACATTTCAGAGTCTCCTGTCATTGTCCCTACGTGGTCAGATTGCTGATTGATAGAGATAATAAAGGATAGTAAAGGTCACTAGAGATAGAGAAGTCCAAGAATTATGAAAGAAGTATGGAGAGGGCCGTTCACATGAACATTAAAATTTCATAGGATAATGGCAGGAGACGGGATGGAGAGGCTGCCAGTGACCCAAATGATTGAAAGGAAATGTCCAGGAGACATGGTATCCTTGACAAAGAAGGGTTAAAAGCTTGTATCTCCAGATACCATGAGCCCCAAGGGAGGAGGGACTTTTCATGAGCTTGGATTAATGGACTGTATAAGCAATGGCGAGGCAAGATGAGGTTGACTCCTACCCCTCTGAGAAAGAGTCTTTAGAAGAGAGCCAAGTCTCCCCAAATAGACTTGGAGTCTATTGCAAGCTGAGCACCCCACAGCCATTGCTGAGGCCTGGCTCACCTGGACTCCCAAGTTTGACCTGATGTATGCCACATGTGCCTTTGTTCACTGTATATGAGTGAGGCATGGAGGAAGGAGGGTTTCCTGAGGCCCCCAGGAGGACATGGCTGCCCTTGAGAAGGATTATGAGGAGGTTGTGGTAGATAGTGGTGAGGGAGAGGATGAACGTGAAGAGTATTAACCTGTCTGCTGCAATTTTACACTCCATTATCTTGGGACTTTCTTGTTTTTGTTCTGGAACTAAAATCCATTGTGGCCCTAAATTGTCAATACAAGTGATGTCTCTATTAAAAAAGAAAAGAAAAGAAAGCCAATCTCAGGGAAGCCAAGTATTTGTAGGGAAGGTTTTCTGATGTTAAGGATGCAGAGGGTTTGATTAACAAGGATGACAGAGTCTCTAGCCCACAGTTTAATCAGTGGTTTAGGAGAAAGAGAGGGAAAGGGAACAGTGGAGTTAGAAATAGGAGGTGAAGAAAAGGAAAACAAAGCAGTAGGAGGATGAGGGTGGGTAGTTGGATGAGAGTCCTGGGTTGGAGTAATTGGTTTGGAGGTTCCCCAGTTGTTTTGGTAGACATCTGCAGTCAGTGCCACGTGGTAGTCCAGAGTGCCACGGGAGTACCTGGCAATTGTGGCCATTAGTCTTCCCTCCGAAGATGCTGTTTGGGTCTGAGCCTGACTGGAGTTCTAGTTTATGTGTTTTTGTTTTGTTTTGTTTTTTTAGGATTTTATTTATTTGACAGAGAGACAGCGAGAGGGAGCTCAAGCAGGGGGAGTGGGAGAGGGAGAAGCAGGTTTCCCGCCGAGCAGGGAGCCTGATGCGGCGCTCGGATCCCAGGACCCTGGGATCAGGACCTGAGCTGAAGGCAGACACTTAACGACTGAGCCACCCAGGCACCCCTAGTTTATGTGTTTCTTGCCCCAAACCCTGATGTTTATTTTAATCAATGTGAGTCTGCTTTGTTCACATTATAAATTGTAACAGTAAGCATGCTGTTTTAGAAGTGCGGCCAAAATCCTTAGTTACGGTATACTTTGTGTTACTTTCAAAATTTTTTTTCCCCCCAACTGTATTGAAATTCAACTGACAAACAACATTGGGTCACCTGGGTGGCTCACTTAAGTGTCTCATTCCTGATTTCGGCTCAGGTCATGATCTCAGGGTCATGAGGTTGAGCCCCTCTTCAGGCTCTATGCTCAGCAAAACGTCTGCTGAAGATTCTTTCTCTCCCTCTCCCCCTGCTAGTGCTCTCTTCCATCTCTCTAAATAAATAAAACTAAAATCTAAAAAAAATTTTTTTTAACATTGTGTGAATTTAAGGCATACAACATAATGATTTGAAATATGTATATATTAAGAAATGATTACTACAGTAAGATTAGCTAACCCGTCCATCACCTCACATAGTTATATGATATATATATGTATATATATATTTTTTTAAACAAACTTTAAGGGTTTATTCTGGGAGTAAACGAGGGAATTTCTTCATAGTATTTTATGGTCACCATCAGAGCCCAAATCCTGTTTTCACTATAGCAACTGGGTGGTTGGGTGTTTCTTCATTTTAAATAAATGTATCTATCTATCTATCTATTTATTTATAAAGAAAAAAGAAAGAACGATGGCAAACGTAAACCTTAGGAGTTACTTGGTGGATTGCATTATGCCACCGACAATTGCTGAACCCAGCCTTACTTAGACATTCTCAAAGCCAGTTATTTTATTTTATTAACATACAATGTATTATTCGCCCCAGGGGTACAGGTCTGTGAATCATCAGGCTTACACATTTCACAGCGCTCACCATAGCACATACCCTCCCCAATGTCCATCCCCCAGCCACCCCATCCCTCCCCCCCACCCCCCAGCAGCCCTCTGTTTGCACAAAACCAGTTTTGATTAGCTCTTTAATCCTGATTATCAGATAGACTTCAGTCTACTAAACCAAGTCCAGTGGTGATTATTACTGAGATTTATAGCCACTGATACCACAAAATCTGACAGTTTAGCTGTTGAGGAATTCTGGGGGTGGGAGTATTGCTTAAGAAGGCAAATCTTTGTGCAGTTTGTTACATACCAGGTAACAGCTAGAGGCTGAGGTCATGCGATGTGTTCTCTTTTACTATAAACCCTTAAATAGAAATGTATAAGACAAACTTACTTTTGGAAGATCACATTAAAATTAGAAGATTCATAATGAAATTTGTGAGATTGAGATTATCACACAACAGACTGAGCAGTCTGTGGTGGCCTACAAACTTCCCTCTTGCTGTGGGAGTTTCTTTCTTAAACTTAATTATTCCCAAAGCAAAGCCTTTCAAACACAGAAATCAATGGGACAGCCGATTTGGCGAGCATAGCATGTTTTAAAAATAATTTCAAAGATTTGCAAAGATTAACTGTTAAACACATTAATGAAAAGGCAGAAATATTTATGGCGATTTATCTAAATCTCACTTTTTTTTTTTTAAGAGAAGGAGAGAGATGGGGGAGGAAGAGAGGATTTGAAGTAGGCTCCATGCCCCGCACAGAGCCTGACGTGGGGCTCCACCCCACAACTCTGAAATCATGACCTGAGCCAAAACCAAGAGTCCAAAGCTTAACCAACTGGGCCACCCAGGTGCCCCGGATTCTCGAAACCTCTTAAAAGCAGAAGTTTAGAATAGGAATGATGGTTATCACTGTGCCTAGCTCTTTCGATGCTCTTTAAATATTTGTTTCAATCTTAGAAAAGGATAGGCCTTTGGTTTAGGGAATCTCCCCCTCTGCACATATTTGATTTATTGTGAAGGAACAGTGGGAGAAGGTGAATGTCTGAGGCCAGCTGTTTCCAGGTCTAAACCTGTGGCTCTCTCTTTGTCCACAGCAGCTCGCTGCTCTGACCCCCTCCTCTTGCCCTTTAGTTAGGAGCATCAGGGCAGGATGGGAGGTTTTCTGTGTCTGTGCCTTCCCCTCACTCTGAGCACCTAGCCTTCCCCACATTGCAGGTGTTGCAGAGCCATGTGCCATTTCATAGCTGTGTACGTTTAATCACACTTGCTGTTTAGTTCTGCTTTTAACCTAGTGCTTAAGCCAGAGCCCTCCACTCTCTGATACTCCCTGAATTCCAACCCGAAGCTGAGTCATTTACCATAACCTTTGAGGAGCCTTTTGCAGTTGGCTTTAGTTCTTGTTGCAAGCATTGTGAGTGACCTATAGGTCTTATAGTTTCATTGAAATCCTCAGTAAAATCAAAATGTACTATTCTGTCTTATGCTCATATGCTAATTAGGTGTTATCTGGTCAGTGTGGCATAGGTCACTTAAGTATCCATGATCACTTTGATTTTATAAGCATGCTTTCTCTCTCTCTGCTGGCATTTTACAAAGATTGTATCTCTCTTTTCATTCTGGTTATGAAGACGATTTCATTTGTGCCACTGTATTGCAAGTATAATAACCCTGCAGATATATTTCAGGTATTTGTATTAGGATTACATCTTTGTTACGTAGACATGTTTTATCTGTGTTGGAAGCAACTGGTTCATGGCAGCAAAGGAATTTGCTATTTCCCTCTGCTATAATAATAGCAACTAGGGGCGCCTGGGTGGCTCAGTCATTAAGCGTCTGCCTTCGGCTCAGATCGTGATCCCAGGGTCCTGGGATAGAGCTCCACATCGGGCTCCCTGCTCAACGGGAAGCCTGCCATTCCCCCTGCTTGTGTTCCCTCTCTCGCTGTGTCCTTTGTCAAGTAAATAAGGAAAATCTTTAAAAATAAAATTAAAAAAATACCAGCAACTAACATTTGAGTATTTAGTGTTTGAAGGCACTGTCTCTTAATTGTCTCATAAATTAACAACATCCTCCCCTTTTATACAGATAGGGTAACTGAGGCATGATGTGGTTAAGGAATTTGCCCAAGGTCACTTATCTAGTAAGGGGCAGAACTAGGATTTGAACCCAGATTTCTGGCTCCAGAACGCACACACCCAGCCAGTATGCTCACCTTCCTTGCTCATCTCTTGTAATACCACTTTGAAACCACTTGGTAATTGCCAGGCTCTCAGAAAGAAGGTCATTAGAATGGAGAGTGTCTGAGTGCCTCTGATTTTTGAACATCAAAAGTAGACCCATTAGAAGATATTTAGGAGATAGTTAAACTTTGAGACTCTAGCCGTGATCAAATTTTATTCTCTTCTCAGTTCATAGCTTGATGATCCTTGGTGATCTCAAATGGCTCTAAATGATATACTGATTTTGGGGCCAGGCTGTTTAGTTAAATGATGAGCCATATCTGTTTGTAATCCGCCTGTTCTCCGTCCATCTATTTTTCTATCCATCTACAGAATTCTTCATCTCTATAACACACTTAGGTGTTGCTTATCCTTACTGAGGAAGCAAATCACAAAAGTATACTGGGAGAATAAGACAAAGAGCTCCAAGAACCAGGGGGTAATCACCTTGAGGGGAAAGCCAATATGTAAAGGTTTGCCAATTTTATGTACCTACAGCTCTCCATATGTTGCAGGGTCTCTTGATTAGACCGCTGAATTTGGCATAGTTGAACCTTCAGTTGACTTTCAGGGAGACTCATGCGGGTGATTTCAGTCCAGGGGAATAACAGTTGGAAATAAACTGAGTTAATAAGAGAGAAAATGAGGAGGGAGACCAGTTTGGTAGGAACAGATTACCGGTAGATAATGTAGTTGGAATGGATGGGAAAGTCAGGCTTGTGTTAGAGTAGCCCTGAAACCAAGCACAGTATGTGAGTAAAAAGAAAATCCTCTTGTCATTGTATCCAGATTCTAGTTTAGGAACATGGCACATTTGAAATGTATAATAGATTTAAAAATGAATTTAATCGTACTCTGGTTTAAAAGAGGCCAAAGTTCCCTAAGGCTCTGACTTGCATTAATCTGGAAATCTTTCTAGACTAACTCTGGCCCTAGTCGGCCTCTGCATTTCAGCCAACCTTATTTCTTCCTTCCTACTTCTGTGTTTACTTAGCAGTGTGCCACATGTGGATTTAGATGCTTCCTTCTCTTACATCCTACTTATGTTCTCTGGTCAACCCCATGAGATTACTTGTCAGGAATTGGGGTGCAACCCTAGCTAAGAGGTCAGTGAGAGGTAACATACAGGGGACAGAGGAGCTATATGATTGGGGTGAACTCCACTCTGCCCCTGCTTGCTGACTAGTGATCTCCCATGGTGAAAAAGTAAAAGAAGTGGGAACGTTGTTGACTGGCAGGGTGGCAGGGGGAAGATTGGTAACCTTGGAGGGGTCAGGTAGAAGGTATGGGATTTCAAATGTGCTCATGTATTTTAGGCAAGGCAAGCTATGTGCAGGCCTAGGGAGCCATGGGCTCATCTTCTTTGAGTTATAACCTGAGATTTCCCAGTCTCAGAAATAGAGTTAGCTAGGGGAAATTGGAAGAGAGAAGGATTTTCCTTAGGGAAATTACCATTTACTTCCTTTGTTTGAGCATAATCGGGAAGGGGCAGGGGGAGAGAGAAGCAGATTCCCTGCTGAGTGCAGAGCTCAGAGCCTAATGCAGGGCTGATTCCAGGATGCTGAGATCATGATCTGAGCCCAAGGCAGATGCTGAATCGACTGAACTACCCAGGCACCCCTGGGGAAATTGCCACTTACCCCCCTCCCCCTAAAAAACAAAACAACTTACTAGGTTCCACTGTTTGTCAGCTCCAGAGCATTTAACCTGTTTTGTTTTGCTTTGCTTTTGTTTGTTTTTGCTTTATCTGCTATCAGAATGGCTAAAAATTTTGAAATATCCACTGTAGTCTCAGCATAGGAATAGCAAAAACTAAAGGGGGAAAATTCACTAGGTTGTTTTTTGAATATTGATGAAAGGAGAGATTTTCCTTATGGCTGTGCTGCTTTTGAATGTTGGGCTTTCATCTTCTTATTTGAAGTTGCATTGGAACAAATAGATTTCTTTCCTAGCCCATTGTAACAATAGCCATATCAACCTGAAAACTAATGGAAAAAAAAAAAAAACTAGTGCTGGTTTTCACTTGGAATGGGGTTTGTGGATTTTGTGTTGATTTCTCAGTAGTGTTCTTTAAGACTGGAAGCTATGATCCAAGAAATAGTGGTGCTGGTTACATGCTGTTGTTTACTTATGTATTAGTAAACCCTTTACACAAACTTCATTACAAATTGTTGTATCAAGTACTATGTAAATAATATATTAATCACTGAGATGTTATTTTTAAAATGCAGTTTATTTTCACTTCCCAGAAGCACAGGAATAATCTTAATATTGTATAAATGTACTTTGACAGCTTTAGCAGAGGCTTTTTTGTGTAGGACTTTCTGTATGTTAGTGATACTTCTCTCTGCTCTTCCTGCAGAGAAATCAATGCTGCAAAAAATACCCTGCCCCAGTTTAAGATTATTAAATGAAGTATATTTGAAAAGAGAACAGTATACGGCAGGCTGATTTGAATTGTGTTTGCCTTGGACCTAGCCTCTGTTCCATAGCGCATACTAGCTAGATGATGGGCCCTTCTGAAAACCTTTTATAACTTGTCCTTACACATTATGGCAGATTATATTCATGGACGTCAAAGTAATATAAGTCTAATCTGATTTTCTTCACAGAAACAATATTACATTGAGGATTATATTCCTAGCCCGATGCCTGACTTTTTTTTTAAACAGAAATGACCATAACCACCATGTTTAATCAACTGTTTAATCAACTGGAATTGATGAATCTGAACACTGCTCTGCATAAAATTGTGTGAAGCATATATAAATCAGTTAACGGAGCATCACAATAACCAGTCACATTAAATTATGTTTAATGAGCTTGTGTCACTAGACTGTACAAAGTTCTTACTGTCACAATCACTGCCTTGTTTTTGAAACTAATCAGAAGATTTAAGAAAACACACTTTCTGCAAAGTCAAGGAATTCACAAAGGATTTCTTTGGCAGAATGTCGGAGGAGAATTTTGGGGAGACTTGGGAGTTAGGGCTTTTTGAAAAGCTGAACTGAGATTTTTCTTTTTGCTTTGTTCATTGTAAATTCTCTGTAGCAGACATAGATTTTGGAGAAAAGAACTCTCTTCATTCAAGTTGGCGTCAGAGAAGACTTTTGGGAGAAAGTGACAATTGAGAGATCTGAAGGGTGACTACAGGTTAAGAAGGTACAGGGGCAAGGGAAGAGTATTCGATGTGGAGTAGGAGCCCTGAAGCAGGAAGAATGGAAGTGGGATGGAAGGAAGGCCAGTGGGCTGTAACAGAGAAAACAAGGCGGAGAGGCTTGGGGCTCGGCAGGGTTGGAGACGCAGGAGGAAGAGATCTTGCAGGTCAGAGTAAGGATTTTCATTTTCAGTTTTAAGATCAGTGGGAAACTATTAAACCAGGGACTGGAGGAGAGGTCTATCTGATCAGGCTTGTATTGTGCATGGTGGTCACGTGGTTCTGGCTGGGTCAGCTCTCCCAACACGGCGCCGCCATCGTTCCTGCTACTTGGCTGATTTGTGTAAGTATTTGGTTAATATCTGGTTTCCCCCACTATACTCCAAAGCTCCTTGAGGGCAGAAACGGTGTCAGTTTTGTTTATTCGTCACTTTATCTACAGTATCGTGCATAGTAGGGACTCAGGAAATACTGGTTGAATAGAGGCATCAATCGTATTAACAGTTTTGCCTCATGACCTGCCATAAGGCAAAGGTGTTAATTTTTTTAAAATTGTGGTGCAATTCACATTAACATAAATTTAATAATTTTAAAAATGATTCAGTTGCATTTATTACATTCACAGGTGAAACCACCAAATCCATCTTATTCTGTAGCATTTTCATCATCTCGAAAGGAAACTTCATAACCATTAAGTAGTCACTCCCCAGTCTCTTCCTTCCAGCTGCTGACAAGCACCAACTTGCTTTCTGTTTTTATGATTTACCTATTCTGAATATTTTATATAAATGGAATCCTACAATATGTGACCTTTTGTGTCTGGCTTCTCTCCTTAGCGTAATGTTTATAAGGTTCATTCCTGTTGTGTAGCATATATCAGTAGTTCATTCCTTTTTAAGCCTGAATAGTATTCCATCAGATGGATAGTCGACACTTTGTTTATCCATGCATCTGTTGATAGGTATTTGAGTGGCTTCCACTTTTTGATTCTGTTGTAGATAGTGCTTCTCTGAACAACAATGCAGAAGTTTTTGTTTGAACACCTGTTTTCTGTTCTTTTGGGGTAAAACTGGCTGGCTCATGATAATTCCTTGTTTAGCTTTTTGATGCACCACCAAACTGTTTTCCGCAGAGGCTGAATGATTTTATATTTCTACCAACAATGTATGGGAGTTCCAATATCTTCACATCCTCACCAACACTTTTTATTTTCCGTGTCTTTTTAAAATTCTAGCCATCCCAGAAGAATGTTACCTTTAAAGTCATGAATGAGGGGCGCCTGGGTGGCTCCGTCGGTTAAACACCTGCTTTCGGCTCGGGTTTTAATCTCTGGGTCCTGGGATCGAGCCCCACGTCTCTGACTCCCTGCCCACTGAGGAGACTGCTTCTCCCTTTCCCTCTGCCCTTCCCCCCATTCCACCCCCCATACTGCTTGTGCCCTCTCTCAGATAAATAAAATCTTATTTAATTAATTAATGCATGAATGAACTTCCCCTTATTCACAGTGAGTATTTCATTCTTTGATACCATAGCACATTGTTGTTCAGTATTATGAAAAGTTACAGTGAAGCTCAAAGGTGCACCCTGGAGTGAATTGGATTCTAAATCCATAAAATCAGTGTCCCGACATCATTCTGGTACATTGCCTTCTAAGATAAGCTTGCGACTATTAGGAGAACCCCACCTTTTCCTCTTACCCGCCATTTTCAGGATCAAAGATGAAGTCTAAAAGGCAGTGGCATCTAAAGCAATTTCTTCCTTCTGAATATAGGTGTTGTTTAAAAACTCTTCTATTGGAGACGTCGTTTGAGAGTTGCATTGAGAATGATGAGGAAGCCTATGCAATCTTACAGAAGAACGTTCTCATCACAGCGAATTTCTTTTTGTTTGACACATTTATATTTCTATCCATTTCCTTGCTATTTCCCTTTATTCCTCTTTTCTTTTCTCTTTTCTTTTCTTTTCTTTTTTTAGCTAACTATGCCCAGCACCCAACCAAGAAATCTACTTGCTTGCTTTCTTCTAGGGCAGAGACTGTAGCAAATGGCTTGAAACCAAACAGGAATAGAAGCCGGCCATCTTAGAATACTCACACTGAAAAAAAAAAAAAAAAAAGAATACGCACACTGTAAGATTATTCCTGCCCATCCACAGTCATCAGTCCACCATAATTGGCTGTCAATAATAATGGTAACATGTGCAGATGCACTTTAACTTACAACCTTCGGGAGTCATCTATGTTCTGTTGGATTCTGCCATTTTTCTGCCCTTACCTAATGCTGTAATTGTTTTCTCTTTTTTGGTGTTTAGAAGGTTTTATATCGGGCCCCTGGGTGGCGCAGTTGGTTGAGCGACTGCCTTCGGCTCAGGTCATGATCCCGGAGTCCTGGGATCGAGTCCCACATCGGGCTCCCAGCTCCATGGGGCGTCTGCTTCTCACTCTGACCTTCTCTCTCTCACTCTCTCTCTTTCCTAATAAATAAATAAATAAAATCTTTAAAAAAAAAAAAAAGAAGGTTTTACATCATGTCTCAGTTTACAAGGTAGAGTAAGAAGAGACTTAGAAATGTATTAACATATTTGCGTACACATTTGCCTTTTATAATGCGAAGTAGAGTGAAATGCATTGCAATCAGGAGAATTGAGTCTTTGTGCACATTTAATTATCGAGGCCTCATCACGACTAATCTCCGCTGTGTTCCACTGAGCAACAGGCACTTAATGCTACAACCACTGTGCCGTTTCATGATTTAACTGAGAGCATTTTTCCTGTTCAAAGCTTGCCAGGTATTTTTAATGTTGGCTGTAAAATTCTTATAATTGTTCTCAATACCCCCTATGTGTGCTTTGGAAATATCTCACTGCTGTTTTCAATCATGTACTTGAACAGAACCTCAAATTACTGTTTGTCCTATTTGGTAAAAAACAAAACCAAAAAATGTTTGGTCTGGGGGTGGTATGACCTTTACTGTGACTAGTGCTTGTTTTTGAGAAGTCATACATTTTGAATGTGTCTGCTCTAATAAGAATTCTTTCAAGTGGTTTTCTGTCTCTGCGTGTGTTTCATTTTATAGTAAAAAAAAACCTTGGTGCAAGTAAAATTTGTAATTCTAAGTGGTTCATTAATTTTTTAAATTGTTCTTAATGGTGGTTAATCCTAACCTGTTTTAACTTGAGGTCGTTTGTACCCTGGCTGCCAGGACATAGAGTTTATTCTGTTTTATCAGAAGAATAAACTGTCTCCCTTGGGTCACAGGCACATTTGAGAAGGCATTCGTTTTTTCTTATGTAAAGATTACCATTAAATAAATTGACACTGTGGTGGTTTAAATGGGCATCCTTAAAGCCTCAAAAAGCTAATGTACCTTTTAGTGTACCAAAATTAGCACCCTTAAAGCACATAAGCCTTTCTTTGGTCTTGGTGACTTGTGTTTCCTTTATTTTTCCCTTCTTTTCTACTTTGAAGCCTATGAATAAATTTCATCCTGAATACATTATCTTCGTATGTGTATTGGCTTGTAAATTACTCTTTATCCTCAAACAAGTAATCTCTTTCCCCCCCTTAAACAGTTTTTTGTTTGTTTGTTTTGGTCCAGGCTGAAACAGGTGGCAAATGATACAACATCCAAAACGACATTTCATGTTTTATTGCTAGAAATCTGGCCCTAGTTCCCCTGTATCTTTTTTAATTACTTAGTCAAGCTCTCCTTGAGATACCTAGGAAGACCTTAGTTCTCGGACTTCCCTAAGACATAGATAGACTAATCAGTAGAAGGCAATTAGAACCAAGATCTCCTGGTTTCTTGCCTCTCAAAATTAAGCCTTAGAAGCAGAAGCACCCACTTGGGATCATGGCCAAACACTTAATTTTCCTTCTCTATTTTTGGTATACATGGAGAGAAGTTGTCACAGATTTAACAATTATCTCACCTCATACTCCTGAATGCTTGCCGATATAACTGATTATGGAGAGGTAAGAAATACATTAGAATTATAAGAAATAGAATAGCATTGCCCAGGGGCACCTGGGTAGTGTAGTGGGTTAAGCATCCGACTCTTAGTTTCAGCTCAGTTCATGATCCCAGGGTTGTGAGATTGAGCCCCACGTTGGGCTCCATCTCAGCTTGGGGTCTGTTTCTCTCTCCTCTGCCCCTCCCACTCATGTGTGCTCACTCTTGCTCTAAAATAAATAAATCTTACAAAAAGAAAAAGGAATAGCATTGCCCAGGAGGGAGGATTATAGGAGCAGCCTTTCCCCTTCTCTGAGAAACCTCATTATTGTTCCGTGCAGTGCACTTTGGGAAACATTGTGTGATATATTCTGATTTTCTTCCCAGTCCATCTTATGGTGGCACTCCTAGTTGGCACTACCCAAAGGCATATTAGAATTTCACAAATCAGGGAGCCTGGGTTTCTCAATCAGTTAAGTATCCATCTGACTTGTGATTTTGGCTCAAGTCATGATCGCAGGGTTGTGAGATGGAGCCCCGAGTCAGGCTCCACACCCGACTTAAGATTCATTCTCTTGCTCTGTCTCCCTCTCTACCCCTAGCCCCTCCCTCCCCCGAAATTTATTTCACAAATCAGCTTGTATTATACACAGATAATAATACACATGAATAATACAGTGAAGCCATTAATAAACCAAGTGTTTGATGTGGTCTTTCTTAAATATACTGAAAGTTAGACATAATGCTTTAAACATATTGCTAATTTCTGATAAGTCTTTTAAGCATGTTTTAGGAAGAATTACAGATGACCTCTTAAATTTATAGCAGCACCAATCTTTATAGTGCACAGCAGCTTTGAATCCAAAGCTTTTGGGAGGAGAAAAGGGAGATTTAAAGACAAGCATCAGAAGTTCCGGGAAAGTTCCCAAGTGACCATGTGCTCTGCCACGAAGGGAGAAATGCTTTGTTGATTTTACATCCATGACGGCAGATCAACAGCTCCAAAGGACTAATGGCTTATCTTACAGACAGCAGTCTCCGGGGGACTCCTTGAGTGGCCCTCACTTGTGGGCAGACGTGCCGCCTGACAACCTCCCTGGCCACCTGTAGTTCTCTCCATGCACGCTAAGGAACAGTGTTTTCCGCACCAAGTACTCTCTGCCAATGGGCCATAATTCACCCTGTCCCTTTGTATAGCGGTGACCTCAGAATTGCCTCTGCATCTTCAGTAGAACCAGAAACTTCCTTGCTGGAACACAATGTGTAAATAACACATTTACACCTGAATTATGTTGAGGCCATTGCTTAGTTCTATGCTGCTGACCCAGTTCCTGGAACTTTAATATTCACATAGTTGGTTAGTACCTTCAAGCTTCATCAACTCTTCTCAAGTAATCTCTGGATGTTTTCTTAATCCTACAATAAGCAGTCTTTTCAGTTCTTTGACCTTCTTTTACTGTTAAGAAAGTGGAGGCTCACGTATAAGCCATAGGTATATAATAAGGTGTATAATGTAAGCATATTTGTTAACAATACTTCCCAGGGTCATGTCTTTATTGCTTCTCCTGTACCTTCCAAACCTTGCCCTAAAAGCCTTCACCTATAGGGAAGGTGCTGTTTTCAAGAACAGACTTCTTTAAAGACATTGTTATCTGAGCCAAGATGTTGCCACAAGAACACAGGTTCAATGGAACGCTAGAGATACTTCACTGTGGAAGGAGCTACCTTTTGTGAGGCTTGAGTCACAACTCAGTCCCTCCCCCTTGCCTTCTTGGTTATTCAACTCAGCCTTCCTCCACAACGGAAGCTTGTTTTTTACGTATCTCTTTTGTTGGGGATGTCAAAATAACAGGTATAGCCTATGTGATATTTAAACCAAATTACATTTACCTCCTGGACATTTATTTTCTAGCTAGTTTGCTTTCTGTATAATATTTAACAATACCAGGGAGGGAAATGCATTCATTGGTTTCACTGGACATACTCCAGCATACATTTGAACTGTTAGACCTTTCTAGAAACTTACTATCACCTTTATAATAATGATACTATCAGTGAAATAGGAGATAAAACCCCGTTTGCGATGTCAGGCACCTCTTCTACAATGTATTTTTTTTTTTTTTGCTCTGCCAAGGTTTTTTTTTATCTCTTCCTACGCAATAATGAAAATTCTTCTCTGGTGACCTAGAAAGTGATATTTAGGTGAGAATTTGTCTCTTCTAGGTAGATATTGGTAAAGGCATTTTTCACCCTAATATCCAGTGGTTCCTTTCCTTGCCATTGTTGGGCATTACTGTTTGCTGCTGAGATAAAACTGCCTTACCTGGGAGATCTCTAAAAAGCGATAAAAGAAAAAAATCCTTCAGCCCTAAGGGACTTCTCCACAAAACCATCTGCTTAGGCCATATATATATTTTGCTACACATTTTTGAAGCTTCAGGTACAGTAATAGTGGCTTTCTGGTGGTGGTGGGGTGACTCAGTGTATCATAGCGAATGCCTGGATCGGATCTCTTCCTCTTAAACTATTTACCTGACTAGAACCCAAAGTTCAATTGAACTTCTGTCAAAAGTTTGATTTTTTTTTTTTTTTTTTGGTTCCACTTCTTGTCATGGTCCATTAATGGTAGCTGTGGGTTAGAAGAGAACTTTACAAAATGAGAAGAATGCTATGTGGTGCAAGATACTAGTCTTTTTAAATGATACTTTAAAATCCAAAGTTACAAAGGCGAATCACGTGTTTGGAGAAGAGTAACAAAATAGATGTCGGTGTGATACCAGAGGCCAGGACACACCAGCGTGTTGTTTCCAAGTCTTAAAGAAAAAACGGCTTTCTAGTGCTTCCTTTGCCCCCTCCCTCGGAGGTTCAGAAACTTGCAAGCCACAGTTGGCTGTCTTCCCGAATTCTGAGAAACTTCACAAGGATCACAGGGGTTGGTACAAGTTGCTTGATACTCTGCAGTGTTTTCTGCGATTTAGCTGCTTTTGTGTTAGCAAATTTTTACAGGTCGGTATGCAGATGGTCACATCCTTCCCTCCTGCCTCTGAGGTTTGTGATCTATATTTTATTCTGATCTCTTTTCAGCCAGGTTGGGCTTTGAGGTCTTGGGGCCTTGCTGCTTTCTATTTGAGGTCTTGGGGCCTTGCTGCTTTCTATTTGCATATACATTTTTATCCATTTCCCAAGGGCTATGGTAAATGCTTCACTGGGTTATCAGTCATTCGTTCCTATCCTTAGAAGTTGCGTACCTCTCTGTTTAGATTTTTTAAGCTTGTTAAGTGTTTGGAATGCAAGGTGGTATGTAGCTTGGTATGTAGCTATGGATACTGAAAGTGAAAAATGACTTCTCCAGCCTTATAGACCTGTATGCTGAGTTCATCTCAAGTTTGTGTGCATGTTGTCAAGCTCTAGGTAAGAGAAATACTGTCAGCAAGGAAAGCGGAGTTGCTGAGCCCCAGTCAGAACTTTAAGAATCTCAGGTTACTTTCTGTACATGGAAGAGTCTTTGAATCATTCAGAAAATTCCTGTTAAGAGTCTTGAATTACTAAAAGCTTGCAGCAGTTTTGATCTATCGATTATTAGTCATTCTAAAGACAGCTATATTTCACTTTAGTGCCACATTTTTGTAGCCCTGAGGTTCTTGGAATAAAGGTGTGGTGGGGGAGGGGTATCAGATTGAGAACACGTAGAATTGATTGTCCCCAGTGAAATTAAACTGCTCAGGGGATCGCATTTAAATAATCAAAGTCTAACTCTTGAGTTTCCAGACAAGGCATTGTTCTTACCTAAGTCCTAAGCGTTGTGCTTGCTGATTTAGGTTTTTGGTTTTGTGGGGTTTAGTATCCATTTCCCATAGCAGATTCTATTCAGTTAAATGTGCTGCAATCAGAAATGCCTAATTAGAGACAATCTTTGTGTCTAGGGATGTACTTTGAGTATTCAGTTGTCTTTTGATCAGGTAGTTGAGATTTTCGGTTAATATGACAATAATTAAGCTTTAAAGGCAAAACGACACAAAATGTGTTGTCTTGGTCTTGCTTCACTACCCCTGGCAAAGGAGAGAGACAGCTTAATCACATACGAAGATGCCGTAAAAGCAAAATCTGAAAAGTGGGATTTTAAGGCTCCTTTTAGAGTTATGACTGTCAATTACACATCAAGATTATTCTTGGCTTGTTGTAATGGAGTGGGCTTGGAAACCTCAGCAATGTGACCACTGAATACATTGTAGCAATTTTAACCAAGAGGCTTAATACACTGGAAATGTTCCCTGGCACTGTGGTGCTCTGCTCCCTGCACCTCGCCCCTCCCAACCCTAGGACAGAAATCCTGACTTTTAGGAGCATTTTAAAACAGTTGCCTGAAATTTTGATGAAACGCTAGTTCTTTCTTTCAATTTTGAGTTCATTTGACCTTTTTAAGACTGATTATGCTATTCAAAAGTACTAGTGCTTCAGCAAAGAAAATAGCTTTAGGGCTGGGGTGCAGAGAACAGTTTTAAATCATTGCCAGGTTTTCAGAATTTTAAATAATCACTTTCTGTTCATTTCTGAGTAAATACTTAACATTTGCTTTAATAACTCACAAAGAGCAGTCTGATAACCAATAAAAATAATGCTTTGGGGCTCCCGGGTGGCTCAGTGGGTCGAGCTGTCTCTTAATCTCGGCTCCATCTCAGGGTTGTGAGTTCAGGCCCCATGTGGAACTCCACGCTGGTCGTGGAACCTACTTTAAAATTTTTTTTAAATATAAAAATAAACAAGTAAAAACAGTGCTCTAATTGCCAGGGCTGCCATCAGTGATGATTTGCTGATAACCTGAGTAGCTTTGCATCATATCAGGGTCTGTAATTTTCATTATCTGTGATCTAAATAAATGATAGTAGGTTAACCACATGCAAACTAGGTATTGAAAGGGAATATCATTTTGTGAGTGCTTAAAGTGATTGGTGGGGGCACTCTTTGAGGGTTATTTGTATTTTTATGCTTTGAAAAGCAAGTTGTTTAAATTAATTACTTCAGAAATGTGGGATTACGGCTGGCATGCTAAAAACTTGTAGGATCTTAGTTAAGAGCAGTCACTAATTCAAAGTGAAAGATTGTATAGCAGTTTTCACAGGCATGGGCTGTAAATTAGTGTTATCACCTCAGGAGCTTCCGGAAAAATTAAATATTAAATAAAAGACCGAGGCATTGGTGTTGTGTTTAAAGCCAATGTGTGGTCAGAATTAAGAACCACTGATCTATAACTAAGTGATAAATTTTAAGCCTGCAAGCACCCAGAAAGGATGGGGACATGAGCCCTGTTTTAGATTCTATGCCAGCTTTTATAGTGACAGTCTTATATTGAGGTCTCTATTTTCTCTCCGTTCTTATTGAGTAGTCTAGAGGCAATCAAGAAACAAATTATACTTTCAAAAGCTTTTTATGTGTTATGACAAGCGAAGGCATGGGATTTTAAGATGGTACTAAATACCAGCGCCATTTCACTGATTTTTATTGAGACACTATGTTTTGGTATTAATTACTTACCTTTTTTCCCCCCTACAATATTCAGTTTATACTGTGGAAGTATATATAAATGAAGGGCACAAAAGGGTGGTTTTATCTTGAGGGGAAAAAATGGAATTGGTTCCTTCGTTAACTTGTATATTATAAGTATGCTAATATTTTTCCATACTTTATTGTCGTGTATGATGTGTCATTAAAAATAGAATCCGTGCCCGTATATTCCAGTTTTTAAAAATGCCATTTCTAAGGACATTTGGATGGGAAGCAGTTCAACACAGGATCGACTCTTAATGAATTAAAATTCATTATGAGGTGGCAGGCATCATACACTCCCACTCCAGACTACGTCCTGTGCCATCCAAAAGGGAAATTTTTTTATGATTCCTACTTGGAGTTTCTCTGCCCTGGCTAAGGCACCTGCCTACATTAGTCACAATCACAGGAACCTAAAACCACTGTTTTAACACTCAACATTGGCCGCAAGTGGAAAATTACAGTGAAATTTACACATGAATTCAGCACTGTCATTTTTATGCAAACTAAACAATGTTTTAAGTTAAAGCAAATTCCACCAGAAATTGAAGGTTCTTCAGATTTTAGGGTGAAGCAGGCAAGGAAAAGTCCTCTGTTTCACCCCACTCCAGTGCCCAGTCCCAGGCAGCTGCAAACCCAAATCTGCCTGGGCTGAAGAGACTTTGCCCCTCTTTAAAAAAGGCTCGGGAGTGGACATGATACAGCTCCTCTCAGGCCCCTTTCATCATCTAACAATGATCACTGCTGGGAGCTTCCTCCTCCACCCTCCCAAACCTGCACAGCAATTTCAATCCATTTTCTCCAACTTAATAGAGCTAGAGGTCACATAGGCCTTATTTGAAGGTGATCAGAGTTAATGTATGGGGAAAGCTCTTAGTGAAGCTGTAAATGCCATTCAAATGTAGGGAATTCATAAAAATATTAAATGCCTGAAAAATTGTGTTAAGCTTGTTCCTTTTGTTCTCTGGAATGCCATTACCTGCCAGAGAAGAAAGTTGAAGACAATTCAGAATTGCGGAACTAACATTTCATTTTTGTTTCAAGCTAATCAGTGGCTACTGTTAACCGAGGGGAACTGTCTGTATTAGCAGTGCAGGAAGCATCCCGCTTCACTGACCTTTACCTGTTTTCCTTTTCTTCTTCCTTTCCATTTGTAGAATGATCTGAGAACTGACGTAAACGGTAACTCTTCCTTATTTACTCAATAGCCACTTCTTGGCTGTGTGAAAAACTAAACAAATACCAAAGGTTGTAAATACATATGAATATGTATATGCAGAATTATCAAGTAATTTAACAATTTCTGTAATTCAAATCTGTACATTATAAGGTTCAGGTCTGTTGTGGGGACTACAGCGAAGACCGTAACTTTCAACAGAAGATGAGGGTAAAGGTGTAACAAAATGAGCTATATTTCAGCAAGGCGTATTCACTTTCTGTTTATATTTTGTAAAATGGAGATGATGGAAAATTTAGTACTCTTATCAGTAAGCCATGTCAGACCTTGTATATTACAGTTACAAAGAAGTCAGTCCCTGAATCAAAATGTATATAGCTGCCGTTCTTTTCATTCTTTTTTTTTTAAGACTTTATTTATTGGCGGGAGAGAGAGACTGCACGCAGGAGCAGGCGGGAGGGGCAAATGGAGAGGAAGAAGCAGACTCCCCGCTGAGCAGGGAGCCCAATGGGGGGCTCCCATCTTACAACCCATGACATCATGCCCTGATCTGAAGGCAGACATTTAACCCACTAAGCTACCCAGGTGCC
Source organism: Nasua narica (assembly GCA_028533885.1). NCBI lineage: Eukaryota > Metazoa > Chordata > Mammalia > Carnivora > Procyonidae > Nasua > Nasua narica. The sequence continues at coordinate 91,840,437 of CM052801.1, read as the reverse complement.
CCCTATAGCTGCCATTCTGGTAAAGGTATTGTTTATTGGAATGATAACCAAGAGCTGTTTGGAAATTTACCATGGAATCTTAGCATGCGAAAGACCTTGTATGGTCAATTGTTCTAATAATGCCTTGTCTCTGAGCAAGTGGATAAACAGCTAAGCTATCTAGCACAGATACTAACTTTTTCCACATTGCCATGGATAGAGATTCTATAACCCATACCAGGGTAGAATTCTAGAAGTTATTGTGTGTGTGTGTGTGTGTGTGTGTGTGTGTGTGTGTGTCCGTGTCCTAAATCTCTCCTACTTGAATTTATCCCGATTACTTTTTGACTGATTCCCTACGGTTTGAAAGCAGTACCCCACTAAATAACTATTTAGTAAGCTTTAATGAAAATAATGGATCAAGAGGTCTTATCTGTACTTTTGGTTGGTTTTGCCTTTTTAAACTAATCATTTTCCCTAATGTATTGATATAAGGTACAAAATTTCAGATTGAAATACATCCAAACAGACATTTGGAGAACTTTGTCATCTCTAAGTAATATTGCTAAAAATGATTACTTTGGGGTCAGGATTATTACATCTTTAGCTTTTAAATAGATCATCTGAAAGGAAGGAAAAATTCTTGAGCCTCCATACTTTAAAACTTTCTGGGCTAGGGAATTCTCTTTTTAAAAAATAATGGAAATATGTATGTGGATATTGGTTCCCTTTTTTTGACTTTAATGTATGGTTGTCTCAAACATGATAATATAGTAACATCAAAGGAGACCATTCCAGGGGCTCCTGGGTGGCTCAGTCGGCTAAACGTCTGCCTTCCGTTCAGGTCACCATCTCTGGGTCCTGGGATCAAGCCCCACCTCAGGCTTCCTGCTCAGTGGGGAGTCTGCTTCTCCCTCTCCCTCTGCCCCCCGCCACCCCCTCGCTCATGTTCTCTCTCAAGCTCTCAAATAAAATCTTTTTTTTAAAGTGTATTATCCTGATTTAAGGTAAGAAAACAGAGGCGTGGCAGCCCAGCTGGAGACCAGTGGGTCTCAGAGAGGAGTGGTCGCTGCTGGGGAGGTTCAGGCGGGTGGGAGAGCTGGCCCACATCCTGATCTTGCAATTCCTGTAGCTAAAGCAGCTCCCGGTCCCGCAGAGCATTGCTGGTTCCCTCAGCCCACGGTTTCAGAATGGCTTCGGTTAGTGCCTTTCTTTAGTGTACTTGCACTGCCTAGCTCCCTTGCAATTTCCTCTCAAAGAAAATACAACAGAACGACAGCTTGATGAATCTTTTTTTTTTTTTAAGATTTATTCACTTATTTGAGAGAGAGAGAGAAAGCGTGGGGTGGGTGGGGCAGAGGGAGAGGGAGAGAGAAACATAAGCAGACTTGGGGCCGTTGCTGAGTTGGAGCCCATGGCAGGGCTCTATCTCATGACCCTGAGTTTATGACCTGAGCTGAAACCGAGAGTCTGACACTTAATGGGCAGGACCACCCAGGTGTGCCAAGCTTGATGAATCTTAAAATACAAAAGGAAAGTCCCAAAGTGGCGAATGAAGTAAACATTGAAGATCTTTGTCTTACTAAAGCAGCTTATGGTCGGTGTTGGCGTTCTAGGACTTTCTGGCATGTGATGGTTCACATAATAAACAGTGAATTGATAGGAGATGATGTGGGTCCACTAATACTGAAGAAAGAAGTATAATAGTGAATTAGAGCTGAATTCACTTGTATGCTGAAATCCTACAACAACATTTGTTTTTGTTCTTGGTGTATAGAAGATCTTTCAAATGGTGGTTTTAATTACTGTTACTGGTTGAGTAATTATTTCTGCAAATTTATTTTCTTGCTACACTACTGTTTATATTTGATACTTTGTATATTCAGTCATTTATATAGAAATTAAATTGTATGATCCTTTCATTCTTCTAAGGCTTAATGTATCTTCTGAAATAAAAACTCATCTTTGTAATTAACTGAGAAAAACATCTGAGTTTTTGGCAATGGGTCCAAAGCTATTCCTTTGAATATCATTATTTTCAATAGAATCTAGACTTAAAATATTCCTCCCTACACTATTAAATATATTATTTTTCAGACCTCTTCTGATTTGATCATTGGACATGATTTTCCTCTTTGACCTTCCACACTCCTTTTTCAGATCAGTAAGAAAAATGTTGCTCTCAAGAATTACCCGAGTTTGCAAAGAGATAAATGCTTTGCTTTATGAAGATTGTGTCTGATAAGTGTGAATATCCCAATTTCAGAAAAGGCATGAACTGGATATAGAAAGTTCCAAAAGGGAACCATTATTTACATTCTAAAAGACTTGTTTACTTCATAAAAGGCTTGTTTGTATCTGTTTATGTGTATGATTTGTATATGTATCTGTATCTTGAATTCTGACTCAGTGATAGGGTAAGATGGGGTAGCAAGAATACTTACACTAAATTCATGAGCTGCTGCATTTGAAGGTCAATTAGAAATAAATAAAGAATATTTGAATTCATGTTAAAATGATAAGTAGCTCAGTGTTCAAAATTGTATACATTTTTCTTTTTATAACACTGTAAGCCAATAAAGCATAAAATGCAAAAAATTCGCAAAAGAAACTTATTTATTGGAGAATCTTTAAAAACAAAAAACAAAGTAAAGCCTCAGTGAAATAAAAAGGTAAGGTAAAATGGAGCTTAACCTTGGAACTTCTAGTTTCTAGAACTTCTAGAACCTATTTTTAGAAAAATGTAAAAGTGGGGGGCACCTGGGTGGCTAAGTTGGTTAAGCAACTGACTCTTGATTTTGGCTGCGGTCCTTATCTCAGGGTTGTGAGATCGAGCCCCGCTTTGGGCTTTGCACCGGCAGTGAAACCTGCTCAGGAATTCTCTCTTTATTCCTCTGCCCCTACCCCCATCTCCCTCTCTTAAAAAAAAAAATTAAAGTTAAAAATGTAAAGGAGCATTAGAGATATATTGTGTGAAATGGGATTTTTTTTGACAGTAGGCTCTTAGAAATCACAAAGGATGTCTCCTATAAAACCAAAGAATTACAGCTTTTCCTTGTAGGAATAGTTGATCATTGTTAGAGACAGCCATTTGATTTTTTTTTAAGATTTTATTTATTTATTTGATAGTGTGAGTGAGAGAGATAGAGAGCAAGCACAAGCAGGGGCAGTGGCAGGCAGAGGAGAAGCAGGCTTCCTGCTGAGCAAGGAGCCCGATGTGGGGCTCAATCCGAGGATCCTGAGACCATGACCTGAGCCGAAGGCAACTGCTTAACCAACTGAGCCACCCAGGTGCCCCAAGACAGCCATTCTGTATCTCTCTACTTACAAGTAATTATTTTCTATTGAGAAGTAATTTGCATTCTGCTTTGTGTTCTCTGGTAAGGCATTGACAAGATGGCCTTCAGTAGTCGTTGTATGGTAAATTAAATGTTCCCAATCTGACCTTTTGAGTGCTGCTGTGATGGTGAAGGTTGAGATTTTTTTTTTTTTTTTTTTTTTTGACGGTTGAGATTTTGTGGACGAAAGAAAAATAGCAGTAAAAATACTGGTTTTCTAGGATTTCTCTTAATTTACACATTTTAAAATAGCAGGGTTGGCCTCAGAACAGTTGTCTCAAGCAACCCTCTCACTAATCTTCACTAAGTCAACAGCTAAGAGCCTAGTGGAGTTTGAATAGCCTAACAGGGTTTTCCCTCCTCCCTAGACTCTGTCTCTAGGGTATCATCAGATGTGCTTAGGCAAGGACTCTGAGCTCAGTAGAAGCATGGACAAATGTGATAAGAAACTGACTTTTCCCCCCTTTCTCTTGGTCAGTGTGCTGGAGAAGAGAAAAGAGTCGGTACACGCACAGTGTTTGTTGGCAATCATCCAGTTTCAGAAACAGAAGCTTACATTGCACAAAGATTTTGTGATAATAGAATAGTGTCCTCTAAGGTAAGTTGTCTTTTTTAATTCACTAGATACATTAATTCACTAGATTCATATAGTGAACCAGATAACGCACTTACCTATGCTTCCAAGGAAGCTGGTGTATTTGTATATGCGTGTACGTGCACTGATACCGTATGCCAGCTGTGGTCAGCATTCCGCCAAAAGGCTGTTTTTCGTAAAAAGTATCACTCTGTCTTGTTACAGCTGAAATATTATTGACTTGCTTTCCCTTATTATTCATAGTGCCTATTGATGATATATACTACATTAAGCCTTAAAGTGTGCTAAAACTAGGAATTATCTACTTGCCCAAAGCTCGCTGAATTTCTCTTAAGTGGATGGACTAGGTTCTAAATAATTTACATTCTTTTGGAGGGTGCTATCCTAGAATGACATTTATATCTCTTTCTGTTCCACTGGGGAGCTCCTCAAGTACACTCCTGCCTGACCATTTACTGGCCATGTGACCTGGGCCAAATTAATCTCCAAGTCCGAATGTCCTCATCAGTGAAATGGAGCTGATGTTCTGTACGTAAAAGCACTCTCTTTCGTTCCTAGTACCCAGTCGTCTTCATCCTACTAATATTAGCTTGCTCATCTTTACCTTTGGCTGACCAGGTTAGGTACTAGGTGCTAGATGGCAGATAACTGATAGATTGACAGATTTTGATAGATTGTCCTTACTTCCTCAGGTAGCCAGGCAAGGCAGATGTCAGATGTCAGTGACAGTTGGATCACTGCAAGTTTGTGAACACCTAGGACCTGAACCAAAATTATGCCCTTCCTTTAAAAATTTGACATTTGGTTTTCAAACACACATGAGATTTCTCTCAAGGTAGTGATGTAGTACAGATTATACTTAAGTAGGAGATTAACATGTAAAATACGGACAGAATGAAAACTTGTTGTCTAATGAGCATGTATCTGTTGGCCTATAGAACACTCTGAGTGTCTTTGGATAAAATGTCTATTTCCTGTTCATCTTGAACCTTATGGCAGAAGATGTGTCCTCAGCCAGGAGTTTTCATACCTGTGCCCAGGAGAGTGACTAGTCCTTTGATTGAAAATTGTTAAGTCCCCCTGTGGGATCCAAGACAAGAGTAGTAGTCCTTTGACTCAGAATCATAGACTCAGAACTGAAAGATCCTGCGAGGTTATGTGTTCAACTTGTCGACTCTGCAGGTGGAGGAAGCAAACCCAGAGAAACTAAGTCAGCGCCATGGTGCCCAAGCCGAGTAAGCGATAAAGTCAGGAGCAGGACTGCTTTCTGAGGTCTGGTGGCTCTGAATAAAAAGCCCCTTTCATGTCATTGTGCTATTGGGGCTCCTTTCTCTGTTTTCTCTCGAGTTTTGCATCAAAGAAAATCTAAAATACTTTCCAGGGAATTACTGTTTTCCGTTGTGTCTTACGTGGAAGATGCTGATGTGACTGTCATTGAACTAATGATAACCATTTTGTTGTAATATACTCCACGATTTCACATTGTAAAAGAACTAGAAGACTCTAATTGTCAATTAAGTCTTTTCATATTTAATATAATATTTCTCATATTTTGTCTAGCTTCAGTTTTGCCAGTAGGCAAAACAGTACATTAGGATATTTTTTTTAAAGAGTCAAGAGCTCATAAAGGCAAATAAAGATTGTTTCTGAACAGATTTGCATATCTACCTCTGTATCTGTATATATCTTTTAGAAATCAGAGTAAAGTGAACATTTCTGCACTGATAGACTAACTTCTCTCTTTTCTCTGTAAATATTACATGTTGACAGTTTTTCTAGTCTACCATTCATGTAGTTTACCAGTGATCTGCTTTTTCCTGAAAGTTCTAGAGCAAAAAAAGAGGAATTGACAATACACTAACTTCAGAAAAAGAATGAAATCTTAATACAATGAATAATTAGAAGGGGATAGCGTACGTACGGTGTAGTGGTAAAGAGCTTCATCCTTGCAGACAGAAGACCTGGGTCTGAATTTAAAGTAAGGCATCGAACCCTTCCATGTCTCAATTTTCTTATGTATAAAATGCAGATACTAACAGTACTTACCTCAGAGGATTGTGGTGAGGATAAAATAAAGTAATCCACAGTTTAAGCACTGTGCTTGGCCTATAGCAATGGCTCAGTAAATGGTAGGTGGTCTTGTGAAATTATGTTTCTGTGGTTGGTATTAACTACGGTCCTGAGCAGTACTAGTGATTCCCTCAGTCTATCATGCGTTGATTCTGTGGCGTGATCTCTCTTTACAAAGAGGCCTTTGGGTCCATTCGGCAGAGAACATTTTCATAATCTGAACTTTTCCTTCCTCACATTGTCTTTTAGCTGTTTATATTTTCACCGGAATCTTTTATTGAAGAAATGTACAATTTGTAGCATACGTTAGCTGCCTTCCAGCTTTGTACCAAGTGTTGACTTCCTTTTTTAACTCTTTGATGATAAAAATACCTTTCTGTTAATGGGTGCTTTTTATTTACCAATGCCACCAGTAAAGACTGGGAATAAGTCATATTAATGCAGGGAACACTGAAGATAAACACTTTGATCTAAATTTTACTTACTGATAAAATTAGTCTTCTTTTCTTCTAGCGGAACACAATACTTTCCATAGAAAGACTTGTTCTTTGCAGCCTTCCTACTTTAATACAATCAGCAGGAACCCTTTGGGAATCACCAGAATTTTGTAGCCGGTACGAAATTTGGATCCCCTTTGGTAGCAAAAGGAGCACTGGTTGCTTGCTGCTAGGATCTTTGGTTTCCATCATATTTCCCTGTTACACATTTTTTTTCTTTAAAAATTCTGAGCCTCAATCTTGAAGGTACTTCAGTGGTTTAAGAATCTGTGAGCTCCACCTAACTCTTTGAAGGTATGCCCAAGGTTAAATTTAGAACTCGTATGTGAAAGACTGTCTTGAATTAAAGCCTCAAACCTAAAATTACACTAGCATTCTCCCTCATTTTTTTTAAAGATTTTATTTATTTATTTGACAGAGAGAGAGAAATTACAAGTAGGCAGAGAGGCAGGCAGAGAGTGAGGAGGAAGCCGGCTCCCTGCAGAGCAGAGAGCCCGACGTGGGGCTTGATCCCAGGACCCTGAGATCATGACCTGAGCCTAAGGCAGAGACTTTAACCCACTGAGCCACTCAGGCACCCCCTCCCTCATTTTTAAAACTCATATTTTCCGTAGAATTTATTGGACATTCTTTGAATCTTTTCAAACTCCTTGGATGGTGCCTTTTTAGCTAAAGTTACTAAATCCTAGTGTCCTGGTAACTCCCTTTACTCTTTTGAATTTGTGGGAGAAAGAGTTATGCTTCAAAAAAGAGAAAGTTCTGCTTCACGTTGGTAATAGGCAGTGGAGTAAATGGCCAACACTGGAGATCAAGATTACTTGTGTCTTCTTTGTACCAAACTTGGTTCTATGCAGCTGTGGTAAGGGGGCTTATGATATGTTCTCTGGCCTTGTAATAGCTCATGACCTGCTACAGTGAAGAAGAGGACATACAGCAGTAGTTTCCTGCAATGGTAATAATCAGAGTTCCCCAAGGAAGCAGTTCATCTAATAAGTTAAACAGTGGTAAACAAACAGTGGGGGCCTAGAAACAACAACAAAAATGTTCCCCTTTGATGTGTTAACACCCCACAGAGGACACGAACAGTCCCTGATGTTTGTTTGTTTAATTAAAAACCCCTTAGTTAGGGAACAGAAGGTCAACAAGCCAGAAGCTCAGCTGTTAGCCTGTTGTGGGAGTTTTGCTTATTGTTTTAGAAAATTGATCTGAAGTAATTGGGACAGTTAAGTGCTGATCCTGGACTATATCAGCTTCAAAGTGACTGGAGCAGTGGTTTTGACCCCTTTTGGTTTTGGTTACAAGCTGCCTTGGGAACTTGATAAAAAAAAAGTGTGGATTCTCTTCTCTTCCCCCAAATGATGCATATCCATACAATTCTGTACTTCCTTTTTCATGTTGTTTATTTAAAGTTTTTAAATTCCAGTATAATTAGCATACATTGTTATATTAGTTCCAGGTGTAGTGATTGAGTTCTAGACATCACCTGGCGCTTATCATGACACGTGCCCACCTTAATCCCCATCACCTGTTTCACCCAGCAGCCCCCCCCCCCCATAATCGTCAGTTTGTTCTCTAGAGTTGACAGTCTGTTTCTTGGTTTGTTTCTCTCTCTCTCTTTCTCTCTCTACCTTTGTTTTGTTTCTTACATTCCACATAATGTTTGAAATCATGGTATTTGTCTTTCTCTGACTTATTTTGCTTAGCATTATACTCTCTAGCTCCATCTGTATTGTTGTAATTGGCAAGATTTCATCCTTTTTATGGCTGAGTAGTTTTCCATCATGTATATATACCACCTCTTATCTATCCATCTGTCGATGGACACACTCGGGCTGCTTCCATAGTTCGACTCTTGTAAACAATGCTGCTACAAACATAGGGATGCACGTATCCCTTTGTATTAATTAGTGTTTTGTATTTTGGAGGTAAATACCCAGTAGTTCGAGGACTGGATCGTAGGGTAGTTCTATTTTTAACTTTTTGAGTGCCCTCCATACTGTTTTCCACCGTGGCCACCCCAGTTTGCATTCCCACCAATAGTGCAAGAGAAATGGTTCCTTTTTCTCCACATTCTCACCAATACCCATTGTTTCTTGTGTTTTCTGTTTTAACCATCATGACAGGTGTGAGGTGATATCTCATTGCAATTCTATAGTTCATTTTGAACAACCTTCCTTGAGGCGCTTCCATGAATCCTGGGGGAAGAACCTTCTATGTTGGCTTGTTAGGTTGTAATGCAGCTCCTTTACTGAATGTTTGCCTTCATTTATCTTCATCTTCTTGGGATTCTCTGAATCTTGAGCCCATAAGAGAGATTAGTAGTAAATTCACATATATTGTGTTATGCTCTGCAACTTTGACATTTCAGTCACCTTACCTAATTTAATGGATATTTTCTCACCATCTTTGTGATGGAGATCGTTTAAGTGTAAACTTAGGTCTTTTAGGTTAAGAAACCTTTCTTTCTTTCTGATTTCTGGTCTTTGTTAAGATATCTAGAAAATGCACCTTCTTGGGGATTTTTAAATGACCTTGTCCTTGAGCTTAAGATATTAGTGAGAAAGTCTGTGTGATTTGACAGTTGGCCCAAGAGTTTTCTTCTCCTGCCCACGTACTACTTAGCATTGAACCTTTAACCTATTACCAGTTACCAAAGCCCAATGTAGTATGTTGTAGGTGAAAATGAAAGCCCTCCATGACCCAGGGTTATGAGTACACCTCAGCTGTCATGGAGGTGGGGGGGATACAGATAGGGACAGAGTTATATCGGTGATGATCATCCAAACTTCAGTGGTTAGGTGAGAGGGATTAATTTTTTTCATTCATTCATCCAACTAATTTACTGAGTGTCTACTTTGTGTCTGCTAGGTGTTGGGGGAAAAGTAATAAAAAGACAAATCTAACAGCCTGTCCTTATGAAACTTATTGCCTATCGAGGGAGCAACTTTAATAAAAAATGCACACATCTATAGTTACTCACTGTAACGAGTATTATCAAAGAAGTGTAGGATGACCCAAGAACACCTAACAAGGAACCTAATTTAGATCATCAGAGAAAGCAAAGGTTGGGGACTAGATGGCCTAACTGTGATGCTCCAAATGAAAACTTCATTTCTTATACAGTATACCTCTAAGTGTATGCTTCATTTGTATGTGTGAGATCTGAGTTTTAACATGTTTTCAAAGTATTAGGATAAGCCGGCCCATTATGAGTTGTTATTAGGATTTTTCAAGTTTTCTTTCTAATAATACTCTTTTTTTTTTTCCTCCCATACAGTATACACTTTGGAATTTCCTCCCAAAGAATCTATTTGAGCAGTTTAGAAGAATTGCAAATTTTTATTTTCTCATCATTTTCCTTGTGCAGGTAAGAATTCCATAAACAACCACTCCCCTTTTAGAAACTTAATTACTCCGAACAAATTTTCAATCCATTTCTAACTTTAAAATGCCCTGTGTCTAAAAAGGTGTTTCAGGGCTTGTTTTAGTAAAACTTTGTAAAGTACTAATATTACAGTTTAAGATTTATATGATTTTATGTTTCCAAAGTAGCATTTTTACTAGAAAACCTGTTGAGAATTTGTTACTTTCTTTAAAAACTTTCATAGACTTCATATCTTTCTTCATCCTAGAAGGACATATATTGTGTACTATTAAGTACAGTGACATATAATAAAATTGAAAATAGTTCAAATTAATAGTCTTCATTAAACACCAAATTCATCTTAATTAAAAATTTATCAATTTTCTTCCTGATACCAATTTTGCTCTTCCTCATTCATTTACTTTTTAAATTTTTTTTAAAGATTTTATTTATTTATTTATTTGACAGAGAGAGAGAGAGGGATCACAAGTAGGCAGAGACAAGCGGGGGTGGGGGGGAGCAGGCTCCCTGCTGAGCAGAGAGCCCGATGTAGGGCTTGATCCCAGAACCCTAAGATATGACCTGAGCTGAAGGCAAAGGCTTTAACCCACTGACCCACCCAGGCGCCCCTCTTATTTCCTTTTAAGTGCGAAAGCCTGGTAGACTTGATCTTCTCTATGTTCCTGCTAATGTTTTATGTTTTATATTTTAGACATCTTAATTGCTTCTTCCATCTTTAAGACTATGAACTATTACAAGTTTTCCCTCACCAAAATTAGCCCCAGAAAATTTTATTACAGTAAGGGTATTTTTTTTCCCCATTTCATTTTTTAAATGAAGCAGAAACATCCCAATGAAATTGCTCAAATGCCTTGTTAATGTTAAGTACTTTGTTTATCCACTTTGAGGTTTTGAGTAAATGGTACTGTAATTTAATTTAGCCCTGCTACTTAAAACCAATCTGGGTTGTGATATGGGAAAGAGCTAATTTCAGTCTTAAAGGGTGGGGCATTTGAAAAGGAGATACTCTACATCCATGGTAAGATACCTTACAAAACAGCATAAAATAAACTGCATACAAAATTATGCCCAGGAGAGTCATTCTTTGTCATGTGCAGCACAGTTCGGTTCAGTGAATGTATACCAAGCACCTAGTGTGTGTGTGCCTTGCAGTTTTCCAGATAACAAAGATTCTAGCAGATACAATGAAGATCAAGACACGCTTTTCTGTCCTTAAGGAATGTATGTTACAGTCATATATCCATTTAATTTCATATGGTATAAGTCATAAAAGTAGCATGAGCAACTCGCCATGGAGATACAGTGGAAGTTAACAGGTCATTCTAACCAAGAGGAGCTTAAGAAGACTTCAAAGAGTAAATGATACCGGAACTAAGCCATGAAAGAATAGAGAAGTTAACCTAGTGAGGAATGCCAGACGGGTATCTCGGGCTGTGCATGAAGGCCCACAGCCACGTCCAGATGTGTGTCTCTAACTCGGGCATGTGGCAGAGCCCGGCCTGGGTGGGGATAGAGACGAGAGTGAGTTGTGGGGGCAGAGTGAACTCAAGGTCCTCTGTCCCTCGGATCTAGTCCTCTCTCGGTATTTGTTGTGCAGTGACTGACATCATCATCTACCCAGCCGTGTTCACCAGACACTTAGACGTCATCTCTCATCACCCCTGACAAGAAACTCCTTGCCATTCCTACTGTTTTAACCCCTGTTTCTGAAAGTTCTTTCCATGTCTGCTGCTGCCCCCCTTGTCCAAGCCATCATCTTGTTCATGCCCTGTGGCAGTGGCCTTCTATGTGGGCTCCCCGCCTTCATACTTACATTCTAGTTTCGACAAATCTGGGAGGATGATCTTCTCAAAATGTAGTTCTGTTCACGGGACCACTCCTTGCCTGAAAGCTTCCATTATTTCCCACTGTGGGATAAACAGTGAACTCTAGCCCCATCTTACACCACACTCTCTCATGCCTCTGGCTTCCTTTATTTCTTTAGACGTGTCCCCCACCCTCCTACCGTAGAGACATTGTTTACGCTGTCCTTGTGCCTGCCTAGAAGCCTGGCCTTCATGTACTTTACTCTGCTTTACTCTTTAGATTGCAGCGTTTCACTTGGTTGACCGTTTTCCTGTTTTCCTGAAAGCTGCTAGCTTATGAGGGCAGGGACTATTCTCTCTCTTACTCAAAGCAACATCTCTAGAGTCTGGCCGATGACAGCACAGGGACTGAAAGAATGGTACTCAACAAAGAGATGGTAAATGATTGGTTCTATTTCGTTGAAGGCGTTAATCCAAACTGGAATGAAAACTAAGCCTGAATTAGAACCGTTTCTTTACACTAATTGCTTTGTGGATCGCTTTTGTTTTAATGAAAGTTAACATTCACCCTGCTACCAGGATACGACTGGTCTGTATTTCTGCCCGAAATGGTTGCAGCATGAGTCCTGCATATGAGTGAATGGCTTATTTTCCTTTTATGCTCAATTTAATTTCTTTACCTAGGTCACAGTAGACACACCGACTAGCCCGGTTACCAGTGGACTTCCACTTTTCTTTGTTATAACTGTTACAGCCATCAAGCAGGTAATTTTCTTTTTTACAATTATGCCTGCATTTCAGTCCCATCCGCTTTGAATGTCATTGCCAAAGGTCCTTTTTCATATTTATACAGAGTGGGCAGCATCCTTGATGGACTTAGTTTATAGTTGATTCCTATGGAAAACATACTAAAATGACCATAAGGTACCCTTTTTTCCTCAGTGTTTGTGTTGTGGGGTTGTAACCCTAAAAGAAAGAAGGCAGAAGGTACACCCCAGTCAGAAAATGAGAGGCAAATTTTTAATGTGTATAAATTTTTTTTCAGTGTGGTATATCTTTTTGAAAAATTCCCACCATAGTGAATTTTTTGTTGTTGTTGCCTAAAGCAGAGAACTCAAGAGCACAAGTACTTGGTGTGTGTTGTGTTCCCTGATGCTGTTAAAGTAGGCGGTGGGCAGGGGAGACTTTTATTCTTGTTTTTCATCAATGCTGACGACTTGGAAGTATTTTGACCCTTTTATATGATAGTACCTTTGAAAAATTGCACATGAAATTGAAAGTAGAAAAGGGAAACTAGAGGTAAAGGGTGGACTAGCAACGTTGATCATGTACTGGGACAGTCCATAGGACCTGACTGATGGCAAACATACTTACCAAAGAGCTTTAAAAACTATCCTCAAGAACTTTGAAAATGAAGCTCTGTTTAATGGTATTTTGAACAAGGTTACCTTTCTTCTTGGGGTTATCTGGTCTTCTATCTTGCCTACCAGAAACTGCAAGAATATTTTATCAAGTGTTCGGTTGCTAAATAAAGACTTTTGGAATGTTCTTTCCCTTAGGCTGTTAGGATTATTTTCTTTAACATCATAGAATTGCTGGTTCCAAGAATAGCCTGTGTGGTTTACAAAAGCTCTTACTGATTCATTTTACTCCCTCTACTAGTTCATGTTAGGGCCTCTCTTTCCTCCTTGACATCACAGAAAGTGCCATAGGAAGTGATAGCCTCGCATTGTCATAAAGAGGGACAGAACAGGAATGAATATAGCACTGGAGAAAAAAGCAGAAGGCGATCAAGAGATTTTTTCAAACAGTTACATTTGAAAAGGTACAGACATTATTCTAAAGAAAAAAAGCAGTGTGATGTAAAAAGGAGAAGAGGTCATGCTCAAACAAATGAACATCCTCCTTCCTTAGTTCTTTTGGCTTAAATTTACTTCATACAAAAAACCCAAACTAAAATGAACCATTAGACCTTTCCCTGATTACTTTTAACTCTAAAAAATGAACACCAATTTATGGTTTCCTTTACCACCAAGTCAATGGAGTTTAACTGTTGACTTCCAAAACTTATCATGGATTCTGTGCCAAAAATAATCCTAACTTGCCTTTTCGATTCTCTGTCCCTGGGGAGGAATTAGATTTCCTCAGCGATGATCTGTCCAACAGTCTACTACAGAAGAATATATTTTAAGTGATTAGAGCTGTAAGAAAATAAAACCCAGGAAAAAAATGGTCACATTAAAAAGTAGATAAATTAACGTTAACTTGAATAAGAGCAGAATTAGAAAAATAAATCATAGCCTTTCACATTTGAAGAATATTAAGGTTCTGATGCCTGTGTTTTCATTGATACTTATCTGTAGAATGGAGAAACCTTTCAGCGGTAAAGCTATTTGCCTAAGGGGTATTTTGAAAGCATTTCTTAGTTTTTGCTGTAAAAATGAACAATGTTGTCTCTTTAGCGTTGTGAGTTGAGATTAATACTGTAAGTATAAATATCTGCTGGTGACTCATAGAGGGGGGCTATAGAAATTTATTAACAACTTCATTGCATTATGTGAGCTTGACTGTAGTTATTTTTATTCTAGGGATATGAGGATTGGCTAAGACACAGAGCTGACAATGAAGTCAACAAGAGCACTGTTTACATTATTGAAAATGCAAAACGAGTGAGAAAAGAGAGTGAAAAAATCAAGGTATTTTTGTAGTTCATTTTTTTTATTGTGGTAAAAACACAGCATTTTAAAATATATAATTTAATACATTCATGTTGTTATGCAACCGTCAACACTATCGAGTTCCAGAACATTTTCACCACCCCAAAAGGTAACTCCCATAGGCATTAAGTAGTCATAGCACATTCCTTCCTCTCCCAGGCCCTGGCAACCACTAATCCTCTTTCTGTCTCTATGGATTTACCTATTCTAGATTATTTCATATAAATGGAATCAGACACTATGTGGCCCTTTGTGTCTGCCTTCTCTCATTTAATGGAGGGTTCTCAAGGTCTCTTCTTATTATAGCATATATTAGTAATTACTGCTTTTTATGGCTAAATATTCCATCATATGGTTATACCATCTTTTCTTTATCCATTCATCAGTTGATGGATATTTGGGGGTTTTTCCACCTGTTAGCTATTATGAACATTGCTGGTATGAACATTCATGGTCAAGTTTTTGTTTGAACACCTGTTTTCAAATCCTTGGGGTGTATACTTAGGAGTAGAATCACTACATGATATGGTAGTTCTGTGTTCAACTTTTTCATGAACCACCAAGTTGTTTTCCACAGCAGCTGTGCCATTTTACATTCCACCAGCAATGTATGAGAATTCCAAGATAGTATTATTTTTTACTATCAGCCAAGATATTTTTTAATCCAAATTAATCATTGTTGATTATTACCTAATAAGATCCCCGTCAGTAAGGTTTTAGACCTATCCACATCAAATAATCTTTTTTGTTCCCAACAGATAGTATTTTTATTTATTTATTTATTTATTTATTTATTTATTTATTTGACAGAGAGGGAGAGAGATCACAAATAGGCAGAGAGAGGGGGGAAAGCAGGCTCCCCTGCTGAGCAGAGAGCCCGATGTGGGGCTTGATCCCAGGACGCTGGGATCCTGACCTGAGCCGAAGGCAGAGGCTTTAACCCACTGAGCCACCCAGGCACCCCAACAGATAGTATTTTAATTAATACTAAATTTTACTATTTCAGAGCAGTTTTGGGTTCACAGCAAAATTGAGGAAAGTACAGATTTCACATATACCCTGTTTTCCCACATGTGTACAACTTCCCTCACTATCAGCAAATAGTGGTATTTTTGTTGCAATCAATGAACCTACACTGGCACATCATTATTACCCAAAATCCATAGTCCAAAGTCCATAGTTTTCATTATAGTTCACTCTTGTTCCAAATTCAGTGGCATTAGACAAATGTCTAATGACAAGTATTCACCATTATTAGTATATAGAATCATTTCCTTAACCTAAAAATCCTTTATGTGCTTTGCCTTGTCATCCCTCCGTCTTGTCAACGCCGGGTCACCACTAATCTTTTTACTCTTTCCGTAGTTTTGTTTTTCCATAATATTATACTGTTAGAATCATGTAGAATCATGTATAGCCTTTTCAGATTGGCCTTTTTTTTAATTTATTTATTTGAGAGAGAGAGAGTTTGTGAGCATGAGAGGGGAGGGGGTCAGAGGGAGAAGCAGACTCCCCAGTGAGCAGGGAGCCCGATGTGGGACTCGATCCCGGGACTCTGGGATCATGACCTGAGCCAAAGGCAGTGGCCCAACCAACTGAGCCCACCCAGGAGCCCCAGATTGGCTTCTTTAACTTAACAATATGCATTTAAGTTTATTATGCCATGTCTTTTCATGTCTCAGTGGCTCATTTCTTGATAGCGCTGAATAACATTCCATTGTCTAGATGGACTAGTTTATGTATCTGTTCACTTTCTGAAGCACATCTTGGTTGCTTCCAAGTTGTGGCAATTATGAACAGTGCTGCTATAAACATTTATATGTGAGTTTTTGAATGGACATAAGATTTCAGTTTATTTGAGTAAATATCAAGGAGTGTCCTTAAATTGGATTGTTTGGTAGAAGCATGTTTAATTTTGTAAGACGCTGCCAAGCTATCTCCAGAGAGGCTGTTCGTTTTGCATTCCCATCGGCACCAAATGAGAGTTCCTGTTTCTCCACATCTTGGCCAACATTCGTTGTCAGTGTTTTGGGTTTTGGCAGTTCTAATAGGTGTGTAGTGGTATCTCATTTTTGTTTTTTGGTTTTTTGGCCTTTTTTTTTTAAAGATTTTATTTGTTAATTTCACAGAGAGAGAGATCCCAAGTAGGCAGAGAGGCAGGCAGAGAGAGAGGGGGAAGCAGACTCCCTGCTGAGCAGAGAGCCCGATGCGGGGCTCCATCCCAGGACCCTGAGATCATGACCTGAGCCAAAGGCAGAGGCTTTAACCCACTGAGCCACCCAGGCGCCCCTCTCATTTTTGTTTTAATTTGCATTTCCCTAGCAACATATGGTGTTTAACATCTCTTTATGCATCTTTGACTTCTGAATATCTTCTTTCATGAGGTCGTCCTTTCAAGTCTGTACCCATTGTTTAATCAGAGTGCTCAATTTCTAATTGTTGAGTTTTAAAAGTTTTTTTTTTTTAATATTTTAGGTCACAGTCTGGTATCAGATATCTTTTATAAATATTGTATCCCAGTCTCAAAGTATTATTTTTTAATTTCATTTTGTTATTGTGATCATAAAGCATATAACATTAAACTGACCATCTTAGCCATTTTTTTAAAGTATGATCTCCATTTTATTTTTTTCCTGAGGACAGTGTCTCTCATTGCTTAAGGGCTTAGCTTCTTACATGAGCTGCGGTGGAGGTGGTGGGGTAGCACCCGCCAATCTAAACTGGGGTGGGGGTGGGAGAGTTGGGTTCCTCCATCCTTCGGGAACCAACATCCTGAAGCTTTTCCCTGATGTTCTTCCAGTAGTCTAAAAAGTTTAGGTCTTACATTTATGTCTTTTTATTTTTCTACAATTCTATTTATTTATTTGAGAGAGAGAGAGAGAGCATGAGCAGGGGGAGAGGCAGAGGGAGAGGAAGAAGCAGATTCCCTGCTAAGCAGGGAGCCCTACGTGGGGCTTGATCCCAGGACCCCGAGATCATGACCTGAGCCAAAGGCAGACGCTTAACCGACTAAGCCACCCACGTGCCCCTTATATTTAGGTCTTTAATTCATTTTGAATAATTTTTGTATGTGGTGTAAGGTAAGAGTCGAACCTCATTGTTTGCATGTGGCTATCCAGCTTTCCCAAGGCCGTTTGTTGAAGAGACCGTCCTTTCCCTATTGCACATTCTTGGCGCCTTTGTTTAAAATCATTTGGCCATATATGCAAGGGTTTACTTGTGGGCTCTCTCTTCATTGGTCTATATATTTGTCTTTATGCGAGTACCATACCATCCTAATTACTCTTGCTTAGTAGTATGTTTTGAACTATGGAACGGTGAAGACTCCCCAAGTTTGTTATTTTCTTTTCAAGATTATTTTGGCTATTTGGGGTCCCTTGAGATTCCATATGAATTAAAAGAATGTTTTTCTATGTCTGCAGAAAATGTCATTTGCATATTGGTAGGAATTCCATTGAGTTTGCAGATTGCTTGAATGGTATAGGCATTTAAACAGTCTGACGTCTTCCAGCTCATGAACATGAAATGGCTTTCCATTTATTTTATTATCTTTGATTTCTTTTTAGCAATGCTTTGTAACTTTCAATGTGCAAGTCTTTAAGTTCTTTGGTTAAGTTTATTCCTAAGTATTTTATCTTTTTTAATGCTATTGTAAATAGAGATTCCTTTTTTAATTTCCTTTTTGGATTGGTCATTGTTACTGTATAGGAATGCAACTGATTTTGAGTGTTGATTTTATATCCTGTAACTTTGTTGAATTCATTTATTAATTCTAACAGGTTTTTGTGTGTGTGGAATCTAGGGTTTTTTATGTATAATATTACGTCATCTCCAAACCAGAATAATTTTTACTGCTTTTCCAATTTGGAAGGCATCCACTTGTATGCGTGCGTGTGTGTGTGTGTAATTGCTCTGGCTAGAACTTCCAGTACAATATTGAATAGCCATGCTGGGAGTGGATATCCTTGCTTTGTTCTTGATACTAGAGGAAAAGCTTTCACTCTTTCCCCACTGAGTATGATATTAGCTGTGGGCTTTTCATATATGGCTTTTATTATGTTGAGGTCATTTTTTTTTCTCTTTGTAGTTCATTGAGTGTTTTTATCATGAAAGAGTATTAAATTATACCAAATGCTTTTTCTGCATTGATTGAGATGATTATATAGCTTTAGTCTGTTGTTGTTATGTGTTGCATTACACTGACTTTTGTGTATATCCTTTCATTCCCAAGGATACATCCCATTTGGTCATGGTGTGTGATCATTTTAATGTGCTGTTGGATTTGGTTGGGTAGTATTTGTTCAGGATTTTTTTCATCAATATTCATTGAAGATACTGATCTCTAGTCTTCTTTTATACTGTCTTTTCCTGGTAAAATTATATCAGTTATTCTGGCCTTATAGAACAAGTTTGAGAGTGTTCCCTCCTCTTTGATTCTTCAGAAAAGTTTGAGAAAAATTGATGTTGTTCTTTAAGTGTTTGGCATAATTCTCCTGTGAGGTCATTTAGCCCTGTGTTTTCTTCTTAGGGAAGTTTTCTTTTTTCTTTTTTTAAGATTTTTTTTTTAGTTTATTTATTTGACAGAGAGAGAGAGATCACAAGTAGGCAGAGAGGCAGACAGAGAGAGAGGGGGAAGCAGGCTCCCCGCAGAGCAGAGAGCCTGATGTGGGGCTCGATCCTAGCACCCTGAGATCATGACCTGAGCTGAAGGAAGAGGTTTTAACCCAGAGCCACCCAGGCACCCCATTGCCCCATTGGGCAATTCCTGCTTCAATCTCCCCGCTATCTTTGGGTCTGTTAAGATTTTTTATATCTTCATGATTCAGTTTTGGCAGGTTGTATGTTTCTAGGTGTTTATCCATTTATTCTAAGTTATCCTATTGGTTGGCATATAGTTGTTTGTAGTAGTCTCTTATAATCTTTTATTTCTGTGGCGTCAGATGTAGTGTCTTTTTTAAATATTTGAGGCTTTCTTTTTTTCTTAGTCTGTCTAAGGGTGTGTTCATTTTATTGATCTTCCAAGATAATTACTTTTAAAAGAATATTTCTATGTGAATATGGATTAAAATATGAAAAGTAGTAGCAATCAAATTCTCCAAAATAGGAAGAAGATGGGTGGAACAGAAAGAGAAGAGGGCAAGTGAAAATACTATTCCAGAATGATTTCAGAGTTGTGATAAGAATTCATTAAAAATGATACTCTCCTCCCTGTACTTTTATCAAGTATTATCAGTGCTGAATTATTTATTAAATACTGGGAATTGTTGGACATAAGTTCTCCATATTCACAGCGATAGGTAAATTGTCTTGCATCTTCTTTTAGTAATAATGGGGAAAAGGATACAGAGTGAGAGAGTTACCTGAGATTGATATAGAATGTCTTTCTATCACCCTTTTTTCTTTTCTACATTCTCTGCATCCCATAGGGGAAGACCCTCAACTAGAGAGGTTAGGATCTGATGTTGCCAAACCCATCTTAGAAACTCAACTTTGTTGTTCAGCATAAGGACCAAATGCAGCCTAAATGATTCATAGCATTAAATATGTTGCTCCCAGAGCACTAAGTAAAATTGTGAAGCAAGTAAACGTTTCCCACATCTGTTCCTTTCTCTTGTATCCTCTTTCTGATTTTGCTGTCACCCCCACCCTCGTAGAAAGACCCTCCCCCCATCTTCCACCTTTAGTTCATCAGGCTTCTTTGCCTTTAGGCTGATCTCAACCAGGTATAATCTTAATTAAATCAGTTGATGCTATTGTGTGAAATGCTGTTTGATTTGGCCCTTTCTGGAATATTTGTGTGTGGCAAGAAATGCCTGTAAACTAAAAGTATCTAAATGTTTGATTGCTTGCCTGGGGAAGTGGGTAGACTGTTGTTGAGTAAGAGAGTAACTTGGTGTGTATCCTCGGTGCAGTGGAAATTTTTTGAAGGGTTTCAAAGCCAGGGAGTGACTTGCAGGAGAGGATAAGAGCCTATATTAGGATGACAGTAGTAGAGATGACAATAATAAAAATAGTAGCTAACATTTATGTATAACATATATATGCCAGGCATTGCC
The DNA here is from genome assembly GCA_028533885.1 of Nasua narica. Taxonomy (NCBI): domain Eukaryota; kingdom Metazoa; phylum Chordata; class Mammalia; order Carnivora; family Procyonidae; genus Nasua; species Nasua narica. The sequence continues at coordinate 91,819,995 of CM052801.1, read as the reverse complement.
TTTCCCATTATATTAACTGATTTAATCCTTACTTTATAACAGTCCTATGAAGTAAGTACTTTTGATTATTCCCTCTTTACAAATGATAAAATTGAGGCACAGGGAGATTAAGAAACTTGTCCGTAGTGCTCGCTTAGACAGCACATATACTAAGAAACTTGTCCATGACGAGTAAGGGGAGAACCTGGGATTTGAAACAAGTTTAGATTATGAGTTCTGCTCGTAGCCACAACTTTGTATCACCTGTCTCACGATTAAGATAAATGGATATATTCAGGGTATTTTTTCGAGGTAGAATCATCAGGACTTAGTGATGTACTGGGTGCAGGGAGGGAGAAAAAGAGCCAAAAAGAATAAAGATAGCCTTTTTGGTTTTGGCCTGAGCAACTGGCTGAATTAAACTGAGCTATTGAACAAAATGCTGCTTATTAAATACGATGGAGAAGGCTGGGAGAAGAATAGGTTCAGTGACAGATGTGGGAGTGAAAGGAAAATCCAAAATTCCATTTTAGCCATGTTCATTTTGAGATACCTGTGAGACATCCAGATGGAATCGTCAAGCCCGGACCTTAGAGATGTTTGAGCTGGCAATTGAAATTTGGATATCGGCAGCATGTAGATGGCACATGAAGCTATGGGACTGGATCCTAGAGCCCTAGAATATAGAAAAGAGAGCCGACAAAGAGGACTTGAGGAATTCCAAGGTAAAAGCATGGTTCTTCGTAAGGAAGAGAATATGGATTTTGGTATTGGAGAAACTAGAAGAGTTTCTTCAGGTCTAGTTTCTCAGGTTTTCTGATTATTTCCTTTTTTGTATCCAGTCTGCGGATAAACCCATGGAAGGACGTCTTTTTTTCTTTTCTAACCCTCCCTTTTGTCTTTTTTATAGTTTCCATCTCTGCCCAAATTCCTCATCTGCTCATGTATGTTGTCTGCTTTTTCCACAAAATACTTTAATATCTTACTCATAGCTATTTTTATTTTTACATGCCTATTTTATAATCTAAAATCTCAACATTTCCGGGACTGGTCCTGTGCTGACTCCTTTATATCTTGATGTTAGGTCATTTTGGTTTTGTGCTCTATGTATCTTGTGTGGTTTTTGGGTTTTTTTTTGAATTTTGGATATTGTATGTAAAACAATGCTAGAGACCAAGGTAAATAGTATTTATGATCTGAAATGGGCACACCTCTCCTGTCAGCCCATGAATGTAAAGGTTCAGTCAGTCTAGGGGGAGTCGAGCTGCCTTTGGTGTTTGTTATGGCCATAGCTGCTTTCAGTGCCCCACTGGAAATTCCAGTTGTGGGAGTGCTTGGTGTAGGGCCTGGGGGGCCAGAGGGCCTTGCTCAGTACCCCTGTTCCTCTCCCGGGGGTAGATTGCTGTTTCTTACTGTTATTCATATTGCAAGGCTCCTGGGAGGAACTGCAGGAGCAGGAAATGGAGCAGGATTTCTTGGTTCTCCTGCTCCAGTCTCAGCATTAAGCAGGGCGCGTGTGCCTTTGCCCCACTACTGAATACCTCGTCTCAGTACGCCCACCTCTCCTCCAATGGCAGTTGAACTTCGCCTTTTATTAGTGCAAGGACCCCAGGAGCCGTGAGTTTTCTGCCCCATCCCCAGAAGCAGATGGTGTTTATTCTGTGTCTCCTCTAGCAGTGGTGACATTTTCCTGAGACCAGGCCAGTGAGGGTTTTTCTTGCCTTTCTCCTAGACATAGATGGTTTTTGCCTCGAGCGAGAGGAAGGTCCACGATCCTGGCATGTTTTGCCCCTGTCTCTCCACAGCGGTCAGGCATCACCGGCAGGCCTGTACCAGTGAGGGCAGGCTCCTGTAGGTCTCCTGCCCTCGTGTTGTCTCCCCAGCGCCCAGTGGGTGCCAATAAAGAAGGACTGATGAGTGGTTATGATCTCTTTTCTCTCACGTTTACAGATTTCAGACTGTCACATTAGCTCCCACCAAGCCTTTAAGAATTGGTTCAAAATCTAATTGTTTCCTTCTTCTGCCCTTTTATGGCAGTCATCTCTTGCTCCTGTGCCTTGTCAGTTGTGAAGCAGTTCATTTCTCCTGTCTCTCCTCAGAGGGACTTTTTCGCCCTTTGAAATTCAGTTCACTTGGTTGCCTCGCAACCTCAGCTCTCTGATGAACTAAAAAAACACGTAATTTTGTAGATTAGCTTTTTCTAATACTTAAATGGTGATGTTCTCTTACTGCTTTTAACATTGCTACGTGGAAACAGCCCACGTTGAATGTCTCAGTGGACCGTGTCGTTCCCTTTCTTTAAAAACCCCTTCCCACTCCCCCCTTGCCTTAGGGTAAGGCCCGACCTCCTGAGCTCGGCCTGCCAGCCCTCTGAGATCTGCCCTCTGGCCATCTCACCAGCCTCAGCTTACACTTCAGGTACAGACATATTTGTTCATAGCTGAGCAAATCATACGTGTTGTAGAAAAGATTGTGTGTGGTTTTCATGTATCATTGCCTAAGAATCATCTTCCCTCCTTTAATGAGTGCTTCCTGCTTTTAAGATGATTTAGGGTTTTGTTTGTTATTTCTCTTCTGTGGATTTAATCATAGGTTGTGGGTTTATGTAATCAACATAAGTGTTTATGTAAGTGAGGAATGAAAGATCCAACAAAATATTATTTACAAATTAGTTCAGGTATTGATGCTGTTGCTCTTGGCTGCTGATTAAGATTGGCGAGAAAATAAAATTATTCCTGAATAGGTCTTGAAATCCTCACCTTTCTCGGCCACATCATGTAGCAAATAGGAGACAGGTGTTTGTCATTTCTTCAGCATTTCACCATCCGTGTGTCCAGGTTGGTGTGCGAGGTATGGACTCCCTCCCACAGTGCGTTGTCTTCTGCCACAAGCAGCTTCCTTCCTTTATCTGAGGTGCCGTACAAAATTTTCTCCGTGTGCCGCAGGATGAAAAGTTTGGGAAACACTGAACTCTGGACGATTTCTTATATCCTTCCCTAAAACTGTGAGGACTCTTCATAGGTTGGGCGTGAAGTAGTTGCTGTGTATTTGTAATAATTATCAATGGTGAATATGTGCCAGGTACTCTGCTAACCACTTTACCAGTGTCCTCGTTTCATGCTCAAACCAATCCTGTGAGGGAGTTCTAATCACCTGAGGCATTCCCTTGAGCTCATGTGGTGAAGTGGCAGAGCTGGGCCACAAAGTCAGGTTACAAAGTCCTACCTTCTGGGTGCCTGCATGGCTCAATGGGTGAAGTGTCTGACTCTTGATTTTGGTTCAGGTCATGATCTCTGGGTCGTGAGATCGAGCCCCACGTTGGGCTCGTGCTGAGCACGGAATCTGTGTGTCCCCTTCCTTCTGCTCCTCCTCCCACTCGCTCTCTCACTCTCTCTCTCTCTCAAATACATAAATAAAATCTTTAAGAAAAAGTTCTACCTTTTAACCATTATGACTTATTCCCTACATTTTAAATTATCTTCACTAGAAATGGTCCATGATTTCTTCTCATGTTTTTCCTATACTTGCGCTTTGGGTACTTGCTGAGAGGAAATCATTTCCCATGGCTATATTAATGGAGTCTTCTGATAGCAGATGAATTATTGGAAAGTGGCCTATTTGAAAATTATTTTCTTGTCAGATGTTATGAAAAGTAGATGCCTCTTCAATTGGCTAAGTTTTTCCGAGCACTGAAGAAGGGACTAGCACCCAACAGTAACAGCTGTTATTAGCACAGGGAAGGCAAAGCATGTTGAAATACACACGATGCGGAGTAGGCCAGTGGCTGCCCAGTGTTCAGGAAGTGCTCAGGTTGAGCCACGCATATTTTCAGGATTGATTCATGAACTGACAGTGGTCAATGTCTTATTGAACAGCAGTGCCAAAAAACGTCAGAGACCAGACGACTCCCAGAGTACTGAAGTTGTTTCTTTGAAAGTAAAGTTTGCTAGTAAGGTAATCTGGTGGCATCAGTCGGTCCTTGTGACCTTGCAGAGGATTCTGATTGTTGAATAATATTCTTTCATCATCTTTCACACGGCATGGGATGCTGAGACACTCCCAAGGAGCAGGAACGGTCTCTTGCTACTGTTTTGGCTTCAGTTTGAGGTTTAATGAATGCTCTGTTTGGAATTAAGAATATTTGTATTTTTCTCTTTCTGCTAGGTTGGCGACGTAGTAGAAGTACAGGCAGATGAAACCTTCCCCTGTGATCTCATTCTTCTCTCATCCTGCACTAGTGATGGAACCTGTTACGTTACTACAGCCAGTCTTGATGGGGAATCCAATTGCAAGGTAATGGAAAGGATACCTTGCCTGAACATCTCGAGCTCGGGGTAGTTAATCATACAGTCCTGCTTCCCATTGCTCTCAGTCTTTTATCTTGTTTTTTCCCATTTGCACAAGTTTTGTATTTGGAGGCAGCTTTTATATACTTGTGTTTGAACGTTTAAGCAGTTACTCAGCTTAGGGAAAAGTGTGATATTTGGCGAGTCAAATCCATGCCCCAAGTAAAAGCCACCACATTTTCTGTAGCCCTGTTTGCATTTGATATTGACATACGCCATTTGATGTTTTCTTTTGGCTTTTTAAAATGAATGTCATTATAGACTTAAACTATGTAACTATAAAAGTAACACCATGTATTCTAATCATCGATCTGTTTTTATTTGAAAAGTGAAGATTTTCTTTAAAAATGTTTATTCATGGCATACAGAAACCCTATCTTAGAGTAGTTTGGTTGCTTTTTAAAAAAATACCTTAGGGTTTTGTTTGGCAAATGTTTGTTCATTGCAGCTAGGAAGAATTAGAAACGAGCTAAAGTAAGTTTGCTCAAATTGGAGGATAACTTACTTCCTCGGTACTTTCTGGCAATCAGTTCTTGGCCATCGTACAGAGCTCCCCAGGGTATGAAGGTGTACCCTCTATATGCTGCATTTAAGGAAGGGCACTGATGTGCTCACCTCTGTGTATATCCTTGAGGGCTTTTCTCTGGTTGTTTTTTCCATCTGGAGTCAAGAACCAGGACTTAGTATGTGAAACAGAAACTGAAATGTCTGTCAGATGACTAATTCTGTACTTCAAGGGCATGGCGATGAACTCGTGCAATTAAACTGTTCAAAAACAAATTTAAATTTGAGGAAATGTAAGGATAAAAATCAAGAAATCCACCTAAAGATGCCCTAATGGAGGAAAAAGTTGTTTAGAGGAAGGAAACTTTTAAGTGATTTTTTTTCAGTTAAGTTCATCCGATCAAATCAGCTAAAAAGTACATAGGTTTTCAAAATCAGGGGAGAGTTTTAAATAGAACTCAGTCAGTTCCGTAACATTCCCAGAAGACTGTGCAACAGCTTTCCCTTCTGCGTAAGTGGTACAGTCTTGGGGTCTGTGTTAGCCCTCCTTTGATGATTTATAAATGGGTTTATTGGAGCCTGCCTTGAGTTCTGGGTAAATCAAGTGCATAATATAGTCTAGTAAAATATGCCAACTATCTGACTAAAGCAAAGCACATCATATCACTGTTCTTCCTATGAAATGTAGCTTCTTTGAGCATTTTCAAGATCATTAATTAAGCTATTTTTGTAGAACTATTAATGAATTTTCTTTCATTCTATTGGCAAAATGTTAGCTTTATGACCTAAAGGGTTATTTATTTTCAGTCCATATGTATGCATTGATAACATGATACTCTATGGTGAGCAAAAATAACAGGGCTCAGTTCTATAAATAGGAGGAAAAGTAAATGGATTAAGTTTTTCACTGGATTTTCAGTTAAGGATATGTATGCTACAAATGGAATTCTCTCTGCTGTCACTATCAGGAAAAGCTTTTAGTTTTTTCATTATCTTTTAAATCCCTTTGCAGCAGGGTTATCTTTCTTATTATTTGCAATATATATGAAGAATCATACCATAAAATTTAGTTAGTGGGAAATGTGCATCAATATTTGTATTATTCTGCCAAAGCCTCTTACTAAAACATACTGTGTTGCTGGAATAAGGTGGGTGTATGATTATGAAAAGAATCTCTTTTTCTTGGTTTTGCTTTTTCTTCTGCTTTTTTCGTCTAGACACATTATGCAGTACGGGATACCATTGCACTATGTACAGCCGAGTCCATTGATACCCTCCGAGCAGCCATTGAATGTGAGCAGCCTCAGCCTGACCTCTACAAGTAAGAATCAGCTGGCTGTGTTCTGCAGCTGTCCCGTCGCCTGTTGACTGTGCTGCTCTTTGCCACCAGTATTGGAAAGAAACACCCACCCCTTCCCAGCCCTCCTTCGTTCATGTTTTTACGAGCTGTTCTTTCCTTCTGGCAGGGAAATGAATCAAATCAGCCTTGTTCACTACCAGCCTAAGATAAATCGCTGTGGGCCCAGACACCTTACTTGTGATTTTTCTTTTATTTTTGTTATTTGTAAACACGACCATCTATCGAATTTTAAGATGATGTTATCCCGTAAGGCTGCTCTATCAGATTCATGCATTAATCAGAGTTAATTAAAACAAAAATAAACCACTGGATATGTCATCCAACATTAAAGAGAGGAAGGGGATATGGGACCACGCACTATCCTTTTCTATGAGGGATATGCCAAACTGAGTATTGCAGATAGGCTGCTTTTTGCCTGCAGTGAACAGTTGAGGGAGCCATGAAATGGTGTGATTTCCTCTATTTTACTATACTTGGGCTTTCTGGAGTAGATTTGCTGATTGACAGTCATTGTAGGTTCTCAAAAATCTGGCATTTGATTTTTAAGACTAGTTTGGTTGATTAGAGCATGCTGTTAATGAGGGTAGAGTAACAAGTTTTATCCCCACGTGGGCCAGTTAATCTCATTCTAGTCCCTCTCACAGAAGGCATCAATTCCCTGTGCCAGGCATCTTGTAAGGAATTCTGTTGGTCAAAATGGGGGGGGAGGGGTCAAATGGTTGGATGTGGCTTAACACCAACGCACAGTAGTGGAAAAACAGAGTATTCATCCTACTACAAGAACAATGCCTTCCCTTCTTTCCATCATGCCTTCTTTCCTCTTTCCTTTATTCTGTATCCGCCCTGAGAGTAAGAACTGGGATCATAAAACAAAACAGCTGTTCCCTGCCTTCAGGGAGCCCAGAGTTTGCAAGGCAGATAAGTATTTAGTAAAGCTAGGCCTACAGTACAGTGACATAATAGAATGGAGTGAAAGGCCCATGGAATCACAGAAGGAGTGGCTGATTCTGCCTGTGTTAGAGACCAGGATACATTCTTTTATGTTTATATGGCAACTCCTAAATTTTTCAGTTACCTTAAATACGAAGGAGAATTTTAGGGCAGGGAAGGTTATTCCTGATTTCTCTAGACTAGATTGAGTGCCCTTGCTTTGTGACTACAACACTTGTGCTTCCACCACCCAAGTGGTGGTCATTTACATTGTAATTGCCTGTTAACTTGTCTGTCTGTAGTGGGAGACACATGTCCTTCTGGCTTCCTAGTGTGTCTCCAGCACCTGCCACAGCACTGGCTCATTTTAACACGTGGTGAATTAATGAGGAGACCGTCATACTTTGTGTATATAGTAATCACAGTTTACTTTTTCTGAAAAACAATGATGACGCAAATTATAAAATACCCATAACTCTCTTGTTAAGGAGAGTTAGGCCGCCTTATCCCATTTTTTGAGAAGTGCAGATTATCGTGTGCCTAGCTGTGTTAAGTGAGCAGATCAAGCTCAGTATTGAGATCAGCTGAAGGACACAGATTGGAAATTTCCAAGATGGTCATCAGATGTTTGCCTTCTAAGACTCATGCAGTGGTTCTCAAAGGGTGATCTTGGGCGGGCACAGCATCACCTAGGAACTTGTCAGAAATGCAGATTCTCACCTGAATCCAAAGCTTGGGGATGGGGCCCTAAAGTGCCCAGTTTAATAAGCACACCAGTGAGTCTGATGCACGCACAAGTGAAAGAGCCACTGAACTAAGGAGTTTAAGTTGTGTGAGCACCAGAAACCTCTCATCACATGAATCTAAAATAGAGGTTAATTATTTGTGGAACGTATAAACGAGCGGGGGTGTTCTGTGCACGCACAGTGCCAAGTAGAGTTTGAGAATCGATTTTGAATCTTGGTGTTCTTATAACCCATACTATTTTGTTTTAAATTATATGAAAATGTTACACATCGTGTTGGTTCAGCATTACTTTTTTTTCCAGAAATATAATAGGTTTTTGTAGTTCATTCAGTCTTATCTCTTTTGTATTATCTGTATCTGGATTCATTCCCATTTACGTGGCATATAGATCTTTACCTTGATATAGAAGACACACATTTGCCATTATGTTCTTTTTGCAGGTTTGTTGGGCGAATCAATATCTATAGTAATAGTCTTGAGGCGGTTGCCAGGTTAGTTTGTTGTTCCTTTAATCTGTCCTTTTCGGGAGGAGGTGGGTATATTTCTCCTTAAGGCCCCTTAAAATACCCAAGTACTTTTCTTTATAGAAAACCTGTATAGGTGAATAAACCCGGATTAACTAGCTGGCATCCCAGGAGGCGGGTGGTGTGGCAAGTGATGCTGAGGGTGTCCGAAATCGCAGAACTCCAGGCCCTTGGAGGCCCACATCCGTTCTGGACGCTGTGCTTTCTGTTCTTGGTTGTGCAGTGGCAGCCTGTATTGGGGGCACACCTGGAGAGTGGTGGGTAAGGGAGAGTGATGAGGGATAAGGCAGTAGATAAAAAGCTGAGAGAATTACCTGGACTGAAGCAAAATGAAAGGCTAATCATTTATAATGAAGCAATTCATATAAAAAGGGATGTTTTCTTCCCTCTCCTATCTTCCAGTTAATTACCTCGATTTTTCCACTTGGCCTTTATAGCCATGCTCAAAAGGAATTTAAACGCCAGGCACCCAATGATTGCCCCAAAGGCGGGTTTTCTCTCTAAATATGTCAGTGTGTCTTTCCCACCTTGATGGCTGTTTTCCCGGTCTTTTGTCACCTTTCCTTTCTGTTTCTTGCTGTCTGCTGCTCTCTACTGTTCTTGCTGTCTGTGACTCAGAATCCTTTTATCTCTGTGCACCACTTTACCTCTGTGTGTTGCTGGCTACTCTTATGCTATGCTTCCACCTGTGCTGTACCCTCAAGGAAGTTCAGAGGGAAAGATCTTTCAGCTCATCCGGGGCAGTAAGCAAGTAATAGAAGTGGAAAGATACATTCTGAACCCCTTGGAGATAGATGTGTGTTACGGCAAAATATGTCCCCAGAGTTGATGATGCTATATTTATTGGGCTGTTTGGATAAGCTGTGTTCATTTTTCATCTAGGTCTCTGGGACCTGAAAATCTCTTGTTGAAAGGAGCGACACTAAAAAATACCAAGAAGATATATGGTGAACAATTTTTAAGATCTCCTTATCAGAAATATGCTTTGTAAAGTCCATGCATAAATAGTGCATGTTACAAATTGGACATTGCAGATAATTGCCACTCAGTCTAAGCCTATTTTTAGGTGTTAGGAATTTATAAGATAGTAAATAAGCCAACTCTAAATATGACAAATAAACTATGTAGAATTAAAATTATAAATGATATGTCAACTGGTCACTAGACTAAGGTTAAGAATGCCTACTTTTACAGATGGGAAAAATGGATAGATCCAGCTTGGTGGGGAGTTGGCTGGCAGTCATACTTGTGGCCTAGTTTTCATTGTATTCTTTTATTCCTTAGGAGTTGCTGTTTACACTGGGATGGAAACCAAAATGGCTTTGAACTACCAAGGGAAATCTCAGAAGCGTTCTGCTGTTGAAAAGTTAGTGTGCGCCACTATCTCTTCAGTAGTGATTGAACTACGATATAGTTACTTTTCAGTGGCTCCAAATAGTAGCCATAAGAAAAAAACAACATCAGTTATAATAGCAGCTACCACACTGAGCACTTTTTATGTTCCAGAATTGTGCTCAGTGATTTGTGTGTCTGATTTCGTTTAATCCTCTGAGCAGCTCCGTGGAGTAACTCCTATTAGCCTGTCTGCCTTGCAGATGATGAAATGGTCTCCGAGATGGGTGACTTACCTAAGCTCATGTAGCTGTTCAAGGGCAAAGTCTAGTTGAATTAGAATTTTGTTCCCCTTTGCTGCTGGATAGCAGTTGGGGTTCCTCTAGTTGCTGTATGTAATGAAGTTCTATGACGTAGATAAAAGTCTCCTGCTAGAGCTTCAAGCCAGTTGCTACAGCATGGAGCTCACACTGTCGTTGCCCTGGATACCCCGTGGATCAGTGGCACCCTCTTACCCTACTTGCAGATTAAAAGAATCCACACTAAGTTTGAGGATTTCACATTGGCTCCCCCACCCTCTACTGCAAACTCAGGATTTAGGGAAATGGAAACAACCTACTCTTTCCGTAAGGGTTGAGTAGGTACTGTCTATGCATGTGTGTCTCCTGTCACTTTACAGGATCCTTTTTTTCTTTTTAAAGTGTGTTAAGCTAGTCAGCCACTGCACTTCAGGGAGCATTGGTGAACAACAAACAGGTCAGGAGGTCAGGGCTGGTTTTTCCACTTTACCAGCTGAGAATAAGTCTTATACATTGACCACGGTGGTTACACATTGTCCACAGGAGAAGCTTTATGAAACGGAGTGGTTTAATTTTTAGTTGGTTGAGATCTTAATTATATAGTTTTAAAATCCATAATATTTTATTTTTCAGATCCATTAATGCCTTCCTGATTGTGTATTTATTTCTCTTACTGACCAAAGCTGCAGTATGCACTACTCTAAAGTATGTTTGGCAAAGTACCCCATATAACGATGAACCCTGGTATAACCAAAAGACTCAGAAAGAGCGGGAAACTTTGAAGGTAATCGATTTTATGCTGAAACTTTTAACTCTTGCTAAAAATTTTAACTCTAGCCCTTTGTGACCAAGACACCCTTTATTGAAATGTTGTTCAGATAATGATACCTTTGTTAGCTTCCGAGTTTTCTCAGGTGAAATGGTAGCCTGAAGCTATTAGAAGTTTTATAGGATTTTTTTTTTACTTTAGGCATCTGTGCTTATTTTTAGCTCTTTAGTTAAAGAGTTTTAAACAGCTGATCCAGAATCTCTGCCATGTGACTATATGTGAGCTTGTGATATGTCACGATAGGAACACAGAAATCTTGATCCTACAGCCACACTGGGAAGAAGGCAGAGAATTTAAGGAAGTGAAAAAGTGTTAAGACAAAAGGTACATTTACTGAAGTTATAATGATAAAATTGAGGGTGTTTTTAAATGTTGTTTTCACATACTGTGGTAAGAACTTTGGCCAGCGGGATAGTATCATTAGGAAGTTTCTTTATAGCAACAGCAGTGCTTTCAGCATTAAAATAAAAAGATAGTAAGTTGACTGGTTCTTTATTTTGTACTTGTTTGCTAGAACTGTGTATCTAATCAGCACAAACTATTTCTTTCTCGTAGGTTTTGAAAATGTTCACTGACTTCCTGTCATTTATGGTTCTATTCAACTTTATCATTCCTGTATCCATGTATGTCACGGTAGAAATGCAGAAATTCTTGGGCTCCTTCTTCATTTCATGGGATAAGGACTTTTATGATGAAGAAATTAATGAAGGAGCCCTGGTTAACACGTCAGACCTTAATGAAGAACTTGGTCAGGTTAGAATGTATTTTTACTTAAAATAAGTTCATATATTGAAAATACATGTTCTTATACTCTGGCTTACCAATGTATGTGACCATTTCACGTTGGGAAATGTGATTCAAATATTCCTTTATACAGGCATATAAAAAAGACAAGCAGTGTTTTCATACCTGTAGCATTCATTATATCATTGGCTTTCTTAAAAAAGATTTTATTTATCTGACAGAGAGAGACACAGCGAGAGAGGGAACACAAGCAGGGGGATTGGGAGAGGGAGAAGCAGGCTTCCCACTGAGCTAGGAGCCCAATGTGAGACTCAATCCCAGGACCCTGGGGTCATGACCTGAGCCGAAGGCAGATGCTCAACCGACAGAGCCACCCAGGCGCCCCTATTATTGGCATTTTTTTTTTTAAGATTTTATTTATTTACTTGACACAGAGAGAGAGAGATCACAAGCAGGCAGAGAGGCAGGCAGAGAGAGAGGGGGAAGCAGGCTCCCTGCTGAGCAGAGAGCCCGATGCGGGGCTCGATCCCAGGACCCTGAGATCATGACCTGAGCTGAAGGCAGAGGCTTTAACCCACTGAGCCATCCAGGCGCCCCTATTATTGGCATTTTTGAGGAGTATTCCACTTTATATATTAAATGTGAATGTGACGGAAAATTTCTCACTTGGTGATGTTAGATTATGGGCTGTTGCTCTGGAGCAGACACATGTAGTTGGTCCTCATTACTGTCTGTTACCGGTTGGGGGTAGACTCTGGGGTAGGCAGTAAAGCTGTTTTATGACTGTGTTTTGTTCCATAAGCAACATTGACCAGAGTTGTCCTGTTGACATTGTCTTGTACATTTCTGATCAGACGGAATGCATTCCTAGCAAGCAGAGTTGTTAGTTCCAGGGCAGGAATTTAAATGAAGTCAAAATGTGAGGGCATGTGCTCCTCAAAATGCTTCGTGCTTCGCATACCGGTGCGGCCCGGGCTGTGGCCTCGTTTCTAAGCCAGGTGCGTTGGCTTCCCAGTGTGGTGCAGTCTAGCTGTAATTCTTCAAATGGGGACTTCGGAGGTGCTTTTCTCATCAGTATTGAGGAAGTTTTTCCCTTTGTCGGAATTCACTGTGTGTCACGTAGTGATCTTCACAGGCTGGGGGAATTTTTTGGCTTTCATTTAACTCTCATGATATTTAGAATGTCAAGGCTGTGGAAATGTCATTTCTATGACTGGGAAATGCAAATTCAGTTAATGGAACTGTGCGGCTGGAACAGGGCCTCACACTTCGTTTAAATGGTGCCAAGTTGCATCTGCACCTCAAAACCCTCCGCCTGAATTCAGCCCCCCACTGCCCCCGCAGTTCTTCACCCAGCCTCGCCTAACCCAAAGTACCATCTTAACAACTACAGTCACAAGGGGGAAAGGACACTCCAGATATCAGTTTTGTTGAGAGCTGACAAGATGACTCCAGGATCCCAGACTGTGGAATCTGCATCCCACAGAGATACTGAGTCACTAAGGATAGAACAAGAAATGAACGAACAAATGCTTTTTTCCCTTAGATATTGTTCCCAGAAGATTCTTTTGAAGGTGACTTCAGCTGCCACAGCTGACCTTACTTAGCCTTTGTAAACCAGAAGTTTTCATCCAGGAACAGAGCTGCCTGAATAGAACTGCTCTAGTCCCAATAAAAAGCATCAGTTACAGCATTATTGCATGAAAAAAAAATTGAGTTACAAGCCACCTCTGGTGAACTTTCCCTCTCTGACAGGTGATTTAGGTGAGTGATCAATCCACCTCTTCTAGATCCGGAGCCTGGCTCTGTGGATTCCCCTACCCAAGGGTAAATGTGGCGATGGCCCCAGGACAGTGCAAATAGAGCAGCCTTCATGCCGCGTGTGACTTCTAACGCTGTCTAGAGACAGGCAGGATATTCAAGGCAGGTGCCACTGAGTGAGATTCTTACATCTTCCAGATCCCCACCTCAGCAGATTCCATATTACCTAGTAGAATGTAATCTTACTCCTGTCATTCCCGCTGTATTCACACTGCAAAAAGCCAAGTAGAGCTTTGGGTAATGATCTGGTAAATTTGATCAGTGAAAAGAGAGTACAGCTTTCATTTCAGCTACCACTTCTTTCCCTACCAAAACCTGCCTTTCTGGGTATGACTGTCATTTAGTCAAATCACTGAGTTAATAGCTAGACTACCACTTTAATTTATATGGTATAAAAACAACTTGCCTTCATTATCAGCTTATATATGTGGAAACTACCTGAATGAAAATGCAAAGAAGTCTTGAAATAGTTTCCTAGGCCATTTACTATTCAATGGACAAGTACACACAAAATTGAGTGTAACCAGTTTCCTCCTTGATGAGTCATAATTTCAGATCTGTATGACTTTTTATGTTATAAAAAGCAGTGTCAATTAGGTCTCATCGATAGCATTGCAAATACTTGCTTAATCTCTTTTAAAATGACCCACAGTGAGGGGCGCCTAGGCAGCTCAGTCAATTGAACTCTTGGTCTTGGCTCAGGTCTTGATCTCGGGGGCTTGGGTTTGGGCCCCGCCTTGGGCTCCGTGCTGGCCATGGAGCCTGCTTTAAAATATTTCAAAAATCTTTCAAAAAATGGGAAGATATATTTAGGACAGTGTTTGACTTGAGAAACAAAAAGAAGTAGGGGCAGCTGGGTGGCACAGTCGGTTAAGCAACCAACTCTTGGTTTCAGCTCAGGTCATGAACTCCAGGTTGTGAGATGCAGCCCCAAATCCGGCTCTGGGCCCAGTGTGGAGTCTGCTTGAGATTCTCTTTCCCTCGCCCTCTGCCCCTTCCGCTCGTGTGCACGCTCATGAGCTTGCTCTTTCTCTCCCTCTAAAATAAATAAATCTTTTTAAAAAGGAAGTAAAGGAAGTAAACTGTTTAGTTGGAAAAGAATGGAGTCTTTTATGATCAGGCATCAGTCTTTTAGGCAACCAAATGGTTTCAACCCATCTTGAAAATATTTCGGGGTAGCCTCCTGCTTTATAGCCCCTTCAGGTCTTGCAGCTATGCCTAATGGTGTATCTGGGTATATACTCTGATCCCAGTAATTCAATCCCGCTGTTATGTATTCAACATATACTATATATTGAGAATATGTTGGTGGTACTGAGGTTACTATTACAAAGTATACACGAAACCCTCAAATTGTTCACCATTCAGTTAAGGAAATGTACATATCATACCTAATTATAGCAATGTGATCATAATTGATCAGAAAAAATAGGGCATGTGAGATGATTGAAAGAGTCCAGTACTGTGTGATTTTGGTCAACAACAATGACTATTAGCATCTATATAATACCGTATAGTTTGTAAACATTTATTATTGTACTTTCTTTTCCAATCTTTATAGCCTTGTGCAGCAGGGTTGGTTATTTAAGGTTAATATTTAAAGTTTAAAGAGATGAGAATTTTCCAGGGTCACAAAGTTAGTAGGTGGTGAAGCCAAGACACCAGAGCGAATGTTCCATTAAGTTGAACGATATGAAAATTTTTGACCTACAAAATAGGCATTTCCATGTGTTCATTAACTTTAGTTCAGGGCTCTTTCCACCCTAGAACAGCTATCTCGCTTTAGGCTTTGCATCCATAAAATGATGAGTTTCAGCTTGCTGATAGAGAAGTGCCTTTCCAGCAGCCTCAAACTCACCACTAGAGAGGAAGACGCTATTGAGAGTCGGGCAAGCAGGCAGCCTCTCACTCTTTAGTCCTCTTTCTCCTTTCTAGTAACAGCTGATCCTCTCGTCCCTGCTTTGCCAAGTACAGGGCATGTATTAGAGTGGTTTTCAAAGTACAGTCCCTGAGCCAGCAGCATCAGCATCACCTAGGAACTTAATTAGATGTGTCCATTGCTGGGCGCCTGGGTGGCTTAGTTGGTTGATCAAACTGCCTTCGGCTCAGGTCATGATCCTTGAGTTCCGGGATCGAGTCCCACGTCGGGCTCCCAGATCTGCGGGGAGTCTGCTTCTTCCTCTAACCTTCTCTCCTCTCATGCTTTCTCTCACTTTCTCTGTCTCTCTAATAAATAAATAAATTTTTTTTTTTTTTTAAAGTGTCCATTGCCTAGCCCTGCCCCAGAGCTGCTGAATCAGAAACTGGGGAATAGAGGCCAGCAGCTGGCGTTTTAACAAGCCCTCCAAGCGAGTGTGATGCACACTACAATTTGATATTGACCATGTCAGGGTATAGTTTGTTGGCCTTATACCTGTGAGATCAGTTGTATGCAGATCCATACTGCACACAGAACGTTCTATGTAGGGAAACAGTTGCACGATATGTTTTTTTAAACTACCACCTTTGGCGCTTTCTAAGATTTCTAAGTGGCTTAATGCTGATCCAAATGTAGGAGGTGCAGTAACCCAGGAAAACCTTCTGGGGAAAATGAAGGTAAATAATATTGATCAGAAAAAAAGTCCCAAAGAGTTTTATTTGAACTGGAAAAATCTAGACGATACAGGAATAATACCACTTGGATTAATTTAAAGAGAGAATTCAAACTTGGCTGGCTAACAGAGCAAAAAAAGGAAGATTGAAATGCTATATTTGTGCCAGTGCTGCTACCGTGAAAAGCTTTGAAAAATAATTAGAAAGCAACTACTGCTGGAGTTCATCTCTTTCTCCCTTACATAATGAAAACCTTCATCTTGTGCTTATGCTTGTTCCTGTCAGCCCATAATTTTAACTATTTAAACATAAATTGCCAAAAAGGAGGATAAAATTGTGGGTTTCCAAAAGCCAGATGTTATAAATAGAAGAGATAAAAACTGAGATAAAATGGAAATGCTCAAAATGGTTTATTTGGCATGGAAAATTTATTTCATAGCTTACTTTTCCATTATTTATGAAAGAATGCTTATATTATACTTTTTTGCTTATATTTTAACCTATTATTATAAACTGTTTTTTTTTTTAACTCAGAAACTTTTTTCAGGAGTATCTAAAAATAAACACAGTATGTGGAAAGAAACTTCAATTATGTTTTTGAACATTCAAGACTTACTGTGTCTCCTAATTAAGTAACTATTGATATTATTATTTTCCCTGACCATCCATATTCTGTGATTCTATCTGCAGTATATAACACAGCGCATTTTATTTCAATCCAGTATATTCATCAAAAATTTTACTTTTCAAGGAAAAGTTTTGTTA
This sequence comes from Nasua narica, assembly GCA_028533885.1. Classification (NCBI taxonomy): domain Eukaryota; kingdom Metazoa; phylum Chordata; class Mammalia; order Carnivora; family Procyonidae; genus Nasua; species Nasua narica. The sequence continues at coordinate 91,803,223 of CM052801.1, read as the reverse complement.
CATCGCAGTTATCAAATATTTTATGTGTGCATGTGTGTAAAAGGGATCAGTATATTCTTATTTCCCACTTGAAAAATTGACTTTTATTTTAGAACTTCTTTACATCAAAATAGATAAGTAATAAACTGAAAGTTTCTTAGTTTGATAAAATAGCCACCTTTTTCTTTCCTATTTATCTTCTGTATTTGAGTGTGTCTACCTTGGACATGTGATACTATTTCACTGCCTTTAAAAATACTTGTTTGGAGTGGGGCGCCTGGGTGGCTCAGTGGGTTAAAGCCTCTGCCTTCAGCTCAGGTCATGATCTCAGAGTCCTGGGATCGAGCCCCGCATCAGGCTCTCTACTCAGCAGGGAGCCTGCTTCCCCCTCTCTCTCTGCCTGCCTCTCTGCCTACTTGTGGTTTCTCTCTCTGTGTCAAATAAATAAATAAAATCTTAAAAAAAAATGGGAGCATCTGGCTGGCTCAGTCAGTGGAGTCTGCGGCTCTTGAATTTAGGGTTGTGAGTTTGAACCCCACATGTAGTGTGGAGTTTACTTAAATTATTTTTTTTAATTAAAAGGAATTCTTACTCATTTGCCACTCTTGTCATAATACTGCTTTTGTAATTACCTGACATTTGACGAGAAGTCTTAGAAACAGTGCTTTGCTACGGATGTGAAAAGAGCCCTGCCTTACAGCTTAACAAAAACTTAATCACACAGAAGAAGGTAACACTACATCTGTTTGTGTCCTTGTTTTTAGGTGGATTATATATTTACAGATAAGACTGGAACGCTCACTGAAAATAGCATGGAATTCATTGAGTGCTGCATAGATGGGCACAAGTACAAAGGTGCAGCTCAGGATGCTGATGGACTATCTCAAACTGATGGACCTTTGACGTATTTTGACAAAGCAGATAAGGTGGCATTTTCTGAATTACCGTTTTCCCCAGAGAAATCTGTCTGTGTGTGCATGTGTTAACTTCGTGTAGTAGAAATGAGGACTCTGAGTGCATGACACTGACTTTGGAATAACCCTTTGCTCTTTCGACTCAACTTCCCTGTTTCACTAACATCTCTGGAGATCGTTAATAAATAGCATTTATAAATAGGAATGTGGAACATGGCTTTGGGGCAAAAATTTCACTTGCCTGTCTATATGATCATAATTCTTTATGCTTTGTCTTTAGCGAAGTCCTTTCCAGTCATTCACGTCCCAGGAGTATCTAGACATTAAATGAACCCAAGTCTCCCTGCACCTGAGCTATTGCTAGGTTGTGAATTGGATACTGAATGAACATTTTTAGGTCATAAAGAATTCACCAATTTAGTATTCGGTGGAAGCACAGTAGCCTGAATGAGTTAACACAGCCCCTAGGGTATGTTTGCTGAGACTCAGGGATGCTGTTAGATACAAGGGAGGATATATAACTCGTTTGAGTATTAGGGATTTAGAAATTTTGGCTACTCGGTTTGGTAGAGGTTATAACATTTTCTCACATTAATGCATTTTCTCTGTTCACTGACTACCAGGTGATCAAAGGGAAAATAATAGTCATTTTTCTGTTACCGTTCAACAGAACCGAGAAGAGCTCTTTCTGCGTGCCTTGTGTTTATGTCATACTGTAGAAATTAAAACAAATGATGCTGTTGATGGACCTACAGAATCAGCTGAATTAACTTACATGTCCTCTTCACCAGATGAAATAGCATTGGTGAAAGGAGCTAAAAAGTAAGCACTTCTGTTATGCTGGATGAAGAAATTCTGGAGATCTGCCATACAGCGTTGTACCCGTAGTTAACAACACAGTGTTTTGCACTTCAAAATTTGTTAAGAGGGTAGATCTCATGTGAAGTGTTCCTTACCACAAACAACAGAACACCGGTGGGACCCATGGAAGCTTCGAGAGCTGTTGGATAGGTCTCTTACCTCGCTGTGGTAATGATCTCACGGGCGTTTGCATGTGTCCAAGCTTCTCAAATTGCACACGCTTAATATGTATAATTCTTTGTATATCGGTTATACCTCAGTAAGGCTGTTTTAAAAGCCCTGAGATAAGCTGTAGAGAAATACATGAGCATTTTTGAAGAGTTAAAAAAAAAAAAAAAAAAGAAGTAAGTGCTCCTTGTACTTTTCCTGAGAATGGGAAATCACGGGAAAACTGGAGTTGTTTTTTCTGTTTGCTTCAATAACCTTATCTTATAAATATTCTTTAATAAAAAGCTGAAATGCTTTATCTCAAAGTTTTGTGAAAAATTCCCCAACCCTAGCCAATTAAGACCGAAAAGAAAATAGCAGTGCATAGATGTGACTTGCATTACTATTGATACATACCACCCGGAAGTTCAAATATTCATATTCTGCAAATTATGTAACAGTGGCCATTTCTGAAGTGCTCTCAGCAATTTTGACGTCACTTTGTAACTGACAGTCCTTTGTTACCCTTGAGGCCTGAGATGATTAAGTGGTTAAAAGGTCAGCCGATGTGTTTGCTGCAGAATTGGAATTACAAATTGCCTCTTGATTACACGTCATGACTGGGCTTTGACTTCCTCTTTCCTGTCATCTCTGCCAGTAATGGGAAGTACAGTTATAGACTTTTCACATGAAAGAAGAAAACAATAAGCAAGTATGAGTAACCCCAGTGCAAGGGAAAATTAATCATTCCTTGGAGATCCACAGAGATCTTTTTGTTGCTTTTTGACAGGTATGGGTTCACATTTGTAGGAATTCGGAACGGCCATATGAGAGTAGAGAACCAAAGAAAAGAAATAGAAGAGTAAGTACCACTGTGTTTGGTGTTTATCACATCTTAACCCCACCCACAGTCAACCTCGGATGGGTTTAGGAAGGGCCGCAAAGGAAACTTATTACGTCTATAAATGGGTGAGACAGCTTTCCTGGTTGGAGTTTTATGTAAATGTAGCTGGAGTAGAAGACTTTTTCTAGAGTGAAAGAAACTGGGACTTGAGGTGGAAATTATTCCTATTTGGTTCACATGTGGGTCCAAGAGCCCAAATGAGAGTCTGGCTGGACTTTCTTTCTGAAACCCACATGCCAATTTTAGGTCTCCAACACATGCTGCAAGACAAATCCATGAAGTTGTATGAAACCTTCTGCTGTCCAGAACCCAGCCAATCACTCTGGGATGGCAGGCTCAGCCAATCATGGCAGCTTTGGGGTCAGAAGCTTTGTCTTGTTCTCCCCGCTTAAGTGTGACCCCCAGGGCACGGGCCCTGATGCAGCAGTGTTTTGGATCTTTTTTTTTTTTTCCCCTACAGAGAGCCCAATGAACAAAACTACCTTGGCTTAATAGCAGATTTTAATTAGGCTCTGTGATTAATTTGAATTCCTTCATCTGAACTTGAAATGTAATTATCTGATCTGACTTCTATTCTGGCCCCTAGCATCTCATGAGACCCATCTCAGAAACCTGTAATGTGTTTTGGGAACACATTACACAAAGATGTGTTTGGGAAATGGACCCCTTAGGGAAGTGATGCTTAAAAGCCAGGCAAAGGCTCTTTGACCTGACTGCCATGAGCCGGGATCATTATTAGAGTCCAGATTCTAGCCAGTTCACAACAGTGCCCCCGTCTGGTCAACACCAAACGGTACACTCCATGTAGATCGCTTACTCATTCACCCATCCCAGAGCTGGTGACCTCACTCCCATCAAAAATAGCCTTCATAGTAAATATTCTTAGGTCAAATACTTGCATCTAAGTTACTCATTTTCAGAAAATATTTCCCCATGTTTTTGTAATAATTAACTCTTACTTTTACTCTTCTGTGTTCTTTCATCTGATTTATTAGCTCAGTACAAATCTGATCATATCATTCCACTGTCTGAACCCTTCAGTGAATTCCTGTTGCTCTTAGGATAAAATTCCAAATCTCTGAAATGGACCACAATGTTCTCAGCTCCCAGCCCTTGCTAACCCATCTTGCTGTGCCCCATCAACTAGGTTTCAAGCTTTAGTGAACTATTTTTGCACATGCCTTTTTCTCTACTCACAATGCCATGCCACCCTTTTTTCATCGTGTCCCTCCTGCAGACCACAGGCGAGGCACTACCTCTTCCAGGAAGCCTTCCTTCAGATATCTTCTTTCTGTGCATTCACATCTCCCCTGTGAGTTCCTTTATTACAGGGTATGGCCAATTGAGAGGTAGTCATCTCATTACCCTCCGCTTCCCTTATCACGTGATAAGCATCTGGAGGGAAGGAACTCAGGCAGAATACCTTTTCCCAGTACCTAGCACTGTGCTGGACACATAGTAAGCAGCCCATCAGTGATTAAGATAATTGGCAGGGTGGGACTCTTTCTAGACCCCTCCAGAAATGGCTTATCTGGGCAGCTCTTTGTCTGCCAGTCCTATGTCGTCACTCTGTCCTTGCCATTTACAGTAATCTAATGAGAGGATATAGATAGCCCCTAACCAACACTGGCAGCCTCTGACACCACGTTCTAAGTGCAGAAAACTTTCAGAGTCCCAACAGAAAGCCAACAGCTGTACGCTCAGCCAACAACCCTTACCAGAAGGGGAGAATTCTAGCCAGGATGTTTCTGCAGTGGTTTGTTTTTCCCCAGTGTGGCCTCGGTATTTTCTCTTTCTCATTTTTCTCCTCCTAAAGGTATGAACTTCTTCACACCTTAAACTTCGATTCTGTCCGTCGTCGTATGAGTGTCATTGTGAAGACTCAAGCAGGTATACATTTTAAAAACTAGCCTTTTTTTCCATTTGTAGATTTGTATATTGATCAGTTATTTTAAGGAAGGAAAACATCTCATGTAGTAGTAGATGACTCCCTAAAGTCATGCAGAGCGGTAACTTCTGTGGATGCCTTAATGTATTTATAGAGGCACATATGTTCAGTTTGCCAAATCGTCAGGGGCAGAACTCCTTGTGTGACGATATATGCATTTTCTTGGAAACTGAACTCTACTCTTCGGTCCTGAGTGTCCAGACAGAAACTGAAAGGGTGACTTTTTTATACTTCATGGTACTGACCAGTCACCAGTGATGTCTACATGCAGCAGCCCAGTACAAGGGGATGGTTTGAAATTACCTAGCAGTAGAATTCTTGAGTGTAGGGAGTTGCTGGCTCTCCGTGCCTGACCTTCCTCACTCCCCACTCCTTTATACTTCCGGAGAGCAAGCAAGCTAGGGATGACTAAGGGCCAGACTGCTGGGAAAGGATATGGTGGCTTTTCTCCAGCATGCTGGGCTTTTTGTTTGACAGGGTGGGGATGCTTGCCCTTTGCACTAGAACCCAGTCCCATCATCCCAGGGTTCCCCCGCGTCCTTTGGAGGAGCCATGGTAGCTGAGATACCTTCTGCACGGATTGAGCAAGAGCCATGGGGGAGCACTCCTGCCTTATTTACAGGCTCCGAGATGCCTCTATGTGTGTGTGTGTGTGTGTGTGTGTGTGTGAGTGTGAGAGAGAGAGACTGTAACTGTGTGTCTTAGGTGGTTTTTAAATATTTTCCTTGATTTATTTCCTAGTAACTTACCTTTTAGTGTTAAATCTAACCCAGATTCCTTAGTGAGAATGGGAAGATACAGACAGACCCTTGAGGGAACGTTTCCCCCTTTATTCATGCTTTTCTGGTGTGACTGCCAGGTCATGAAATTGATTTCATTATGTGAATGCCAAATTTGTTTCGTGACTTTTAAACACACTGTGGATGTGTGAGAGAAAATTAAAAGAGAAAACCACTTAACATTCGAGATATTTGGTGATCTTACCTGTCTGTGTGTGTATGCACTTGTGCGTTCTACTGCAAACTATGAGACGTCTGGGAAAGTGGCCTGCCAAGGGCCTTGACCTCAGAGCTGCACTTCTTTTTAACTTCTTGAACTCAGCATTTTGCTTTATAAGGGTAAAGCGTCTTTCTTAATGCTCAATGGCGACTACTTTGTTCGGTGTATGAACTGATAGAAAGCCATACTTATACTAGCACTCTACAGCGCTATTTTCAAGTTTCCGGTACAAACTGTCAAGCCACTGTTTTTAAAGCAATCTCTATAGTTTATTCAAAATGATTTTATTTTATTTGCACTTGTGTATGGTCTTGACATCAGTAGATGTCATGTGTGCACTTTAAAACATGCTTGGTAACATTTTCAAAGAGAATTCAGAAGGAGCTCCTTGACATAAGTACAGTCTCCCATGATTCCCTGAAAGAAAGTACGTTTTAACAGAGGAACTTGGACGCTCTTGAGTTATGTGTGTCCATATTGGTCTTATGAGGTAGTGAGCTCAGGATCCACAGTAGCCAAGTGGGGGAGGCCGCCTTAATAGTTCCTGTTATTAAAATCCCAATACCAGTCTTAAAATTCTAAGTTGAGCACTTGGTTTTTCGTTTATTTTAGGAGACATACTTCTCTTTTGTAAAGGAGCAGACTCAGCAGTCTTCCCCAGGGTGCAAAATCATGAAATTGAGTTAACAAAAGCTCATGTGGAACGTAATGCAATGGTGAGCCTACATCCTTCTAGAAATGCTAAAGATGACTATTTGCTGGGATTTCTGCTTAAATGTTTAAATAAATTTTAGCTTATTTTTTATGGTCTATTTTTATATTGGGGATTTAGTAATATTGTTTTCCTTATTGTAATATAAAACATTATTCTGGAGCAAATTTCTGTGCAGGATTTGCAGACTTGACTTTTTAAGAATCTTTGGTTTACGTTCTGCTTCTTTTTTTCTTTAAGAGCTAGTATTTTGTTATTGTGAACCTAATTGATTGTTACCTTTTTACTTGCAATCTGTTAGTTTTTTTTTTTTTTAACTAAACATATATCAGATTTCTTTTGTACCGTGAAACAAGGGTATTTAAAGAGAGTGTTGGGGTTTTTTTTCCCAATTACTTGCATAACTAGAGATCTCCTACTTTGTTCTAGGACGGGTATCGGACACTTTGTGTAGCCTTCAAAGAAATCGCTCCAGATGATTATGAAAGAATTAACAGACAGCTTATAGAGGCAAAAATGGCCCTACAAGACAGAGAAGAAAAAATGGAGAAGGTTTTTGATGATATTGAGACAAACATGAATTTAATTGGAGCCACTGCAGTAGAAGACAAGTAATTACAAAGTGATATTCTTGTCATTTTAATGAATAGTCATTTAGGGTAGTATCTGCCCAGATTGGTAATTTTATTCTCAAATTTTGAAATCTTCTATTCAGATCTCTTGATAGACCAGACCTTGAACTGTTCGTGGGAATGATTTTTTTTAAGTGAAATATTTATGGCTTAGAAGAGTGAATCTATCATCTCTAAACTCTTTTGAATGTTTATAAAGCCATCCATTTACTTATGCAGATATTTGTGAAATAGTCTTAGGATGTATTGAGAGCTTTGTGCTAGAGGCATCCTCTGAGCTGGTGCCTGATAGAATTGATAAGATTTTGACAGAAATGAGTGGAAAGGAAATTCAAGTTGGAGCAAACAACCTGAGAGCTTATTCTAGCCTGGTTCAACAGGCTAGAGCATGTTTTTGCATACTTTCAAATAATTTGCTTTAACTCTCCGGGCTGAGCTCCACTAGACAGAATTGAAGGGCTCTAGCATTGATCTGTCTGAAAGAATACAGTTTAGACTCTTAATATTTTAGGAGCTTTTAAGAAATTATAAATGTAAATTGTGAGACTTAACCAAAAAAAGTTCGTGTGTGTGTGTGTTCAGCCACATTGGAAGATTTTGAAAAAATTTTTTTTAAGATTTTATTTATTTATTTGACAGAGAGAGAGATCACAAGCAGGCAGAGAAGCAGGCAGAGAGAGGGGGGGAGGCAGGCAGAGAGAGGGGGGGAGGCAGGCTCCCTGCTGAGCAGAGAGCCCGATGCGGGGCTCAATCCTAGGACCCTGAGACCATGACCTGAGCTGAAGACAGAGACTTTAACCCACTGAGCCACCCAGGCGCCCCAAGATTTTGAAATTTTAATGGGATTCATTTACTCTAATTTCTTTCTTATTCTCTGACCAAAGGGAGCTCAAAGAAAGTTTTCTTCTCTCCGTGCCTTTTGATTTATGCTTAAATTCTCTCTCGGGATGGTTGGGTTTCCTATTCTCAAGGCTCCTCAGCAATGGGGATTCACTAACTTCCCTCGATGTGTTTGGCCCTTTCCATTTTGAACCATGTCAAGTATTTGTATGGTGAGATATAAAATTTAATGAAATAAAGTGACAGTGAATAAGAACGTGTGGTGAGTTTATGGACATTTTAGCTAAGAGGGATGAGTCTCCATTCTGCCATTGGATACCAGTTACCTAAAGAGAGGTCATTAACTTTTCCAAACCTCACTGCTTGAATGTCATTTTAGTAAGTAAAACCACGCCAGAGATAACACTCCCAGAAAGAGTAGAGGGTATGTAAGAAAGCCAACTGATAACATGTCAGGACTCCAGAATTGCTGTGAATTGTAGAAATACTCTGTTTCGCAAGCCTTCTTGCAGATCTCTGTCAGCCATTTTTGAGGATAACAAGTGTTCCTTTTGTGCCCAGGCTGCAGGATGAAGCAGCTGAGACCATTGAAGCTCTGCACGCAGCAGGTCTGAAAGTCTGGGTGCTTACCGGGGACAAGATGGAGACGGCTAAATCCACCTGCTACGCGTGCCGCCTCTTCCAAACCAGCACTGAGCTCTTGGAACTGACTACAAAAACGATCGAAGAAAGTGAAAGGAAGGAAGATCGATTACATGAATTGTTGATAGAATATCGTAAGAAGTTGCTGCATGATTTTCCTAAAAGTACTAGAAGCCTTAAAAAGTAAGAAAGTGCATCAGTTTCTTATACTTAGGCATGGGTATAAATGTAAATCATGGCTGTTTATGCAGAAGGCTCTGTTTTCTATGATTTATCATTCTTTGTTTGCAGGTGTTTTATCCTTCTAAGTTAAAAATCTTCTCCGAGGACTTGGCCAATGGCTCATTTGAGGTTATTTGGCACTTTCCACCTCTCTTTTAATTTAAAAGAAAATCGTATATATCTCAAGATTTAGAAAAATAGTTCAATTTCTTCGTGTTTAGGGTTTGGGTGTTTAGCACTGATACTCTGGACTGGTCTGTGTCTAGAAAAAACACTCCTTCTCGTGGTCTCTTAGACTGAATGCAGGGAAACCAGTCTGTATAACAGTCACCATGTAATGTGAGGTCCTAGAGCCATCTTCTCTGGATTTTCATGCCCCAGAACTCTGAAGGGAACCAAATACCTATTAATAACATGGCCGCTTCAACTCTGCTTTCAACGAGCTGCTTAGGAAGAACTTGTAGAGCTTAACGGTCTCAAGGAAAGCCTCTGATGGGACGCTTGGGTGGCTCAGTGGGTTCAAGCTTCTGCCTTCAGCTCAGGTCATGATCCTAGGGTCCTGGGATAGAGTCCCGCATCGGGCTCTCTGCTCAGCAGGGAACCTGCTTCCCCCCTCTCTCTCTGCCTGCCTCTCTGCCTACTTGTGATCTCTCTCCTCCCTGTCAAATAATTAAATAAAATCTTTAAAAAAAAAGCCTTTGATGCATAATTCTATACTCAGAGATCACTGACCAGTTTAGCCTTGCCTAACCAGTTGCTAGAATTTGCTATGGCCATCAGCAAATCAACTGCCTCTTCTGGAATGCCGCAAGATGTCCCCACACTAAGTCCAAAGACCCTTCGATGAAAGTATTTCACATTTTTTGAGCATACCCTTTGTTTCAGGAACTGTATTTATTAGCACTTTATGTAATTATTCTCACTTGGTCTTCATCACAACCTGGTAAGGCTATCTTATTTTCTCCACTTTATAGATAGTAAGGCTCAGAGAGATGCAGTAACTTATTCAAGATCACACAGCTAATAAGGGTAGGAACCAGTCTGTCCAATTCCAGAGCCGATGCTTTTAACAACTATGCTCTCGGGATCCTTGTGTCTAGTGTGTAAACAGGCTTTACAAACGACTTCCCTGCACTCACGGGGCTGTGGCCCCTTCTGAACCAGCTCTTGTTCTTCTGGCACTTGGGCATCAGTGAGAGCAAACATTGTCTTATGATTGCCAGTCATAAATGTTTCCTTCCTTTAGCCAAATGGTATGTATAAAGGCAGTCCAAAATACATTTTACTTGTCCATTTGTCTTAATCTGTTCTGGCTAACATAACAAAATACCATAGACTAGGTGGCTTAAACAACAGAAACTTCTCATATTTCTGGAATTGAGTTCCAGGGAGGTCCCTCTTCCTGTCTTATAGAAAGCTACCTTCTCACTGCGCCTTTCCGTGGCACAGAGAGATGAAGTTCTGGTGTCTCTTATAAGGGCACTAATCCCGTCATACGGGCTCCACCCTCGTGACTTCACGTAGACCTAGCCACCTCCCAAAGGCCCCATCTCCACACCCCATCCCATCGGGGGTTAGAGCTTCAACTAGGACTTGGAACGGGGGAGAGACAGGGGACCCAGTTCAGTCCATGGCACCATTCAGCGGCGCCAGGGCCCTTTTGTAAAGGCCAGGCCTTCTGAAAGCCTGAACTTGCCATCTCAGAACATTCCCTCTTGTGGTTCATCTATGTAGAGTTGGGCCCAGACGTCCCTCAAGTTCTTTAAGTAAGCATCAGACCCAGAATCCCTTTGTTGCTTCCGCTTCTTTGTCCTTCCACTTCACATCAGCCGCCGAGCCTTACTCGGGTTTCCATTCCCCCAACTAGTGCTGCCCTTCAGCTTCCTAGCAGCTCATGCCTTGAGTCCTCAAGTCCCTCTGCCAGATGAGTGGTTTTCCACTGCACCCAGAATGAGGTCGCAGCAAACGCCTCGAGTGACCTTTGCACCTTGCCTCCCTAGTGGCAGCCCAGCACACTTCTCTCCCCTCACCTCGTTCTGCCCTTTCAGTTCCATTGGTCTTTCCAGTGTGTACTGTCGCCACCTCTGTCTATTAGCCATGGTATCTCGTTTGTTCGCGTATATTCTGTCACCTCAGGGAGGTTTCTCCGTTCTCCTAGGGAAGATGAGGTAATGATTCTTGCCATTCTTCTTCTATGTCCTACTTAGGGTTGATGCTTACAAACACTGCTTGATTTGTTAGTGAGCCACTGTTCTCTGCACATTAAGTCACCTCTGCGAGTGGAGGAGCCAAGGAGAACACATGATTGATATCTCTTTAATTAGTGAATAAAACATGCCTCTAAAATTATGAAGCAGAATATGGACAAGTACAAAATACCGCAGTGTCGGTATACACCAAGGGAATGTGCGATAAGGAAGGAGGAGGCCTCTGAGGCTCTCCCCAACCAGATGTTTGGTTCCTAGAACAGCAGCTCCCTTATTACTAGAAACCAGTCGGAAACACAGAATCTCCTGTCCCACCAGAAACCTACTGAGTCCAAATAGACACTTGAACAAAATTCTCAGGAATTTTAACAAGATTCCCTTAAACATTAAGCTTCAGAAAGCCTAAAATTAGACAACTGAATCAATGATGAGATCGTGCTGTGTCTAAGACTTCAACTGCACTGGTGCTCCAATAGCATCCACTATTCCCCGAGCCAAAATTGATTAATCGCTATGTTTTCCTAATTACAAAAAAAATGGAATGTTAATTGGGAGAATTTTCTCATTTGTAAGTTTTCCACCATATGCTTTTTTTTTTTTTTTAAGATGGATTTTAAAGACAGAGGGCATACACGTCAGGGGTGGGAGGGGGGTTGGAGAGGGAGAATAGAGCCCGACATGGGGTTTGATCTCACCACCCTGAGTTCATGACCTGAGCTGAAACCAAGAGTCGGTCACTTGACTGACTATGCCACCCAGAAGTCTCTCCTCTATTTTTCTTAGGTACTTGCACCTGTAATATTTGTCTTTCCTGGCACCTAATATCTCTTGGTCGTCCTGGCTATGCATGAGAATCACCTACAGAGCTTTCTGAAACATGAACCTATAAATAACCAAGCACTGGCCAAGATACTCTGATTTAATTTGTCTGGGAATAGACCTCAGGCATGGGCAATTTTTTAAAGCTGTCCAGATGATTCTAATGGGAAGGCTATGGTTGAGAACCACTAATCCAGTATAAAATGATACTTATTTAAGGAACATATATCATTATTGTATGGGAGTTTTTAATGAACACCGTGTCTCTTAGGCTCTCCATCATTTTTGAGAAGCCAGGTCTATAGACAGACTTTGCCATTCAGGAAAAGGTCTACTGTGATTTGTATACCCAAAGCCATTTTGTCTTTTTTCCTATATTATTAAGAAGTTTTCAGATTGGTGATCTGTCTTCATATCAGAGTCTGGCTCACTTGACGTGCAATTTCCACAGTTTGCCTTGAGTTTCTTACACAGAGACCAGCTGCTGAATGTCCATTATTTTTATACCTTTTAGAATTTAGAATCTATATGGGCTGCTCGAGTCTCAAAGATGTCATGGAAAAATCTGTGTTGTGCCATTATTAGAGACAGTTGCTTCTCTACAGTTCGTAGGTTCAGGAACCAGGCTGATGATGACCCTTATGCGGGACCCTCCTCTTTGTGGTTTTAAAAACAATCGGGCTTCTACACGGGAACATGTAGGAGATTCAATTACAGCGTTGTTTTTCTTTTCCAGAGCATGGACAGAACATCAAGAATACGGATTAATCATCGATGGCTCCACATTGTCACTCATATTAAATTCTAGTCAAGACTCCAGCTCTAACAATTACAAAAGCATTTTCTTGCAGATCTGTATGAAGTGCACTGCAGTGCTCTGCTGCCGGATGGCGCCATTGCAGAAAGCCCAGGTAACTGGATAGGAGTTCGTGGTCCGTTCTAGGGCTCTCTGTATACATACGTGCAAAGATTCACTTCACTTTTGTTTCTTCCAAGAGCCCTTTCTACCTTATTACATCTTTCCGGCTGCTGCTTCTCCACAGTCCAACTCAGAGTTCTGCCCACCAGTGTGAAAGATCCTGATGCTTCTTGTCCCCTCAAGCTGGCTGTCCAGTTCCTTCCTTGCCTTCCAAGCTTCTCTAATGAGAGCTTGGTGCGTGCTGCCTCCATACTGCTCCTCCTCGCTCCCCTGGGACATTAGCCCCGTGTGTTCTCTCTTCCCATCATGTCGTCACGTCTGTTGGCTCGCCTAGAGGAGAGCACTGACCTCCTTGCCAAATCCGCCATGCTGTCTTTTGTTCTCCTCCTTGTTTCTCTGCCGCAGTTAACACTATCAGTCATATCCTCCTTCAAACTTTCCTCCCTGGGTTGCCTGGGTGGCTCCGTTGTTAGGCGTCTGCCTTCGGCTCAGGTCATGGTCCCTGGGTCCTGGGATCAAGCCCCGCATCGGGCTCCCTGCCCAGTGGGAAGCCTGCTTCTCGTTCTCCCACTCTTCTTGCCTATATTTCCTCTTTCTCTCTTTGTCAAATAAATAAATAAATAAAATCTTTTTTAAAAAGAAAAAAAACTTTCTTCCCTGCATTTGTCCGTAGTCCACAATCTTGACGTTTTTTTTCTTTGTCCTACTTGGCAACCTAATGTCTTTTTATTTTGTGTCATCTTCTCACTTCTCTCTAATTATCGTTTTTCTCTGGGGCTCAGTCTTCCTTCTGCTTTTCACTTATAGTTTGTCTCTCTAAACACGAATTTCTAGGACTCTCATTGGTGGTCTCTGGTACTGACTTTTCCTTTACGTGAAATCTCATATCTCTAGCTGCTTGCTAGACAGCTCCGTGTGGAATCCCCACTGTCATTAAATTCTAGTGTCCAAGACAGATCTTATAATTTTCTCCTACAGGCCATTTTTTTCTCCCTTCTCTTCATTATTCTTGTCACCACTGGCACATTTATTTTGCTCCCTAAGTCACCAGATGACCTCTGACTCTTCTCTTCTCCTTCACTCTGTATCTAGCCACTGTGTCCCGTTGATCCTACCTTTCGTCATAGCTTTTATTTGGATGCCATCTTTTTAAACCTTTCACTTCCATCCCAGTCCAAGTCCTATGACTTCACACACAGACTCTGCGAAATGGCCTCCATGTCAGTCTCCTGGCTTTCATCCTTCCCCCCTTCAATCTCTTGCCATGCTCCCAAATTAATCTTGTTAAAACACCACTTCTCCCATTATATATTCTTACTCAGATACCTTCATAGTTTCCTAGTTAGTCTCTGAGGATGAAGGGCAGGTGACTGGCATTCAGGCTTACCCCCGTTGGCCCTTGTCATGTCTCTCTCTGTCACCCCCATATCCAGCCGGAATCCTCCACTCCTGTTGGTTGGTTCTCCCTTTGTGTGCCTCCCACTTGCTGTGCTCATGCCAACTTCCAAAGCTTTCCTCATCTGGAATTCTCTCTGAATTCCTCTTGGCCTAACAGAAATTTTATTCACAATTAAACCCAATTTAATGGCTGCCTCCCTTATGCTGTTTTCTCCATCTCCTCCAGCCCCATATTAATGTGCTTCACCTTGCTTTTTTGCACTTCATACAGAGAACCTTAGAGTCTTGGTTACAAACTTTTTCACTCCTGCATGCACTGTATTCTTTCACATGCCTTAGTGTTGCTTCTTCATATTCTTCAGCTGCTTGCTCTAGACCCAAGGAATGGCCATGTCCTTGATTTGTCCTTTACACAAACTCTGTTCCCTACTTTACTCACACGCGCACACAGCCCATCCTAATTTAGGGTATTATCTCTGTCTGCTTTCTTCTCACTCTCAATTCCCACCACAGTCAGGTGCTCTTCTTTTTTTTCTTCAACCTTCAGAGCCTTGGTTAGTCCCAGTTGAGGAAGTAGATCCTGCCAGAACCATATCCACAGAAATCTGTCCTGTTAGTCAGAGGCAGTCAGTCTCCCCCCACACACACATTTATTGTGTGTTGCTCAAATTGCTCACTAGGATTCTTGCTACTCCACTGCCCAGGCAGTTATTTGAACTGCTGACCCCTTACTGCTTCTCCCAGCCAGAATATGGAGCCTCCCTGTGGTTCAGTCCTTGGCCTGTTTTATTTCCTTCAGTATAGTCCCATCTTCCAGGACATCACCTACTCGCCTGTCAGGTCCATGCAGGTGATTTTCTAGTCACTTCTCCAGTCCAAATCCTTAGGCTTCTACTTTACTTCCCTGGCTGTTTACTGAACGTGTCTTCTTGGGTGTTGTCATAACCATCTTAACTTTCTTTAGAGCCCATCATCTTCCTTGCCTTCTTCAGCATCAGTTACTGAGCTCACTGTACCTCCAGGTTTCTAGATTCAGAACCTTGAAATCTATGGTGACTTCCCCTCGTGCTTTACCCTTCCATGTGGTTTAGGTCACCAAATCCTGTCCATTTTCTAGTACATTGTCTTTTTCATCTTTTCTTTCCTGGCAGATGCAGGCCTTTAACAGCTCATTGAACTCTACTTGTAACTAACCACCCAACTTGGCTCTTTGCCTGCCGCCTTGCTTTTTCTTCCTATTCCTCCTGCACCCTGCGACCACTTTCATATTACTGTTCCCTATTGATCTGGACCCGGATGTAACTGTCCACGCCCCCTATATGAAAACTCATTGATCTGGTCAAGCCAGTCTGTCTTCTGAGCATTTATTGTACTTAACCTGGCTGTGTGCCTTAGATCGTGCGATTCCCTTTCTCTGGACTACTCCTCCAAGCCCCATTTCCCCTTCCATGCAGATCTTTAAGCATCTTTCATGATTTAAATAAAATTACTCTTCCTTCTGTAAAATCATTCCTGATTACTCTGGCATGTAGTATCCTCTCCCTTTTCTGCCATCTTGGGCCTTTTTATGTGGACAACTTAGACAATGTTACATATTCCCTTGCACAGACACCTCACGCTGTTAGTGTTTATCATTAATCTGATTATCTAATATTCTTGTGTTCATTCCCTATCTCTGCTATTCCATTAGACGTTCCTTAAGGTGTGTGACCAGCCTTCTGTCTTTCTTGGATATTTGCACATGACATTCCACATTGTGTTGTGTGCAATTGTAGTTGGTCGATAAATAGTTTTTGGCAAATTGATTTCTTTAGCATGAAGAGAAGTTCTTAATTCAGGTGACCCAGGGCACAGTAAAAAAAAAAAAAACAAACATGTTTATCTATCTAAATCTTTCATGATTTTCTAGTCGATGACTATATATCTTTTTATCTTTCCACAAGGACGACCTTTAATCTTTTTAATCTATATTTTCATGCAGGAGCTGTCACCCTTGCTAATTTTATCGCCTCCCTAGACCTTTCCTGGCTGCACTTTTTCTTCTTTGAGGTGCAAATCATTACTGCACAAGTTTCACAGGTGCAATTAGGTTAACCAGAATTGTAGCTCATCAAACACAAATTTACTGTGGGTTCTTTAAGTTGTCTTTGACTCATTTACAGATAGTTTCCGAGTCTCTAAAATTTTTTAAAAAAACCAAGTTGTGGGGAGGGAATAGGGGAAAGCTGGCATTTGAGAATAACAGCATTTTTGTGTTAAATGGAATTGGATATGGGTTTTTTGTATGCTATTTAGTACAACCAAAACCTGACTGAGTTTTGTTTAAAGAAGAGACTGTGGGGTGGCTTAGCCTCGTGTCAGTTATTTTTAATCACTTGTGTTGAAAATGGATTTTATGGACGCCTGGGTGGCTCGGTTGAGCAGCTGCCTTCGGCTCAGGTCATGATCCCAGCGTCCTGGGATCGAGTTCCGCATCGGGGTCCTTGCTCGGCAGGGAGCCTGCTCCTCTCTCTCTGCCTCTGCCTGCCTCTCTGCCTGCTTGTGTTCTCTCTTTGTTAAATGAATAAATAAAATCTTTTTTAAAAAATGGATTTTATTTATATTAACTGGTGAAAGCAATTCTGAGGACAGAATTTCTGCAAGACATTAGTTAGCTTCTGCATTAAAGATTTTTTACTTATTTATTTGAGAGACAGAGAAAGTGAGAGAGAGCGTGAGAGGAGAGAAGGACAGAGGAAGAAGCAGACTCCCCATGGAGCTGGGAGCCCGATGTGGGACTCGATCCCGGAACTCAAGGATCATGACCTGAGCCGAAGGCAGTTGCTCAACCAACTGAGCCACCCAGGCGTCCAGCTTCTGCATTATATACACTTTTTTAAAGCTTCCAGATTCTAGACGGTTTTGAGGGGTGATGCATAAAGCGGTCATTATCTAAAACATGAGGTGGGAGGGCGGCTGCTTACCCAATATACTTCTACAAGAGACTCCACCAAGAGATTTCTTTTATGCGGTACCTGCCACGAACACAGCAGTGAGCTGCATTGTGCCACTGACACATCTTGAAGAGACACTCAGGGAAGAGTGACAGGCTCATACACTCCTCTCAGGGAACTTTCTGCAAATCTCACTACCTTTAAGATGCCTCCATTTAAAATCACAGCTACCTATAGAAGAGATGAAATCATAGTGGGCATTGGGAGATTTAGTAAAATTTAGTCAGCAGCTGGATGGGTGTAAGAATTTACCATTGGGGAAATCCCTGGGAATATGGGAATGCACCGAAGGGCGTGGTTGTATCTGCAGGAAGGAGAGATGGAGAGGTTCTAGAAGCGTTGTTCTCTCACTTCCCACTCCTATTCTAGTAGCCCTATGCATGCTACCTCGTGTCAACTTTCTGGTCTCCACTGTCACTCTCAACACCTCATCTGAAAGGACATGTGAAACAATGACAAAAAAGGGAAACAGGTTGGCCTTTAGTATAGGTAGGAGGCAAAGTTTTCTGACACTTTGTGTATGCATGGAACCAAAAAAATAAAGTGGGCACTGGTGTTACATTTAAAATGCTACATTCTTTTACCTCTGAGAATTGAAGGCTGTTGTACACAGTATGCACAAACCGTCTTTCTGTTTACAAGGCCTCCGTTTACAAGTGTGAATGAGGCATGTACCCACAATGTCGTGGTCTCTGGTTCTGCTTTGACCTTTTCTGTACCTCTTTTGTATTTAATGTTTAGATTGTCAGAATGGTGAAGAATTTGAAAGGCAGCCCAATAACACTGTCGATAGGTGATGGTGCCAATGATGTTAGTATGATCTTGGAATCCCATGTGGGAATAGGTAAGAACCACCTAATGAGATGGCAGCTGTAAGGTATCAGTATTGCTTGTAGGTAGCATGGTCTTATAATCGAGAGAGAAGTGTTTTGGTTACTCCTCTTGAATTTTAATTTGAGAATGATACTTACTGAATGAAGGTCCTCATCTAACCTGTCCATCCCCAAATCCTATCTGTGGTGGGAACCTAGAAATACCAAGTTAGAGGATATTTTTATATCAGCCAAGTCAAGTGAATTTCCCAAACCTACTGGCAGTGCAATTGATCATTTAGCTCTCACTTTGACAGCGTGCATGAAATTTTATTGATTTTCTGCCCCTAGCCACATTGCCTGCTTATGTTGCTGCACTATATCTGCTGAGATTCTTAACTGTTTGGGACTAAGAAATGATCGCTGGTTGGCTGGTTTTCCACATGGCAGTATTTATGGGTGCTTTGGGCTATAGTGTCAAATTTATATGTTGGCATTCAGCAACAGCTTTTTCTACTGCCTGCACCATTTTTTTTCCCATGTCAGGCTGCTGATAGGCAGTAATCCTAATAGCCCAGCAAGCCTTCTG
Source organism: Nasua narica (assembly GCA_028533885.1). NCBI lineage: Eukaryota > Metazoa > Chordata > Mammalia > Carnivora > Procyonidae > Nasua > Nasua narica. Next base: position 91,784,686 of record CM052801.1, on the reverse strand, counting down.
TTTTTTTGGACGGGAAGAACTAACGGTATACAACTCTCAGTTGTACTCATTGGTTATTCAGTGTAGAAATGGCCTAACGCTGCTTGAGCTCATGGGACACTTGGGCTACGACTCAGTGAGAGGACTTCACCATCCCATTGTAACTCCTCAGTTTTGAGCTCCTACACCACAAACCCCAGGTCTCTGAGTTGCTTAAATATAGCCCCTTGTCTAGGGGTATGTACATTTATACACTTACTAAGTGCCTTTTTTTCAGATAAATATTCAGATTTAATATTTTCCTTAATTTTTGCCTTGTAATGATTAAAACAATGATTCTATTTAATTGTTTTATTTTGTGTTATAAATAAGTAATGACCAACTAAGTTTTACTTTTCACTGTAAGACTCATAGTCACTATTACAGCACTTTTTGCTTAAAAAAAAATTAAACTATATGAGTGAACTATGCCACACAAACAAGTAGGAAGCATGAAATAACAAATCAGGAGGATGTTTATTTTATAAAATACTCATAAAGATGTTCTCTTTTTCAGGTATTAAAGGCAAAGAAGGTCGCCAAGCAGCCAGGAATAGCGATTATGCTGTTCCAAAATTTAAACATTTAAAGAAACTTCTCTTAGCTCATGGACACCTATATTATGTGAGAATAGCACACCTTGTACAGTATTTCTTCTATAAGGTATGGAACAAAATAATCTGTAATTAGACTTATCACCATCTAACCCAACAGTGGTTCAGCCTGGTCATAGGATTTTCCCTCCCATTTTTCACGGTTCTTTTGCTGTCTTAGTACTGAGATTTGTGGTCTACAAAACATAGGTGATCTATATAATGAATCAGAAACTAGAACTTCCTGGGTGCTCCTGGATGGCTCATTCGGTTAAATGTCTGACTCCTGATTTCAGCTCAGTTCGTGATCTCAGGGTCATGAGATCAAGCCTTGCTTTGGGCTCCATGCTCAGCGGAGACTCTGCTTGAGCTTCTCTCCCTCTCCCTCTGCCCCCTCTCCCAGCCCCTGCGTGCGCACTCGCAAATAAATAATAAATCTTTTTAAAAAAAAAAAAAAACTAGAAATTCCTTTTAATGAAAGCAATTTGGGGTGAAATTTTTAAGTCGACTTTCTTGGAGTTTAAATACAATAAAATTTACCCATTAAAAGTATACAGTTTTGTTTTGACAAATGTATACATCCATGTAACCATCATCCCAGAAAGTTCCCATGTGCTCCTTCCCAGTCTCCTCTACTTTGCACCAATGACTAATCTGCTTTATATTGCTATGTAATATATAGTGATACTTACAACATACAACATATAAATTTAGGTATAATTTATGCAGTATGCACATTAGAGTTGCCTGTTTTAGAACTTCCTATAAATAAAATCATCTGTGCTCTTTTGTGTCTGGCCTATTTCAGTAGCATAATGTTTTCAAGCTTCATCCATGTTGTATCACATCAATAGTTGCTTCCCTTTTATCCTAAACAGTATCCCGAACTACTCTTTAGTAGCAGAGTCCTCTTTTCAGGTACAATTATACAGGCAAAGCAGATAGAAGCAGAATTGCATTCATTGAAGGATGATGGGTCCAGGGCTGTTTCCTTGCTCAATCATTTTAGGCCAACATGAGCTAGACCTTGATCTCTTGTCCTGTGTTCTGTTCAGTATAGTCTTTAACGTTTGTTTTTTTTTTTTCTTCACTTTTTCTGTTGAAGCGATTTCAGACTTTTAAAAAGTTGCAAAATTAGTGAAATAATTTTCATAATCTCTTTGCTGTTAACACCTTAGATAATATCGTTGTTGAGATCTATAAATTGAAATTAATCGACACGGTATTATACATGCAGTACTGGAATTTTGCCAAAGGTCCCACTGGTAATCTTTCTGTGGTCTGTTTCAGGCTCGTGATTGCATTTAGCTGTCATCCCTCCGTAGTCTCCTTTACACTGAAATACTCCTGTCTTCTTTGTCTTGGTGATCTTAACATTTTGAAGAGCACTGGCCAGTTTCTAGAATGTCCCTCAGTGTGGGTTTGTCTAATGTTTACTTATCGTGAGAATCAGCACCAGCGCCCTAGAAGTAATGTTGTAACGTGCTGAGCACATCGTATCAGGAGGCATGTGTTGTCAGTACGTCTCACTCAGGATAATGTTAACTTTGATAACTTGATTCACATGGTGTTTTGGGGTCTGAAGACCCATCCGCTTTAATCTGTGTCATTTCATTGGAAAAGAGCATTCTGTACTAAAATAGATACTTTATTCTATGAGTTAAAAATCTATTACTATTGTTACTTATTCTCTTACTCAGATTGTCACAAATCTAGCTTGTGTCCTTTCAACATGTCCCTACTGTTTTTTGTTTTGTATTTTATAGTGATAAGAATGCCCAACACGAGCTCTGCCCACTGAACAGATTTTTTGAAACGTACAACACGGTATTGTTAGCTGTAGATACAGTGGCGTACAGCAGAGCTCTAAAATTTGTCTTCCAGAACTAAAACCTTATACCCACTGAGTGTCGACTCCCCATTCTCCTCTCCCCTGCTCCCAACCTTTTTTGAAGACTTATTTTCTGGTTCCATGTGATATTCTAGGCTCATCTTGTATTTTTCCTGCCCTAGTCCTGGATTCAGACACTTCTCCAAGGAACACTGGTTCCTTTTATTTGCAAATGGCATTTAGAAATCAAGATCCAGGTGCCAATTGTGTTCATTGCTGCTGAGCTACGGTTGGTTCTAGGCCTTGTCGGCGGACAGAGCTAGGAAATATGTATGGGGATATACACACAGATCTGTTTATATCTGTGAATATGTGTGTGTATGAATCCACACAACTATGTTGGGCCAGAATCATAGGTAGCCAGAATGTGAACCCAGAATGTGACCTCTGTTTATACTGGTCCTTTCATTCCAGCCAACACCACAAGGTTTCATTCTGCCCTTTCCATTTCCCTTACTTTGTAATTCCTATCTCCAGTGGTGAGAACCCCAGTTCTCATTATCCTCAATGTTGTTTATTTACTTGCTCAATTCTAGAATACTCATAGTTTCAGAATTGCTAACTCATAATCCTGTGAGTAACATACCAACTTGAGTGATATATTTGTTATGTACTTCTTTTTGTCTTTAGCCTTAGAGTATGTAGTCAAAATACTATTTCCAAAGTTACTTTTTTTTCCTTTTCCACCATTTCAATGTGGTTATGTTATTTATTTGTAATAGAGTTAGGTTAAGTTTTTGTTTGCACACTATTTTGGTCCTTCCTCTCTAATCCTGATTGATTTTAATTATTTTTTAAGTATGTAAAACATTGGTGTGGTTCTCCTCAAGATGACGTTCTCTGAGAATCTTGCTTAGTGAGTTAATAATGCTCTGATCGAAAGGAAAATCATGCAACAGTGATTTTCTCAAATCCCTCTTACATATAACTTTTCCAAAATGAAGGTTTTGAGGTCATCTGTAATTATAATCCTACACACAGAGAGAACCAATGGTGACATTTTTATGTGACCTGTTCTATATAAATTGTGCTACATTGTTTTTGGTTTTGGGGTTTTTTTGGTGTTTTTTTCCAAGTAATAATCTCTATACCCAGCCTGGGGCCCAAACTCATGACCCCAAGATCAAGAGTCACACGTTCTACTAACCAAGCCAGCCAGGTGCCCCTATGTTGTTTTTATACACTGCCGGGGTTTGTTTGTTTGTTTGTTTTCAATTTTTATATTGAGATACACTTCACATAACAAAATTCACTATCATACACATAAAGTGTACGATATGGTATCTTTTAGTGTGATGAGCAACCATTGCCACTATGTAATTCCAAACATTTCCATCACCCCATTAGAAGCCCCAGACTTACTAGTAGTCAGTCCCAGAACATAGTTTTGCACTTTGCCCTTTTCACTTAATAATATATTATGAACAACTTTCTCACCCAGTTAATTATTCACCTAAAACACAATAATGGTGTGGGATCCCAAACCCCTGTGATTGGACACTGAGGTCATTTCCCCAACAATACCTTGGTTTTCTTTTATCACCAAGATTAGAGTTCACGTTAGACTGAGCCTGCCTACTCATTTTTGTCTACCAGGGGTTAGAATTAAGAACTTTGTTACCAAAGTTCTTTTTTTTTTTTTTTTTTTTTTTTTTTTTTTTTTTAAGATTTATTTATTTATTTATTAGAGAGAGAGAGAGACTGAGAATGAGAGGGAAGAAGGTCAGAGGGAGAAGCAGATTTCCCGCAGAGCCGGGAGTCTGATATGGGACTCGATCCCGGGACTCCGGGATCATGACCTGAGCCGAAGGCAGTCGCTTAACCAACTGAGCCACCCAGGCGCCCTGTTACCAAAGTTCTTAATTCAATTCTAGTTTGTAGGTACATTACCAAGTTTGTGTGCAGGTTAAAGGATTCAAACCTTTATGGTGTTTGGATTTCATGCCCTATCATAGAAGGGAAAGCACAGTGACTGTTTCTGTGTGTCAGTTTTCTGTGATCAATCCCTGCCCTTACTAGCTGTATATTTTCTCAAAGACATAGGTAACTGCGAGGGGCGCCTGGCTGCTCGGCCAGTACGGTATGCAACTCCTGATCACAGGGCTGTGAGTTTGAGCCCTACGTTTAGCATGGAGCCTACTTAAAAGAAAAGTTTAAAAAGAAATACGTAAGTGTTGGGATGCCTGGCTGGCGCAGTCAGCAGAGCGTGTGACTCTTGATCTCAGGATTGTGAGTTTGAGCCCCACGTTGGGTGTAGAGACTACTTAAAAATAAAATCTTAGGGGCGCCGGGGTGGCTCAGTCTTTAAGCAGCTGCCTTTGGCTCAGGTCGTGATCCCAGCATCCTGGCATCGAGCCCCCGCATCGGGCTCCCTGCTCAGTGGGGAGCCTGCTTTTCGTTCTCTCCCTTGCTGTGTCTTTCTCTGTCAAATAAATAAAATCTTAAAAAAATAAAATAAAGAATCTTAAAAAATAGATATGTACATATATCAGTGTGAACCGTGGTTTACCGATCTGCTGAGACCCTGGTATCCAGGCCAAACAGAGATGACGGTGATAGCAATGATTAACCCAGTATGCGTGACACACTTTGCTGGTTGACAAAAGCACTCTATTTTCCTAGTCAATCCTCACAATTCTCCTATGAGCCATTACTATTATTTTCATTTAAACTATGTGGGAAACGGAGTTCAGAGTTTACGAAACTTGCCCATCCCTCCTCAGCTCCGAGGTGGCAGAGCTAGATTCCCACAATAGGTGTATTGACTGTCAGTCCAGGACTCTTTGTACATCGCAGTTAGGGTCTCTCAGGCCTTGGCCTCAGTCATTTAACAGCCCCATTGGGGACACATGGTTATTCTCTTACTTACCCCTCGTAGGCGAGCCCATGAAGATTTGCCCTGCGTGTCTACTGCCTGGCACTCTGACCCCATTTCCACGGTCTGGTTTGCTTCAAGATTGTGGCCTGCAATTCAAGCACCTACCACCAGATGGAAAGAATGTTCTGTTAAGGAAAACAAAGCAGGCATTAAAAGGGCTCTTTAGGGGCGCCTGGGTGGCTCCGTGGGTTAAAGCCTCTGCCTTCGGCTGGGGTCGTGATCTCGGGGTCCTGGGATCAAGCCCCACATTGGGCTCTCCTCTCAGCAGGAAGCCTGCTTCCCCTTCTCTCTCTGCCTGCCTACTTGTGATCTCTCTCTCTCTCTCTCTGTCAAATAAATAAATAAAATCTTTTTAAAAAATGGCTGTTTACCAGCGGCCAGTAATTAACATATCCCTGTTCCCAGTTTAGGGGATTATTTGTGTAGGTAGCGCCCTCTGTCTTCATTAGGATCTCTGTGCCCATTATCATCTTAGTTACTGACTTAGCAGTATTCCTTTTCCATTGCCGCCTTTTATCCCAAGGTTATTTCTAATACTTTGAACCCTCTTTGGTGAGGCTGAAAAGCCTTCTTCCTCTTACCTTGCCATTGCATCTTCAAATAACAATTGCTTCACTCCTGAAATGCCTCAGTGACGAGTGTTCCTGCCTTCTATTTCTCCTTTCAATCCACCTTGCATAATTCCGCCAAGTCAGTGTTGGGAAACTGCCACTATTTAACCTGTCCTCTAGAAACTTCACTCTCCATTGTCTAAGGATTACTCTGTATTTTAAGGCACCCCACCGTCTGACCCTGACCTACCTTGTATGTTTAAAATAGATGCACCTTGCCTTGGTTTCTGCTGTCAACATATCCTGTTAGTCTTTAACACCTTTTTCAAGTTCTAATTTCCTCATTTATTCAGTCAACACATACGTTGGAATGTGTTACCATGTGCCAAGCACCGTTGTGAGACCTAAAGATTCATAACGGAATAAGACAGGTAAAGTCTCTGTTGTCAGGGGACTTAGGTTCTAGTGGGAGAATCAGACCTCCCCTTCCCACAAAGCACCCCCATAATCCCCACTGAGTATTGCCTCATCCAATGTCAGAACACTTTTTAAGTATGGTTCTGCATTCTCCCAAAATGGATGCACACATGTGAGTGTCACCCTTCCAAGAGGCGACCTTGGGAGCTCTCGCACGCCGATGCTGTAGGACTTAATTGAACACACGTGTAGCACTTTTCTTAAGGAACATCCCCCAGAGCCTGTAGTATAGTCACCTAAATATCCTCAGCTGTGGCAGATTTCATCCTTCGAGGATGCATTGGATTTTTAAAAACAGCTTCAAGTGTCCTAGCCTGGTAAGTTAGCTAAGTGAGAATGTGTGACAGAAGGAAAGACACTAGTTTTCTGACACAGCCCAAAAATGGGCTCTTGAAGAGCTACTCAAAGAGAAATCCAGAGACATCATGAACAAGTGACAGCAACACTCAAATAAGGTCCCATCTACCCTGATGGATGGCACTCATTTGAAAATACTAGTTCTGGTGATTTTGCCTGAAGACTTTTTTTTTTTTTAAGATTTTATTTATTTATTTGACAGAGAGACAGGGAGAGAGGGAACACAAGCGGGGCGGAGTAGGAGAGGGAGAAGCAGGCTTTCCGCTGGGCAGGGAGTCCGATGCTGGGCTTAATCCCAGGACCCCAGGACCCCAGGACCACGACCAAAGCTGAAGGCAGCCGCCTAACGACTGAGCCACCTAGGCACTCTATAATTTCAATATTTATAGTCCTACCTAGTGGCTTTTACTGTCTTATGAATTCTTAGCGTGTATTTTTTTCCTGTTTGTTTTTAGTACTCCCAATTAAATAAGTCCATTAGGAGTAAGATGCTTTGTTCTGTGATTTTTTGTATTACCCACAATACCATCTTTACATACAATAGGTGATCAACAATATGCCATTATTTGATGAGGTAGTAATAAAGACAGTAAAGCATTAGTTGATACTGTTAGTGTCAGCATACACTGTAGCAATATCCTGGCTGTTCATTGGCATTAATTGACTTTAATTGTACACTTTGAGCTTTATGTCAGTCTACCTTATGTTGATTTTGTAGATCAAATTAGCATTTAAGAGGTAATACCTAAATGTTTGTATTTGTATGAACTCATTTCTTCCCTCAAGGAAGAATAGCAAGAGGTTCTCATAAAGTGAGATCCTCTTTCTGCTTGGTAAGGCAAAAGTTGATATTAATAGGAGTTAATCTTTTGTCTTTGAGTTGTTTGCCTACAACTCTAATAGATTTATTGTGTTATGATATTAGAAGACTTGGGATTGACTGTAGACTATTTGGAGTACAATATTCTGTGTTAAGAAAGTTCAAGTGAAAACATTAACTCTTTTTTATATTTTTTCTTCCAGAACCTTTGTTTCATTTTGCCACAATTTTTGTACCAGTTCTTCTGTGGATTCTCACAACAGGTTTGTTTCCCTAATTATTTGTTATAAATGTACTTTACACTGGCTCTTAATAAATTACCTTTATATGTATTGGATTGTATAGATGAGAGAGGTCTGTTCAAACTAAAAGAATTTTATTATTTTTATTTTTTGATTCAACTGTTGATCCTCTTGCCCTGGTTTTTGACAATAGCAAATGTTCATATCTTTGCTTTAGTGATGTTCTTATTATTACTTTCTTCTTGAAAGTTATTTGGTACCTCCTGTTGGGAGTTGAGATAACCTTCAGAGTATTTCTTTTAATCAATGTAAACCATGTTTTCCTAATATGGTGCAGTTTAATATTTCATTGAATAAAATCACACCTTTGCAGTTTCTCAGGTTGATTTTCTAGAAAAATGTTGTTCTTTCAACAGGCCAAGAAGCTATGATCCCTGGATAGATCCTTGGATTATTTGAGCAACTCTACATTTTTTGTCCTTTATTGTTTTCTGAGCATCTATTATTACATAAAGAACAGGCTATGTGTTATTTTGATGCACAAGTGGTGGGATGGGCTTGCACATTGATAGCTTTAGCAACTAAAATGGATCTTGTGTTGCTTCTAGTGGAAGTATAGCCCAATATGGGAGGTGTAATGCTCAATGACTGAGAAATTTTGTAGTTAATCTGAGTAGTTCGGTGATTTTGCCATGCTGAGCTATTGGTAACATCACCACAGATAGTAGAGATCGAGTTTCTAAGTTTCAAGACATACTTCATTCCTCCTGCGAGGAAACGATTTTTTCCCCTAATATCTTGGCAGTATTTTTAAGACAGTGTGTTCTTCTGAATGGGAAGTGACTGCTCTCTTTCCCTAGAACTTGCCTCTTTGATATGCTCTCTCACATGTCAGTGCCGTGTCGTCAAGCCCGTGGTGCCACTTTAGCAGGTTGTTTTATGGATTAACCACCTACCAGCTGTAGGAAGTGCCATCAGCCTTCTTGTATGCAAAACTAACCGTCTCAGTTACAGAGAGTTTTCTAAATTCTGTTGAATCTGCTTTGTCTGAACATTCAGATTACTACTGGTCAAATGCTTCAAATTCCTCACTTCGTGGATGAGTGCAAGTATTAAAAAGACATTTCAGGGATGCTTGGGTGGCTCAGTAGGTTAAGCATCTGCCTTCATCTCAGGTCATGATCTCAGGGTCCTGGGACCGAGCCCTGCATCAGGCTCCCTGCTCAATGGGAAGTCTGCTTCTCCATCTCCCGCTCCCACTGCTCGTACTTTCTTTCTCTCTCTCTACTTCTCTCTCTCTCTCTCTCTCTCTCTGTGTCAAATAAATAAAATCTTTAAAAAATAAGAAGACACTTAAAATTTTGTAGCAAAGTGCTAAAGGGAAATTGGCTTTATCTGGTTAAAATGCTTTTAATTTGAAAAGACTGTGTTTACAAGTTGTATGAAGAAAGGACTTATTCCTTCTAAAGCCAGCTGAGACTCAGGCCCTAGTCTGTCTGGGGTCTGCTTACGTTACCTTAGCAGTTGAGGTTTCCATAGGAGTTTGTCTTTGGCTTCCTCAGTTGCTCAGATGGCAGGTTCATCCCTTTAATGACTATCTCTTGAGTGCCTGCTGTATGCCAGGCTAAGTGCCGGGGGTATAACAGTGATCGAAACAAAGTCTTACCCTGCGGAGCTTGCAGGATAGCGTTGGGGGAGAGACTGCAATCATACCAGTGTCAGGTACTGATAGAGGCTCTGAAGGAAGAAGTGAAGCATTATAAACTGATAGAGTATGGATGCAAAGTCTGCTATTTTAGAGATGATCTGGAAAGTTCTCTGAGGTGATATTTGGGCAGAGATCTGAAGGAGGGGAGGGGGGAGCTGTCAGACATCTTAGAGAAAAAGTATATCGGGTAAAAAGAAGGTTTCTCTGAAGTGGTGGCATTATGTACAATATCTTTTTTTACTTTGGCTTTGCGCTAGTGCTGGATGTAGCAACCATTATTGTAAATACGTTGATAGGACATACAGGTAGTGAGCCTTTTTTTTTTTTTAGCCTTTTTCAGCTCAAGTCCACATCACATGTTCTCTCCAACCCTGGAAATTGGAGCACAAGCTACAGAGAATATAGAAATGGGACCAGGATTCAGATTCTTTAAGCAAAAAGCAACTCTGTTTAGCAAAGCTAGGAGAGTATTGGTCTTTTTCCTATGTGAAAAGAAAACATTTGTAGCAGGTTTTATAAGAAACTATTATCAACTAAACCTGTTGTTTATTTTGAGGACAGTCTGTCTCCTGATTATGCATCTAAGAATTACAATTATCTTTCATGTAGCATTGAAGTACCATAGTGGAACAAAAGTAGATTGATGCTTCTTTTGTTTGAATGAAATTCAAAACTAAATTACTCACCAGGCAATCTTTTTATTTGTTTGTTGTTTTCAATTTTTTCATAAGCAAAAATGGGGTAGTTGCAAATGAAAATACAGTATTGTGTGCCAACAAACTAATCCTCTCCCTTGAAAATTAAAAAGAACAAAACGCCTATTTGGGGGTTCTTTTCAGTTGTAGATAATTTTTGCTGAGTTTTAATCTTTGTGGAGGAGTTAGGCTGGTGGAGGAGTAGGGAGACCTAAGCGTGTCTTGTCCCTTGAACACAGCTACATAGTTATCAAATCATTCTGAACACCCAAGAAATCAAGCAGAGTTCCGAGAGAACAAAAACTGCAAGTCTATTAGTAGAAAAGCTACAGACTTTTGGAAGGTAGGAGGTGCGGAGAGTTGAATCCGGGGAGATAGAGCTGTAGATACAGTAGTGGGGAGGGAGCCTGTTTACGGAGGCTACCACAAATTATCACAAGCAGTGGAGTGCAAAAGGAACTTTTAGAAGTCTGCTACAGTGGGGAATGTGCCCAGGTGGCAGAGCAGGGTGGAATCCCAGGAGTGACACCATGGTCTCAGGATCTGGGTCTCAAGAACAGGTGGCCCTGTTCCCAGGGATAGGATCATGGGGCACCTGGGTGGCTCAGTCGTTAGGTGTCTGCCTTCAGTTCAGGTCATGATCCCAGGGTGTTGGGATCAAGCCCCGCATCAGGCTCCCTACTCTGCAGGAAGCCTGCTTCTCCCTCTGCCACTCCCCGCTGCTTGTGTTCCCTGTCTCACTGTGTCTCTCTCTGTCAAATAAAGAAATAAAATCTAAAGGAAAAAAAAGGAACATGGAAGCCAGCTGAGAACAATGAGTCTTGGTGCCAGCGTTCTGCTCTGTTTTGCCATGAACTACAAACCCCTGCACAGTTGTGACCACTCTCCTGGCAGAGGCTGGCAAACCAGCAAAAGTGTGGCAAGAACCTCCCCCAGAACAGTGCTCATCTGCGCTGTGGTAGTCCCTAAAATTCGGAGTTTTGAAACTCAGTCATGCGCCTGAGATTAAAGATTAAAAAGCTCAGACACAGACCAGTTGAACACAGGGTTCTGACAGAAATTAGGGACACAGGAGTAATTGACACTGCTCTTCTCTGAGGGGTCACTGAGGGGGGTGGGCAGGAACTTTCAGCTCTGGAGCTGGTGGTCCACCACCACCATATTCATCCCACCCATCAGTGCTGAAAGCCTTCGGGGAACAAAACAGCACCACCTAGTGGACCCTGGAGCTGCTTACACCAAGCCCTGCCCCCCTGAGCCCTGGAGGTGCATTTCCACCTGAGAATCTTCCCAACAGGCTACTCCCCAAGACCAGCACAAACAACATGCTCACACTGAGTTGACTGATCATACAGTGCCACAAGCTTCAGTTCTAGGGGAAATTAGGGTCTTGCTTTTTACTTTTATTGTTTTTTTATTTTTTCATTTATTGTCTTGTTTTTTCAATTCATTTGTAAGACTTTTATTAATTTTTAAAATTTTTATATATACTTTATATTTTTGTATTTGTTCAATTATTTATCTATTTATTTTGGCAATCTAGATTCTTGTAACAAGCAGACCAAAACGCACCTAGGATCTAGGTTTTGGGGGGAATTTTTGGTTTTGGGGGTTTTCCTTTTTTTGTTGTTTTTTTTGTGGAGAGTTTTTTTGTTTTCTTCTTTTCTGGACAAAATGACGAGATGGAGAAATTCACCCCAAAAGAAAGAACAGGAAGTGGAACTCAGGGCTAGGGATTTAATCAATACAAATATAAACAGATATAAATAAGATATCTGAACTAGAATTTTAAAAAACAATTATAAAATACTAGCTGGGCTTGCAAAAAGCATAGAGGTAACTAGAGAATCCCTTACTGTGGAGATAAAAGAACTTAAATCTAGTCAGGCCGAAATTAAAAATGCTGTAACAGATGCAGTCCCAAGTGGAGGCCATAAAAATGAGGATGGATGAAGCAGAGGAGTGAATCAGTGGTAAAGAAGATAAAATTATTGAAAACAACGAAGCTGAAAAGAAGAGGGAAAGGTAATGAACCACAAAGACAGGCTTAGGGAACTAAGTGACTTATTAAAATATAATGTTCATATAATAGGAGTCCCAGAAGATGAAGAGAGAGAAAAAGGGGCGGAAGGTTTATTCAAGTAAATTATAGCTGAACACTTCCCTAATTTGGGGAAGGACAGACATCAAAGGGAAAGAAGCACAGAGAACTCCCATTAAAATCAACAAAAGCTGACTATCGCCAAGGCATGTCATAATCAAATTCACAAAATAGAGACAAAGAAAGAATCCTGAAAGCAGTGAGGATAGGGGGATAAAAGTCTACCCACGAGGGAAGAGAGATTAGGTTTACAGCACATCTGTCCACAGAAACTTGGCAGGCCAGAAAGGAGTGACAGGATATATTCAACATGCTGAATGGGAAAAATACGCAGCCAAGAATTCTTGATCCAGCAAGCCTGTCATTCAGAATAGAAGGAGAGAGAAATTATTTCCCAAACAGAAACTAAAGGAGTTTGTGACCACTAAATCAGCCTTGCAAGAAATTTTAAGGGATAGCAGCAGCCAGGGCAGCGAGGTTACCGAAGTGCTCGGATTCTCGCGGCTGTGCAGGGATTTAAACGCCACCATGTCGAGCAAAAGGGCAAAGACCAAGACCACCAAGAAGCGCCCCCAGCGCGCAACATCCAACGTGTTCGCCATGTTTGACCAGTCACAGAGTGACTCAGTGAGTCACCACTCATTGAGTGGAGGGGAAAAAAAAAGACCAAAATCAACAAAGACTAGAAAGGACCAAAGAACATCACCAGAAGCACCACCTCCACAGATAACACAATGGCACTAAATCACTCTGAATGTAAATGGACTAAACACTCCAATCAAAAGACAGAGTATCAGAATGGATAAAAAAATAAGATCCATCTATATGCTGCCTACAAGAAACTTGTGTTAGACCTAAAGACACCTGAAGATTCAAAATGAAAGGATGGGGGCATCTCAGTGGCTCAGTTGTTTAAGCGTCTGACTCTTGATTTCAACCCAGGTCATGATTTCAGGGTCGTGAGATCAAGCCCCATATCGGGCTCTGCACTGTGCATGGAGCTAGCTTAAGATTCTTTCTCAGGAGAATAAAAAGATTCTCCCGCTTCCTATGCCCCACCCCCTCCTCCCCCTCCTCACCCATTCTCTCCTCTCCCCTTCCTCTCCCACTCTCTTTAAAAAAAAAAAAAAAAAGGAAAGAAAAGAAAATGGGGAGATAAAGAACCATCTGTCATGCTAATGGACGTCAAAAGAAAGCCAGAGTAACCACACTTATATGAGATGAACTAGATTTTGTTTAAGATTTATTTATGTATTTATCTTAGCGAATGAGAGAGAGTATGGCAGGGAGGGTAGAGGAGAGAGTCCCAAGTGGACTGTGTGCTAATCACTGAACCCAACAGAGGGCTCAGTCTCACAACCCTGAGATCATAACCCAAGCCGAAACCAAGAGACACTCAACCAACTGCACCACCCAGGTGGCCCAGACAAATTAGATTTTAAAACAAAGACTCTAACAAGAGATGGAAAACGGCATTATATCATAATTAAGGGGTCTATCCATCAAGAAGATCTAACGATTGTAAATATGCCCCCAACTTGGGAACACCCAAATATATAAATCAATTAATAACAAATGTAAAGAAACTCATGGACAGTAATACATTAATAGTAGGGGACTTTAACACCCGACTCAGAGCAATGGGCAGATCATCTAAGCAGAAAATAAACAAGGAAGCAATGGCTTTGAATGACATCCTAGACCAGGTGGGCTGAACAGATACAGTCAGAACATTTTATCCCAAAGCAACAGAATACACGTCCTTTTTGAGTGCACATGGAACATGCTCCAGAACAGATCACATACTGGGTCACAAAACAGGCCTCAGAAATTACAAAAAGATTGAGATCATACCATGCATATTTTCAGACTACAACGCTATGAAACTTGAAGTTAACCACAAGAAAATATTTGGAAGGACCACAAATACACAGAGGTTAAAGAACATCCTACTAAAGAATGAATGGGTCAACCAGGAAATTAAAGAAGAAATTTTTTAAAAATATATGGAAGCAAAACCTTTGGGATGTAGCAAAGACCGTCATAAGAGGGAAGTATATTGCCATACAGGCTCACCTCAGGAAGCAAGAGAAGTCTCAAATACACAACTTAACCTTACATCTAAAGGAGCTGGAAAAGGAACAGCAAATAAAGCCTAAAACAGCATAAGATGAGAACTAATAAAAATTACAGCAGAAAGAAATGATACAGAAACAAGCAAGAAACAAAAAACTAGAAGAGATTAATTAACATGAGGAACAGTGGAGCCTCTCACGAAGAGAGTATTAGAAAAACCTTAGATTTGGGCTTGGGACACCTGAATGGCTCTGTCAATAGAGTGTGCAACTCTTAATCCCGAGGTCGTGAGTTCGAGCCCCATGTTGAGTGTAGAGATTACTTAAAAATAAAATCCTTAAAAAAAAAAAAGATTGGGCTTGAATTAGGTCGTTTGGGAAAAAGTTTAAGATGGGGTGGTTTGCTATAGTTTGGGTGCTATCAGTAAGTGGGAGTGATTTTATGACTAAGCATTTCAGTGCATCTTACCAGGTGGATTGAAGACTAGGAGGCTACCATTGTCATTGGTCAAGAAACAGCAGTCACCCCTCTTCGCGAAAACGGGGATATCGGTTACTGTGATTTAGACAATATTCATATTCTGTGTTCAGCATGATTATGGAGCGGTCACATTCTTGTGATCCATCATGGTGACACAATCGCCTTGTCCAGCCAGGGGCAACAGCCAGTTTAAAGGAGGTCCTAAATCAGGAGTGTGCCTGACACATTGGAGGTACAGTGAGGAAGGCATTGCTGCAGGAGTGGAATGAGCAAGGAGCAGGAGAGATCTAAGAGATTAGGCCAGAGAGGTAGAAGCCAGATGGAGTGGAACTAGATAGCCACTCCTTTGTAGGAACCTTTTTTTTTTTCTCTTCCACTTTCAGAGATAAAGGAATCCAGTACAGAGTTGGAATGAAACAGTGACTTGATTTCACTTCCTTTCTGACAGAACTACTCGGGCCCCTGTATGGACTGTAGATCAAGGGGAGGAGTGGGGAGCCATTTAGGAAGCTTGCAGGGTGGTGACTGGAGGTGCTGAGAAGTGATCTGGTTCTGAATGTATTCGAAGGTGGAGCCAGTAAACACTTCTTAACTGACTGAGTGTGGGTGTAAAAAACAGAAGAGTCGAGGGTAAATCCAAGATTTTGGTTCTCCTCGATCACCAAAATTGAGCCGCCCTTTCCTGAGATGGGGAACTCTTCAAGAGGAGCTGGTTTGAGCCAGGGGTGGGTCAGGAGTTCAGTTCTGGATATAGGTTTGAAATCTATTTCCAAAAGATAACAAGTGGGTAACTGGATGCGTGGGGACAGGTCTGGGCCAGAGATAAATACTTGGGAATGTTCAGTGAATGGATAGTATTAAAACATGGAACTGGTGAGATGACCTAGAGAGTGAGTATGAAGTTCCAAACACTGAGTGCTGGAACATTCCAACAGAGGGCTCAGGCCAAATAGGAGACTAAGAAGAAATGGCTCGTGAGGTAGGAGAATCACTAATTTCAAAATATTTCCTGAGCACCCAGGCGGTGTGAGGCACCGAGATAGATACTTGGGTTGCAACCGTGTGAGGGCTCTTCACTGAGGCAGAGAACATAGGAGAAAGCAGATTTAAGGGGAAAGGTAATGAGTTTGGTTTTAGACATTTTGAGTTGCAGATGCCCATGGGACAGCCAGCAGAAAGGTGGAAATTTTGATCAGGATCCTAGGGAAGTCATGCCTGTGTACATATTTTTAGCTTTGTGCAAAGACATTTACTTAATCCTTAGTAAATGGCCACATTCAAGATCATGAATAGAGCCTCGAGAAGGCGATAGTGATACTTAAAACTATGTGTAAAATGTCAACAACAAGAAAGCCACTATGACACAGGCAGGCCACTGCCTATGCTTAGTGTCCCTGAGGGATTCCAGGCTTATATTTAATTGGTCTTTGTTCACTGAAAAATTTTTTCAAAATCTATTAGTATTTGTTAGAAATAGACCTTATAGCATGTATACATTCTGAGTAAGATCCTATGGAAAGGGAGGATGTATTAATATGATATATAACAATATGTTAATTTCTTTTCTATAGTTATCAATGAGATTGACCTCATTTATAGATTTCTTTTGCTAGGACAACAAACGTGAAAGGAAACTGTCTTGTTTCAGCTTTCGATTTTTCCAAACACATACATTTTTTCTTCTGTTGTTCGTCTTTTCAGCCACTGTATGACGCCGCTTACCTTACAATGTACAACATCTGCTTCACATCCTTGCCCATCCTGGCCTACAGTCTCCTGGAACAGCACATCAACATTGACACTCTGACCTCAGATCCCCGGCTGTATATGTAAGTAACGCATTGTTAGTAATGCATGTGGTTAAAAACCACTTCAGACTTTGAAAATCAAAGCGGACTCAGTGAGCATGGAGCCCAACTTGGGGCTCGATCTCATGACCCCAAGATCATGACCTGAAACCAAAAGTTGGTTGCTTAACTCACTGAGCCACCCGGGTGCTCCGAGACTTTAACTGCCCCAGAAGCAGAGCCTCCTCTACTTTGTTAACGCCATTTTAAAACTGTATTGCTGGGGCGCCTGGGTGGCTCAGTCACTACATGTCTGCCTCCAGCTCAGGTCACGATCCCATCTCCCTGCTCAGCGGGGAGCCCACTTCTCCCTCTCCAGCTCCCCTTGCTTGTGTTCCCTCTCTCGCTGTCTCTGTCAAATAAATAAATAAAATCTTTTTTAAAAAATAAATAAATAAGACTTAAATGCTGAAGAAAATAAATAACTCATCAAGCCATTATATCCATTTTGTGTTAGTTGTAAATGGATGCTTTTCTCTGTGGATGGGGTACTTGGCCAGTTGCTTAACGTATGATTTAATTGGGTTTTTATAAGTTAAGCCTGCTCCTAAGGATGAAGATGGTAATTTATAGCAGATGATAAGCATTGCTTACTAGTGGATAGCAAATGTAATACAGACACACAGGTGGTTTGTTTGTATGAAGTGAAGGTGCACACATTTAAGGGATTTCTTTAACCAGTGTGACTTATAAAACTTGTATTTAGTAATTGTTAGACTTAACCAGCTTTATAAAATTTGTCATTTTAAAGATGGAAAAACTGAAAATTTCAAACATGCACGGTAGTAGCAAAAATACTATTAATAGAGTGAACTTCCCTATCCTCACTACTCAGCTTCAACAATGACCAGTTCAGGGTCTGTCCTATTTCATGAATAATCCTGTTTTGTCTAGTACAGACTTATTTTTTAATAAATATAAACATTATATAAAACAGCTATTTCAGTAAGTATCTTTTAAAGATAAGGACCTAAAAAAAAATAACAGTACCAAACATTATATAAAACAGTTACTTCAGTAAGTATCTCAAAGAAAAGGACTTAAAAAAAACAACAGTACCGGGGCGCCTGGGTGGCTCAGTTGGTTGAGCAACTGCCTTCAGCTCAGGTCATGATCCTGGAGTCTCGGGATCGAGTCCCACATCGGGCTCCCAGCTCCATGGGGAGTCCGCTTCTCACTCTGACCTTCTCCCTTCTCATGCTCTCTCTCACTCTCTCTCTTTCCTAATAAATAAATAAAATCTTTAAAAAAAAAAAACAACAGTACCTTATCATACCTAAAAATTTAATGAGTCCATAATATCATCCATCAGTCAAGGTTCAGATTTCTTCAATTGACTCATTTTTTTTTAAGATTTTTTATTTATTCATTTGAGAGAGAGACAGAGCATGAATGGTGGGGAGGGGCAAAGGGAGAGGGAGAAGCAGACTCCCCACTGGGCAGGGAGCTCAACATGGGACTTGATCCCAGGACTCGGAGATTATGACCTGAGCTGAAGGCAGATTCTTTTTTTCTTTTCTTTTTTTTTTTTTAAAGAATTTACTTATTTATTTGACACAGAGAGAGATCACAAGCAGAGGCAGAGAGGCAGGCAGAGAGAGAGGGGGAAGCAGGCTCCCCGCTGAGCAGAGAGCCCGATGCGGGGCCTGAACCCAGGAGGACCCTGGGATCATGACCCGAGCCGAAGGCAGAGGCTTTAACCCACTGAGCCACCCAGGTGCCCCCTGAAGGCAGATTCTTAACCATCTGAGCCACCCAGGCACCCCCAAGTTGATTCATTTCTTTTTATAACATGCTTGTTTGAATCAGAATGTAAGGTCCATATGTTATAGTTAGTTAATTCACTTCTTGAGTCTGTTTTAACCTGTGGGTTAACCTGGCAATTTATTTGTTGACAAAACTGGGTCATTTATCTTGCAGCATTTACCCTGATCTGGACTTTGCTGGTTGCATCCTTCTGGCATTAACATGTTCTCCTTTTCCCTGTATTTGTGGCAAGGGAATAGTTAGATCTACAGGGATATCATAGAAGCCCTGGGAAAAATCTCACAGAACATCAGCTCTCATGCTCTCTTTTTTTAACTGAGGAACCAGGGCCCAGAAATGACTGACCTAAGGACACATGGTATATCTAGTGGCCAGATCAAGATCGGAATTTAGTCGGCCTGATGACTAGCCCCATGAGCTTTCCGGCTGCCTGGCGGTTTTCAAACTCTGAGCAGCAGCGTTTGTCTCCAGACAAAACTGAAGTCAAGTCTCCTAGTGTGGCTGCTCCGGCTGCAGTGGGGTTTGGGCGGCCGTGAGCAGAATCCCTCCCATTTGGTCCCAGCAAGAGCTCCAGCCACTAACTGTGTGACTTTGTCACATGCGTCATTTTCACCTTCAGTAAAATATGGGTAACAGTAAAACAATTAAAAACAGTCCCTAGCACAGAGTTTTCAACTAGATGGGCGCTATTCATCTTATTCTAACGCCCTCCTCCACATAACTTCAGGGCTGAGCTGAGGGCTTTCATACATTGAGACTGTTGAAAACCTGAAGAAAGCTGTTGAGTACCAGTTATCTTAAGGGTGTCCACGAAGTCTGAGTTAGCGAACTACGGGTGTAGGTCACAGATGATTCAGTGAATTTCCCGGAGAGTATACTTGCTCCATCCGCAGAAACGAGAGCCATGGAGACACGGATCTCAGCTCCAGTTATTCCTTTGGAAACATGAAGCCCTGGTCATCATGTGTGTCCCTCTCTGCGGCCGTAGCACTCAGTAGGACGGCTGGCATCGTGTGGCATACTACGGATTTCACCTGCAGGGACGAAGTGACTCAGGCACTTCCTAAATACTGTGACATGAAACGATCTATTCGGATATTTCCATGCTTTTAAGAGGAATTTAAATAGTAAACCGTCGTTCCTCTATAGAGGGAAGAGACATAGTTTGTTTCTCCTACAGCTTTAAAAGGCGAAAGGTTCTGCTACACCTGCCGCTTCCATCATAGGGGGCGCATAGGCCTGTGTGGGAAGTGACTGCCCCCCAAATCTTCATTTTCTCTCTTGTTCTCCTTCATGGCGGCTCTCATACTCTGAGTTTCCAACAGCTTTCTTGTTCGTTTGAGTGCAGCTAGAAATCCTCGCATAGCACCCAACATACCATGACCCCCTGCCCCTCTTCCCACGGTGTGGAAGGTAGCTCCCAGAGACAGTCTGGGAAGACAGGATCCATGCCTGCCTCAGCCAAATTCAGTGGCTCACAAAAGCATCATGGACTGGTGGCCGCCGGGCTCTCACTGCAAGAATCTTCGGGAAGGTGCTTTTCCTGTGGCTTCCAGCTGCCTTGAGCAGGTGCCTTACGGTGTGGGGGAGAGCTTGCTTCTGAGAAGCAGCCACCTCTTTCCTTCTGCAGTTTTTCTAGGGCAAACAGCAGCACTTTGCATTATGCATCCTCTGAATTTCAAATTCCTTCCTGCTCCTGGAGATCCGAATAGGTAAAAGTTACATAACTGCCGAGTTTTCAGAAACCACCACAGTGCTCAATACCAAGTGAACAAGGATCATTTGTGTTTATATTATAAAGGTGTTTCTTATTCAATAAAGCCAAGCGACAGATGTCCCGTATAGTATTGGCAACGGTGTGCTGTAGGAGTGCTGGGCTACCTTCTGATCAATGTTAACAGCAGCTTGAGGGGCACCTAAGTGGCTCAGTTGGTTAAGCGATCAACTTTTGATATTTCCTCGGGTCATGATCTCAGGGTTGTGAGATCGAGCCCCATGTCGGGCTCCTCGCTGAGCATGGAGCCTGCTTAAGATGCTCTCTCTCCCTCTTCCCCCTGCCACACTCTCTCTTTCTTAAAAAAAAAAAAAGAACAATTTGAAATAGATGCCAGAAGAATTCCTTGCACAAACCCATCTTCTTTCTGCAGCTCTGCTCCATTGAAATGAGTAGCCATATTTAACACTCTGAGTTGTGCCAAGAAGATTGTGTTATTTTCACAGATTTTAAAGTTTTGATCCACCTACCATTTATGAAAACATGACAATATAACTTGAAACATTATTCAACCCAATTGAAAAACTATAAAGGGTACCCTGAAACCTAAAAAAAAGTTACATTCCCAGGAAGAAATCTTGATTAAACGAAATACCTTAGCAACTGTAGTTGGAAAAGCTGTGGTAGTTCGGTTGAGAGCCTAATGCATATGGCTTGAGGTCGGGTCCATCTGTGACTGTAAGTCAGTGTGTCCCCTCACTAACCGAATGAACTCAGGCGTGCTCCTACACTAGTGTGGCTAAATTTACTGCACATTAGAGTCACCTGGGGAGCTTCAAAAATACCCCAAAGCCCAGGTTACATCTCATGCCAGTTAAATCAGAATGGGTGTGGGAGTCAGGCATCGGTGTTTTTAAAGATCCCCAAGTGATTCCAGTGTTCATCATAGTTTGGGAACCATTATGATATGTCTTTTGGGGGCTCATTATTTGTAAATGGGACTGACAAAAACACCTCTCTCGTGTGGTTTTTATGTGAGTAAAAATGGACAATATATATAAAACTCTTAACCCAGTTTACTGACATTTAAGAAGTACTCAGTAGGTGGGAGCTGATTATTTTTGATGATGTTATTGTTGTCGGTGACCAGTATTTTAAACTTAGTGCTTTGACTGTTTACTCAGTGCCTCACTTCAGAGGCAATTGCACGGAGATGAACTTGTGGCTCAGGATGGCCCTCCAGTCCCTCGGGGACGCCACGCTTCGTTATAACAAGGTCACACCTGTGTGCACTTTTGGCATTTTACCAGGTCTTTAAATAGACAGCCTACAGAGATTCGTTAACCTGTGGTTTCTTTTTCCATTTCTCAATAGGAAAATTTCTGGGAATGCCATGCTACAGTTGGGACCCTTCTTATACTGGACGTTTCTAGCTGCATTTGAAGGGACAGTGTTCTTCTTTGGGACTTACTTTCTTTTTCAGACTTCATCCTTAGAAGAAAATGCAAAGGTAAAAAAAAAAAATTCATTACATCTTGGTATTGTAAGCATGTCTTATTCTTTTTCTATAGGCACTGGATTTCTCATATCTCGCTGTAATCATTTTATAAACTTTTTCTTGAGGTACGCTATTTAGTTCTTAGAACTTTTTTAGAACAATAGAAGTATTGAAGTAAGAAACCACTTCCCGTGTGTATGGCCAACTAGAGAGCTTATGCGCAAACCTTCTAGAAGCTTAACTTGGCTGTAATTTTTTAATAGATGAACAGAGTTCTTAGGACTTCAGAATTTAGACCCTATCTTTTTCCTTTTTTTATTTTTTTTAAGTAAACTCTACCCCCCAATGTGGAGTTTGAATTCAGGACCCCAAGATCAAGAGTTGCATGATCTACTGACTGAGCCAGTCAGGCACCCCAAGACTTTTCCTATTTTGAAAGTCTGGCCCCACTCACTTCTATTGATAGTGGCCTTTCGTGCTTGGAGTTGAAGGGCACAGCTACCTTATCTTTGCAGTGTTTGCCCAATAGTTAAAGGGATGGAATTCCCTTCTCTTCCTCCTTCCCTTCCACACGAGCGCATAGTGTTTTCCAGAAAAACTACACTCATCCTGTCAGTGCCTTCCTAGCAAGCAACTACATAAGTCAGCACATGCACTGGGGTAATTTTCCCCCTGGTTGTGTCCTGGAAGATCCCCGCTCACGGAGGAGGTCTTGCCAAGGCCACACCGTGAGACTCGAGCCCACCGCTTCATCCGCGCTTTCACTACGTTCCTTCTTTGCTATTTCTGGGCTTCCTGTTTAATAGTTACTCATTCTTTATCATTATAACGTGAAGCAGAGCTAAGGTTCGAGAGTAATTTACTGAGTACAACTCTGTCCAGAAACTACACAGTCAACATCTGTTACAGAAGTAATGGGCCCAATGAATGTGACTGATACTTTAAAATTAGATACCACGGTCCAAAACCTTTCTAATTTGGACTAACACAAGTTAGTTTAATATGGATCCCTTAAAATTATTAATCTCTGGGGGCACCTGGTTGACTCAGTCGAGCATGTGACTCTTGATCTCGGGGTCATGAGTTCAAGCCCCACATTGGGCACCGGGCATAGAGGTTACTTTAAAAATTTCAAAGTATTAATCACTGAGTAACTGTGGAGGAACTACAGCTGTAGTTCTTTAGAGTGGGCACATGGAGCATGGGTCAAGGAGAGTACCCTGCTAAATCTGCTGGCCAGTCAGAGTCAGCCTTGCCTATCGGTAGGAAGGGATCAGATTCTGTGATTTCTCGGGTCCCTTTAGCTTTATGGCTGATTCTGTGACTTTCACGTTTTATTTTACTTTTATTTGACACCTAAATGATAAAGAGCTGACGATTTCTTAAAAAGAGCTTGCTGCCGAGTAGGTGGGTACTCTCCTGCGCTCCCGCTGACGTGGTTCATTTGCTCAGCAAACCCTCGGGAGCTCGGCCCAGCCTGTGTCTCATCCATCGCCCATTTTGAGTTCATGAAAATGAAATTAAACTTGACTACTGTATATGTCGCCATTCTTCTAAATGTTTGCCAAAATTACAGTAAGTGGAAGAACTGCTATCAGCGATTAAACATAACACCATGTATGACTTGATCAAATCCTTTTTTTTTCACTTCTGTTAATCTTAATTTTTTTATTATTTTTTTAAAACGTTTTACATTTCATTTTCTGTTTTAATGTTATGCATTCAGATCTTGACAGCATTTGGTAAGCATATGTGCCATTCATTGCCATAGTTATGGACTTGTACATGCTCTCTGCTTTTCTTTGATATGCACATGCTGACAGTCCTAATATTCACTGCCAAAAAATTAGACTCTATTTTTAAAATGTAGCCCATTTGTCTACAGATTAGTCCTCATTGGAGAGCTTTAGTTCTTTATTACTGAGGAAGCCCATATCACACTCTTTAGAGACATGAATCATTCAAATGATTTGTTTTGAAGAACATTACTGTTAGTGGAGTGGGGAGTTTTTTCTGTCTTTATTACTCCAGTGCGTTCCCTACTCAGTACTACATGGTAATAAACCCTACTGACCACAAGTGTGTTGTAGCTGTCCAAGAAAATTTAGGATCATGGTAAATAAAATCCAACATTTTGGCCTGATCTTTTAATCAGCTATTTCCCTAAACATTTTATGCCCAAATCTTTAGTGGTTACAGCCAAGATTAAATTTGCCTTTTTCTTTTCATGAGCAGGCTTATGTATTCATGGTGCATGTAATTATTGAATGTTTTTCAGGTATATGGAAACTGGACTTTTGGAACCATTGTTTTTACAGTCTTAGTATTCACTGTAACTCTGAAGGTTAGATTTTTATTTATTCAAATATATTTAACACCATTTTCCTGATTCTTTCTGGTCTTACACTGTTCTCTCTTTTTTGTCTTCTCTTTTACTTGTATTGCAGATTGTTATTCAAGTCTGAATACTTATTAAAATATGTATGATATTAGACATATAGACATTTATGCTGTTTGTGATCCATTGTTTCCAGAATATTGTCTGTCCTCTTTGTTTCCTTTTTTAAAAAATTCATACACCATAGTTATGTTGAAAATCTGTTTCTTTTTTCTTCAAGACAGTATAAGTAGTATATAAATAGACTCTGAGTGTGTGTGCGTGTGTGTGTGTGTGTTTCCATGTTAAATACTTGAATGGTTTTTAAGATTATCTATTTACAAACACCAGGCCTTAAAGGAATGGGAGTACTTCAGACAATTGAATAGGTATCCATGAGCAAGATATGTGCAGAAGAGCTCGGTAGTGATGAAATTTTATATAATGTATTTATGACTGAAATTTATCCATATTGGTGATGAAATGCACAATATACAGCAGGTAACATACAAGAATCATTGGCATTAACATGCAGCCATGTAATATACTCTGAAGCCTTGCTGAATTCTACCCTTGAGACTTATGAGTTGGGACTTTCTTATACTTGAAAGCATAATCAAATTCTTTTGATGATCATTGCAGTAATAAACACCTCATATGGGATCCAAGAATGAGTAAATGAATTCCAGTATGCCCAGTGGTCGAAACTAGAATTCCAGAAGTATGATTGACAAAGAACCTCTAATCATTTCTCCTCTTGAGTTTTTATTCCTGATTCATTTCTCATACCAAATAGAACTAACATATGTTTGCATTTTTCATCTACTATTTCAGTAATATTGTAGGACTGCAAAAGAAAATGTTGCCATTCATCTCCATTTAGCCATTTACTAGCTGCTATTTTTGGGCAAGTGACTTCGCTTCTCAGTACCCTGATTTATTCTTCTATGAAATGGAGATAAAAGTAGTACCTTCCTCTCAGATTTTTGGTGGGAAGTCAATTAGTGAATACACATAAAGCATTCAGAGTGGTGGACTGGCACATAGCTTGTGATCAGAACAATAGGATCATGAGTTGAAACAGAAGCCTCCCCGCCTTTGTTTCTCCTGGTTTTGCATATGGCCCCAGGGCTCCCAAGTTGCCTTTGTAGTTAAAGTTGGCCTTACCGTAGCAGCTTTCTGTGTCCCTCAAAACACAGTCACTCTCTCATTTTTGGATGGTATTATTGTGACCTTCTCCCTAGCAGCCCAGAGGTGGGCCTTCAAGCTTGGTCTGCATTAACAATATTCTCAACCTTCTGTTTATGAACAAGAAAGTTAGAACAGGAATTCAAGGACCAGGGTGTCAGAGCAAGCAAAAAAAAAAAAAGGAGACACCGCCTCCTCTTCAAAAATGAAATGCCCTGGATATTAGTCCATGTGGCCCAGAAATTTTAAATAAGCAGAACAGACCATACTTTTTTATTTTTAGATTGCATTTGAAAATCCCAGGTGCCACAATCTAAAGAAACAATCAGCCTGGGTAGAAACATGGAGGGATTAAAATCTAAGGCAACTGAAAATGTTATGAATTTAGTGGATTAGATGAGGGTTTTGCAGTTGAAGGGCACACTACATAGTTAGGTCCATGATTTGTTGCTTTGTGTGGAGCTAGTGGCCTTTGCGTTTAATAATCCCCATCTGTTGTGTTTGAGCTGTCAAGACTCCTTTGTGTAGTTTGTCTGTTCTTCCTAACTAACCCTTCCGTCTCCTACCGCTTTTCAGTATGCCTGCCTCCACCAGCTAGGCCTTCTGCTTCTATCATCAGCTTCCCAGCCACCAGCACCCGAGGACTTGGGGCTCCAGGCTGAGGATGTTACAGTTACCTCGATGCCTGCCCTCCCTTCAGTAGTGAGGAACCTGCAGCCCCATACCTACTAGCTCCTCGCTTAACCATACCTCCAAGCCTGTCCTCTTGGGTCGGGAGGCCGTGGGACAGAACGTAGCTCATTCTTACCCTAGCTCTTTGACAAGTCTTGATTCTCCTCTTCTTTTAGTTGCCCTCTCTTCTAGTTGCCTGGCCCAAGTGAGATCCTCCCATAGGTATCAGGTTGTATGCAAGTTCTCAGAGAGCACAGTGTACTTTACTGCCTGCTGTAGTTTGTACCCATCATGAAATCTCCTATGTTGTATCTTTTCAGCTCGCCTTGGATACTCGTTTCTGGACATGGATAAATCACTTTGTGATTTGGGGTTCTTTAGCCTTCTATGTGTTTTTCTCATTCTTCTGGGGAGGAATTATTTGGTAAGCCGCTGTTCATGTGAGAGTAATATGTAAAATAACAAAGTAGATATATGTATATGTACGTTGTCTATACAAACATTCATTATACTTTTAAAGTGTTAATTGTATAAGATGACAGGTCTTTAATATCACATAGCTGTGATTGGGAGAGTTAGAAAGCATGAGAATAAGTTAGATTGGCATCTCCTTCTCTTCATCGCAGAGCCCTGGATTTCGTTTTTAAATATCGCGGGTGTTTTCATCAGTGCCTTCTCTGGACAAGGATGCCAGCCGCAGAGAACATGGCTAGGGAAAACCATAGGATGAGATTCTAGGAGTGTATTTTCTTACTGGTTTGAGCAAAATTACATGTACGGAACATTCCACGTTATCTGTGTTTGTTGTCCCTTGAGACTTATTTAGAAAAACTTTGCCCAGAGCACCATAGTTCTGTCTATAAATCTGTGTAATCAGCATCTGAACTCAGGCAAAATTTCCACAAGAATAAAATGTTTCTAGCAGACTAGTTTCTCTTACCACAGACTATTCCTAATTGATTAAAATAAATGCTTTAAATGATTAAGACATTGTCACACGTGTTTCTAGTCATTAGTGATACTTACTAAAAATGAAATATATCTATTTTTATTTTGTTGCCTGTAGTGCTATCTTAAGTAGACCTGAGTTGAGCTACTACATGAATATAAAATTATAAAGCAACCAGCAAAATATGACCAGAAACTGAGATTTCTGCTGAATGTTGGTTTCAGCTGATATCTCTGGACACAGTCACCCTGAGGCATTGTGACACACCCCTCTGGGGTTCAGCAGTGCAAATGAAGATTTCTGAGCTCCAAATCTAATCCAAGAATAATATCTTTTGTTTTTTACTCTTCCCCTGTAAAGCACCATAGGTGTCAAGATACAGAAAAATCGAGAGCTGTAGGGCAGGGGAAACCAAAAAAAAAAAAAAAAGGAAAAGAAAAATCTAGAGCTGTTAATCACAGAGTATTGTAGGTACTGTGTGGAATATCCTAGGGGTAGTTGTTAGTTGTCTACTGGACCCTTATTATGGTCAATTAACTGCCTAGAAAATAAGTCAGAGTGCCCTTCAGAATTAGAGTGAGGGTAGAGTTCTGCAGAATTATTTTTTGGATGGTAGGGACCCTGGAAAACCTTTTTAGCCCAACCTCATAAAATTCTCCATCTCGCTGTTCTGATCACTTCCTGTGCCACACTCTAGTCCCCATACACCTAGAGCCAAAAGCTTGATTTTATTATGTTACATAAGAGTGCACAAACATCGATTTTTTTTTTTTAACAAGAAACCAGTTTATCTTCAGTGAGCCCAGCGCGTAATCTAATAAATGAAACAACCAGTTATCTGCCTAGAGCTCCTAATCCGAGGAGAGTCTGTTGTGCAGCCCAACCCTGATCAGTCTTTGCACTTCCTCCCCCTCCGCTTCCAGCAACATTGAGCCTGGTGAAGCTCTCTGTGGCTCAGCTCAGGGAAGCTGGCCGTGCTGCTCTGTGGCCACCAAGCAGTTCAGTGGTTGACTTAGAAGGAAATCCAACATCAGAACGAGGGGCCCTAGATTTCTGGACTCCAACCCTTAATGTCCTATTAGCAAAACTCTTCTGCCAAACTACTTGTCACACACTGGGTACCCAGTATATATTTGTGGATAAGAATGACAGAGAGAGAAGCTCAGCAGTCCTTTCTGTCTTTATGGAGAGTTTGGGGGGGGGCGCGTAGCATATGAGATGTCTTTTAGATTTCTGAATGTAGAGCGCAGTCCATTTTCATATTAACAGAACAGCTGAGGAAATAAAATGCTTGTGAGCCTAAAAATTAACCGTTGCTCTTGACTATATTTGAAGCTCCAGCATTTTCTAATGCAAATAAATATTCTCCCGTTGACAGTTTTAAAGTTGATTACTTGGTTGTTTTCAAGCCAGATGCGTTTTACGGTCATTCTTCCTCTTTAATTATCATTCCTTTTTTCCCTAAACATTTGGTAAATGAAATCTTTTCAGTTCTGTTGGGATATTCTTAAAGAAAATTATTTCTGTTAATGTGTGTAATTAGAAGAGTCCCTCTAAATACAAAAGATAGTTTCGATGACATATCTGTGTCATATGACAGGAACTGATTTCTTTTCCATTCTGTGTTTTCTTTCCACTCTAGGCCTTTTCTCAAACAACAGAGAATGTATTTCGTATTTGCTCAAATGCTGTCTTCTGTATCTACATGGTTGGCTATACTTCTTCTAATATTTATCAGCCTTTTCCCTGAGATTCTCCTGATAGTATTAAAGAATGTAAGAAGAAGAAGTGCCAGGGTAAGAACTAAGTTTATATTGTAAGTTGATTTTTGGAAGGGGCTTCAGTATCTGCCATGAACTAAAAGCCTTGTTTAGAGATTTGCATTAGTTACAGCATGTTAAACCCCTCCTTACAGGTTCATCACTTAATTTCCTCTTCTGCATAAAAAGTATAGTAAAAACTTCGTTATCCAATGCAGGTGGTAAGTAGATTCCTTAATAGTGTTCTATGTGACCTTTAGCAATCCATATGGAGTATCTCATATGCTCCATATGGAATTTTAAATGGAAAAAATGGGGTGGTTTTTTTTTTTAGCCTAGAATTTTCACACCAGGGATTTCCACACCAACATTCCAGCTTTAACCTTAGAAATTTCCCTGTGGGTTGTTCGCAGATATTTTTTTTCAGTTGATAATCCCAATTTGCTTCTTTCAAACCTTTCCCCTTCCTTTAATTATAGTGCTGCTTAATCTCTGTGTTGCTTCTAGCCCTGTCTGTCCAGTAGTATATTTGAACCAAAGAGAATTCCCTGGATGTGATTTCTGCATCCTTAACCCTCCTGAACACACTTGTAAAAATTAAGATTGTTTTATGAGTGTGTTTTTATTTTTGCTGCTTAAATTGTAGATTTCTTGTGGGAATGAGAAGTTATTACCCTCTGCCGGCCTAATTGCTATCTTTTAAACATTTCTAAAAAGCCTTTGAAGTAAAAGGGGTAAATTAGCTTGGAAAAGGAAACTTCTGGCAAATTTTGACCAACAGGTGAATTAAATATGTCCTATTCCTGCCAACCCTTAACTCATTTTGCCAGACAGAACCCTGTTTTTATCCTCTTGACACCACCTCAATTGTATGGCCTGTCCAATGCAATATTTTCAGGAAATAGTCTCAGGTTTATCTACCTGACCTATTCGATCAAATTTGCCAACCAGTTTAGCCACAAAACTGGCTTGTCTGATTTTGGTTTTGGCCTATGGATTTGATAGAATCCAGTGGTTGCAGCACGGAGATGTAGGGAACTAAAATGGTTATAACGAGAAAATCTTTAGGGACTAGCGGTGTTAAAGAGGACCTTCATGATCAATAAGTCAGTATGAGCCCCAGTCAAAAGCAATAGATTACCAGTGGCATAAGCTGCATCGAGTTGGGTATACAGAGCCCATCCCTGTTCAGTTAGGTGGTCAAAACAGCCTTCACTCACTGCTGCTGCATGCCTTGTGGGTGGCACTGTAGCCAGTAACATGAGCCTACTCTTTAATCCTTCCATTAGGCCCCAGACTAACTCCCTCCAGCCTGACGTTTGGTCTTAGGATGGGAAAGTGGCATTAACTTGTCTGTGTAGACCTTAATATCAGTTGAACAGGGGTAAAACTGATATATGACAGGTTTTCCCCAGAATGGATCGAGTGGCCATTTATATCAAGCCAAATAAAAATGTCCCTGGAAGAAGTGGTTTGGTGCCTTGTGGTAATAGACAGTTTGTCTGGGAAGGATCTCTGGGGTGCTCTTCCATTGCCCTTATTTGGAAGTACAGTTCTGGATGCTCCTAAATGTTTTTCTTATTTGGGTTAACGGAGCTCATGCTAAGTAATGGCTCACACCCGGCTTCCTGCTCTGAAGATGGTACCAAAATCTCCGAAATCAAAACCTTCAAACATACCATCTTATCCTCTTCCTGAGGCCCTTTCTTTTAAAAACAAAATTAGACGTGGCTGGAGGTGACCTGTACAGAAATTAGATAGAGGGATGCTACAGAGCAGTCACGGACGAAGATGTGAACCGTTTTCTGGCCATGCAGACAGGAGATTCCGAACTCGTGTCAAAAGCATGCGGTTCCACATGAGATTTCTTTGCCATGGGTTATGTCCATGATAGGAGGAATTCTAGCGTCTGTGCTATAGCTTGGCATGCTGGCGTGCTAGAACAATCAGGAAGATTTCCATGATCACCTTCATTCATTCAATCATTCATTCATTTCTTCCTACCCTCATTGAACCAGAACATGTGTTGAACCGCCTACTGATGAACATCTCTCTTTACATCCGATGTCTGAAAGGCTAACTGGTTTTTCAGACTCTCTGGGATTTTTGAGAGTTGCAGATGAGACACAAAGTTGTGGGCACTCAACAGCACTGCCTCCTTCCCTCCCCCCCACTCCGTGAGAAAATGCAAGAGCAAAGTAGTGCATATGAATGCATAAAGGCCAACAGAGACATGCCATGTCACTTCTGTTTACATAAGGCCCACTGGGCCATATCAAAGAGGCAGAGGCCACTCTGAAGATGAAGGAGAAAGAGCATCTTCATCACCAGCAGTCTGACATCCAGGGTGACTTTCTACTTGGTTTAAATATCCCTTGCTAAGGCATTGGCATCACTTTGAAAGGGAGGCAAAAAATTCTTTTACACTGGGTCCGCCTCAAACCTGACAGGCTCCCTAATGGGGTAAAGTACATGTCCCTACCTAGAGGCAGAAGATTCCCCCCCTTGACTTCAGCTGGCTAGCATCTTGGATCCTTCGTGCGCATAGCCAGAAATACCTGGGCAAGTAGGCTTGCCTCCTGTGGGGTCCTCCTGTGGGGTCTTGGCCGCTGCTTTCAGAAAGAAACTCAGCAGTGGGTAGTGAAAATGTCTCTGGCATTTGAAAGTGAAGCTAAGCCATTTACATTAAACAGTTACAGAAGCAGCCTTCTGTTAGATTCCACTCAATTCACACATCGCCTGAGGGTCCACTGTAAGTTAACTACTGGACTAGGTCTCAGGAATTCAGGGATGAATCAGATGTGGCCCCACCTCACAGGGAGCTCTCACTCTAGTTAAGTTATAAAGGGGATTTACACGGAGCCCTTCTGTAAGCAGGTATAAAGCAGAATAGTAGACTCAGTGATACAGCGTGTTGTAACACATCTGAGCTATTTCAAGTCACGACCTCCTGAAGCCACCAGTGAAAAGGCTGGTATGACAGCCCCCCCGCCCAGCTGAGTTCTGTCATGACATCAGCATTGTCAAGAATTCTACTTGCTTCGAAAATAGGTTCCCTCAGTCATTTAACTCAAAAGGTTAGTTTAAGCTACCTGTTCCTCAGCTATCTCTTCAGCATTGTGGTTAATTTTTGAGCTAAAATCCCACCATTAAGGATCATAAGGCTTTTCTTTAGCTTACAAATCAACAAAGCTACATCACCATGATGCTGACGGGATATGGTGAGACCGCCACTGAGCGCTGAACAGTGGAACAGCAAGATAACACTTGAAAGGAAATATAAAGTTTAGGATTTCTGGTATTTCGGAAAGTTGTGTCTCCTCCTAGTCCAATTGTTGGGCTCTCCCCTAATCAGTGAAGTAGCATGTGAACTTCCTGGCCGAGCAGTAAATAACACTTCCAATTTCCAGTGGAGGACTTTTCCTCATAACTTTATGGAAGTTTTCCCACATAAACTACCACCATCAGAAGGGAGGCGTGACTTTGCCTACTAGACCCGGGAATACTGTAAGCTAATGGGAATGAACCTAGCAACGTGGCCATGCCTCGCATGGGATGTCTGCACAAACAAGAAGAAATAATTCCATTCTGGAGGGAGCGCTTTCAGAGTGGAAGACAGGAAAAGGAAAAATGTCAGCTGTCTGAGCAAAAGTCCCAGAGAAAGCACTTTGAAAATTTTCGAGAATAACTTCCACTTTTAATAACAGTGGTGCAAGGGTGATTACTGTTGCAATTCTGACAGTGTCCCATATGACCATGGGTTCTAAGGCGAAAAGCCCTATTAACTGGATTAAGACATAAAGTTGAATCCTAACTTTGTGGCTGTTGAGATGGACCTTTATGCATTGGCCTCTTTGACATACTGCTCAGTGAGCCCGAGCTGATGTCAAAGCTCTCTAGATGACTGCAAAGGAATGTGGAAATTTCATCCTCTTTCAGCTCATTATCTCGCTTCCTTCTCTCCTCCCCCCCCCCCCACCACTTGCTGGCTCTATCAGTTTTTGATTGCTTCAGATACTCTTTCCATGCTCTCCACTGCCTTCTGTACTTTCATATTCCCTTTCTTTTTCCTTTATAAAGTAATCTAATCTATTAACTCAAAATTTCTGCTTCAAAGAAGTACTTTTATCTCTGACGGTTGGATGTAAGGTTTTGAGTGCACCAAAATGTGCTTATTGTTGCAGTCTTAAATAATTAGGCTCGTATATCAAACGTGGGGGTGGGAGATTGGATATCATGTTAATCTTGTTGCGAGATTTTTGCCCGCAAAATAGAAGGCAGAACAATTTAAATTTTTTTTCTCAGAAACTATTTATTTCTCTGGCTTTATCAATTGGTAATTTGCATGTTGCCAATATGTCACCAACTTTATTTAAGGTAAAATATGAATAGGAAAGAATATAGTTACATTAAAACATATATGAATAAGTCAAAGTATTTGCCTTTAATAGTTTTATTGTTTATTAGATTCTGCTAGATGCATATGATACTTTAGCTGGTTTCTTTTTTTAACACCTATTTTCATTAGTCACTAATTAGATAATATGGGTAATCTTAATTAGCAGAATTGTTAAACTCGTCCCAGTAGTTGACCACTCATTTTCTGTTTTGCTTGGGCAATGTCAAAACCAAGTCTGTGACTTAGCTTATAACTTCAGGCGTGGAGTAAGAAGGCAAAACAATAACCTGTTGGGTTTTCTGATTAAACTCTAAGTTATCAATTTTTACCTTGTCTAGGAGAAATTCATACTTCTTTAGCCTACCCTTCTAAAGAGGTCTCCATAAGAAAAGAGGGAAACCAACCAAATTATGTTAGAATAACGGAAGTCAAGCATGGGTCCAGCACTAAATGGGACTGAAACGTGGTTTCACCAGATGCCTTCCCATTGTGTTAGTTTTGTTAGGCTTTTAACCTGTAAGGGCCCAAGAGCAATCGCTCCATATTGTACCTGTGCAATTGGATAGGAGAGAGAGTGCCTTCAGGCTTAGATTAGTGATGGATCCTGGACATAGCTCTCTGACCAGTGGATTTTGAACAATGTAGGTTAGTGAATTAATGATTAGAAATAAGCCTTATTCTAACGAGAAGCATATTTTTAAATTCTTTTTATTCAAAATAGTCAATCTTCCCATAGAAAATAATTTTTAACTGCTAAACAGAGAAATAGTAGGTTGCACATGTAACAGAGACTAGTCCCAACTCTAACTCGACTGTTACTTTAGAGAGTAATGCCTTCAAAACTAGCATGTCATTTCGACTTCGAAGTCTCAGGGTTTCTTTTTAAATGTCTTACATTTCAGAGAATATTTACTTTTTTTTTTTTTTTTTGGTTTCTGCATTTCTCTTTCTTCTACTGCAATTTTCCACCCTTTGTGCAATTGTGAACAAGGTAACGAAACGCCTCCCTTCCTCAGGAACATCTACTATCTTCATGCTTTCTCAAACTTCCAGCAATCACAGTTTCTCTTGGAGTGAATAAGGTGATTTCCTTTCTTAATGTACCAACTTGCTTGCATTCTCATTTGCTTGACACCATTTTCTGACTCTTTATGAAAAATGACTTCTCATTACTCATTTTTATATCCTCTATTGATGCTTAAGAGTGTTTTGTCATTTTCCTTTAATCATTTGTTCACCTTCTCAAATTGTCACACTGGAGAGGAAGTGATTTTCAAACACTTGGACTGTAAGCCTCTAGTCCCATTGATTCCTGGTATGCAGTAGACGCCACGGCCTGTCAGAGCTAGTCTGTTCACCAAGACAGGAATGTTTTGCACAAATTTCTCTCTGTTTGATACACTCACAGCACCAGCACAACTCTCAGAGGTGTTCACCAAAAGGATGGTAAGGTTTAC
Organism: Nasua narica; assembly: GCA_028533885.1. NCBI lineage: Eukaryota > Metazoa > Chordata > Mammalia > Carnivora > Procyonidae > Nasua > Nasua narica. The sequence goes on along the minus strand of CM052801.1, from coordinate 91,750,171 downwards.
TAATCAAACCATATTGGCTCATCTACCACATAACCAACGTACCGGTGTCATTTCCAAAACCCCAGTTTGCCATATACTACTAATACCTGCATACTTCTACCATGAAAACGATTCAATTCGACTTGGAGACTCTCTTAGCTCTTTCGGTGTATTCGTTTAAATGTTACGCATTTGCTGTAGTGTAATCATTTGTGCTTTGGGCCAAAAGAGTAGTCTATAGGAAATGATTTTTTTCTTCTACGTTTTTATCACCAGGTAGGTTAACCAGTCTTCAAATGCTTTAAGTATCTTTACCTCACTATTACAGAGAAATCTGAGCTGTAAAAGGGCATCTGACTCATTATCCACCAGACCTTCAGTCAGACCTCTTCTTTTACGAACATTCTCAGACGAATCTAATATATTGTAACAGGTACCTAGTGTTAAACAAGCGGGCTGGCTTTTAAAGAAACAGATTAACAGCATTATAAAGAAAAAAAAAATGAAAATACCACTCTCTAAATTTTCTCTGCTGTTGGTGTGGTGAACTTTATACGATTCTTTACAAAAAATATAAAGATGCATTGCTTGGAATATGGGAAAGTCTGTATTTGAAATTTGTTAAGCCCTCAAGTAAAATGCTAGGCATTTTGCAGAGCTTGAAGGGCAATAAAATACCTTGAATTTGTAAGGGGCAAATTGTCGTGGCGGTGCCATCGTTAATGCTGATCAGGAAATACCGTTTTGATTTTAAAAGAGCATTTAGAAAATTGAAAATAAATATTCCAAAATTGCATCTGTATAATAATCAAGTTGATTTAGCATTGCATGTCCTTTGGGAAGTATGTGGAAATAATCCAGTGTGTTTGTACCTCCGTGTGCCGTGTCTGTGTGTTTGCAGGTATACACCTAATGTACTCGTAAATGTCTAATCCCCAAAATTAATGAACCAATCTAATCACTTTTTTTAATGTCAAGTTTTATTCAAACTAAACGTTTCAACTTTCAGAGGCAAAGGTAAACTCCTTCCTAGCTATTCAGGGGGAATGCTAGCATAATTCTGTAGAATGCTTCAAGACTGATTTTTCCAAAAACGAGTCAGTTTATTTATAACCTATATAAATATTCATTTATGCCCCAAACAAATAGTCGGGAGGAATGGATATGCTGTGGGAGGAGTCCTTGAACTCAGAACGACTCCTCCATGTGTATTTTGTTTCCCACTGCAGGGGCCTCTGTCATCCCAGACCTTGAGAGGCCCTTTATCCACCCATAGGAATTCAGAGTGATTCGTGAATGAAGTCTACAAGCTTACCAGCTTGGAAAAAACTCCGTACAGCTTAGGGCAAGGCCGTCTTTCATGCATACATAAAAATTAATGATCATCGTGAATGAAACTGCAGTTCGGTTCTCCCCCGCCCCCGAGCAAAGAGTGAAAATTAAGCCGGTGGCATGAAAACGTTGGTTCTTCTATCTCCCACAGTTCATCACAGTCTGCATCCGCGGTGTTCTTTCGGAAGCAGATTCATTTTGCCCCAGTCAGCATCTTTCCCCCCCCATTTTGAGCGACCCAGCCTGCTTGTATCTTCCCTCAGTAATGATCTGCTTCCCAGTAGCCTTCAAAGTCTTTGACCCTTCTGTCCCGGATGGCCTTGTCCTAAGCTGTATGGTGCATGTTAGCTATACTGTTTCCAGATAATTCTGTATCCCCCTGGATTGCTTTCTTTAGCTTGGGCTGTGGTTGGGGAGACCAGGCTGGGTAGCAGACACTCCTTCTGCTTTTGGCCTCTCCAGGGCCTGAAATCCTACAGTGACAACGGAGGAGGAACATAGACGTGAGGCAGTTGTATTGTTGACACAGTTGTTGTATTTTTAACGTAGTTATTTCTTCCCATAAATATCTTCTCGTTTAGCATTATTTTTCCTCCGAGGAAAATATTTGGCAAGTAGTTCAGCCACTGAGTTTGTCCCTTGTTTAGAGAACTGTGTGACTCCTTTTATAAGCTCTCTGTGTGAAGAGCAACCTTCTTTTGGTTAGGCTCAGTCATCATGACCCTGCTACCTGAAGAACTCTCGGGAAAATAGGGAACACGAAAGTAATTGAATGTGTTCTGGAAGACTTCTAGTCCAATCATGGCAAGGAGGAGGCACCAAAATGGGAAGAAAATAGCATACCTGTTAAGGCCCTCCACTATTCCTGTTTTAAAAGGTTGGATTTGAGAGTAGAGAATGAAAGTTAGGCTCCCTCCCGAGACCGAAGACTTCCACTTCTCAACGTACCTGACTTATACTCTGTGATCAGTTGGCTCACCACGCCCTATTCCTGTAATATAGCATTTGATAATGTTCAGAGGACAGAGAAGAATCTACAGATTTCGGGATGTTTCTGTGGCCGCTTTTCTAAAAAGATGATGAAAAACAGAAGCATCCGTTGACCCATAGATAACCTGATCTACCAAAAAGAAAAAAGAACTTCAGCATTATGTGGGGGAAGAAACATGTTTTTTTCAGTAAAGGAAAAATACTTCTACAACAGCCTTTCAAAACTGAGTATGTCTTTAGACTTCCTATGTCAGAAGTTACACATCCTCCCCAAACAGTAATCCATTCATTCATTCAACAGGCCCCGAGGACCTGCTCTGTGCCCGACACAAGGCTAGGAGCTGGAGATAGGAAAATAAAATGTGCCTGTTTTCAAGGAGCTCACAGACTAGAGCGTCCTTGTGGGAACAGTGACAGGAGAGCCCTGGAGCATGCCAAAAGCAAAAAGCGAGTCTGAATCTCTTCAGCTAACAAATGAAGAAAGGGTTAAAAACTGGTCATTGTGTCACTTTTTTTCCCTGCATGTGAATAAAACTTGGCACTTTAAGATTGTTCCTTTACTCTCATAACAAAATTTACTACTTGATTTATTTTTGAAAATGCTAAACAGATGGCTTCACATTGTTGTTAAAATAAACCTTTTAACTCTGTATATTTTAAATTTTTCAGAATCCGAATCTTGAGCTGCCTATGTTATTGTCCTACAAGCATATTGACAATGGTTACAGCTAAAAAAGAAAGCAGGAAGAAACAACTACAAAAAATTATCATCTCAGGATACTCAATATGCAACAAATTAAACCACTCTCTTATGTCTAGGGTTCAGAATCAATGTCCATTAAAATACCAAATGACTCTTAAGCATTTACAGTTATTGTTAAGTAGCCGTTACGGCCAAAGCTCTAAGTTACAGATCATGCGAAAGTTGAAAGCACGAATAATTAGAATTTCTGGCTTTAGATAGAATAATATAACTACCAAGTGGGTGCTCCTTTAACCCATGAACTCTGTGAATGGATCTAAATATAATAGTATAAAGTAGAAGTCATACAACGGGAATGAATAGACTTTGCTAATCTTACTTTTTTTGCCTGGCAGAAGAAATAGGCTGTTTGGATCACATTTCTTGTTCCTGCTGAATGATAATCTTAAATTATTTTTTTCAAACATATGAAAGGAATACTTGAACATACAAGAAGACTAAATGGTATCAGTGCATCAGAATAGTTAACCCTTTCTGTTCACCCACATGCTAATTTTGTCTTCATAGAATATCCTTGCCAAAAAAAAAAAAAGTACCTTGAACCCTTACGTGGAAAGAATGTTCATCCTAGATATTTTTGTGAGAATCAAAAAAATTGCTTATTTTATTTTTGTTCTTCTGAATTAAATCCTACTTAATGGGTTTGTGGCTACTATATTTGAAAATAAAACCTTTCTAGTCACTTAGTAAGTAGCCCATCAGGACAGTTAAGATATAACAGATTTTTCCAATATCAGTTTTACTGGGATCTGAGGTGAGATAGGCAAAAGTATAATTAAACAAAAAACAAAGCCATCTGAACATCAATCTTTTCTAATTTTTTTGTGGAGAGGGAAAAATAGCTTATTTCAAGCCTTTAAAGGTTATTTTTTGAAAGAGGCTGCCTCTTTGCATATATGCAACACTTGTGTTTTGTTTTGTTTTGTTTTGTTTTGTTTTGTTTAACTTGCCAGTTTGGGAAAGAGGGACCCATCCCAAGACAGTGGTGATTCAGCCTCCAGAGCTGTGACTCTGATCTTGAATGTTTTCTCTCTTAGCAAAAATGGTTAGGTGATGGTCTAACTTTAAACCAGGAGAGTCACCTTGGTAAAGTCCTCAACTTACTGGAGTAGGAGGAGGCTTAAGCCTCCTAATGAGTTCACTTAAAACATAAAAATAAATGTTTTTCTGTCTTTATTGTTAAAATTAAACACACTTTCTTTGGATATAAATGGCTACATTTGACTACTAGATTGAAATAGGCACTTAAAACATCTTTTCAGGTGCGCATGGCTGGCTCAGTCAGTGAAGTATGCATCTCTTGGACCTTGGGGTCATGAGTTTGAGCCCCACGTTGGGCATAGAGATTACTTTTTTTTAAAAAAAGTGTTTTCAAACCGGTTTCCATTTTTGGTTGTCTTTCTGGCATGCCTGTACTATTATTAGTGTTTATATTGTACTTCGATTTAGAAGAGTATTGAATTCAATCTATACCAGTGTATTTATATGGCCCACGTGGCACATTTGATTCTTCCATATATATTTTGTGTTAATGTTTAGATGTAATTTTTCTTAAATTCAAAGAAGGACATAATTTCAGTTATCAGAAACCAATCCATCATTATGGTCCTTTTTCATTATTTCATTTGTTCTCACCTATCAGTATTATTTTTGAGTATTTTGTTAGTTTTCATTCACAGCTTACCCAATGTACTGTGTTCTGGTGGCCTGTATTAGAGTCTACTGAAAACAAAGTCTGTATTCTTTGCCTATTCCAAAGAGCTAAAAAAAAAAATCAGACCCAGGAAAGCTTTTGATGTTTTTTGTTGTTCTCGTTCGTGTTACAGTCGTTGCTGTGTTGTTACTGTTGTTTCACATAAGTACTATAAGGACTGTGAATACAAATGAGAGATCCACAATATAGATACAGAGAGAGGCTCATTGCGCGCAAATATTGGAGATTGCCATAATCAGAACATTCAGGGCAGTGGAAATGTAACTGGTGGCATGTAAAATTCCTCGCAGCCAGGAAGAAAGGTGACTAAGGAGGATTTAAAGTCGTATCTCAGCTACATGTTATACTGCAGTTCAGACTCACGATGGTGATAATCATGGCCTAGATCCTTGAGAGGGACTTGACTTTCCTTTTGGAAAGATATTTTATTAGTGAGCTAAAAAATGGCTAGCATGGGTTAGCAGATGTAATCACTCAAAATAAGCCGCCCCACAGTATTCCTAGCGCTATAATCTAACCACCTTATTTTGTGACAGAGAAAGGGGAAAAATGGAATAGGATCTCATACCCATCATTGGAACAACTTCGAACTATCAAGGTGTCCTTGTAATTTTCACAACTGTTGTCCATTGTTTGAAGGTATAACCTACTAAACGTAAAACATCGATTCCATATCTACAACATCTACACCAGCAACAGTATAAATGTAGGCCTAAATTTGCAAAATTCATAACTTAGTGATGGAATTTTTTAATAACATGCAGTATATAAATGTGCAGATTTTATGCAAGTGTTAACAAAATCATTTTTCAGCTTGCAAAATGGGACTGCAATACTACATTTTTCACTTAAGCAATTTTTTACATCTACGTCGTTGCTTTCTATAATGACTGTGAATGCCATCTTTTATGAATGCAACTTGCCTTTTTCATTACAGAAATTTTTGTTTGATGTATCAATAAACTTTGGTATGATATGATTGATATTTTAGCCTCTTTATTTTGGGAAAGGTCTCAGTTCGACATAAAAATACGAAAGCAATATGGTGACAAGAAATAGTTTTTATTATTTTCTCTTTGCCTCTTTCTGCATGCATTCAACTGGCATTTTAGAGCAATGCCTGATTTGAGGAGGTTACAGTTTTTGTGGGAGTTTTGAATGAGACTGTCTGCATAGATAAAAGTGCAGCCGTAATCAGTAAATACATATTGAAAATCTACTAGTGTATGCTTGGCAGTGTGCCTTCTGCTGCCCACACATTGGAGGCAGTGTGATATATGGTCTGTGTCTCCGTCTCTTTGAAATCATTTGATTCTGAAGTATCCAAACATGCAGCAATTCTACAGTCGCTTGAAATTTGGTCCAAAGACATGCGTGCGTGCTTGCGAGCGAATGTGTGTGTACACCTCCCTCTCCCTGTCCATTCTCCTCCTCTCCCCCTCCCACGTCTGCATCCCCTCCCCCTCGCTCAGCCTGCATCTAAGACCTTGTGAAAGCCCTGTTGTCCTTGACTGCTAAGAAACTATAAAGTTTCTCCACCATAGCTGGCTGCGTGACATTTTTACACTTAAGTCTCTCTGGTTTTGTAGCCCTCTGATCATGTTAAGTCTTTGACCTACATTTAGTGACTTTTCTTTTTATTTTTTTTTTAATTTTTTTCATTTTAATGCCAGCAGTTAGCATACAGTGTTATATTAGTTTCAGGTGTCTCCTTTTTATTTTTTAGTAAGTGAGAAATGTGCTGTATTTGGAGGCGAGACCTGAGTTACAGTTTTCATTGTTGTCACTTGGAGCCATTTTCCTCTCAGCCCTCCTCTCGCCTGTAAAATGGTGTCTTGGGGGTGAGGGGTGGTCAAATGAAGGAAAGAGATCAAAACTGCTTTGTAGAATAGTATTTGTTATTCAGATGAAATCATTGCTATTTTTTATATTAAGGGGTGTTTTATTGCTTTGCTCTTGAATGAATAGTTGTCATTTACCAAATTTTTATAGATGTAACTATGGCAGATTCTACCTTCTTGGGATTAGTCTGTACAAGCCTCCTTCCCTTCCCCCATCCAGCTTTGTGGGGAGCTGCCTCACTGCTGAGTCTACCCAGGACTGGCCAATAAAGTAAGTATTGTGAGGGGCTGAGTGGTTTGGCCCCTCCAACAAGAAGCACGTACAAAGGTTAGGGGCTGAGGTTATCACTATGGTTATTCAGAGGACGTGTCCCTGGCTGATGTGCTGGGCGCATACTAATGAAGCTTGAGGGCCTGAGTTCCGGGAATAGTCAGAAAAACAGGGGCTGAGGATTTCACAACTTTGTAAAATTAATTTGAAACATTTTCCCAGCAACTTCTGGGTGAGGAAATATGGGCTCAGTTCCTAGTATGTGGACCTATTAGGCTGAAGAAATGTCGTTGGGGATCAAGCAAATCCCCATCTCCTGGGCCTTAAGAGCAAGTGTTAGGAGCAGGCCTCCGGCTGGAAGGAACAACACACCTCTTAGTGGACCGGAAGGTCTCTGGCCCTGGCTCTTGGTGTGGAAAGGGCAGAGGATGGTCATGGTTAAAATGCCTGCTGCTGCTTCGGTCTCTGACAATTTGCCAGGACATATTTCCATCCAGTGGAGCCACTAGAATCTTAACTACTCCAGTTAACTCAAACTGCACTTACTGGGTGCCATGCGCTGTTCTAGTGACTTCTAGCGTATATTCATGCCCCATAATTCAGTCTTATGAAGCAGGTATTCATGTTCTTCCGTTTAACAGATAAAGAAACTGAGTTACAAATCAAGGTCACACTGTCGATAAAGCCAGATTTTTTTTTTCTTTTTGCAACACAAATACTCTTGTAATTCTTGAAGCCCTAAAATCAAGGTGTGCTTTTCCTGGAACCTCTCGAGATCTGCTCCCTTGCCTTTTCCAGCTTTCAGAAGGTTTTGTGATGGAGCACCTGGGTGGCCCAGTTGGTTGAGCGTCTGCCTTTGGCTCAGGTCTTGATCTCAGGGTCCTGGGATGGAGCCCCACGTCGGGCTCCCTGCTCAGCAGAGATCCTGCTTCTCCCCCTCTCTCTGCCCCTCCTGCCCACCCCCTACCCCCCCCTCCCGCATGTGTTCTCTCTCTCAAATAAAATCTTTTTTAAAAAAAAAAAGGTAATGTGATTCCTTGTCTCATGATCCCTTCCTGGTCCATCTTCAAATGTCTCTGCTCCCGTTTTCACATCTCCCTGAGTCTGACCCTCCTGCATTCTCTCTGATTACATCGGATCCATGTGGATAATCCAGGATAATCTCTCCATCTCAAGATCTTTAAGTCACATCTCAATGTCCCTTTTTCCATTGTAAGGTGACACAGTGACAAGTTCCAGGAATCAGAAAGGACATGGACATCCTTGGAGGGCCGTTATTCAGCATACCACACCATCTCAGCTGAGGACTGAAAGGCCTTCCAGATCATAGAACTTTCAAGTCCTGACATTAGGAAAATTCCAGGCAAGCCTGGAGGTTGGTTGCCCTTAGAAAGGGGCCCTTGTTCCAGGAAGATATTTCTACAGACTCTTGGGGAAGTGGAGAGAAAAGATGAACACAAATAAGAGAGCTGTAAAGAAAAAATGTTTTTCCAATAACAGTACTTAGGAGAAAAGCAACCTTTAACCTTTAAGAAATCCCACCCTACACTACCTGGTAGAGCCTGATTTTTTTAAAATTTATTTATTTTAGAGTGTGCACAAGTGCACACACAAGTGGTGGGAGGGTCCTAGGGAAAGAATCTCAACCAGACTCTGTGCTAAAAGCAGAGCCCAACCTGGGGCTCGATCTCGCAACCCTGAGAGCATGACCTGAGCCGAAATCAAGAGTTGGATGCTTAACCAACCCAGCCACCCAGGTGCCAAGATTTTTTTTTAAGTAATCTACACCCAACATGGGGCTCAAATTCACTACATGCTCCACCAACGGAGCCAACCAGGCATCCCTCATAGAGCCAGATTTTGAAACTAGGTATTCTGACCAGAGTCCATACACTTAACCAGAACACTGTATTTCCATCATTATACCACCCCTGATGGCATGAATAAACGCCATCACAATATGAATGCCGATTATTAACATTAACCAGAAGAAAGCATGACAGACCAAAACTGAGAGATAATTCTACACAGTAACTGACCAGTAATTTTCAAAATTATAGAGATTATGGGGGCTCCTGGCTGGCTCAGTAGGTAGGGCATGCAACTTGATCTTGGTGTTGTGAGTTCAAGCCCCACATTGGGCATAGAGCTTACTTTAAAAAAAAATAAATGAGCAGATTTTAAAAACAAAATTTAATGGGGCACCTGGGTGGCTCAGTCACTTAAGTGTCTGACTTTGGCTCAGGTCATGTTCTTGGGGTCCTGGGATCCAGCCCTGCACGGGACCCTGTGCTCTGTGGAGGGGAGTAGGTCTGCTTAGGATTCTCCCTCTCTCTCAAATACAATCTTTAAAAATAAAATTTAAAAGAAAAAATGTATAAAGACGGGGGTGCCTAGTTGGCTCACTTGGTAGAGCGTGTGACTCTTGATTTCAGAGTCATGAGTTCAAGCCCCATGTTGGTCGTGGAGCCTACATTAAAAAAAGTATTAAGTTGGGCGCCTGGGTGGCTCAGTTGGTTGAGCAACTGCCTTTGGCTCAGGTCATGATCCTTGAGTTCCAGGATCGAGTCCCACATCGGGCTCCCAGCTCCGCGGGGAGTCTACTTCTTCCTCTGGCCTTCTCTCCTCTCATGCTCTCTCTCACTTTCTCTGTCTCTCAAATAAATAAATAAAATCTTTTAAAAAAAAGTATTAAGTTGGTGAAAGACCACAAGACTAAGGAACACTCAGATAAAGAAAATGAAGATGACATAAATAAGTGTAGCATGTGGTCTCAGTTCAATCCTGGACCAGAAATTGGACATGAGCAGGGAAATGGGTGAGTTTAACTGAGGTATATAGACTATATACTGTCATAGGTTATATCAACGTTAAACGATTTTTGAAATTGTGACTGTGTTCTATATTGTGGAATCTGAGTAGAGAGTATATGGGAATTTTTTTTGTACTATATTGCAACCTACATCTGAATTTATTTCTAAATTGTAATTCAAAAAATAAAATAGTTAAAACACAATAATGCAGGGGCACCTGGCTTGTCAGTAAATAGAATATGCAACTCTTGATCATGGGATCGTGAGTTCAAGCCCCATGTTGGGTGTACAACTTAAAAAAAAAAACGGACAGGAAAAGAACACAAGAGAGCATAGAAGTATTAATGGGAGGGACATTAAATTGAGCTGACTGTAGAATATTAAAACTCTGTTAGCTATTATCTGCATAACACTTCATGGAATGCTTTTACATACCTCATTTAATCTCCACACTAGCTCGTTGTGAGGATCATTAAATTCCAAATTCTTACAGATAAACTGAGGCTCAGGGCGCCTGGATGGTTTAGTTGGTTAAGCGTCTGCCTTCAGCTCAGGTCGTGATCCCAGAGTCTTGGGATCAAGTTCCCACATGAGCTTCTTGCTCAGCAGGGAGTCTGCTTCTCCCTCTGTCCCTGCCCCCAACTCATGTGCTCACTCTGCGCTCGCTCAGTCTCTCAAAAAAATCTTTAAAAAAAAAAAAAAACAAACAGGGGCGCCTGGGTGGCTCAGTGGGTTAAAGCCTCTGCCTTCGGCTCAGGTCATGATCTCAGCGTTCTGGGTTTGAGCCCCGCATCGGGCTCTCTGCTCAGCAGGGAGCCTCTTCCCCCCCTCTCTCTGCCTGCCTCTCTGCCTACTTGTGATCTCTCTCCTGTCTGTCAAATAAATAAATAAAATCTTTTTTTTTTTTAAAAGAAACTTTAAAACAAACAAACAAACAAACAAACAAAACTGAGACTCAGACGAGCGAATTTTCTTGCCCTGGCCACTCAGGACTGAACCCAGATCTGACCCAATGCGTGTCTTGCTATACCACACTGTGCCAATCTTTCTGTAATCATTTTCCTGTGGGCCAGATGCCATCATGTCCCAAATGAAACCATGAACAGGTCATGCCCATGTTCTTAGTCTTAAAGTGAGCATCCTCAAACTGCCCCAGGCCCTGGGGCTCCTGGCTGGCTCAGTAAGTGGAACAGTGTGGTTCTTGATCTCAGAGTTGTGGATTTGAGACCCACGTTGGGTGTAGAGATAACTTAAGAATAGAATCCTAAAAAAAAAAAAAAAAAAAAAAGGAAAGGAAGGAAGAAAATGCCTCAGGTCTGGGTTTTCCCTTCCATCAAAGTTGAGGGAGTTGAACCCCATGGCTTTCCCTCCAGTACTACTGAATCAGGTGTTTCCTAAGGTAAGTTTTGTCCTCCTACCCCGGTTTCCTGCCATCTGAGAATACAAGGAAGCTCCTACAATTTTAACAATGAGGTATCAGGTTAGCCACCTACACCTGATATCTAAAGTACGCACATCACGGGGCGCCGGGTGGCTCAGTCGGTTAAGCAACCAGCTGGTGATTTCAGCTCAGGTCCCGATCTCAGGGTTGTGAGATCAAGCCCTGTATCAGTGGGGCTCAGTGGGGAGTCTGTTCGAGATTCTCCTCCCTCTGCCCCTCTCCCCACGTGTGCACTCTCTCTCAAGTAAATAAATCTTTAAAAAATGACAGTAAAGTATGTCCATCATTAAACAGGAACATGGAAATATGGCCAGCACTATTGATATGAAATGATTCTGCCACACTCCCATCAAAAGCCCAGCTGAGATTATTGTTATTCAGCATTTTCCAAACTGGGTTGTATGGAACATTAGAGTCCTGGGAAATGTTATTAGGTGTTCCTTGAAAAAATGGGTTCCCTGGCTAAAAAATTTTGGGAAATCCATGTATGATTGTACCATGTATGATGTTGGACAAGTTACAATGCATTCTAGAACATTAAAGTCTACAAAAGATCTACTGTCAATGAGACGCATATGACTGTTGAACCCACCGTGTTCCAAACCAGGATCACTTTTTGCGTAACCATCTAACAACAAATCACTGGACACCAGTATTTCATGGAACACCTTTAAGAAATAAAGCAGTAGCTAAGTCCTTTACCCTGGTTATTGTCTCACACTCCTCCCCACTCACTTGATGGAGTTAATTTTCATGATCTGAAGATAGTTTTCAAGCCAAAAGCAGCAGTCAAGGTTCAAACTGGAAAACAGACCATTACATGTATATAAAATAAATGGAATGTAATACAGGGAATTGATTACACACATGTTGGCTGAACTAAAAAGCCAAATGGGGCTCTATGCACAGCAACCCAGAGATTAGAGTAGGAGGCCAGAACCACTCTTAGGCTTGAGGGAACAGAGGAGGTGAAGATCCCGGAGCCTCTGGCCTGGTCTTTGGGCAGGAATGGGAACAGTGGCGGGCAGCAGAGTAGGGACACCCGGGCTCCCACCTGCCCCCCCAGCCTCCAGCCAGTGCTTTCCGTTGGCTGGAGTCAACTGGAAGCCAGCTAACGTGGGAGCCTGGGAGACAGCTTGAGGGGGTCATTCCCTATCCCTACAGTACAGAGCAGAGCAGGGAAGGTGAGGAATGCCTCTGAGAGAAAATCGGCTCAAAGCTAGCATATCAAGGATTGAAGGAGCCAGGTTCAAATTTCATATAACTAAATGTACATAAACATAAAAGATAAAACTTTAAGGAGCTAGATTTTAGCCCCTTGATAAACATCACCCCTGTGTTTCCGATATGAAGAAAATAAATGTGGAGAAACTAATGGGAACTCAATCCTATAATATTTTAATGTGATAGAGATAATGTTTTATGGGTGCACAGATGAATGGACGTAGAAGGCCCTTGTATTTCTTATACAGCCTTCTCAATTAGTAACAGCAGAGACACTTGGACATTTAAAAAAAGAGCTTAAAAACTAGACCTAAATAAGAGAAAGCGCATCTAGGTAAATTCACCCACGTCTGCTTCAAAAGTCAAGAACAGTTCATGAGGGTCTGGATAAAAAGCTGCAATATTAATTGCAAAGGGAATAATTTTCCCCCTCTGTGTTCCTACCTCGGTCATAAAATAGAAACTCACTCTCTATGAAGTATGTAGAATAGAGTTTCTGCCCCTCTCTCCACCCACTCAAGTAGCTAGCTGGTGAGCCTGGAGAGGGGAATATTCTTTTTCTCTCACTCTTTCGCTAGCCCTCTCTCTCTCTTGCTCTGTGTGTGTGTGTGTGTGTGCGCGCGCGCGTGCGCACGTGCGCACGTGCACGACATTTTCCTCATCCATTCTCTACTGATGGACGCTTAGGTTGCTTCCATGTCTTGGCTATTATAAGTAATGCTGCAGTAGACATAGGCTCAGGTCATGATCTCCAGGTCCTGGGATCAAGCCCGCCTCAAGCCCCCCATCAGGCTCTCTGCTCAGTGGAGAACCTGCTCTCCCTCTCACTCTGCCTCTCCCCTTGCTTGTGTGCGCTCTCTCTCCCTCTCTCTCAGGAATAAATATAATCTTTAAAAAAAAAAAAAAGATAAAAAGCTTCTGTCCAGCACAGGAAACACCTGAAGCTTCCTTCATTCAGTCTTTCAGCCACTTAAGTCTCCGACTAAATGGATAAATCCAATTGAGGGAAGGTCATTTTGACCTCAGGCTAGGTCAAATTTTAAAATGCAACTTTGGCCAAAAATAAATAATAAAAATAAATGAAAATAAAATGTAACTTTGCCAAGTCTAGAGGGCTTTTTCATCTGCTTTGACCACTGCTTCATTCTTCAGTGCCTCAGGCCACGCTGGGACGTTAGATGGTATTTAACAAATTTATGTGGAATGAATACATTTTCTCTCTGATTGATGCCTGAGCCTGTTTCTCAACTGTCTTTGAACTCAGAAGGGAGAGAGAAATGACAATCTATGTGGAGAATGTTCTTCACATTTCCCCCTTAACCTTCCCCATGTTCAGATAGCCAGCCCCAGCTCGTTTCCTTGAAAATATATGGCACCAGAGAAACAAAATGACCTGCACAGCTTACCTTTGACTTTTGTGTTCCAAAGGCAGATCATTAAGAATGTAGAAGGTTTGTGGAAGACAGGGGAAAGGGGCATCGTGGGCATACAGCGCCTTGGAAAATGACATGATGGCCAAAGCCTTCCCGCGGACTGCTGGGAGGAGAAACGAGAAAGGGGTCTGTGAGGACAGAGGCCAGGCAGGACCTCTGCTGTCATGTTAGGCAGCACTTACAGGAAAACAGCAGAAACAGAGGACAAGGGCAGGGTGCCTCCAGCCAGACAGGATTCCTGCCTGCCGGCCTTGGAGAAGACCTCCAAGCCTCAACATGGCAAAAGCCAGGGGACCGTCTGGCTGTAGGAGACACTGCATTGATTGGCATGATGGACCTCTCCAGTGGTAAATTGTGCATGAAGACTGAGGCCCAGATAGATACCCTTCCCTGTCTCCAGCCCCTTGACGATGCGTTAGCTCCAAGAGCTACAGAATACCCCCTAAGGGGAGGGGGGGCCCAAGGAAAGACACTTTTCATTCATTCATTCACTCACTCATTTGTTTAGGCAGCCCAGGACGATGGGGGCTAGACATAGTCAGAGATTGATTTTTAAGTGTATTTATTGAGTGCCTCCCTGCTGCATTTGCAGCATTTCCTTAACAGCTGCCTTTCATATATTTTTTTTAAGATTTTTATTTATTTTGCCATCAAGACAGAGAGAGAGAGAAAGAGAGGCAGAGGGGCAAAGGGAGAGAAGCAGTCTCACTATTGAACACAAGGCCCAGTCTGGGGCTCGATCTGACCACCCTGAGATCATGACCTGAGCTGAAACCAAGAGTCAGACGCTCAGCTGACTGAGCCCCCCAGGGGCCCCACGGCAAGGAAGAATTCTTATGGAGTCTTCCGAGTGAGTGTTGCTCTGCCAACACCTTGATTTCAGACTTTGAGCCTCCAGAACCGCCAAAGAATACATTTCTACTGTTTCTGTTTTTTGTTTTTGTTTCTTTAAGTAGGCTCCACGCTTACCGTGGAGCCCGATGCGGGGCTTGAATTCATGACCCTGAGATCAACATCTGAGCCACAGTCAAGAGTCTGTCGCTTGGGGCCCCTGGATGGCTCAGTGGGTTAAAGCCTCTGCCTTTGGCTCGGGTCACTATCTCAGGGTCCTGGGATCGAGCCCCACATCTCTGCTCGGCGGGGAGCCTGCTTCCCCTTCTCTCTCTGCCTGCCTCTCTGCCTACTTGTGATCTCTCTCTCTCTCTGTCAAATGAATAAATAAAACCTTAAAAAAAATTAAAAAAAAAGAGTCTGTCGCTTAACCACTGAGCCAGCCAAGTGCCCCATATTTCTACTGTTCCAAGCCCCAATTTCTGTCTTATTTGTTACACTAGCCATAGGAAAGTAATAGAGGGACACATGGCTTGGCAACAGTATACGTGAAAATATCTGGCTGAGAAAGCAAGGAATGCAGGCTTCAACTACAGCAATGGAAACAAAGTTAATAGATCAAGAGAGCTAAATGTTCTACCATAGAGCTGGAATATTGCACTCTGTCCTTAGTGCCATGTTTTAGGAGGGACTTTGATCAATGGGAGCCTTGTCAGAGACAAGTGACCAGGATGGTGTTGGTTCTGGAAGGCTTGCCATACAAAAGATGCATTGACAGCACTGGAGATGGGTATCCTGCAAACTTAAAACTTGGCTGGATGAGCAGCCCAGAGACACGTGAAAGGCTGTCTTGTCAGAGGGAGCCATCTTGTGCGTGCTCTCTCTCTCCCTTTGTCTCTCTCAAATAAATAAATAAGTCTTTTTAAAAAAGAATTCTGCCTTACCTCTTCCAGCTTCCAGAGGTTCCAGAAGTTGGTTTGTGGCTGCATCACTCCAATTTCCACCTCCATTTTCACATGGTCTTCTCTTCTTGTGTCTCTCCTTTGTATCTCTTATGAGAAGGCTTGTCACTGGATTTAGAGCCCACAGGGATAATCCAGGATGATCTCAGCCTGAGATCCTTAATTTCATCTGCAAAAACTCTTTTACCAAGTAAGGTCACATTCACAGGTGCCAGGGATTAGGACACGGACATATATTTGTGGGGGGGGGTCACCATTCAACGCGCTACAACCTCCATCCCATAATTGTACGATTATTCTTGGAACATAAATGCAGGGCTCTTTAATTTACCCATGTTTTACTTATTGTCGGTCGTCCTAGGTCACACCAGCCATGCTGTGTATCACAGGGGAGCTGGGCTGGCTCAGTGGGTAGAGCACGCAAACCTCTATCTCGGGGTTGTGACTTCGAGCCCCACATTGAGTATACAGATTACTTAAAAAAAATCAACTTTGCTTACTGGCAATCTATTTCGCAACTGTACATATTGAAAATTATGTACGGGGCAAATATATATTCATTACAATAACAGGTCAACAATTATGAATGGGAAAAGTCTAGAAATAACTGCTTTATGAATATATGATAAGATATATGAGTATATAAGGTGACAGGCACCAGTGATTTAGACTATGTGTAATTTTTTGGTCAGGTGCAAGTATGGGAGTCAAAGCTCATGTTTTCAGTACAGTCGAGAAGGACACACATTTATGGGAGAAATTCCACTTAGAATTCTCCAATAATTAAACTCATGGGAGTCATCACAGGACAGATGGTTGTGCTATTTAAAACAAATTATAACCTTTAAGGATGAACATGTACTATTGAAATCTAAATATAAATTTGCTTTGAATTTTAATTGAATAGTACTATTGTTTAACAGGTAACACTGGTGTAAAGATTCCAGTGGTTTTTTTTCATAAAGTAAGAATATGTCTTAAATGACAAAAATATTAGTCAAGCAAAGGTTATTTATGCAATTTGTCAATATTTCTGGAAGCTTTTGAAAACCCTTTTCCTGACATTTAAATTATCTGTTCTATTGAATAATTTTGGAACTAGAAAGGGATGACAGATTTTTATCTTGCTTTCTTTTCATACCGTAAAATTGGCCTATATATAAAATTTAAATAGCAATTTTAACTTTCTTGTCAATCACTGAAATGTCATCAAAAGGTGTAACATTTTGTTCACCGGTAGCATATTTCATACTCCTCCCCCCAAGACCCTCCTTTTGATTATTAGAAGTCTTCTGACCATTTGATTGAAAGTACTGCCTGGGGCACCTGGGTGGCTCAGTTGGTTAAGCGTCCAACTCTTGATTTTGGCTCAGGTCATGATCTCAGGGTGGTGAGATCAAGCCCAGAGTCAGGCTCTGCGCTGGGCTCGAGCCTGCTTAAGATTCTTTCTCTCCCTCTGCCCATCCTCCACTCTGAAAGAAAGAAAGAAGGAAGGAAGGAAGGACTACATAATCCAATGTTTGGATTCCAGCGTCTTTTTTTTTTTTTACCTTTATTATCCTTGTGGTATGGAAAATGCAATTTTTGTCTATGTGAGATTTTTAACAACAGATAGGAAAGAACACATTGTACACAAGTAATCTGTTAATCTAATTTCATCATTAGTTTGATATTGAAAGCCTAGACATGGTTTTCTTCACACTTATTAAGATGCTATTGCCATTGGGAAATGAGTCCACTTTAATGCTTGGTAAAAAATATAAAATATTCAAAACTATAAACAGTGTGATCTCAAAATGACTGGGAAAAAAATGCCATAGTTTGAACCATGGTGGTCACTGAATAACACAATGGAGGCTGGGTTTTGCTTTTCTGCTTCTTTTTACTCTTCCATAGTTTGCAGATCTTTTACAACGAGCATGTGTTAGTCTCGTAATCCAAAAAAAAAAAAAACGCAAACACAAAAATAAATCAGTTATTCTCAAAGAATAAAAATGTAGTAAGTTTGCACAGTTTAGTACTTCCACTTCTTAAGTAAAAGCTTTACTGGGAAGTCCTGTTATAAGTTTGTCAGTGAACCCTTTTTATCCGAATACTGAGATACCCAGTGTTGATCTGTAAAAGCCGCTCATTTGTGGGAAACACAGTGCAAGTGAAGGGGGAGGGAGAGAGAGTCCCAAGCAGACCCTGCACTGAGCGTGGAGCCCCATCCAGGGCCCCATCCCAGGACCCTGAGATCATGACCTGAGCTGACACCAAGAACAGGATGTTTAGCTCACTGCCACCCAGACGCCCCAAGAGAGAGAATCTTAAGTAGGACCCACACCCAGCGTGGAGCCGGACATGGGACTCGCTCTCACAACCCTGAGATCCTGACCTGAGCTGAAACTAAGAGCTGGTCACTTAACCTACTGAGCTGCTCAGGAGCCCCTACATGTTCATTTTTAAATGTGGCAAGCTTGCAGGATCGGGTAACTGAAGACTGCGTGGCTGCAAATGACACACAGTGATATGGGTTCCCAGGGCAATTTCTGAGTGGGCACTTCGATGCTCTTCACCATCCACCTTCTTTCTGCTCCCCTAGCCTCTCCTATGCAGCGGTCAGTGCGCTGAGTCTCGCTAGGTCTCTGCTCTGTGCCCTGGGTTTGAGAATATCGCGGTACCACAATGCCAGTTTGATTGTTCACAGAGAGTGTGAGAAAAGGGGTGGCAGAAATTAAAAAGCATGATCCTACATTAGCTGAAAGAATATCCATAAGATGACGAGTAACTTTTTACTGTTAGTACAAGAAACAAACAAAAGAGCAAAGAAAACCCGTAACGGTATTTGTTCAAAATACCTACCATTATCGTATTGTAAGAATAATTTCAGAAGGATTATTTTATTTTATTTTATTATTTTATTTTGGTGGGGAAGGGCCCAGGGAGAGGAAGAGAGAGAATCTTGAGCAGGCTTCATGCATTTCACACAAAAGTGCATTTCAGTTGATGGGAAGTTTTCCTAATTTAATGAGTTTTAATTTTTTTAAAGATTTTATTTATTTGAGAGAAAGAGACAGATATAGGGAGAGAGAGTGAGAGCGAGAGAGAGAGAGCACAAATGGGGAGAAAAGGGAGAAGCAGGCTTCCTGCTGAGCAGGGAGCCCAATGCGGGGCTCTATCCCAGGACCCCGAGATCATGACCTGAGCTGAAGGCAGAGGTTTAACCCACTGAGCCATCCAGGCGTCCCAGTCATTACCCATTATTATCATTCCCAATAGATTGGGGGTTGGCAAACTAAGACTCATGGACCAAATCCAGTCTCCAGGGGAGAGAGAGGGAAGCAGGCTCCCTGCAGGGAGCCCAGTGTGGGGCTTGATCCCATGGCACTGAAATCATGGTCTGAGCCAAAGTCAGATGCTTAACCAACTGAGCCACCCAGGTGCCCCCAGTGTACTTCTTTTTAAAAATCATCTAATTTAGGGGCGCCTGGGTGGTTCAGTCATTAAGCGTCTGCCTTCAGCTCAGGTCATGATCCCAGGGTCCTGGAATCAACCCCTGCATGGTGCCCCCTGCTCAGCAGGAAACCTGCTTCTCCCTATCTCACTCCCCCTGCTTGTGTTCTCTCTCTCGATGTGTCTCTGTCAAATAAATAAATAAAATCATTTTTTAAAATCATCTAATTTTACTTTTTTAAAGATTTTAAGAATGCAGGGCTTGAACCCACAACCCAGAAATCAAGAGTCACACACTCCACTGACTGAGCCAGCCAGGTGCCTCTCTCATTTACTTTGGATGAGCCCCTTCAATGTGAATATTCATGTTCTTCGGTTCTAGAAATTTCTCTTTTATTTCTTCTGTTTTTTTTTTTTTTAATGTCCTGTGTCGGTTTCTCTGTTTTTTTTTTTTTCTTTTTTAGGTTCCTTTGTGACAATGGGACTCCAGAATTGATTCTCTGTATTTCTTTTCTCTCAACACTGTCAGATAATCCCACTATACTCTTAAGAAACTCAGTTTTCGGGGCACCTGGTGGCTCAGTGAGTTGAAGCCTCTGCCTTCGGCTCAGGTCATGATCTCAGGGTCCTGGGATCAAGCCCCACATCGGGCTCTCTGTTCAGCGGGGAGCCTGCTTCCCTCCTCTCTTGCTCTCTCTGTCTACCTCTTTGCCTACCAGTGATCGCTGTCAAATAAATAAATACAATCTTTAAAAAAAATAAAAGAAACTCAGTTTTCCACGCTAAAGTAACCACTTCACTCTCCCTTCTTGCTTCAAAGTTCCTACACCTGCTCCTCGTTCTTCTCCTCGCTGACATTTGATGACTTCAATTCATGCCATCAGAAGGAAAATAGACACAGTAGCTGTATTAAGAGAAGGAAGATGTCAAACTGTAAAATCTCCTCATCCAACCCGACAGGAAGTTTGGGTCATTTGTCAGCGTGGTCCCTATTTGGGGCAAGGGAGCTGGACCTTAATACCCCGTGTTGTTCACTCATTGAATATGGGTTGCCCCGGGCAGGACCTTGGGTTAGGTGGCTCTTTTCCGCTGAGGCAACCCCTGCCGGGGGCTGACAGCTGGAGACTTTTATCTCGCCGCATTTCCAACAGATGGGAGAGTAAATCCTTCTTTCCTGAAAGGAGATCTGATTGGCACATGACAGCTTCCAGCACATCAGCTCAAACCACCTGTGAGAGCCCATTCTGTGCCTTTCTTCCCAACGAGCGGGCAGGAACATCGAGTTGGCAGCTTAAAATTGGCCTTTTTGTGGATTTTTTAAAAGATTTTATTTATTTATTTGACAGACTCAGAGGGAGAGAGCCCAAGTAGGGGGAGCAGGCTCCCTGCTGAGCAGGGAGCCTGATGTGGGATTCGATCTTAGGACCCTGGGATCATGACCTGAGGCAAAGACAGCTGCTTAACCCACTGAGCCTCCCAGGTGCCCCTTTTTCATGG
>CM052801.1:91649304-91719914 GCA_028533885.1 Nasua narica | reverse complement strand
GGGCGCCCGGGTGGCTCAGTTGGTTGAGCAACTGCCTTCCGCTCAGGTCATGATCCTTGAGTTCGGGGATCGAGTCCCACATCGGGCTCTCAGCTCCACGGGGAGTCTGCTTCTCCTTCTAACCTTCTCTCCTCTCATGCTCTCTCTCACTTTCTCTGTCTCTCAAATGAATAAATAAAATCTTTAAAAAAAAAAAAAAGAAATACATAAATGGTAGGCAGGCAAAAATGACAGATATACTCCACATGCTCGGGAAAGAATGTAGCACAATGTGGAACTCGATACAGCCCTTTAAATATATAATCATATTTAATCTATACGAATTATGAGGTTGCTATTATTTCTATTCTCCGAATGAGCTTTCATTTGCTAATCCTGTTACATGTCAATAGACTTCCTGAATTCTGCAGAACCTTCTCAAAATCAAAGGTAATAAGGAGCAAATAAGGATACTTTTTTTCAAGATTTTATTTATTTATTTGACATAGAGAGATCACAAGTAGGCAGAGAGGCAGGCAGAGAAAGGGGGAAGCTGCTGAGCAGAGAGCCTGATGTGGGGCTCGATCCAAGGACCCTGAGATCATGACCTGAGCCGAAGGCAGAGGCTTTAACCCACTGAGCCACCCAGGTGCCCCTAGGATACTTTTTAATTCTGTCCCCTTACACTTTCAGCATTTCAGAGATTCTGGTGTCTCAAAACCTGTGTCTTATTTACTATAATAAAATAGTATCTCCTGTTACTTGAATTTGCTCTGTTTTACCTAGGAGGGATGAGATTTATGGATTCAGGTAAATGGGATGAAATTATTTCAAATCACTCTTACTAGAGAAAGGAATTTGTTGTGAGTCAAGTTCACCCTTAGCTTTCATCCAAGGATATTAATGAAATCCCAAAGGACCTTATTTCCAAAGATATTAGTTATGTTGTAGGGCCTGCAGCAAGAGCCCCAAAGACTGCTCTGTATGACAACTCAGTGTAGGGAAAGTGACATACTATACAAACTGGGGAAGAGGCAGTCAGTCCTAAGTCTGCATTTTCTTCTTCAGCCCTGAGAACCCCTGAGGTCAGTGTTCTTTCAAATAAGGGTCCACAGTAAAATTGAAGACTGTCCATCCATTATTGCTTTATTTGCCCACTTGATTAACCCACATTCAGAGTGCTTACTGTGTGCCAGGCCCTGGAAGACAGGGTTTAATAAGACCTTTCTCTGGTCCTTGGGAACCACAGAACCTAATCAGATGACTGACCTGTGAGCAATTACACCTGATGAGACCAGTGTGAGGGAGACAGGACAAAGAGACCTGAGAGAAGGTATGAGAATGTGACAAAGCTTTACAGAGGAGATAATTTTTTTAAAAGATTTTATTTATTTATTTGACAGAAAGAGAGATCATAAGTAGGCAGAGAGGCAGGCAGAGAGAGAGGGGGAATCAGGCTCCCTGCTGAGCAGAGAGCCCGATGTGGAGAGTACTTAAAAATAAAATCTTACCAAAAAAAGGAAAAGGTCGCATACTCTACTGACTGAGTCAGCCAGGCAGCCTGGTATGGCACTGTAGTTTTGACTTGCATTTACCTGATGGCTAATGGTACTGAGCATCTTTATATATATATACATAATTTTAAGTAGGCGCCACAGGGCATGGAGGAGCCCAATGCGTGGCTCAAACTCCAGATCCTGAGATCAAGACCTGAACTGAGATCAAGAGTCTGGCACTTAACCAAGAGAGCCACCCAGGCACCCCTCTTTCCATATACTTCTTGACCATTTATACATCTTCTTTGAAGAAATGTCCATTCAAATCCTTTGCCCATGTTTTTAAAGGTTTATTTATTTATTTGACAGAGAGAGAGAGAGAGAGAGAGAGAGATCACAAGTAGGCTCGGGGCTCCATCCCAGGACCCTGAGATCATGACCTGAGCCGAAGGTAGAGGCTTGAACCCACTGAGCCACCCAGGCGCCCCTAGAAATAAAATCTTAAAAAAAAAAAAAAATTAGATCTTTAAAAAAATGAGTCACAAAACAATAAAATAAAAAACAACTGACCATTGCAAAAAGTTTGAAATAATTACTTATAAAGCAAAGAGCAAGAGTTCCCCCACAACCACGTGATTCCCAGTTGCACCCTCCAGAGCTCACCACTGTTAGCTGTTTATACCCTTCCCAACCATTTCTGTGCATATCCACGTGTAGTGTTTGACAGAGTGCGATCTAACTATAAATGCTGTCTTTTTAAAAAAGATTTTATTTATTTATTTGACAGAGAGAGAGAGATCACAAGTAGGCAGAGGCAGGCAGAGAGAGAGGGGGAAGCAGGCTCCCCACCAAGCAGAGAGCCCGATGCGGGACTCGATCCCAGGACACTGGGATCATGACCTGAGCCGAAGGCAGAGGCTTTAACCCACTGAGCCACCCAGGCGCCCCTATAAATGCTGTTTTGCATCTTTTTTCACTTGACAGTATAGCAGGCACCTCTCCATATGTGGATCACATACTTTTTTTTATTATGCTGAGTAAAGCCTTCTCCACCCCATGATTATAAAAATATCCTCCCCTATAGTCATCCAGTACTTTTATAGATTGCTTCTTACTTATTTTTAACTTAAAGTTGTAAAAGATCAACAAGTGTAGCACTGGTGGAATGCTTACTGTCATCTTAGCCACCACAGAGGGGACAATTATAAGCCTTTGCTCCTCTCCCCTCTGTACACATTCAAGAGAGGGGCTGGAAAACAATCTGCCTGTTGACACACTCAGAGCTTAAGCCGTCTGGAGGAAGAGGTTTGTGAGCACTCCCGCGGGTTTCCTTGCTTGCTGTTGCCTTTTGTACTTGCCTGCACCCATTTTCCGCAGGTATAAATCAGTGATTCCCCAAGAGTGTTTAAAAGATCCATCTGCAATGATTGGCTTCTACAACATCAGACCACTCTTCCTGACAGAAAATGTCGAAAAGGGGAGGATTAAAGAAAGAACTGGCACTTGCAATTCCCATAAAGACTTCTAGCACTGAAGCAAAATTGGGATCCCTATGGCATTGATTTAAACAGTGGGCTGCGGGTTCTGGGGAGGGCTCCCGCAGGCCCTGCTCAAGCCTTTTCTTCCAGGAACTGTGGAACCCCATTTTTCCTCTGCCTCAATTTGGGGGGTTTTGGGGAAAGGAAGGAGCTCTGCTCCTTAGCTTTCCCACTTGGCTTCTTTTTAAAATTTTTTTTTTTTTTAATTTATTTGACAGAGAGAGACACAGTGAGAGAGGGAACACAAGCAGGGGGAGTTGGAGAGGGAGAAGCAGGCTTCCCACCGTGCAAGGAGCCCGATGTGGGGCTCGATCCCAGGGTCCTGGGATCATGACCTGAGCCGAAGGTAGAGGCTTAACTCACTGAGCCACCCAGGCGCTCCCCCCCACCCCACTTGGCTTCTTTAAGGAGTAGCCTCCTCTTGCCTGTTTTCTTGTGCTCTCTCTGCTCTTGGGCTCTAAGACGTGGCAAGATTCCCAAGTCCCTGAGAGATGGCAGCCCAGGTGCCTATACCGGGTGCTTCCTAGGACCCCAGCGTTTTGGGAATCAGGGATCTGGACGGCAAGGGGGTGTGCGTGTGCGTGTGCGTGTGCGTGTTTGCCTTAGGGGTGGGGAGGGCATATTCCCGCTTCAGCACAGACTCTCGCAGACCATCCAGGGGGAGTCTCTCGGTGCCAGCCAGGGCAGCAGTCCCGACAGGGCCACCTGCCTATGCGCGCATGGAGCGACGCCCCCGCGCGGTGAATTTTTGCCTGCCTGGTGCGGGCCGGGATGCTGAGACTTGCAAGAGTTGCCATGGGAGTGCGAGGCCGGCCGTCTCCTCCCACCACGTGTGCGAGGCTAGCCCAGCCTTCGCTCCCCTGACAATGGGCGTCTCTGCAGGGGTTCTCCCTTTAGGCTACTCGAGTCCCTCCTCCCCCTCCCCCGCCTCCTCAGCCTCCGCGAAGCTGAGCGGGGGCGTGTGTGCGCACCCGGGAGGAGTCGCCCTCGCGGCGGCGGCGGTTGGAGGCAGTGTCCCGGAGCCGCAAACTCCCAGTAAGTCCCCGGGCTCTGGGCGCGCGCGCCCCGGCCTCTGGCGCCTCGGTCCCTACTTGCGGGTCGGGCGGGCAGGCCCCGGCGGCGGGGCGGAGCGCGGCCGGCGGCAGGACCCCCTCCAGTTCTGCCTGGCTGCGCCGGGGCGGACGCGGGGCGGGGTTCGGTGGTCCCGTCCCGGGCTCCGGCGGGAGGATGGCGGCGGCCGGCTCCGGGCCGCACCTGGGCTCGCCCCCGCTGGCCGTCCGGGACGCGCGCCAGGCCTCGGCGCCCCAGGTCCCCGTGCCGTGCGGCGGGACCTCGGGCCTGCCCCTGGGCCAGGACGGCTACACGTTCGTGCCTGCCGCCCAGGCCGTCCCTCTGCAGGTGGACATGGCCATGGCCCAGCAGCGCGTAAGGATTCCTGAGAAGTACGGCCAGAGCTATCTCTGCCTCCTGCAAGCGGTCTTCGTCGCAGGTAAGTTCCCTCCCCGCGCTCGCCGCCCGGTGGCCTCGGCTCCCGCCCGGTCGGCCCGCGCCTCCGCTCGCCGCTCCTTCCCCAGCCCCGCCGGCGGGCGCGCACACTTTGTTTGCGCTCGCACCCCGCACCCGCTTCCCGCACTGCAGGGGCGCCCGCCCCCCACCGCCGCGAGCTGCGGTGGTTCCCCGGGCCTCCGCCGCTGCCCGGCCGGGGTGCGCCTCACCGGCCCCCGCGCTGCCGTGTGGCACTGGACAGGTGGGGCCGGACAGCTTCTTCCCAGTCAGCATCCCGCCGACCTGAAGCCGGCCTCCCCCGGGCTGCACTTCCCTTCGAACAGTCCCTGAAGGCCGGGAAAGCGGGGCGGGGGGTGAGCAACACGTGCGGGGGAAACCAAGTCCGAAGAGGCGCGGGAATCCGAGACCCGCAGTTGGAGGAGGGGTAGAGAAACGGGGCGGCTGCAGCTGGGGCTTGCCCCCCTCCCCCGGAGCGGTGCATCTTTCCGGCTTGGCCCGCGAGCTTCCTGCCCCCTGGGGTCCTCGCTACAAAGGCAGAAGTTTTTGTTTGTCTGACAGGACAAACAAAAAAGCCAACAAATTCACAAAACTTTCAGTGCCGCAGCGGCGGTTTGGGAAAGGGGTGTGAGCGGCGTAACGTGGACCTGTACACCGGGCAGCTGTGAGGCCCCCCTGTACACCTCGTCGGAGCTGCCCGGCTTTGGGGCTCTTGAGGAGCTACGTTTCCAGGGGACCGTGCAGACTGGAGGGGGTACCCCGCGAAGAGGGTGCAACTCTGGGACCTGAAGTTCAGCCGGGGCTTTCAGACAAGTCTTCGAGGTACTGCTCTTGATGGACGTGTCTTCCTCCGCTGCCGTTGAGGTTTAGGTCGAGCAGGTGCTAAGCCTCGCCAGGGGGGTTTTGGCAACCGAAAAACAGACTTGGCAATTTTCTGCAAAGCAGGGAACCGCAACACACGTTCCAAATATTCCTCCTTATTCGGGATCATCCACGAATCCAAGGGAGGCCATGTACAGGAGTCAGTCCAGGCTGCCGTCTGTGCATCTTCGTAACACAGAACTTGCTGGTGTTCCCTGTTTCGTTTTTGAGGTGGTCGGTAGTATTTTCACCCTCCATGTAATAAATCACTAAGGGTGAGCGTGGTGAGGGGGACACAAACTCTTTCAGGTCTTAAGCAACTGAAATGGTTTTTGGATGCCACACAAAATCTGACCGAAATGTGTGCAGCTCAGTGAAAGTGGAGAGTACTTTGTCTTGTTCTCTTTTACCGTCTGCATCGTTCTGGGGGTTCAAAGAAAAAAATCCCCATAGGAAAAACATGCTTTATCACAAAAATGAAGTTAGCTATGCTATGAAATACAAGCTGACATTTCTATAGCCAGTGAATTCTATAGTTGCGTGAAGTTTCATCTTTCCTTAGTTTTGAAGGCTCCTGTATGTGGCTGTTTTTACATGGGTTTGCAGTAGTTTTCTGCCTTTCAGCCTTTTTAGCAGTCATATCTTCCACCTTACGCACCAACAAAGTGTCCTGGACGTCGTGTGTACCTGTGCTGTTAGAACATGTGCCATAGTACAATCATTTTACATGTGAAAAGGATTTCACGAATATTTCACATATTTTAAAATATTCACATATATTAAAATATGTTTAAAAAGCTTTTCATTGTGGTACAGAACTTTCTGAAAGATCATTTCAATAATGATCATTTATAAACTACTTGCCAGGAGAGACATGATAAGCTGAATTACACGTGCTTGTGCAGTATCTGCTGGGGGGTAGCCAGAGAGGAAATAGTTGCCTCTTTTTGAGTCTTCAGGGTGGGCACAGTTCCTGGTGGATTGGGGATATGGGATGGAGTATAGTGGGGATATAGGGAGAGGGGTATTCTATGCAAAAGAACTAAGAGTCAACAAAAATAAGCAAAGAGGGAGCAGTATAGTTTGGGGAATTGTTTTGTTTTTGAATGATTGGAGTGTAAAGTGTAGGAAGTACAGGGAGCATAAAGTGTAGAAGGTACAGGAGAGATAAATTTGCAGAGGTAGGCAGGGACTGGATCAGGCAGAGTCTTGTAATGCATACTAAAGGGCTTTACTTGTAGGGCAATGAGGAGCCAATGGAGTGTTGTAAGCAGAGGAATACAGCAAGGTTGCTGTATGTGGTTGTAGAAGTTGTACACTGCACAACCCTTTGGGGCTCCATTCACACAACCACATCCTGAAAAGTGCCCTTGCTAGGGTTGTACAGTGGACAATGTGCACAGTCGTCAACAGTGGCCGTGCCTGGTGGGGCTTCTTGTTTTTATGACTCTCACTCTCATGTTTGTGTGGAGGCCGCAGAGAGTGGACTGTGCGGTGGAGAGGAAGCCTGGAAGTAGAGCGGCCAGTTAGAAGGCATTTGTAGAAGGCTGAGTAAGTCTGCATGAAGGCGTGGACTGAGGTTGGTTCTGGGACCTGGGCGAAGAGGGCACGCTTGAGGAATTGAGAGGGTAGAAGAGATTTGACTTGATGACTGGTTGTGAGGTTGAAGGGACATGGAATAAGACTGGGTTAATTCCAGGTTTCTGGTTAGCATGACTAGGTGGAGGAAGGATGAACAGATTTTGGGTTCAACTTAGTGTATGTGGTTTCTGTGGAACATTCGGAGAGAGCCAACCCATAGGTCTGGAGCTGGGAAGAAGCGAATCTTCTTTCTTACTCTCATCTGTGGCATCCATCCTGACACTGAAGTTCATTCCCTCAACTTATAGAAGTCTAGTATAGAAGTAGCCCACATTTATTATAAAATCACCTTTTGAACTTGCCCTCAAATAAAGGTTTTTTTCCCCCCCTCACACTTTCCTTACCTGATGATGGAAAAAAAAAAAGGAAAAAAAGAAAAATGTTTTGCATTCCTTACAGGACCAAAGAATGCAAACTATACTGATCTAAGGTAACTTCAGATAACTCAGATAAGTAGTTGTGAAAACCTGTTCACCGCAAGGTTTATTTTGTAAGAGTTCAGCTCCAGAAGATGTGTAAATCACAAGAGGAGTTAATATTCAATATACATTGTGGTATGGTGTGCAAACATATTCCCCTGACGCTGTCATTTGCCAGGCAGCACTGTGCTCTGAGTGTGCTCCATATAACTGATTTTTCAGGGTAACTGAGGTTTAGCCCTTTGGGTACCCGATCACCTGCGCCCGCCTCCCCCTGCTCCGTCCCCAAATCTGTAGCCATTTGGGGTGGTAAGCTTTTCAGAAAGATTATTTCCTCAGCTGCCTCCTGAACCTGGTAATAATTGCATCTTTTCTTGATGATTCCAGATTATCCTTGTAATAGCATTAGTTATTTCAGTGTGCTGTGTTCAGTGTGGCCTCAAGGGCTTCTAGCGTTTGGAGGGCGGTTTGTCCCTGCATTAAATTGGGCACAGATTGTTCTGCCTCTTCATTTGTAATGCCTGTTTTTCTAATCTTTTCATACATCCCCTCCCTGTTAGCTGTCCTTTCTTGCTGCTGTTGTTTTAGCTGTTTCTGCCAACCAGCAGTCCGTTCCTGATCCTCTGGCCCCTCGGCCATTGCTCCTTCCGGTGTGTTGCTGGGAGCTAGGCATGGACATAACCCAACCTGTCTGAATTCTCTGCAAAATATGAAGGAGTAGAACACGAGTATGGACCTGAGGGGTCTGCTTCTACTCATGTATATGAACTTTAGTGCTATCTATTCGGTTTGCATAAAAGCCTTTGACTTTCTGTTTTTCTAGTGCTTAGTTGTGTTTTGGATGGTTGACGATGTTAAATATCTTATCAGTAAGAGCTGTGTTCTCCTGTAAGTGAAGATATCACACCATGTGAAATTGTAATCTTTTAGTTTCTTGTAAAACAAATGAAGTTTGTTCAAAATCTGTCAGGAGGTGGGTTGTTCAAAATCTGAGCCTGGGTGGCTCGGTCAGTTAAGCGTCCAACTCGAACCACCCCACCTCCGCTCAGTGGGTAGTCTGATGGGATTCTCTCCCTCTCCCTCTGTTTGCCTCCCCCCACTCGCTCTCACTCTTTTTCAAATGAATGAATGAATGAATGAATGTTTTAAAAAAAATCTATCAGGAGCTCTTTGGGGCCTGTCACAGAAACAAGATGACGAAGGGGACGTCGTCGTTTGGAAAGCGTCGCAATAAGACGCACACGTGCTGCCGCTGGGGCTCGAAGGCCTGCCACCTTCAGAAGTCCTCCTGTGGCAAATGTGGCTGTCCTGCCGAACGCAAGAGAAAGTATAACTGGAGCGCCAAGGCTAAAGGACGAAACACCATTGGGACCGGTCGAATGAGGCACCTAAAAATTGTGTACCGCAGACTCAGGCATGGATTCCGTGAAGGAACGACACCTAAGCCTGAGAGGGCAGTTGTTGCAGCATCCAGTTCATCTTAAGGATTTCAACGATTAGTCACACAATAAACTGGTTTTAAAAAAAATCTATCAGGAAATCAAGGAAATCAGTTCCTTGATCAGGAAATCAAGGTGCATTTTCATCAAGGAGATCAACTGATCAAGGAGATCAATTCCTTGACCAGGAAATCGAGGTGCATTTCACCAATTGCATTTCTTGGGTGTACCTGTAAGCACTCGCCAGCGGAGGCAGGCAGTCTTAGAAGTTGTCCCCAAGGAAGGCAAATGTCCCTATTATAGCATCTTCTCAAACAAGCACACTCAGAAGGCTCAGTGAGAAAGTGGCACCTCATCCGCCCCCACAGGGAAGCCCCTCCAGGGGAGCTGCCTTCTATCTGACCATCGCCAAGGTGAGTTTCCCCTCTCCCTTGCCTCCAAGGTCTTGTCCTGCAGGCAGTTAGCTCCTAGCAAGAGGCCAGCTTACAGTGCTTCTTATAATTTATTTTTCACCCAAACTATCCCCTCATTGTATATGTCTGACAGATGTAAGGCTCTGACAGACTGGCTCCTTCTGGCCCTTGCAAGGTGACTTTGAGCGAAGACCTCACGGAGGTGAGGAAGTCAGTCCTCAGAGGTGTTCTGGGCAGAGGAGACAGTGGGTGTAAAGGCCCGGAGATGAGAGAATACTGACAATTTGAAGCAACAGGAAAGGGACCAGTGTGGCTGTAGCAGTGTGTTTGCCTTCCTGTGTGTGTGTGTGTGTGTGTGTGTGTGTGAGAGAGAGAGAGAGAGAGAGAGAGAGAGAGGGAGAGACAGAGAGACAGAGATGGAGAGAGAGAGAGATGAAGCGAGAAAGGTAACAGGTCTGGATCATACAGGACTTGGTAAGGACTTTGGCTTTTACCCTGAGTCAGACGAGGAGCTCTAGGAAGGTGCTGAGCAAAGGAATGACTTCTGTCTGTGCCGTGTGGAGACTAGGCCAAAAGGAAGACAAAGGCTGAAGCAGGGAGACCGGTTAGGATTGATGCTGTTGGCTTGAGCCAGAGAGGTAGTTTTGGAGGTGGTCAGATCCTGGGTGTATTTTGAGGGTAGAGCCAAAAGCATTTGCTAACAGTTTGGTTATAAGGTATGAGAGAAAGCAGAAGAGTCAGGGATTGGCTCTAAGAATGTTAACTCGAGCAAAAGGATGGCAGGAATCATCACCCACAGGATGGCAGGAATTGTCGTCCGTGGAGACAGATGCGTGAGGAGGAGCAGGTCTGTGGGGAAGGTCGCAAGGAGCACGAGTTCGGCTCGGGACCTGCTTGGGGTGCTTAGATATCCATGCAGAAGTGTCAGGTGGCCAATTGGATAAGGCACCTGGCGTTTCAGGAAGGGATCTTGGATGGGGATCTGGACTGGGGAGCCCTCAGACTTCTTCAATACCTCAGGGTGGTATTGAAAGCCCGGTTGAATGAGTACAGAGAGAAAAGGTCGGTCGGAAGAGACCTTGTTTTTGTCCCACTGTGAAGGCTTGCGGATGACCCCTCCCCAAAGCAATGTGGATGTGAGGAGGGTCGATGTGAGGAGGACAGCGGGCACAGAGAAGCAGCTGTGCCGTACAAGACAAAGTATTTCTGTGGTTTGTTGTTCAGATGTTCGTGCTGGCAGATCGACTCATAGGCCACTTGGACCCATCATGTCCCTTTGCTCAGGAACATAGATTTCACCGGTGTAATCTATGCCTGGGGGTGAAGAAGAGGTTTGTGTTCAAAGGTCTCCAGTGAGAGAAACCGTGGCTCCAGTGGTAACTGATCCTTCTCTCTGGGTTCACGAAATCCACAGTCAAGGGTTTTGTGGTTTAAATTCATGCCATAGATGAATCCCTTCTCATCTTATTCTTCCTTCAACAGAAATATTAAGCAGCCACTCTTGCTTTCCAATTGAGAAGAACTTTATTCATTTATCTCTTGTCATTTTTAATACATGGTATAATTTTCCTTAAAAAGTTGTATTTTAATGGAAAAACCAAATATTGATGGCATATTGGAAAGAAGGACCATTTTACCCAAAGTTTGGGGCTTAGCTAATAGTTGAGTCGTGGTTTTCCAAGCACCCCAGACAGCAAGTATGGTGACATTTGAGTATACTGCAATGTACTCCTGAAGATCAAGTATCTTCTCTCTGACTTTCTTTCAAATATTTAGTGATGACATTGTCATCTCTGCCATGAAAAAGTTAAGTTGGCTCTTAAGCCTGCAGATGCTGGGAAAACAGACTTTTTAGCAGCACTTACAGTTTACATATGTGTATTCTGTCTCTGGAAAATTACGTGCTAGAAACTTTATGGAGATGTGTCCTCTCTGTTTTCAGATAAATTTTTGCATTTTTTTTTTTTGCATTATTTTGAAAAGGGAACAAGATCAATTCCTACCAAGGAGGAGCAGAAAAGAGTTTTGTTAACAAGAGAGCCAGTGAGAGAACCAGGATCCCATTCAAGTTTTTTTTTTTTTTTAATTTTATTAGTTTAAGTCATCTCTATACCCAACGTGGGGCTGGAACTCATGACCCGGATATCAAGAGTCGCATGCTCTACTGAGCAGCCAGGCGTTCCTCATTCAAGTTTTTTTTTTTTTTTAAACAGCTTTATTGAGATATAATTCAAATACCATGCAATTAACCCATTTAAAGTATACATTTCAGTAGTTTTTAGTATAATCACAGACTTGTGCGGTCATTACCAGAAGCTTAGAACATTCCTAGCACCCCAGAAAGGAACCTGGCACTCCCGGTTTCCTCCCCACAGCTCTTCCCACCAGCCCCTGCTGGCCAATGTCATACATCACTTTCTACCTCTCTAGACGTGTCTGTCCCAGACACTTCAGAGAAATAGACTTGTATGATATGGGATCTCTTGTTGCTGGCTTCTTTCTCTTAGCATAACATTTAAAGGTTCATTCATGTTGTAGCATGGATAGGCATTTCATTCTTTTATGTGGCTGAATATTACTGCATTTTATGGAGATACACCATATTTTAATGATCTGTTTCTTCAATTGATGGACATTTGAGTTTCCGCTTTTTTTTTTTTTAAAAGATTTTATTTATTTGACAGAGAGAGAACACAAGCCGGTTAGGCGGCAGAGGGAGAGGGAGAAGCAGACTCCCTACTGAGCAGGGAGCCCGACATAGGGACTTGAACCCGGGACCACAAGATCATGACCTGAGCCAAAGGCACCTGCTTCACCAACTGAGCCATGCAGGCACCCCTTTTTGGCTGTCGTGAATAATATTGTTGTGAACGTTCTTATATAAGTTTCTGTGTGGACATATGTCTTCATTTCTCTTCAGCATATATCTAGGAGTGGACTTTCTAGGTCGTAGAGTGGGTGTGTGTTTAATCTTCCTAGACTTTTCCAAAGCGGCCGTAACATTTTACATTCCAGCCATCCCTGCGTGAGGGTTCCAATTTCTTCTTCCCAGGACTTGTTAATCTTGTCTTTTTGATTCTAGCCATCCCTGTGGGTGTGAAGTGGTTTCTCATTGTGGTTTGGATTTGCATTTCCCTGATGACTAGTGATGTCGAGCGCCTTTTCATGTGCTTATTAGCCATTTGTATATCTTCTTTGGAGAAATGTCTATGCAGATTCTTTGCCCATTTTTTAAATTGAGCTATTCCTTTTTTTTACTGTTTAGTTATAAGAGTTTTTTCTGTAGTCCTGATTCAAAATCCTTACCAAATATTTGATTTGTAAGTATTTTCTATTTTGTGGGCTATATTTTCATTTTCTTGATAGTTTCATCTGAAGCACAAAAACATTTTTAACTTTGAAGTCAAATTTCCCTTTTTCTCTTTGTTTTGAGTCTCTGTTCTCAATTCTTTTTTTTATTGAGATACAGTTGACATATAACATTATTCGTTTCAGGTCTATAACATTCGATGTTAGTATATATAGCAGAATGGTCATGATCACTCTAGTTAACATCAGTCACCACACATAATTTACAAAATCTTATGATGAGCTCTTTTAAAATTTGCTCTCTTAGCAACTTTCAAATATGCAATACGGTATTATTAATTAGAATCACCATGCTATACATTAGATCCCCATGACTTATTTATATTGTAACTGGAAGTTTGTAGATTTTGACACCCCCCCCCCCTCCGCCCCCACCTCTGGCAATCACCAGTCTGTTTTCTATCTATGAGCTGGCTTTTTTTTTTTTTTTAAGATTCTGCGTATAAGCGAAAGCATCGTAATGCCCTCAAGGTCCATCCATGTTTTTACAAATGGCGACATTTCCTTTTTATGGCTGAATTTATTTCATTATACACACACACACACACACACACACACACACACATACCACATTGTCTTTATCCATTCATTTGTGGATGGACACTTAAGTGGCTTCCATATCTTGGCTCTTGTCATGAACAGATATCTTTTGGATATCTGTTTATGACAGTGAACATGCAGTATTCATTGTGCAGATATCTTTTAGAGTTAGTGTTCTGCTTTCCTCAGAAGTAGAATTGCTAGATATCACGGTAGTTCTATTTTTAATCTTTGAGGAACGTCCGTTCTGTTTTCCATGGTGGCCACGACAGTTTCCATTCCCACCAGACGGGACAAAGGCTCCCTTTTCTCTGCATCCTCCCCAACACTCTTTCTTGTGTCTCTTGTACTAGCTGTCCTGACTGTGGGAGGGGATAGATAGCTCACTGTGCTTTGGGTTCGCATTTCCCAGATGATTAGTTACTGTTGAGCATCTTTTTATGTACTTGTTGGCTTATTTTTTACTCATGTCTCCTGAGCGTTCGGTGTCCCGTGTAAGAAACATTGGCCTGATCCAAGGTCACAAAATCACACCAGTGTTTTCATCGGAGTTTTATAGTTTTTTTACATTTAGGTCTGACCCATTTTGAGTTGATTTTTGTGCATTATGTGAGTTTGGGGTTTCTTCTTTTGCATGTGCATATATCCAGGTGTTCCTAACACCGTTTGTTGAAAGAATGTTCTTTCCCACTAAAATGTCTTAATACCCTGGCTTAACATCAATTGACATTAAGGTAGGTTTATTTCTGGACTCTCAATTCAATTCTACTGATCTTTCCCTAAGTCCATCATTATACCTGTATCGCTCTCTTGATTACTGTAGCCATGTACGAAAATGTGAAATCTTGAAAGTGTGAATTTTTCAGCTTTGTTCTTCTTTTTCAAGATTGTTGTTGCTATTCTGGGACCCTTGCTTTTCCATATTAATTTTAGGATTAGCTTGTCATTTTCTGCATAAAAAGCTAGCTGGGATTTTGCCAGGAGTCGCATTGAATTTGTAGATGAATTTAGAGAGTGTCTGATCTTCACTTTTATAGTTGTACAAATTGAGGTTTCCCTAAATATGGGGTATTGACATTTACGGTATTTGGGAATTATTTACTATGATGCATTCTGGCCCCTTAGTACTCATTCAGGATGGTTATTCATCTATAGTTTTTCATGAGCGTAGAAAGATTGAGATATATTAACCCATTCTTTTTTTTTTTTTATATTAACCCATTCTTATTAGGAGACTTATTCTAGTGACCTTGCTAAAAGCTTAAGAGGCAAAAATGTAAATATCCACGGGAGGTTTTCCAAGGAAAAACAGAAGAGCAAAAGAAGACAAAAACAGTGCACTATAATCACTGACTCAATTGCCTTAGTGTTTGTGGTTCGCATTTGGCACACAAGTCCCTGTGGGACCAGGCAGGCACAACTTCCGGGCAAATGAGAGGCACGTGTTTTGGTCCCGTGTTGACTCTATTGAATCTGTATTGAATCTGTAAAGACCTTTCCGAGCTGGGCTGGACAAGAGCATTTGTCAGTCAAGGGTGTGATCCCCAGCCCTGCGGCAGGAGATGTCTTTTAGCAAAATAGATCGAGGGGCCTAGACAGGTAAGCCTAGGCCAGCTCTGCTTGTTGCTTGAGGAAGGAAAAAACATTGATTTAGCCCTATTTTTACTTACAGTAAATCACCACCTATGTGTACTGCTCTTTCTGGAATGATTCAGTCCCTCTGAAAATCTCCCTCCACAAATTGCGTTTCTGAGTAATGAATTCGTGAGACTGTGATTGTTAGGCGGGTTCCCAAGACAGTGGCAGCTCCTGCTGTTATGTTAGGAAAATCCACAGTCTCCATTGGGTGGTTTTTAATCTGAAGGGGGGAGGGAGAGGATGGAAAAGCTGCAGAGCATTGCTCAGAGATGAACACCTGCTGGAGATCTAGGCCAGGCGAGGCCCAGCAACCTGGGGCAGCAAGCTCTTGGGTAGAGGCCTTCCTCCTGTCCCTTCCCACCGGCTGCACCTCATTTTCCTCAGGTACTTTTTGGCTCTTCATCCCTTTCTCTTCTTGCTTTCTTCTCTTTAGTTCTCTCTTCCTCGCCAAGTGCCTTAGGTACTCCTTTTTCCCTGTGGATGGCTGTTTTTATGTTTGTTTGCTTTTGGAAAGGAAGTATCTTTTATTTTCCCATTTTCTTCTGCTTGTTTTTGTTTTTGTTTTTGTTTAGTAAAAAATTCTTTTTCAAGGTTCTATTTCTACACCCAGTGTGGGGGTTTGAGCTCACGACCCTGAGATTAAGAGTCGCGTGCTTCGCCAGCTGAGCCAGCCAGGCGCCCTGTTTATTTATTTATTTTTTAATTTTTAAAGATTTTATTTATTGACAGACACAGTGAGAGAGGGAGCACAAGCAAGGGCAGATGGAGAGGGAGAAGCAGGCTTCCCTCCCAGCAGGGAGCCCGATGTGGGGCTCGATCCCAGGACAATCATGACCTGAACTGAAGGCAGACACAATGACTGAGCCACCCAGGCGCCCCTGTTTAAATTGAGTTATTTATATATGATCTTTGTAAAACATCTAAAAAAAAAAAATCCCTGCCTTCAGGGAGCTTATTTCTAACTGGTGAGAACAATTGAAAAATCCACATCTGGGTACTTTACCAAACTGGGATCATATCCCGTATGCTGATACATGGCTTACATGTGAATGTGCTTTTAAATGATTTCATTATGAAACTTTTGATGCAAGAGTACAGGAAACAAAATATATGAAATGAGCCTGTTGAGTTATTTAAACATTTTCTTTTTGTAGACCACGAAGAGGCCACTACATCTTTTCAGCACAAAGAAAGCTTTTGTCCAGTTTTGTCTTAGTGAACTCATAGTTTCAATAAACCCATGGAGAAGCTGTTGTTTTGAGCATGATGCATTCTTGACATAGTTATTCACACTGCTTATGTCTGAATAAATACATACAATTTATTTAATCTTTCTGTATTTCCTTGATAGAGACTGGCCCAATTTTATATTGAGACCACCTCCAATTACTTAGAAAAATAATTAACATTAATGGGAGATTCTTTTTTTTTTTAACAGGAGATTCTAATAGAGATATTATTTAAGAAATTGATCCTCATTTGTCTGATATATATTCATGGATGTAAAGAACCAATGGCTTTAAAATCTAATTTCAGTGTCAACATTATTAATTTATTGATATTCAAATGATATCTTACTTCATAAGAAGTTTGAACTTTAAAAAATCAAGTTATCACTCCCCCCTCCCCCAGACAGTTCACTGACAACATTTTCTTCACTGGAAATCAAGTTTTAAAATCATGTTATATAGGGGCACCTGGGTGGCTCAGTGGGTTAAAGCCTCTGCCTTCAGCTCAGGTCATAGTCTCAGGGTCCTGGGATCGAGCCCCGCATCGGGCTCTCTCCTTGGCAGGGAGCCTGCTTCCCCCTCTCTCTCTGCCTGCCTCTCTGCCTACTTGTGATCTCTCTCTCTGTCAAATAAATACATAAAATCTTAAAAAAGAAAAATTGAGTTATATAGATTTTTTAATATGTGCATATGTATGTGTGTCTATGTTATATATATATTTCATGTGTATTATATATAATTATATAATGACTTCATTTTTAGTAAGTTGCTAATGGCTCTCTTTGTAAAGCTTCTAGGCAAAATAGAAAGCTTGTAGATGCTACTAGAATATTAATTTTAAATAACTCTGTGGCCAGAAAGTCTGGTCTGGTCGTGGTTGAGCTGCCTTTTCAAACATACTTGGGCTGGCTCAGCATCCGCTGCGGTGGTCAGCCAGCCAGTTACCTTCACGATCAGGGGGACATTGCGGTCTTCTCTTCCTCAAGCCTTCATTTGCACCATTGTGCCACCGTTAGTTAAGTTGAAGCATTAGCTGTTCCGCTGTTCGATATACAGTCTCATAAGAAAAACTATAGGGAATGATTTTAAATGATCTTTCCTCCGTTTACACTGAAATGGTGTGATTAGATATTCTTAGACTCTTTGATAACACTTAAAAGTAATATGTGCATTTGAGGGACATCTTTGAGTTTGCTACTGCGAGCTGGATCATGTGATTCATCACAGCAAAAAGCAGCAGCCAGCCCGGTTTTTATTTGCTGTTTTGCACTTGACAGTTTACAAAAGAGGGTCAGGTTTGCTTCCTTAGTTAATACATTCCAGGGACCACGAACAGATGTGTGTTCTTTTGCATGCCTTATAAGCTAAAGTAAGTAATTTTAATTGGATTTATGGTTGCAGATGCTATGTACTTCAAAATTAGATTTTCTGAACCCAAGAAGAGATGAATAGCCATGGCATAGGAAATCTGGCATTTAGTCCTATGTCTACATGGATATTGTGAGTTCTGACATTAGCGGGTCATCTCGTCTACTTTTATAGCTTGTGCTTTAAATAGCTGCTCTCGAAAGGCCTAAAGTTATAATACAAATTGAAAAAGAGGATAATGTTAATATTTACCTATTGCTAAGCTAGTATGTTCTGAATTATCTAGTGGTGGCAGTGGCTGTAGGGGTTGGGTAGTAAAATTTTGTCTTTAAGCTCGTGTTGCAGCATGTCCCTGCTCATTTGTACTGTGGGTAGTCAGTCAGAAGGATCTGGATGACTAGGATGATGCCCCTTTGATTTACACACCTTTTCCCCAAATTTCTTTGGTTAAGGAATAACTTGGAACATTTAAAATTGTATGATGAGGAGAGGTGTTTTTTTTTTTTAAACTGTGCCTTCAGAAGTACCCAAGAGAGCTAATTCTCAAAGATACTTATTTCAAGGATTTTATTTTTAAGTCATCTCTACCCCGAACGTGGGGCTCAAACTCATAGCCCCAAGATCAGGAACCGTGTGCTCTTCTGACAGAGCCAGCCAGGCGCCTGTCAAAGACATTTATTTTCCTAACGATTGTATAGTTTTGAAGATGATGCCAATACACTTTTAAAAGTGCTTATGTCAATTTGAGGGGACTGTAAATTTGTTTTATTTTATTTCATTAGTTTTTTGAGTACAGTTGACTACGGGGCTGCAAATTTTAAGGTAAACGATCAAGTCACGAAAGAGCTTTTGCATTGGAAGAGTAAGAAGAGGCTCCCCACGGCAGTTTTTACCTTTTCCTGTCACTGTGAGCTTCGTCGTACTGCAGACTGACTCTGCAAGTGATTTTAAAGATGGAGGAGGTCCCTTTCACAACCAGCCATTTTAACTGCCACACTGAAAATTTTCACATTCGTGTACTACGTGCGTGTGGAGAAACACATAAACAGCAGTGTTTGCAAAAGTTACAGAAGTGAATAGTTGCCCTTCACCTGCAGGACTCACAAGTAGGTCTGATCTGTGGAAAGATGAGGTAGTGCTCTGCCATGGTGTTCTCCTCCTCGGGAAGCAGCGACCTTAGAATAACATGGCATCATGACCTGAAACTCAGGCTAAAATTGAGTCCTAGGAGATATTCTCTCCCAAATTGACATTTCCCCAGATTGTGGAACTAAAAAACCAATCTTCCTGGGGCACCTGGATGGCTCAGTCTGTTGAGCCACAGTCTCTTGGTTTCAGCTCAGGTGATGATCTCAGGGTCCTGGGATTGAGCCCCATGTGGGCTCAGGCTCAGCACGGAGTCTGCTTTGGGATGCTTTTGCTCTTGCTCTCCCTCCCCTTCTGCCCCTCCCCTTGCTCACGCTCTCTCTAAAATAAATAGAAGCTTCTTTTTAAAAAGTTATTATTCATTTATTTGACAGAGAGAGACAGCAAGAGAAGGAACACAAGCAGGGAGAGTGGGAGAGGGAGACGCAGGCTTCCTGCCGAGCAGGGAGCCCAATGCAAGGCTCGAACCCACTGAGCCACCCAGGCGCCCCTGTCCTTAGATGCTTTAATTTAAATGCTTTACCTTTTAATTGTGCTTTGAAGGAAGGAACCGTGGGATGATTTTACCCCCAGTAGCATGAAGTGGAATTCTAGGGGAAGATGGGAAGTGGAAGGAAGAAAGGAAGAAATTGGGGAGGGGAGGGGAGAAAGAAGAGGAATACAAAACAGGAATCCAGATTTCAACACGGCCGGTGGCTTTCATTTATCTATCAGCCACTCTAATCACTCATGTATTTCTTCTTTCAACAAACCTTTGTTAGAATCCTATCTTGTGCCAGGCTCTGTGCGGGGCCAGGGACACAAAA
Source organism: Nasua narica (assembly GCA_028533885.1). Taxonomy (NCBI): domain Eukaryota; kingdom Metazoa; phylum Chordata; class Mammalia; order Carnivora; family Procyonidae; genus Nasua; species Nasua narica. The sequence goes on along the minus strand of CM052801.1, from coordinate 91,700,529 downwards.
ACCAGTTAAAACACTGACCTGGATTCCACAAGGCTCTTCACCTGGGAGTGGGAGGCAGTGACAGCCCAGAGTACGGAGTTAAAATAGTATTGAGCCCAGGATGCTGGGAGTACACTGAGAAAGGGCACCTGGCACTAAACCCATAAAAGAGATCACAGGTGGAGTGCCTGGGTGGCTCAGTGGTTAAAGCCTCTGCCTTCGGCTCAGGTCATGATCTCAGGGTCCTGGGATCGAGCCCCGCATTGGGCTCTCTGCTCGGTGGGGACCCTGCTTCCCCCTCTCTCTGCCTGCCTCTCTGCCTACCTGTGATCTCTCTCTGTCAAATAAATAGAGAAAATCTTAAAAAAATTAAAGCATCTAAGGACAGCCAGATCTGGGGACGTTCTTCCGGGAATTGGAACCTATTCATTATTATAGGCTGCGTAAACAGGTGCTAAGATGACGTTGAATGGATAGTAGGTACTCAAATGTCAAATGTTTGATTTGACATTCTACGTGTCTTTAAAGCAACTTCAGAGTTCCTTTGGTCTCTGTTGTCACATCTGATTTTTTTTCCATTTTAGACTGGGTCAAGTCATTGTGTTTAATTACCCTTCAGCTCTATCATGGTAAAAACTCTACCTGATTTGTTCTCTTACTATTATCACTAAACCAATTTTTAAGGTGGTATTTCAAAATGGATGCTTCATGAGAAAAGAGATCTGCGGTAAGAGCCAAGGCCAAAACCAAAACGGATCTGTGATTATGTTGTTGCACATTTCGGTGCTTGCTAATGTTGATTTTTTAAAATTGTTGCCTAAGCGGTTGGTATAAAAGTTTATCTTCCTGTCCTTGAGATTTGGATTTCACACATTACAAATGCAATCAGAGGTCTTTTTAAATGTTTCTTCTTTGTGCAATGCCTGTTCTGGTACTCTTTTTGCTTTTCTATGGGGTGATTTGTCTTTTCTGATTGATTTATAATCTTTCATATATCCTTAATTCTATTTGTTTGTCACTGTATGTGTTGCAGATATCTGCACATGATTTGTGGCTTATCTCATCATTTTCTTATGATGTCTTTTGATGAAAGAAAATCGTGAATTTCACATAGCCTAAATTATCAGCTTTTTATGCTTTGTACTGCTTATATTCTGTTTTTGTAAGTTCTATCCACAGGTAGTACAGATATTCTCCTATATTTTCTCTGATCTGATTCCAGTGCTGTAGGCTTTGAATCTTCACCAGCGCAGGACTGTTCGTTCAAACCAAATTCCAAGTCACCTGGGAACTGGCCCATGCCATAGGGCAGCTGCCTTTCTCAATTGGCTTCTCTTTCAGGATATGCACCCTTAAAATGGTTTTAGCCTCTGAGGATTTCCTTGTCTTCCTGCCAGTTTAGCCATGCATTTGAAAGGAAATTTAATTTTTCCCACCATGCTTTTGTGTTTTGTAACAGGAAGGTCTTTCAGGATTTTTAGTTTCCCACGTAACCAATAAGGGAAGCTCTTCTGTGTTTTTTAAACTTGAAAGTTCAATTCTTTTATTATTTTTTTAAAGATTTTATTTCTTTGAGAGGAGAGAGATGGGGGGAGAGGGAGAGGATGAGAGTATAAGTTGTGGGTGGGGGCAAGGGGATAGGGAGAAGCAGGCTCCCTGCTGAGCATGGGAGCCTGACCCGGGGAGGTCCGCTCACCCCCCCAACCCCAACCTGAGATCATGACCTGAGCCGAAGTCAAGTGCTTAACCAACTGAGCCACCCAGGTGCCCCGAAAGTTCAAGTTTTATGTTCAAATACGAGATCTTCTAAGAGTTTTCCTTATATACAAGACTTGAGGCAAGGAACCATGACATAGTCCCCTATTTGCAGATGAACTAAGAGGTGGAAGTGGTATTCTAGCCCCTGGCACACTTGTGACTGGGGAAGGGGAGAATTTAAATCTTTGCAGGACTGCACTGCTAACCCAGTTGTTGCTGCCGCTTCCTGAATGTTCCCTTGTACACTAAACCTTCAACATTATAACTTCGTTTTTTCTTTATTCTCTAACAATTTAACATTTATTGAGCACTTCCCATATACTAGGCAGTGTTCCAAGTCTTTGGATTAACAAATTTACTCTTTACAATCACCCTGTGAAACAGGGACTATCATTTTTGTCATTTTACCAGTAAAGGAAACTGAGACCTGTTTAAGCAGGCTGTCTAAGGTCATACAACTTGCAAGTGCTTGAAGTGAAATTGGAACCCAGGCACTTTGTCCCTGGAGCATGTACTCAGAAGTACCATTCTCTATCACCTCTATAAGAAATATTTATTTTGTGAAAAAAATCAGAATTTTGTCTGTATACATCGCCTAAGATAAAAGCCATATGTAGCCACCATGTCACTGTGGCTTATCTTTATGCACAGCCTTCATCTTTTTTTCCCCTTAATGTGTATTTGCAAGAGTTGAGCTTATTTGTTTGTTTTTCATGATTAAATTCCTTAGGAAGGAGAAGTAGAAAAGGTGCATCCTTTGCTTCAGTCAACATTTCTCTTACAAACACCAATTCTTCCCCTCATTTGTAAGTTTTATTGAGATATAATTCACTTACCACACAATTTGCCCATTTGAAGTGTAAAATTCAGTGTTTTTAACACATTCACAGAGTTGTGTAGCTATCACTGCAATCAGTTTTAGGGCATTTTGTCATTCCTAAAAGAAACTCTGAATACCCTTCTGCTATCATGCCCCCAAGTGCCCCATTTCTCTAGCCCTAAGCAACCCCGAATCTACTCTCTGTCTCTCTCTCTCTATGCCTATTCTGTATATTTCCTATAAATGGAATAATATAATTTGTGGCTTCTTTCACTTAGTAAAATATTTTCAAGATTTATCCATGCTGCAGTGTGTGTCAGTCCTTCCTTACCTTATTGCCAAATAATATTCCATTGTATGGATATACCACATTTTGTTTATCCCTTCTTCAGTTGATGGGTATTTGTGTTGCTTCTACCTTTTGGTTATTATGAATAATGCTATTAACATTCCTGTGCATGTTTTTGTGTAGATGTATGTTTTCATTTTTTTTAAGATTTTATTTTTAAGTGATCTCCACCCAACGTGGGGCTCAAACACACAACCTTGAGATCAAGAGTTGCATACTCCATCCACTGAGCCAGTCAGGCACCCGTTTTCATTTTTGAGGGGGTATATACTTACCTGTAAAATTGTGGGGTCATATGGTAACTATCCATTTAGGTTTTTGAGGAATTACTCAACTTTTTTCACAGTGGAGGTAAACCGTTTTATATTCCCATGTACAGTGTATGAAGCTTCTAATTTGTCCACATACTTGCTCACACTTGTTATTGTCCATCTTTGATTATGAGTGTGAAGTGGTATCTCACTGTGATCTTGATATGCATGTCCATGACTAAATGATGTCGAGCACGTTTGCATGTGCTCATTGGCCATTTTGATATCTTCTTTGGAGATATGTATTCAAATCCTTGGCCCATTTTTAATTGTGTTATTTGCCTTTTTATTATTGATTAGTCAATGTTCTTTATGTATTCTAGATACATATTCCTTAACAGATAAATGATTTGCAAATATATTCTACTTTTCTGTGGATATTCTCTCTTCTTAGTGTCCTTTGAAGCACACAAGTTTAATTTTGACAAAATCAAATTACCAATTTTTTCTTTTTTAAAGATTTTGTTTATTTACTTGAGAGCGAGAGGGAGAGAGCACAAGCAGGGGGAGCAGCAGAGGGAGAGGGAGAAGCAGGTTCCTCACTGAGCAGGGAGCCTGATGTGGGGCTTGATCCCAGGACCTCGAGATCATAACCTGAGCCAAAGCCCAACCAACTGAGCCACCCAGGCACCCCTAAAATTCTTTCTTTTTTTGCTTGTGCTTTTGATGCCATACATATGAAGATTTTGCTTAACACAAGTTCCCAAAGATTTATTCCTATATTTTAAGAGTTTTATTGTTTAGATCTTACATTTTAATGTTTGATCCATTTAGAATTCATTTTTATATATGGTGTAAGGTAGGGGTCCAACTTTATTCTTTTTTCTCCCCACCTTCATTCTTTTGAATGTGGATATCCTGTTTTCCCATCCCCATTTGTTGAAAAGACTATTCTTTCCTCATTGAATTGTCTTGTCCTTGTCAAAAATCAATTGATAATGATGTGTCAGCTTAGTTTCCTTAACTGTGACATGTACCACTCTGGTGGGGGTTGTTGACAATGGGAAAGACTGTGCATATGTAGAGGTAAGGGGTATATGGCAGCTCTCTGTATTTTCCCCTCAGGGTTGCTATAAACCTAAAACTGCTCTAAAGAATATATTTTTAAAAGATTTTATTGATTTATTTGAGAGTGAGCAAGTGACAGGGCATGAGCAGGGGGAGGAGCAGAGGAAGAAGGAGAAGAGGACTCCCTGCTGAACAAGGAACCTGATGCAGGGATGCGAGGATATGGGGCTCCATGTGGGGCTTGATCCTGGGACTCCTCCGGGATCATGACCTGAGCCAAAGGCAGACGCTTAACTGACTGTGCCACTCAGGTGCCCCTAAAAATAGTCTTAAAAAAGTGAACTTGATCATTGCAAAAGAAATGTGGAAAATATGCCCCCAGAATGAATTTTATGGCCCAGAGGAAAAACCCTATTAATACTGAAGTATATTTCTTTACAGATTTTGTTAAATAGATACATAGTTGATATCATATTAAATGAACAGGTTTTTTTTTTAAGATTTTATTTATTTATTTGATGAGAGAGAGAGAGCACAAAGAGGGGGAGCAGCAGGCAGAGGCAGAGGGAGAAGCAGGCTCCCCACTCAGCAAGGAGCCTGATGTGGGACTCAGTCCCAGGACCCTGGGATCATGACCTGAGCTGAAGGCAGACACTTAACCGACTGAGCCACCTAGGCATCCCTGAGTGGATAATTTGGATTTCTTTTTTCATGCCACATTATCTTACACTATATGACATCTCAGACAACAGTTGTGGGGACACCTGGCTGACTCTTGATCTTTCAGAGTCGTGAGTTCAAGCCCCGCATTGGACATGGAGCCTAATCAAAAAAAATAAATGACAGTCGTGAAATGTAATGACATATATATGTGACATATATACACATACATATGTATAATGATATATATGTGTGTGTATATCGCTCAAACCCAAAGATGTTGGGAATTTATTTTGTAATTTCCTATCTTTCCTTTTTGTGCTTGTAACTAATTTGTTCCAAGGTACTTAATATAGGGTGTTTTAAAAATTTAAATTCAATTAGCCAACATACAGTACATCATTGATTTCAGATATAGAGTTCAATAATTCATCAGTTGCATATCACACCCAGTGCTCATCACATCACGTGCCCTCCTTAATGCCCATTACCCACTTACCCCATCCCCCACCCACCTCCCCTCCAACAACCGTCAGTTTGTTCCCTAGAGTCAAGAGTCTCTCATAACATAGGGTTTTGGATGGGAAAATGAAAAACCGAATAAAATGTGATGGTGGATCTAAGATATCTCCAGATTTCAGAAATGTTAACAGTGAAAAAAAATGAGTCTTTTAGAAGTGGTCAAGTCAAATTTTGTCTGGAATTTGTAACACACAAAAGAGGGACTTTCCTTTTTCTTCCCACACATTTTGTTGTATAGGAGCTTAAAAACAACCTGACTCATGCGGACCTCCAGCGAATTGTCTGAGGTTCTACTGTAAGTGAGTAGCTCATTGATAATGGAATCCACCAGTTGCTCCAGCCCTGCTGTGGTGTTACAGGAATTGCTGGCTTGGAAAATATCTTTGTGCTAAGTCAATGATCCTGGCTCAGAGGCATTGCAGAAGTCTGCTCTCTGCTTTTTGCTTCTTCTAGTCCTGCTTTCTGGCTGTAGCTAGACTAGCCCATGCTTTAAACTAAACCATTTCAGGCTACATAGATTCCCTGATGCCTTCACTTCCCTCTGCATTGGAACCTTGGAATGTCCTCTGGTCCCCTGTCCATGTATTTGAATCCAAATCAGTTTTCAAGGCCCAGCTCAGATGTCACATCCATCTATGAAACTTAACTTTTTCTCACTTGTTCAATTTAGATGTAATAATCTCACTCCCTGCACACCCTCTCTTGTATGTTTCTCTTATAGCAGATACTGTTCTATATTTTATGGCCTGGTATCATATCTTCTGTTAATTTTTAAGCTTTGTAAGGTGAGAAACTCTTGTTTATATTCTGAAGGGCCACAGCACCCAGCAGAGAGGAATAAATAGAAACTCGGTAGATATTTGGCGAATTGAATTATAGTGGCTTGGCAGGAGGCTCTAGTACGTTGTTAGCAGAAGAAGGATTTAGCAAGAATCTTGGTCGTTTTTTGTTAGTACAGAATTATGTGAGTCTTTCATACTGTACCTTTGTTGTAGAACAGAATACGGCGTAGTTTGTTCTATTGTGGCGTAATGGGAATTCATTTTGTGATGGTTTCAGAATTACCCTTTTGTTTATTCCACTATTTAAAGCATAACACAAATCAAGACAGCACTTCAATTTGTTGCATGTGCTAAGTCTGCTGTTTATAGATGTATAGTGTATCTGCCTTTCATATTGAAAGGGGAAAATTACACTCGTAGAATCCCATCTGCCTTGCAACAGGATTTAGGACTCAGAACCTAATTTTATCTGCGTTCTGCACATCAGCAATAGGGAACTTTCAAAGAGATGATTGCTAAAAGTAAGCATCATTGTTAAGAATTTCAGGCTGTAAAAACAATGGAGTTCCTTGCAAAAGATTGTTTATAAACATTCTTGATATAGTTTGGAATGATACTCTTCCTGGAAGAAAATGGGAGGTCATGGAGGCGTATCTGGTTAGTAATTTGCATTAGAGCTAATTGAGTACATTCTTCTGAGTGCAGATTTTAGATTGTCTGAAGAAAGTTAGGGAACCAAATAGATGACACCGTAAGACCTTCTTCTAAAGCTACTAGATGCTACCTTGGGCCTGAACAGGGCTTGGTGCCTGGCAGTTGTTCGGTATGAATTTGTTGAATGAATACATGTGAATGGGAGCCTCTCTGAGCCTGTTTGCTTATCTGTAAGGTGAGAGTTTTAATCTCCATCTTGGAGGATTGTTGTTGAGACCAGAGCAAATGCATCCAAAGTGCTCTGTGCTGAGCCCAGCAAGTAGTAGGATCTGTAAATGATAACCATTGTTAATCAGATCCTACACTTTTCCCTTCTGTTTTCATGCTGGTGGTGGCACTGGGTTGATGGCCATAGAAGATACTGTATCCCTCTGGTGGACGTTTCTGTTACTTTCCCTTCTGTTTTATTTAATTTTTTAAAAAAAAATCCTATGTATTGATTTGAGAGAGAAACAGTGAGAGAGAGAACCCACAAGCAAGGAGAGGGGCAGAGGGAGAGGGAAGCAGGCTCCCCACTGAGTGGGGAGCTGGGTGTGGGGCTGGATCCCGGGACCCCAGGATCATGACCTGAGCCGAAGGCAGATGCTTAACGACTGAGCCACCCGAGAACCCCTTTCCCTTTTATTTTAATCTGAGCTTTGTTTTTGCTCCTGATTATTAGGAAAATGTGAGAATATAGAGTTATTTCTCTTTGAAGCATTTTGTCTGCCACAGCTCTTCAGCTCCTGGACAGAGTGGCCTGTGTGTGCAGCATGGTTCAGAACTTTTTTTCTTCTGTCACATATGAGCAGAAACCCCAGAGAAAGGATAAATGTACATGAGAGAATGTCACTGTGAAATAAAGCTCAAGGATTGGAGTTATTGCTCTTATACACCAGAATCTAGAGTAAAAATGCTTTCTATAAAATGAGAATGCTTACAGGGCACCCGGCTGGCTCGGTCAGTGGACTATGCAACTCTTAATGTCAGGATGGTGGGTTTAACTCCATGTGGGGTGTAGAGATTACTTTTTTTTTTTTTAAAGTAGGCACCAAGCTCAATGTGAGGCTTGAACGCACAACCTCAAGATCAGGAGTCGCGTGCTCTACTCACTGAGCCAACCAGATGCCCTGGGTATAGAGATTACTTAACTTTTTATTTATTTTATTTTTTAAAAAGATTTTATTTATTTATTTGAGAGAGAGAGAATGAGAGAGAGGGAGCATGAAAGGGGAGAGGTCAGATAGAGAAGCAGAGTCCCCACTGAGGAGGGAGCCCAATGTGGGACTTGATCCCAAGACTCCTGGATCATGACCTGAGCCGAAGGCAGTTGCTTAACCAGCTGAGCCACCCAGGCACCACAGAGATTACTTTAAAAAGATTTCAGAATCTTAAAAAAATGAGAATGCTTATAAATACCAACTTACTTAATTTTCTTTTTTCTTTTTTTTTTTTTTAAGTAGGCTCCATGCTCAGCATGGAGCCCATTATAGGGCTTGAACTCATGACCCTGATGTTAAGACCTGAGCTAAGATCATGAGTCAGACACTTAATTGACTGAATCATCCAGGTGCCCCACCCCCAGCTTAACTTTCTAAACTACTTAACTTTCTAAACTATCATTTTTCCAATAGGAATTGATAAATCAGTAGAATTTAAATTCCTTGGAATGGTAATACATACTCACATCATGGAGGTATAGACTCTTGGAGAAGTAGGACATGAAAGACCATTTATTCCAATCCAACTACGCACTTGATTGTCCTCGCTAGCCTCCTTACCAAAGAGCAGCTTGGGCTTTGTTCCAACGTCATTTGTGATAGGGAAGGTCTGCTTTCTGTACCTACCATGGCTCATTTCATCTAGAAATAGATCTGAGTTTTAGAACAAAATGCTTCTTTACATGGAGTCTAGATAGCTCCCTCTCTCTGTTGCTTTGTCTTCTCTCTCTGTCTCTGTCTCTGAGGGGAAAAACCAACCAACCAGTTAACCAACTACCTATTTAACTAACCAACCAACAAACCAAAAGAGTACATGATCAGATAGGTGCACATACTGCATACATAGCCCAAGGAGTTGCATTGCGTGTATGTGTACATGCTGGGAAGGTTGCAGTATGCTTAATACTTAGTATTTCACAAACATATATGATCAGGAAGCTGTACTCTTACCCAGAACATGTATCCAAACTTAACAGTATCTAGCACGTAGTAGGTACTCAATAAATGTTTGTTTAAAAAAATGAGTGAATACAAAATCAATCTTTAAAAACTATGAAGTGCACCTTGTATCAAGGTGACAAGTGTTCTCCATCTCTGCAAGTGAGACAACCAAAATGAATCAACTAATTGGATGAGTATACCTTCCTCCTCTGTGACCCATCCACAGCTTTTCGGAGTTTTAAATTCTTCATGTTTGAATTCTGAGCTTGTCTCCCCATTTGCACAAATTCTTTCTTTAAAAAGAGATTCATTAGTTTATTTGAGAGCACGAGTGGGAGGGCCAGAGGGAGGGAGGGAGAGAGAATCTCAAGCAGATTCCGTGCTGAGTGTGAGCCCAACGCAGGGCCCGATCTTGCAACGAGAACAGGACCCAAGCTGAAACCAAGAGTCAGACACCTCATTGACTGTGCCACCCAGGTGCCCCAATCCTTTTTTCTTTTTAAGTAATCTCTACACCCAACGTGGGGCTCCATCTCATGACCCAAGACCAAGAGTCACAAGCTCCGCTGACTGAGCCAGCCAGCTGCCCCTGCACAACTATCTTCTATAAAGGAAATATTAGTAAAAAAAAAAAAAGTGATATTAGGGGCGCCTGGGTGGCTCAGTTGGTGGAGCGTGTGACTCTTGGTTTCCGCGTGGGTCATGAGATTGAGCCCCGCATCGGATCAGGCTCTGCACTCAGCAGGGAGTCGTCTTGGGATGCTCTCTTTTTCTCTCTCTCTGCCCCTCCCCCATTTGTACTTGCTTGCCCTCTTTCTAAAATAAATAAATAAATAAATAAATCTTTAAAAAAAAAAAAGAAATATAACTGATGAGCCTGTGATTGACAGTCAAGGCAGTAAAAGCTTGTCTCTTTTGCTCCCCAATCATATGCATGCATTGAAAGAGTGGGCAAGCACTTTTCTTGTCTTTTGTTTGCAGTTTGTACTTGATCCTGCTCGACTGTGCAGGTGCGTGGTTCTGCCGCAGAGCTGAAGAGGTCCTCCATGGGGGGGGGGGGACGGTTAGGGTATTCGTCAGGTTACCTGTTAGTGCCCTTTTTTTGGCTTCCCAGTCTGCTCTTTTTCAGTTGAGCAACTAGTCCAAAGTGAGAAGAATTCCTGCTTTTGATTTGTGTGTAATTGAGCTTTCCACATGGGTCCCTGTCAAATGTGAATCTGGTTACCTAGGAACATGCTGTAATGTGAACTTGGTCCCACTTTGATGACCTGGGCTATTCATTTCTTTTTTTTTAAAAAAAGATTTTATTTATTTACTTGACAGAGAGAGATCCCAAGCAGGCAGAGAGACAGGTAGAGAGAGAGAGGGAAGCAGGCTCCCTGCTGAGCAGAGAGCCTGATGTGGGGCTCGATCCCAGGACCCTGAGATCATGACCTGAGCCGAAGGCAGAGGCTTAACACACTGAGCCACCCAGGCACCCTTAGGTTATTCATTTCTCATGCCCAGATTAAAAGAGTTTAAAAGGTCAGCTAGAGGAACGTTATAGATCCTATTCTTGCTTTTATATTTCAGGAGGAAATGTGTGTGGAAATTCAAGAGGGTCAATGTCAGCTTTGTCCCCAAAGTCCCTTCTCTCTCTCTCTCTCTCTGTTTCAGCAACCATCTCACTTTGTGTTTGCAGCTGCTCACTGATAACCCTGTGTCTTCTGTCTCCTTTCCTCCGCTGTCTCCTCTCCCTTCAGTCCGTTTCCCATCCACAACTTGATTGTTTCTTAAAGTAGTGACATCTTCTCCATGATATCATCCTTTTTCATTAGTATGGAAATGTGACTTTTTTGGCACAGTCTGTGGGAGACCTTTTACTATAAACATCAGCATGTTTTCCTTATAACTCTGATTTTACCTGCTCTTGAATCTCCCGAGAAAGCATTTGCTGTATCGCCCTCACTTCTGAAATAGGAGACAGTGAGGCAAGTGGTGGGCGCGACTTGCTCAGGGTCACAGAGCTGCTCGGTGGCCCAGCCGGCACTAGGCCCAGGTCCTTCCACTCGCAGCCCTTGGCCTTTTATTTTATGCGCTGGCGCCTCTGATGACATGACTGGATTAAAGAATTGGACGGCAGGAGGACACGCTTTCTGTAGTCACGCACGAGCCTGTGCGGTAATGGGGGGTATCAAGCTGCAGGTATTAGTACTTCTTTCCAGACGTGCCATCTGACATAGAATTCATTGATTTATCTTGACAGAGCTTCCTACAGATCAGTACAGGGAAGAAATTTCAGTCTTATTATTTAGGAATGTTTTAATGTCTAATGCCGTGTCATTGAAATCATGCTACACATGTGGGGCATTGCCACTTTTGCAGGCCTCCGAGGGCAGAGAGACTTCCAGTCCTCTGCATTATCCCCATTCTCACCTCTTCCCCACGTCTCCATACCCAAGCATGTCAGTGTGGGACCCATGTTTGTGGCTGCCACAAACACACTCTTTTAGCTGAGGAGACCTGTAGCACTAAGAAACTAACTGCAGCAGCGTGCACGGGGAGGCTCAGAATGGTGAGCGCATGCGCCTGGCCTGGGGCGTGTCAGGAGTCTACTCTTTGTAGTCATTATAAGATAGTTTTATTTTATTTTATTTTTAAGATTTTATTTATTTGACAGAGAGAGAGAGAGAGAAAGAGAAAACAAGGAGAAGAGGGAGAAGCAGACTTCCTGCTGAGTAGGGAGCCCAATGCGGGGCTCGATCCGAGGACCCCGGGATCGTGACCAGGGTCAAACGCAGATGCTTAGGCCACTGAGCCACCCAAGCACCCCTACAAGACAGTTTTAGGAATTGACTTTTATGTCCTGACAAATTGCAGATTTTTAATGGCATGTGTCTTAGGAAAATAAATATGTCACTTAATTTTTTCACCTTTCAAATCAGGAGTGTTTGGGTGAGGGGCAGGTCATTCTGAAACAGGTACCCATTCCTCTGTCTACTGTGGACTCTTGGAGATCTTGTTTTTCTCATGCCCTTGAGCAGGATTATTTCTGGTAAACAGCATCCATATGGGACGATTAGAGGAGCACTAAGGAGGGTAATGTGTCATCGGCCTGACGCCACCCGATACTAGGCCTCTGAAGGCCCTTTTTATCAGAGAGCAGTGGAAACTACGGCTTCTATAAGAGATGCGGAACCACAGGCATTAAAACCAACAATCCAAAATAGCCTTGTTTGATGACCCGGTTTCTTTAAAAAGTTATCCTTGCTCATAGAACAGAGGCAGGTAATAGACTTTGATTTTCGGCCCCTGTAGCATTCACCGGAATGGAACATTACTAATTAGCGTTTGCGATCTGGGGCGACTAAAACATATCGAGCACCACGTGGATGTTGTTCCACCCACGATAATCAAAGCCAAGTTCATAGGTTACCATTGACTGAACACCAACTATTATGCCAGTTCTTTTGATTTCCTTAGTTGGTGCAGTGCCCTGTGAGGGAGGTATTATCGTGCCCAGTTTATAGGGCAAGGACATGTTTGTATGGCCAGTAAATGCAACAGGCTGAGATTTGAATCTGTGTCTGTTTGGCCCCAAAGCGACACGCTTAACCACTCCGCTCTACTCTTTCTGGCTCTGCTCTGGACTTACGAGATGGGATAAGAATACCTTCTTCAGGGATGTTTTAAGGATCCAATAAGATAAAAGATCCGAGAAATGCTTTGTAATCACCAATAAACTTTGCAGAATGAAAGCTATTATCAGAAGTTGCAGACAGTCTGCCACCGTGTCTCTGTGACAATCTACCCCTTAAATAAACCTGGACGTCCTGTGGAGTTGGGACTTTTGCCCCTGGCTTTCTGGTGAGCGAGAGTCGTTTATGTCCTAGGTATAGGTTCTGAGAACTTGGACACCAGTCCTACTTACCCAGTGATATTTTCGAGGGTGCAGTTTGCTTGCCGTGTGGCTGGGAGGAGGAGAGAGGAGATGAGCAGCGCGTCTGCGGCCCCCACCAGGGTTCCTTTCAGCATCCTGAGAAATCATGTGGATGTTTCCAGCTGTGCTCTAACGTGCATGTCATCTCTCTCCCTTTCTGGTTTGTCGTAGGAACTGAGCTGCTTCTCTGTGCAAAAGACATCAGTCATTTCTTAATGCAAGATATCGCCTTCTTGTCTGGTAAGCGGACTTTTCATGTATTTCAACCAGATAAATGTATGACCCTCTTAGCAAAATAAGTGTGGGCCTTATTATATAAGTATCCATACGCACAAGCGTGCGCGTGCGTGTGTGCACACACATACAGAGTTTGAGAGGCACTATTTTATTTTTTTTATGTTTTTATTTATTTAAGTAATCTCTACACAACACAGGGCTCGAACTGAAGACCCTGAGATCAAGAGTCACATGCTGAGAAGCACTATTTTGATAAACATTTATGCGTTGTGCATACAGTTGCTAAACAAATAGACATTTAGAGGATAGAGGTTTTTAAATGTGTTTAGATATGTGATGAAAGCAATCTTACTGCCCTCGTGCATTTGACTTTCAGGCATGCCTTTGGAAATCCACGATAGGCATGAGTAGAGTTCATCTAGGTGGGTGCAGGCTGAGAGAGAGGGTGGCAACTGAGGTGACTTCTTGGAGATTTTCTCCTCCACCATAGGTCTGATTATTTCAGTGTTTCTTACAAATGCTGTCAAGTCACCCTGATTAAGAGCACAAACTGAGTTATTTTTTAGGGTTTAATTTACACATGATAAAGTAAGTTTATTTTTCTAAAATATATATGTATAAGTACTAGTATACTTATATGTATTTGTATGTAATTTTTAAAATTTATGATAAAATATTCATAAAACTGACCATCTTAGCCATTTTTTTAAAGTATGATCTCCATTTTATTTTTTTCCTGAGGACAGTGTCTCTCATTGCTTAAGGGCTTAGCTTCTTACATGAGCTGCGGTGGAGGTGGTGGGGTAGCACCTGCAGATCTAAATCGAGGTGGGGGTGGGGAGGTTGGGTTCCTCCGTGCTTCGGGAGCCATTCTGGACTACCTTGCTAAGAGTGGCAGCTCCCGCAGTAACGTAGTCTCACAGACAGCTTGGGACGCATAGAGGCCTGGAAGACACTGGCTTTGGAAATGCCCCTGATGGAGGCAGTCTTTTTTTTTTCTTTTTTAAAGATTTTGTTTATTTGACAGAGAGCGAGATCGCAAGTAGGCAGAGAGGCAGGCAGAGAGAGAGGGGGAAGCAGGCTCCCCGCTGAGCAGAGAACCCGATGTGGGGCTCAATCCTAGGACCCTGGGATCATGACCTGAGCCAAAGGCAGAGGCTTTAACCCACTGAGCCACCTAGGCGCCCTGATGGAGGCAGTTTTTACTGTGGTCTGAATAACAAACTTCTTTAAAAAAAAAAAAAGATTTTATTTATTTGAGAAAGAGTGGGCGCGTGCACACACACACACACACACACATGCACGAGTTGGGGGAGTGGCTGACAGAGAGAATCCTCAATCAGACTCCCCTCCCAGCATAGAGCCTCATGCGAGGCTCCATCCCAGGAGCCTGAGATCATGCCTCAAGCTGGAACCAAGAGTTGGATGCTCAACCGCCTGAGCCACCCAGGTGCCCTGGAATAAGGAACTTCTTGATGGCCTTGTCCTTGGGCATGCAATGAGCGCCATTAGTGCTGTGAATAGGCCGCATGTGGCTGCGGCCCATTGTGGCACAACCAATATTCGTCCTTTTCTTGGTCATCTTCAAAACAAGGACCTGAGAGAGCCCATCTTTACCATTTTAAAATGTACAGTTTGGGGGGCACCAAGTTCACTCACACTGTTGTGCAGCCATCCCCACCATCCATCTCCAGAACTCTTGCTCTTGCAAAACTGAAACTCTGTACCCACTGAAAGATAACTCCCCATTCCCTTCTCCCCACAGCCCCTGGCAACCACCATTGTACTTTGGGTCTCTGGATAGTTGACTATTCTAGGTACTACATAAAATGGAATCATACAGGATTTGTCTTTTTGTAACTGGCTTATTTCATTTAGCATAATATCCTCAAGGACCATCCAAGTTTTATATGTCAGTATATGTTAGAATTTTTTCCCTTTTTAAGACTGTATAATATTCCATTGCATGTATCTATTACATTTTGTTTGTCCATTCATTCACTGAGGGATACTTGGGTTGCTTCTACCTTTTGACTATGGTGAGTAGTACAGCTCAATAACATTACTTATTTTTAGAGATATAACTGGTAAACCCTCCCTCTCTTTTTGACTCATTCAGAAATCTAGGGAGTTTCGCTTCAAGACAAGCAAATGACTTTCAAGTAATAATTTGAACTATACCTTAAACATTATTATATTAAACAGATACAAAAAATTTATGAGTTTGCATTGTCTGCATGAAAATGAATGCTTCTTAGGAGTTGAGAGGATAAGAAATGATCTTACTCCCTTCAAGTAGTTTAATTATTGTGCCTGAAGTGATACCAACATGCTCAGTTTACTAAACAAGCATTTACTTTATAGATGATCCTAATTGGACACTTTCATCTGGCCTCTGCTTTAATGATTATAATTGATGGTAATTGTGAATTAGTGGTGACTTAATGTGGCTTTATGTTTTATTTTATAAGTGCTATAAATGTGTGACATATTGTCACTCTTGAGATTTCCCCAAATCCCCAACTGTGTTCCATACAGAACAACCCTCAAGGCTTGTTCCCCTGCCCAGACCTCTACCACAATTTCCTTATCTGCTTCTGGTAATTGTTTTCAAAATGCTTCAGCATATTGGTTCTTGTGAAGAAAGGTTGTCCAGAGGGAAAAATAATTAAAACCTCCCAATTTAGAATATAAGCCCCTCTCGTTCTTTTATCACATATTTACTACCTAGTGCGGCACTTATAGGTACTCGGTGGTAATAACAGTTTATAGATTGACCCATGATAATTTACCCTTATAAGAATCTATAAGCATTCTTTCCTTTATTAGATATTGCTTTCCTAAGTCCTAGTTGGTTCCGTCTTTAACTGGAGTGCTTACCAGCTTGTTTGGCAAGTCTGTTATATTAGTAATAATATATATATATGTTGAATTATATGTTATACATTGTTTATTTATTTTTATGTGTTTAAGTAAACTCTATGCCCAATGAGCCCATGACCCTGAGATTAAGAGTCTCGTGCTCTACCAACTGAGCTAGCCAGGTGCCCTTGTTATGTATTACTAATATGACTAATTCTATACCGTACTCTACCTGTAGAGGCCCTTTGTTTAATGATTTGCTGTATCTTTTGGTTTAGAGTTGTACAGTTTCTCCTTTGAGCTCCTTTGAAACTCTTGGGTAGATGCTGTCATTGTCCATGATAACCTTCATCCTGTTCTTTTTTTTTTTTTTAAAGATTTTATTTATTTGACAGAGAGAGAGATCACAAGTAGGCAGAGAGGCAGGCAGAGAGAGGGGGAAGTAGGCTCCCTGCTGGGCAGAGAGCCCGATGTGGGGCTCGATCCCAGGACCCTGACATCATGACCCGAGCCGAAGGCAGAGGCCTTAACCCACTGAGCCACCCAGGTGCCCCTTCATCCTGTTCTTTAAGCCTAGAAGATTTGTCATTTGATATAATAGTTTGATTCAAGAAGATGACTTGGGAATGGGGAATCTCCCTCATGTTTCCCTTGGTAAAGATTAAGGCAATACATGTAGAATTTGATTTTTTTCCAAGTGTACAAGGAAAGAATGTGTATTCTGTTTTTGTTGGATGGAATCTTCCATTAATGTTGAAGATGTCATGGTCATGACATGTGATGTAATGGTCATGTTGGTTAAGATTGTTGCTCAGGTATACTGTATCCTTACCGATTCCCTGTCTACTTGTTCTATCAATTATTGAGAGAGGGGCGGTAAAGTTTATCTTTTATTTTTATTAAATTTTTTAAAAAAGATTAATTTACTTTTTAAAAGATTTTGTTTATTTATTTGACAGAGAGATAGAGAACACAAGTAGGGGAGCAGCAGGCCGAGGGAGTGGGAGAGCAGGGAGCCTGATGCAGGGCTCGATTCCAGGACCCTGGGATCATGACCTGAGCCAAAACCGGGAGTCAGATGCTTAACTGACTGTGCCACCCAAGCGCCCTGGTGGTGAAATTTGACTGAAGTTGTGGATTTGACTGTTTATCCTTGTACTTCTATCATTTTTTGTTTCATGTATTTTGAAGCTGTTATCAGGTACATAAGCATTTGGGATTGTTATATTCTCTTGATGAATTTGCCACAGTTTGATTATCAAAATGATTTTCTTAATATCTAGTAATACTCCTGACTCTGAAATCTATTTTATTTAAAATTAGACAGCTTCCTTTTGACTAATATTAGTATGGTATATCTTTTACCATCCTTATGCTTTTAATGCATTTGTGCTTTATATTTAAAGTGTGGCTGGCTGGCTCAGTTGGTAGAGCATGCAACTCTTGATTTGGGGTTTCTGAATTGAAGCCCCACATTGAGTGTAGAGCTTAACTTGAAAAAATAAAAATAAGATTACATTAAAAACTAAAGTGTGTTTCTTACAGACAGTATATAGTTGAGTCTTGATTTTTTAATGGTCATCTCCAACTCTTAATTTGGATGTCAAGATTATTTACATTTAATGTGATTATTCATATGGGTGGGTTTAAATCTACCATCTTACTATTTCTTTTCTATTTGTCCCTTTAGTTCTTTGGTTTTTTTCCCCTCTATTTTTGCTTTCTTTTGTTTTTTTTTTTTTTTTTATCAGTCCACTTTATCTCCTTTGCCATTGTCTTATTTTTAAGTTATTTATTTATTTATTTTTAGTAATCTCTACACCCAATGTAGGGCTTGAACTCACGGCCCTAAGATCAAGAGTCACATGGCTCTTCCAACTGAGCCAGCTGGGCGCCCTGCCACTGACATATTTTTATTGCACATTGAATTTTTTTATAGCCTTACATCTTTATTTTTTTAATTTTTTATTGTGTTATGTTAGTCACCATAAAATACATCATTAGTTTTTGATACAGTGTTCCAAGATTCATTGTTTATGGACCACACTCAGTGCTCCATGCAATACATGCCCTCCTTAATACCCACCACCAGGCTCACCCATTCCCTTCCTCCCCTCTAAAACCTTTAGTTTGTTTCTCGGAGTCCACAGTCTCTCATGGTTTGCCTCTCCCTCCAATTTCCCCCAGTTCACTTTTCCTTTCCTTCTCCTAATGTCCTCCATGTTATTCCTTATGTTCCACAAGTAAGTGAAACCATATGAAAATTGACTCTCTGCTTGACTTACTTCACTTAGCATAACCTCCTCCAGTCCCATCCATGTTGACGTACAAGTTGCGTATTCATCCTTTCTGATGGCTGAGTAATATTCCATTGCATATATGGATCACAAAATTTCTAGTAGCAAGCTAAATTCAAAGACCACCCTGTAACTTTCCTCCTAAAATAATCCTTCGACTTCCATTTAGCACTAAATATTTATTGAGCGCCTACTCTGTGTCCAGGTTTTGGGCCAGCTGTAGGGTGGGACCTTGAACACATATAAGGCTCATCCCTGTACAGGTGGCTTTCATTCTCAATGTTCTTTATCCTCCATGCTGTGTAGAGGGCTCTCGAGTAGGGTGGACACTGAATTTTAACCCACAGAGAATTCATGGTCTTTGTTTCTTTGCATTAGTAAGAGTCCTATACTATTGTTGTTGTTACTGCTTATGTTGTTTCTTCTACAAATCCATTAAAGCAGCACTTTTTTCCTGTGGTTTATATCCTGTATTCTTTCAGGTTCACCATAGCTGAATATGGTCAATTATATCAAGTTGCCCAGTTTGAATTGAGGCCCATAGCATTGGTATAGATACCGTTATTTCCGTTATTTCCCAGTACCCTTGGTTGTCCAATATGAGGGGTCAGCTGTGTTTTTAATTATATGAATTCCATGAAAATTTCTTCTCAGTGTAATCACTCATTTTACCTTTCTCTCTCTCTTTTTCCTCTTTCTTACATTCTGTTTTCATTTAGAAACTACTCGGCTACTTTTTTCTTCTTTTTTAAAGTAAGCTCCATGCCCAATGTGGGGCTTGAACTCAAGACCCTGAGATCAAGAGTCAGATGCTTTACTGACTGAGCCACCTAGGTGCCCCTTGGCTACTTTTTTTTTTTTAAACTTAGGGGCATGGTGCCATTTTGATTTATGTGGAGACCATTATCCTTATAAAAGTTACATTGGCCCAAAACTGTCCCTCTCAAATCCTCTTACTTGCATTGCTGTTACATGAATTGTTAATTTGGTTGATTTTTTTTTTATATGGTTTTAGGTGGCCGGGGAAAGGATAATGACTGGATCATTACTTTCCCAGAAAATTGTAATTTCAGATGTATACCAGAAGAAATGATAGCAAAAGTGCTGACTTATTTGACATCTATTGCAAGGTATAGTATTTCATTACATTTCTTTAAATTTGTTACGTGTTAGATACCCATTTGAATGTAATAATAGGAAAATGGCTTTTTAGTGTGACTGTTATTATTATTGTAAGTGATTATAAGACTCATCTTCAGAGCAGATAAGAAATAAAACTTAGAAGGGGAAGCCAACGGCTACCTAAATTGCTATAAAAATTATACTGAGGATCTATGAAAACAAAATTGAGAGTCTAGAGATATTTGTCTTCATGAAGAAAAACATAGGTTGAAAATGATGATCAATACTTAAAGCCTTTGATTTGCCTAAAAGGAAATCATACTAGCCCAGAGTGAGGGTAGCTCTTCTTCCAAGGGTAAAATATGAAGACCAAATGTTAAGTAGACTCAGTAGTGATATTGGAATTTATTAGGAGGAACTTCTTCATATTAGAAGTCATTTGAGACTAGAATGCTTTAAAAAGGTAAGTTTTTAAAAGCTTCCTTGAAGATTTTATTTAGGTTGAAACAAAATTTTTATTAAAAAAATTTTTTTAAAGGATTTATTTGAGGGAGATAGAGAGAGAGAGAGACAGAGAACACAAGCAGAGGGGAGGGACAGAGGCAGAGGGAGAAGCGGGTTCCCAACTCAGCAGGGAGCCTGATGTGAGGCTCTATCCCAGGACTGCGAGACCATGACATGAACCAAAGGCAGATGCTTAACAGACTGAGCCACCCAGGCACCCCTAGGTTGAAACAAAAATTTTTAAAGGAAACACTTTCCATTTATTAACCCTGAAGACTAAGAGGCCACAAATCTACAATGGTAAAAATATGGAGTTCCATGAACAGAAGTCAAATCACAGAAACTGAATTTGTAGTACATCCCTTAAAGCTTGAAAGTCTTTTAGATCTTCTTAGGGCAAATAAAAGTTTTATTATTCATTAAACTGCCTTCTCAAGGAGCAGACAAGATAGAAACCTATATTTAATAGTGTTTTTCTGAGTGAATAAATGAATGGATGGATCATTGGCTCTTGATGGATTGCCATGAAAAGTTAAATCTGATGTCATAAAGGACAGCTCTCTATAAGGTTTTCTCATACCCAAGATTGCAGTATGCCAAATTCATTTTAGTGACCTAGCTGCATTATGCTATCACTTGACTATTTAAAAGAATGATGTTAGTTCCAAAAAAGAAATTTTAAATATTGAGTAGTAGAACATGGAATTAAATTGGTTTTCCAGCGTAGCAGTTTTTGATAGCCTTCCCAGTCCAAATTTATCTTTAGTTAAGACATCAAATGTAATGAAACAGTCAAAATCAAGGACACAACCTAGCAAATTTGGGTAGTTACTAAGAAAAACATTATTTCCTCTTACCTTGCAGGCAAAATGGATCTGACTCTCGGTTTACCATTATACTTGATCGAAGACTGGATACATGGTCTTCCCTCAAAATTTCTCTCCAGAAAATCTCAGTAAGCACCAATGCATTCTTCATTAACTTTTTATTTTTGTTTTACACATGCTTTCTGTTTGTGGGAGTACAGAATATTTTATTATTAGGCAATGAAGACAATAAAAGTACACAATGGAAAGAATAAAAAAAGATGGGATGGTGAGATGGGAAAGTAGGAAGAAGGGTTGGTAGGGGAGATAAAGCGAAACAACTCATCCAAAATAAAACCTAATGGGAAAGAGTGAGTAGTTAGTGGCTCAAGTTATGAGTGAGAAGAGACTCATGGCTCCCTATGCCTTTTAGTGCAAGGTGAGTATTTATGGGAGCTTTTTTTTTTAAAAAGGAAATAGCTCTGTTTATATTCAGTATATCTGGAAAAGCATAAAGAAGACAGTTTAAAGCAGCAGTCAGTAATTCACCCACCCATAAACAAACACCTTTGAACATTTTGATGTGTGTCTTTCTCAACATTTCTCCCCCTCGGATAGAGTAGGGAAGTGACTCAAGTGCGATACGACTTAGCTCCCCTTTTGGAATCTAGCCCCCAGCTTCCCGAGACCCACACAGAGAAAACAGTGTCCGTAAGAGAAAAATATGAGAGCTGCAATCTTGCCCATGACCAAGATAATCTTTCATGGTGCTAGGCTCAGCTGGATTATATTGGCCTTGTCTGACACTTCTTCATAGAAGAGGAGGGAGGTGAAGAACCCATAGACGACTGAGCTGGCAAGACTGGGGCCGTCTGCAAAAGTACCATGTGGCTAACTTCCTCCATCAGACCAGTGTAGCCGGGAGTCAATACATTTTTTTTCTTTGAGAGCCCAACATCATCAATCATCCGAAATTGTCTCCTGACTGACACAAGAGGCCACTGTCCCCAGAGGCAGTTGATTTAGTTGTGAGGGCAAGACAAAAATCTAAATTGTTGGACTTCCGAGCCAAGTGTTCTTTTTGCTATACTAACCTAGCTAGTGACCATAAGAAATATATTGGCACTCACATGGTAAAATGGATGAGATCGTTATTTTCATACCCAGCTCAAATTATTCTTCATCTTGAGCAAATCAAAGTGGTTTTTTTCATTTGTTTCTTTAACAGAAGTGTGTAACAATAAGCGATGGGGAGAAGAGTTAACATGAAACTCACATGTTACTAAAATAAAATAGCAAAACCTTGAATTCCTATAATATATTTTTGCCTTTCAGGTAGGTATTATTATAATTGTCCTATATATGAGGGAACTACATTAATAGATGCACTTAGGGGAAGGTTCTATGATGAATCCAAGGTCAAATAGCTAAGGAACAAAAAGAGGCAAGGCAAGAACTGAATTTTCATGAACTTCAGTTGGTGCTCTTTCCACCTGGTGTTTTTGATCATTTTCCAAATGACTTGTGGATAGACAAATACATTCAGTGTTTTTTTAGAAAAAGGTAAGATTCCTTTGGAGTGACTAAATCTGCCCAGCATATACTGTTGAGACCTGTCAATGGGGCAAAGTTAAGTAAAAGCTATTTATGTACCTAGCTCTGGCCTTTTAAGATCCATCCTTGGGCTTGTTGAGATTTCAGTTCACGATTCTTTTATACTTAATAAAACACTTGTTATAATAAAACTTTTTTTTTATTATGCAGCCCAGCTTTTTTTCTTTTTCTTTTTTTTTTTAAAGATTTTATTTATTCATTTAACAGAGAGAGAACACAAGCAGGCAGAGAGGCAGGCAGAGGCAGAGAGAGGAGCAGGCTCCCTGCGGAGCAAGGAGCCCGATGCGGGACTCGATCCCAAGACGCTGGGATCATGACCTGAGCCAAAGGCAGCCGCTCAACCAACTGAGCCACCCAGGCGTCCCCCCAGCTTTTTTTCTTTTGGCCAAAACTATCTGCTTGATTAAATTAATTTTCATTGAGTGACTTTTGGCACATGGCATTAGTTTCTTGTTAAGGTTTTATTTTTATTAATCAGGACGCCTGGGTGGCTCAGTTGGTTAAGCGACTGCCTTCGGCTCAGGTCATGATCCCGGAGTCCCGGGATCGAGTCCCATATTGGACTCCCGGCTCTGCGGGAAGTCTGCTTCTCCCTCTGACCTTCTCACCTCTCATTCTCAGTCTCTCTCTCTCTAATAAATAAATTAAAAATAAAATCTTTATTTTTATTAATCAAATAGTCCACTTGGAACAATCTTGTTTTTTTCTAAAAGAGGAAGATAAGATTTGGTCTTGATCCTGTTGGTTGAGGGTCAACAGAGCAATAGTGATTTGTTTCTTGGGAGGCAAAGGTCCCCTTTCTGTTTCCCTAGGGATGGTCTTTCAGTGGGGAAGTATGGACCATATTCAGAACAGAGCTTGGCAGTCAGGGTCCCTTCGTTCGCTGACCTGCAAGACTGATGGTGCGAGGCAAGATTAGGGGCACCAGTGATGGTGATATGTAGTCGGCTATTGATTAAGCGCTGTTTTCTTTTAACATGCTAAATGTTTCTACTTGTGGTATAGTTTCTATACCCATACTCAAAGAGCACATTAATTACATCTCTACCATGACTAGCCATTGGGCACCGCTTGCATTAAAGATAAATATTGAATGCGAGCTAATTTCAAGAGCAAAAGTTGCATTTAGAAAGGATTTCTGGTAAAAATTTCCACTGTATAGATAGCTGTAACTCTCTTTGGTATATTACTTTAAACGAGTATCTTTGAAATAATTACACAACTCAATTTGAAGACCTTAATTTATAAATTCCAAAATAAACTATGTAGTTAGGTTATACTTCATAATTAATGATGGGAAACAAAATTGTTTAAAAGGAACTTTTATTGCCTGGGTGGCTCAGTGGGTTAAAGCCCCTGCCTTCAGCTCAGGTCATGATCCCAGGGTCCTGGGATCGAGCCTTGCATTGGGCTCCCTGCTCGGCGGGAAGCCTGCGTCTCCCTCTCCCACTCTCCCTGCTTGTGTTCCTTCTCTTGCTGTCTCTCTCTGTCAAATAAATGAATAATAACTTTTTAAAAAGAAGCTTCTATTTATTTTAGAGAGAGCGTGAGCAAGGGGAGGGGCAGAAGGGGAGGGAGAGCAAGAGCAAAAGCATCCCAAAGCAGACTCCGTGCTGAGCCTGAGCCCACATGGGGCTCAATCCCAGGACCCTGAGATCATCACCTGAGCTGAAACCAAGAGACTGTGGCTCAACAGACTGAGCCATCCAGGTGCCCCAGGAAACAAGATTGGTTTTTTAGTTCTACAATCTGGGGAAATGTCGATTTGGGAGAGAATCCTATCCATGTCAGAAAGTTGGTGTGTTCTTTCTGGATTATCAAAATTTCACAAACTGTTGACCTTTCACAAGGCTTAAACTCTGAATAGAATTTAATAATAATAAAAAAACCCCAAACCCTGAAGTGAATTTTTAAGTTACAGGGCTGGGTAGGACAGGAATAAAGATATTGGTTAATACTACCTTCACAAAGATTCCTAGCATTCCACCTTAAAAATCCAACTGCGCAGATGAGAAAGCCCGTCCCAGCAAGCCCCTAGGAGGAGAGAGTGTGGGTTTTTTTTTCCTTCCTCCACTCTTAGGACATGCCTGATCTTCTGGAGCAGTCGGGCACGAGATAATCCATGAGGTTTAATCTGGCTAAGTAATTGGGGGAATGTGTCCCCTCTGAATTACAATGAGCAGCCGGGAAGGCTCTGTCAGCTGACTAATAAGGGGTAGTGGGGTTTCTGCGTGCTGCCGCCGCCGCAGCCACCGCCACCGCGGCAATGGAAGCAGCCTCGGTAGCTTTGTTTGACAGAGATTTTTGGCTGCCGCTTTTAAACACTACCCCAGAAGCAGCTCATATTTCATCAATGTTGCATTGACAATTGGAAAAGAAGAGTGTTCTTGTGTATAGGCGAAATGGCAGAAGCAACTCCCCCGAGAGGCAAGATGAGGTTCAGAAGGAATGCGGTAAGGGCTCTGCCTGCAGTCCTTGGAAGCCTGTATTCCCAAGTTCAAGTGCAGGGATGCTGCAGCATGGTGCTATATAGCACAGACTGAGGCTGAATGGGGCTTTTAAGGACAGATGGAGAGAATGGAGACGTGTATTTGCATGAATTGCCTTGATGTGATTACTGCAATATTGACAGGGAAATGTAAAGGAGTCCAGGAGGTTGAACGTAATTTCAGAAATCTAAATGTGATCCAGTTGATGAGGAAACCTTTGTTTAAGACCATGTGAACAGTTTGGAGTCATCGGACAGAGTAGCTTTAAATCACTAGTTAAAATAATAGCTAACAAAAGGATTCATCTGTCTTTCACCGTGGGCAAGGCGAGTATCCGATCATGGACGTCTGGAGCCGACTTCGTCAGCATCTGAAAAGGCAGCCCTTCCTGGGTGTTCCTTACTTACTATTCAAGTGAAAAATTTGAAGTCTAATGATATGAAATATTTCAGATTTCATCTGTTCTACAAATTCCAACTTTAAAGATGCAGGATTCTAGCCTGTTGACAACTTTTTTTTAAGGGAAAAAAAGTGACTTGCTTTTTGTTATAGACTAGGATTTAGAAATCTCTTCTTTCAGATAGGTTTCAAACACTTTTCTAATTAATTTTTTCCCTTTGTTGGTTCACTTGTATGCTGAATTCCCAGCAAATTTCTAAAGTGATAGTTAGATGTATTTTGGGGAAATGTGAAAGAACACTAGCTAATTTTATAACTGGTCATCTCTTAAATGCTACTCTTTTTCTTTGAAAACTTAACATTATTGATGTTATGATTTGAACTATAACACTTGCTCGTTAAAAAAAATTGAGACAACACAAAAATTTAAAGTAAAAATCAGCCTTTGGAAAAAAATGACATTTGGAATTAAAAGTAAGATAAGGGAACTAAACCAGTATGAGTTTTATTGTTGTTGGAGGAGTATTAACATCACTGGGTAAATGAATGATTTATTTTCTTAAAAAGCTTTTAGGACACAATGATATTTTAAAAATTGCAGTTTAGGATGTGAATCTTTTTCTTTTGGCAAAATTGTATCCTCAGCTCTACACATGATTTCGTACTATGGGAATAAATAGTTTCAGACTTTTAACAGACAATTTTTAGTGCGCAGGAAATGCCTGTGTATGTGCTACTGGCATTGGTACTTTTGTTATCAAAAGAAACTGACTTAAGCTTTCAGAAAGTTCCCAATTCCTTTATATACATAGATGTTTTCTCAGTGCCAAACTTAGTTCCATCTGTATGCACATATGTAAATATATACCCATGTAAATACAGCACACAAGTACTAATTGAATAGACCTATCTAGTCTACTTCTGTGCTACACACGATATAGGTTACCAAGGAAACCATGGCATGGCTACCGAGGTGAAAGGGTTCTCAGTCTAGTTAGAGAAGGTAGGGCATGTTCATAAATAACTATTACAAAAGAACTTCTAGGTGCCGAGGAAGGTTTCATGAAGGTGATATTTGTTTGGACCTTATGCAAGAGCGTATGTTCCTCCTACTTTGTTTCTGTCCTCCATTTTTCTCTTCAATGAATTACTTTAAGTGGCCCCTAGGAATACATATCTTGAAGTGAAATTTATTGGATTAAGTTTGAGGCTCAGAACTATAGTGGAAGATACATTTGTTCTGTCTACATGTGTAGGCTTGACCAGAGTGAAAAATCTGAACCTCGCTGGTGACACAGTGGTTCGACCTCTGGAGCTGGGCCGATTTTGGAGCTATGACAGGTTGCACCTGAAAGGATGGGACAGTGGATTTAAAGTGCAAAGAGAGGGTAAACGGGTTACTCAGTAGAAGTTACCATGACTGTGGCCATCAAGAGGGAGGGAAAGAGAACAGACAAGAAGGGCAAAGCGCAAGGAAGGAGTATCGCCCAGGACTGCTGTGGCCGAGAGGTCATGTGGCAAGTTTGGAGGTCTGTGGGGTCGCTCATACTCTCTGTACTCTTGAAGGGTGGGGTCTGG
This sequence comes from Nasua narica, assembly GCA_028533885.1. Lineage (NCBI taxonomy): Eukaryota > Metazoa > Chordata > Mammalia > Carnivora > Procyonidae > Nasua > Nasua narica. The sequence goes on along the minus strand of CM052801.1, from coordinate 91,673,658 downwards.
GAGAAGAGTGGGGAAGTAGTTCATGATGCTGGAAATTCTTCTTTATAGTTTAGGTCATGAGATTTTCCCCAAGGTATTCTGAAGAGGCAGTTCGGACCTCAGCAAGGTCAATTACATGCCCACACCTCAGCGTTATGTTCTGTTACGATATTGGATTATGATAGTCTCTGCTCGGTGGGCTCCATGATGCTAAACTGTTTCCAGCAATTTGTTGTGACTGTTAACGTTTGTCCCATTTCGTAGCTGTTAAGGTCAAGTCATTCCTGAATGCTAGGTCGTGAGTCTGAGTGTGCATTCGGTCTGTGCGGTGTTAAGTATGTCCCGGGAAGTGTCCCATGTCTCAGAAAGAGCTTCAGTTTGCTCGTGTGTAGAAAGGCCACACTACCTACTCCAGCGCAGTGTTACCAAGGCTGCACGGGATAATATACGTACCGAGCCTGGCACCTGTGTCCTAGGCTTTCAGTCAAGGTTCCCTCTGACTGTTATTGCATTGTCTTGCCCGAAAGATTAAAAAAAAAAAAAGTCTGTGGGAATAGATGTTTTATAGTAAAGGAACCAAACTTTCATGATGTAGAAAACATTTTCAAAGAAATAACCAGAATAACTGACAAGTGCGTATAGGGTGTATGAATTGCTTCTCTTAGATACCGCACAGAGGATTTAAATGAGGTTAATTTCCAGACTGTAGTAGTGAAATGATGCATCAGGTTTATGCCTTTCATTGTTATTGGCATCCTGACTGCTGTAAGGGCCACGTAATTAGAGAATTTGAGGGTAGGCTTGAGAAGGGAGTGATTCTTCTTTAGGTAGGAAAGGTAAGAGCTGGCTAACTCTGTGCCCGTTAACTTGAAGAGCCAGTAGGAGCTGCTGCATAGGGCTGGGGCAGACCAGGGAGGACTGGGGAGGACTAGGGAGGGCTGGGGTGGGCTGGGGCGGGCTGGGGAGTGGCTGTGCACAGTGATTAGAGAAATGGCTCCAAGCCCTGTGAAGGTGGGCAGCATATTCATTTTACTGAGGTGACTTTAAGCAGTCACATGTTGACACTTAAAAAAAAAGCCTGCAAGAAGCTTTTTAAAACCAATACTGTTTCCTCTCGCGTGTCGTCTTTTTCTTTTTATAAAAAAACCAACAAAACAAAACAAAATAAGGCTGACTTTTGCCCACATCCCCTTGCTTTTTTGACAGGTTCTCAAAAACGATTTATAGTTTTAAAATGTAGGATTTGATTGTGGAAAAAATAGAAATTGTGCTTTTTCATGTTTATATAACCATACAGATTAAGAGATTCTTAAAGCAGCATACCAAAACTGAAATGGAAAAGCTCAATGGTCTTGAATGATCTTCGCTGTAAAATAGGTACATCGGATATGCCTTATGATAGGTGATATGATAGTGTTCATTTAAACACTAGTTTTTAAAATGATAATGTTTATTTAAATACTAGTTTTAAAATGATTATCTTGAAACTTTTAGACAAATATCTGCATATAGAATAAAAACCACTCTCTATACCTATGTGTATGTTCACGCTCGAATACATGCAATCGATCTTAAGTCCCTATGGCTTTTTGGGTTAAAATTTCTCTAGTGCTCTGTCCCCTCAAGATTCTCCTAGCCAGCGATCTGTCCCCTCAAGATTCTCCTAGCCAGTGATCAGAGAGGAGTACATAGTATCAATACTGGCCCATGTTCAGATACACGAAACATTTGTTCCGAGGTTGCAAACTGGTAGTCCAAAGATGTATTTTGTTTAGACAAAACACAAAGATGTTTTCTTTAGTCGAAATGCAAAGATGTGTCCGGTTTGTTTCAACAAACTTTGAACTTGTTTCCCGTCTTTAAAAATCCTCAAGTTTCACAAGAGTCTGGATTTCTGGCTTCTTTTGAGAAATCAGTGACTTGGCAAAGCCCACCTTTCTGTCTTATGTTCAGCTGAAACTGAGTAGTGAGTGCCTTCCCTCTCCCGGCACCTCATGCTTTCCAGTTCACCAGAATCCCCACCATTTCCTATTACTCCTCATCATCTAGGGAGAGTGTGAGTTGTCATTTGCTACCTCATTCAGGCTGTCTTTTGATTAAACCCTGCCTACTTCACATGTTTACATTGTCCCCCTAACACATGGTAGCATTCATGTTTGTCACCTTGGCTATAGGTTTCAGGTTTAGACTCTTGATCTTGAACCTGATCCTTGTACCATCTTTGCTGTGCTTCTTCAAATTCTTCCTGTTGCTCCTTTTTCTATCCATTGGGAATTGAGAGGAAGGAGAGCTAAAATGAAAAAATACATATTCTTTTTATTTTCCAATGATAGCCTGTTTAAGAGTCTGGCTCTGCTGGGGGGTAGAAGGGTAGAGATAGGGTGGCTGGGTTATGGACATTAGGGAGGGTATGCGCTATGGTGAGTGCTATGAAATGTGTAAGACTGATGAATCACAGAGCTGTACACCTGGGGCAAGTAATACATTATATGTTAATAAAAAATAAATAAATACAATGAGGGGATTGGAAAAAAAAGAGTCTGGCTCTGCAGTTAGGTGAACCTAGTTCTTCATTCTGCTACTTAAGCTAGAAGCTCTCAGTGTATTAGTGCCCAATTGCTGCCGTAACAACTTAACTACAAATTTAGGAGCTCAAAACAACATAGATGTATTCTGTTAACAGTTCTGGAATCAGAAGTCCAAAATAAATCTCACTGGCCTAGAAGAAAGGTGTGTTATTAGCAGGGTAGTGTTCCTTCTGGAAGCTCTAGAGGAGAATCCATTTCCTTGCCTTTTTGAGGTTCTAGAAGCTGCCCATATTCCTTGGCTCGTGACCTTGCATCACTGACCTCTGCTTCTGGTGTCACAACTCCTTTGACTCTCCTGCCTCCCTCTCTGTTTAATAAGGATCCTTGTGATTACATTGTTCCCACCCCAATAATCCAGGATTATCTCCTCATCTCAAGATCCTTAACTCAATCATATTTACAAAGTCCCTTTTGCCTTATAAAGTAACATATTTATAAGTTCCAGGGATTAAGATGTGGACATCTTTGGGGACTCATTATCCTGCCTACCACAGTCAGTTTCTCCAGTCGTGAAACGAGGATAAAAATAGAACCTAATGTATGTAAAGTATTTAGTGCAATGTCGTAATAATGCTCATGACGATCATAATTCTTATAATAGCACTTTCAGTAGAAAGCACCATGGCCACCTAGCCAGTGTCCTTTCCCCTACCATAAGGCCTTGAGAGGTCCTGAATATATATGAGTGTGTGTGTGTGTGTGTGTGTGTGTGTGTGTGTGTGTGTATTTTAAAAATTCTGTATTTGGAGTAGCTGGCTGGCTAGTTGGAAGAGCATGTGACTTTTGATTTCAGGGTTGTGTCTGGGCCCCATGGTGGATGTAGAGATTACTTAAAAATATAATCTTAAAAAAAACCTTTTTTTTCAAAAAGATTTTATTTGTCAGAAAGAGAGCACAAGTAGGGAGAGCAGCAGGCAGAAGGAGAAGCAGGCTTCCTGCCGAGCGGAGAGCCCGATGTGGGGCTCGATCCCAGGACCCTGGGATCATGACCTGAGCCGAAGGCAGACACTTCACCAACTGAGCCACCCAGGCATCCCTTAAAAAAAAACAACTTTAAACAATTTTGCATTTGGGGGCACCTGATTGGCTCAGTGGGTTAAAGCCTCTGCCTTCAGCTCAGGTCATGATCTCAGGGTCCTGGGATCAAGTCCTGCATCAGGCTCTCCGCTCGGCAGGGAGCCTGCTCCCCCCCGCCCCCTGCCTACTTGTGATCTCTCTCTCTCTCTCTCTCTGCCAAATAAATTAAAAAAAAAATTTGTATTTGAGTCTAGTTGACACACTATTATGTTAGTTTCGGGTGTACAGCATAGTGATTGGACACTTCTTTGGGCTATGCTGTGCTTCCCACAAGCGTAGCTCCCATCTGGCACCGTACAGGGCCACAGTATCATTTTCTGTATTCCGTGTGCTGCACATATATACATTTTTTGCTAAAGAAAGCTATGGAAAGTACTCATTCATGCAAGGTTGTGGATTTGCTGTAACTACACAATATGGCAAGCACCTGTTTAGGTTGAGGATAAGTAAATGGGATGGGGATTGAAAAATCCAGTATATCTGATTTGCACATGGGATCTGATGGGCACAAGGGATGGAAACCATATACGGGGTCTGAACTGTATGATTTCATTTTCTAAGAAAACATAACTGACCAATCAGATGGAATTGTTTGAGTGCCACCCAGCTGTTTGGTGGTTGTAAAGCTCTTGCCTACAAGGTATTTATTGCTCCAAATGGCTATTAAATTTGAGAGTAGCTATTAGTTTAACAAAGCCCATGTGTTCTAGGAAGATCTGCATGGTATCAAAATAAAGATTCTAAAATTACCGTATAATGAAAAACATTGTAAATGTAATTATACAAGCACTAGTTGAAGTTTTTATCCTTGATAATGCATTTTCTTTAAAAATGCTAATTTTGTGGGCTTTTTGTGACAAGCAAATCACTAAGCATTTTGAATGAATTAAGGAAGGAGAAGGTATGATAAAATAATCAGGAAGTTTTACTTAAAAAATGGTCTGATTAGAATGTAGAATTATCTTTAGAAGGATTTTTTTTAACAGGTGTCAGTGTTTAGGATCAACCACTTTAACAGGTGTCAGTGTTTAGGATAAACCACTTTATCAAATATAGGTAGTAACTGATTTATTTTTTAGATTTTATTTATTTACTTATTTATTTGAGAGAGAGAAAGAGAGAGAGAGAGAGGACCGAGGGAGAGGGAGAACAGATTCCCTCCTGAGCAGGGAGCCTGAAGTGGGGCTTGATCTCAGGACCCTGAGATCATGACCTGAGCTGAAGGCAGCTGCTTACCTGACTGAGGTACTCAGGTGTCCTATAGGCAATAATGAATTTAATAAATAGCTAAAAGGGTGCCTGGCTGGCTCAGTCAGAAGAGTGTGTTACTCTCGATATCAGAGTTGTGAGTTTGAGCCCCACGTTGGGTGTAAGAGATGACTTAAAAATAAATGAATAAATAAAACTTATAAAAAATAAAATGATTGAAATATAAAAAAAATAGCTAACATAAAATCCCTGTCGTATCAGCAGGTGAATACCCCCAAACCCTGCCTGTACTTGCTTTCCTATGGATTCTGTGGGCCCTGGTTCTCCTTTTCTCTCCTCTCAACTTTGTTCCCTCTTATGTAATTCGTTGTCCTTGGACCTAGCTGCTGGGACAGCCTTGCTCTCCTAGGAGCGGCAGGCCGGAGACTAGGGCTTTACCTCAGGCAGAGAATTGCCACGTGACCTTCTGTGTTTCTAAGAGTATCCTCACCCTGCTTTTCGCTCCGCAGCGCCCGACAATTTGGGAGGTGGGCAGGTATCCCAGGCGTCCAGTCGGTGAGGCCTTAGGGCCTTGCATCTAGAGATTTCCTATGTGAGATCAGAGAATATGTCACCAAGGAAAGTCAGAGAGAAAAGGATGATGAGACCAGGGTAACCTAGAGTCCATGACAGAATAAAACAAATGTTGCTTGAAGTGTTGGCAAAGGTAGGATGCTTTTAATTCCACTTAAGAGGAAAAAAAAGTGAATAATGATTCTGGGAATTTCCCTATTTGAAGAAGAAGGAAAAGCTTCGCTCCTAAAGTGAATGGGGTTAAAGTAGACTGTGCTGTCAATCTAAAAATAGGTCCAGAGTTCTCACAAGCCTCTGTCAGAGTGTCCCCGTCAGCAAGCCTTTATCGAAAACCCGTAAGTTTTCTACCTAAACCCACTTGCCTTTAGGTCCAACAGTCCATGGTAAAATTTAAAAATTATCTTTTTTATTATGTTATGTTAGTCACCATACAGTACTTCATTAGTTTTTTCTTTTTTCTTTTTACTTCATTAGTTTTTGATGTAATATTCTGTGATTCATTAATTGCGTATTTTTTAGGGTTTACAAAATGCCTTTATATTCATTATTAATTTTAATTCCTATAATAACTATAGAAAGTATGTACCCTGTTTAGCATAAAATAAAATACACATTATGTACATACTATAGGGTAGAATGTATATCCCATTGGGACTCTCCGTTTCTACTTCCAGTTCTCTCTCCATGTTAGCTTTGTTCTTTGAGCCGCAGGGCTCGAGGCCGCCAGTAGGTCTGGAACTGCATCCTCCAAGCTTTCGTCCTGCGACACTAGTTTGAAGAACTGAATTTAAACATTTTATTTTATTTTATTTTATTTTTTAAATATTTTATTTCTTTATTTGAGAGAGAGAACGAGAACACAAGTGGGGTGAGGGGCAGAGGGAGAAGCAGACCCCCCGCTGATAAAGGAACCCGATGCAGGTCTTGATCCTGGGACTCCAGGATCATGGCCTGAGCTGAAGGCAGATGCTTTACCGACTGAACCACCCAGGTGCCCCTCAAGATTTTATTTTAAGTAATCTCTACACCTAACATGGGGCTTGAACTCACAGCCCCAAAATCAAGAGTCCCACGCTCTACCGACTGAGCTAGCCAGCCACCCCTCAAGTTGAAATTTTTTTAAAAATTTAAACAATTGTTAAAAGATTTGAGATCATGACCTGAGCCAAAATCAAGAGTCAGATGCTTATCATACTGAGTCACCTAGGTGCCCCCCCTCTTTTTTTAAGAGCGGGAAAGAAAATCCCCAGTTGTTTTTTTTTTTTTTTAAAAGATTGATTTATTTTAGAGAGAGAGTGGGAAGAGGGGCAGAGGGAGAGCGAGGAGAGAAGCAGACTCCCCGCTGAGGGGCTCAGTCCGAAGACCCTGAGATCAAGACCTGAGCTGAAATCAAGAGTCAGAGGCTTGGGGCGCCAGGGTGGCTCAGTCGTTAAGCCTGTGCCTTCGGCTCAGGTCATGATCCAAGGGTCCTGGGATCGGTTCCCACATCAGGCTCCCTGCTTGGTGGGAGGCCTGCTTCTCCCTCTCCCACTCCCCCTGCCCATATATCTCCCGTCTCTACTGTATCTTATTAATTTTTGTTTTATAGTTTTGTTCCATTATTAATATTCCAGCATGCCTGAAGGATGGCTCAATTTTAAGCATTTTTGTCATGTTTGTCTTTGTTCTGCTTTAATCCTCTGTTTGGGGGCTGATGAGTCAACATTTCCAGGCCAGACTTCTTTCCCTTTGGACTTGTCCACACGTCTGTCTGATGGCCATCATCTCGATGTCCTGCTGACCCTTCCAGCCCCATGAGTCCAGGAGTGGGGAATCAGTCTCTTGTCCCCTCCTTAAACCCGCTTCTCCTGTGGCACCAGGCTGGCTCAGTTGGAAGAGTGTGCGACTCTTGATCTCAGGGTTGTGAGTTTGAGCCCCATGTTGGGTGTAGAGATTACTAAAAAAAAAAAATTAATAAACTTAAAAAAACCCTGCTTCTCCTGAGTTCCCCATGTCAGCAAGGGTTGTGCCATGTACCCCATTACTCAAGCGATTGGTTATTGACTAGTCCAGTCTGTCTTATCAGACATTCTGTCACCTCCTATGTCCTCCCTTCATTGTTGCAGCTCTTCCTGCAGTTCAGAAACTCATCAGCCCTGGTCTGGATTACTGGGCTGGCCTCCTAGCTCATCGGGCTGTTTCCACTCTTGTCCAAGTCTAGTCCTTTCCTAAAGCCAGAGGGATCCTTCCAAAATGCAGATCCGACTATATTGCTCTGCTGCCTAAAACCTCTTAGAGTCTCCCCTTGCCTCCAGGAAGAACCCAAGGTCTTTCCCTAATCTGGCTCCTGCCGATCTTTCTAGAACCACCTGCCATTGCCACACTCCTCTGCATCTTTTTCCTCTACCTTTCTTGACTGGGACCTACTTCGCAGGATTATTATGAAGAGGTACTATGATAATGTTGACAAGATACTTGACCTAGTAAGCATTTGATATATGGTGGTTTATTATGAATATTAGGCCATACTATTCTATTTCTCACTAATTTTACATAGTGCCTTCCTGGTCTTGGAGCAGTTATGTCTTGGCCAACTACCATGTCTTAGTATTCTAGAAACTGGGGAAACATTGGTCCTCCAGAATGATATTCTGACCCGATTAATTCCTTTTTATGCTTCAGAGAGACCATTTTGACCTTCCTAGGTCTAGGATGCCCTGTGCTAGCACTTCCTATTGCATAGTATTCTCTAATTCCTTCATTTCACTTATCAACTTGGGTTATAGAGTTAACAGTTACTGATGAACTGCACTAACAGACTGTCATTTTCTTACAAGCTGGGTGAGGGCTACATCTTATTAATTTGGGTACCCGGAATGCTAATGGTGCATGATAATCATGCACTTCACTACAGGGAGCAGACATGTAGATGATACTCAGTGAATGTTGTTTGGGTGAAAATAAAAATGAGATTCCATGGCACAGGTTTCTTCCATTTTTTTAGTGCAGGTACACAGTGTTGAAGCTCCCTTTGGCTTTTAGGGTTATCCCAGGATCCTGCCTCCTAATTCTGTTTCCCAGGGAATAAATGCAATTCAAGTGGAAATGACTAACTTTAAAATGAAGTTCAAGAGTAGAATTCTTTGTACCTTCGCATTTACTGTAGTGTGAGAAAATGACATGCCATGGATGTTGCGAGGGTCTGATCTGATGACCTTACACTAGTTTTATTTCTGTTTCCATGTTTTTAGATTGTATCAGTACCCATTTTTAAAGTTTTGTCCTTTTAGTGGCCTTTACTACTTTGACAATTTTTTCTTTCTTTCCTGTATTTCTTCTTTCTGCAGGTTTCCTTTCCTGGGAACTTGCATTTGGTTTTGGTTCTGCGTCCTACCAGTTTTCTTCAACGAACTTTCACAGACATTGGATTTCGATTTAGCCAGGAAGACTTCATGCTTAAATTACCAGTAAGAGTATATTATTTAAATGTTTTCTCTCTTTAATTCTCATGAAGACTTTGTACCATGCTGTTGTTTCACCTGTGCTCACAAAGCATTTGAAAGAAAAAGATAGAATTTGTCTTCCCAAACTATCAACTTGAAATGCCTAAAAGTCTTCTGCTGCTGCTGTTAAAATAAAGGAATAGTCTAATCGGTTTGTAACAAGCAATTCCTTTTGAAAAAGATCTATGTCACATATGTTATATATGTGTGTGTATATGTGTGTGTATATAAAATCAACATTTTATTTTTAGAAAAAAATTGCGTGTGTGTTTTATGTATTTGATTCCCATGAACTTACATCCTGAGCTAGTTCATAGTACCATGATCTTTTTTTAAAGCTATTTTTATACGTTTTTAGGGTAAGCAATAGAGTCCTCATAAATTATGATACTTTTGCAAAGATCAGTCCCTCCTCCTAAGTTCTAACTTACCACATTGAAGCCCTTTTACTTTGGTGTAGGCGTAGCATTCTTTCAGGAGGTTGGCTATTAACAGTGCAAAATTTTAGATCAAGGAGAATTAGGTATTTGGGTTTCTATGGAGATCAATTTTGCTTTACAGAGAAATGTTTTGTAAATGAAAACTGTTACTACTTAAAGAAGGTAGTGCGTACATGTGGGGGGGGATGTACAGGAGAGAACTGTTAGAACCATTTATAAAAGATAACTTTGTGCTGATGAATGCTGAAGTTCATTGTACAGTTGAATGGAGGGATGCCACGAAGGGCAGTTAACGGTATCTTTCTTGCTTATTTATATAGGTGGTTATGCTGAGCTCAGTTAGTGATTTGCTGACATACATTGATGACAAGCAGTTAACCCCTGAGTTAGGCGGCACCTTGCAATACTGCCACAGTGAATGGATCATCTTCAGAAATGTATGTTGTTTTTGCCCTTACTGTAGAGCCTATAGTTCATATTCGCCTTTAAATCTAGTTCTAGAATTTTTTCCTCTTTGGGAAAAACAGATATCTGGGGCTCCTATTTTCAAAAAACATATAATTCAACATCTGGATTTTCTTTCATAGGAAATATCTAGAAATGCTGGAGAGTCACTGAGGATGGCAATTGAAGGAAAGGCCTAGGGAGTAAGGAGATCACGCTCTGCCCACCCCCTCCTGTGGCCTTGTAGTAACGAAGAAACAAAGGGTTTTGGTTCAAATCATAGCACTGCTGAGTTTTAGCTGTGTAACCTGGCACGAGTTATATACCCTCTGTGTCTCTCAGTTTACCCAATTATAAAGTGGAAATAATAGTACTTTAGCTCATAGGGCTACTGGGAAGATCAAATGAGAGAAGCCCTCGAGAAATGCGAGTAGTATTATTAATCTCAGTAGAGTGAGGCTTATGAGGCAGTTAGATTTATAGCTGAGATTCCTTCTGTTCTAGAAATTTACAAATAGCCAAGGGCCCCATGCCTCAAGATGTGAGTTTATAGTAAAAGAATCTTTACTCCAAATCCCTGAGATTAGGGAACCCTTTTAAAGGAAATGATATTTAATTAATTCAGGATTCTGTGTTCCTCATCTTTATTTGTCATTCAGCAGTTCTGTTCACTCATATGAAAGTGTATTGTCAAAATTGGTGGTGTCTAGCCTTTAATAACCTATGAGACTGTAAATGAAAGAGCAGATAACCTTGAGCCGCATGGGAAACATAGGCTTTATATGGTAAAGGGCAACATGTAGAAGCTCTACATGTTGCCCTTTTTTTTTCCTTGAATAATTGATTTTGGAAACAACAACACAACCTTCCTTGACATTTTAGGGCAACAGATCCTTTGGGATCACAATTTCAAATCTTCTGCCTCAATGAATTTTTGTGACCAGTTTGTTCCCCCCATCACCTTTGTCCATTGCTGTGTTTGGAATGCTAATGCTTGCTCATAACTTATAGTAAAAGAATGTCAAGTGACCTTGATGTTCGCATCTCTAGAAGTAAAGTTAGTATAAAGCCATTTTAATAGGATAGGCCTAAACCAATTAGAAAACAAATTTCTCAGTACACGGCATCTTGGAGTTTGAGGGTCATGGTCTCAGGGTCATGAGTTTGAGCCCATGTTGGGTGTAGAGATTACTAGAAAAAAGAAACTTGAAAAAAGAAATTGTTTTCCATGATGTTCAAGAAATAAGTACAGATGTTTGGATAAAAGGCATTCAGGAAGACTCTTCACCTCACATTAGTTTCATAGAGACTTAGATGCAAAATTAGAGTTGATTGCCAAGGGCAATGCCACCTTTTCTTAGCAGAGGAGAGGTCATTGTATATGTGCATTGTCAGAGCTAAAGAAAAGTAAATACAGTTACTGATCCATGGCCGTTTCCATGGAATTAAAATGATCACTGACTCTTTGCAGGCTATAGAAAATTTTGCTCTCACAGTGAAAGAAATGGCTCAGATGTTACAGTCCTTTGGAACTGAACTGGCTGAGACAGAACTACCAGATGACATTCCTTCAATAGAAGAAATCCTTGCAGTTCGTGCTGAAAGGTATCACCTGTTAAAGGTATGTCTGAAAGAGTCAACAAACAAAAGTTCTCCATGGTCTTTCTTGAAGAGACGTTCAGTGCATGTCCATTTCATGCTGATTGGTGGGTACAGAGACAACAGGGGAGAATGTCCTGGGTGTGTTGAATGTAAAGGTCCCCTTTGTAAATGGTACCTTCTCTTGAGAAGTGCTTTATTTGTGGGGTAGAATGGTTTTTAAGTGCCCCAGAAGTAGAAATCCAGAGTCGTCTTTATTATTGTGTATTCTTTATCTTATCGAAAGGCCCTCTCATCTAGAAAGCTGGAGAATCAAAAGGCAGACAGGTGTTCTAGTTTAATATCTACCACAGGAGCAACATGAAATGGAGGAGAACTTGAGGAGGAGTCAGGGGGCCTGTGACCAAGGCAAACATTGCTAAATTGATCGCAAGCTTTCTTTTCCACAGAGTACTAGTTTGTTTTTTAAGCAGGCTCCTCGCCCAATGCGGGGCTTAAACTGATGACCCCGAGACCAAGAGTTGCATGCTTTGACAACAGGAGCCCCCAGAGTACTGGTTTTTGATGCTTTGTGCAGTAGATCTTAGATGGCAAGTTTATTTTGCCCTCCTGCCCAGTTGTCTAGAGTGTTGGCTTCTGAGTCACCATTCAGATAATCACTAAATACTCTGAGATTCGTTTACCTTCCCCAGAAAGTTGAAGAATGATCTGAAGACAAAAAAAAAAAAAAAGGTTGATCTAAAGAAGCTCCAGTGCAGTAAATCCTGTCCTTCATATGACAGTAGGCTTGCTGAGGGGCACTCACAGGTAGAAGCTCTATGTCGAGATGACACTTTTATTTTATTTTATTTTATTTTTGAGGTGATATTTTTAAATTGAGAGGAGAGAAACTGAAATTTTGAATCATAGTCTAAAACTAAAACTGTTCAAGGAAAGATAGCTCTGTCCCTCCTAAGCTGTGTGATTGGGGAAGTGGCTTCCCCTTTCTCTGAGGTGGAGTTATGTTCCATGCACAGTGAGGCTGATGGCGATGATGCTTGTGTATGTTGTAGGGTCGCTGTGAGGATGAAATTGAACATGCGATGTGTGTACAACAGAGTTTGGCACGTAGTTGGGGCTTCATAAATACTCGCTCTTCGCGTCTGTGTTCTTACTCATATTGGTGGTGGTGTCACAAAACCCGTTCCCAGACCAATACACACACGCCTGGATTTTTTGCTTAACGTTTCAGAGGACCCTTGGATCTGAAGGAAGTCACAGATCACTCTTAGATGCCTGAGGAATCTACCCACCAAGGTTAAGACCTTCTGAATAGAAAGAAGCATATGCTTCATGACGAATTAATCTAAACGTGAAGTAACTTCCTACTTAGGGCAGGTAGCGATTGGTAATGATTAAGGATTAGTAGGAAAGGCATTGAACTCCCTTTGGATATGCTGTGCTACTACTGCTTTATTGGAGCACATTAAAAATATTAGTAGAACAGAATAAATTAGAACTTTCTACTATTCAGAGAGGGAGACTACAAATGGAGCACGAGGTACTTCCGCCCATAAAGATCTTATAAACAGTGATTGCGACGTCCATTTCAGCAGACAGAGGCTTCTTGGAGATCCGCATGGGTTTTGAATTCTGTGGTACTGACGTACTCAGCAGAGACCATTCTAGAACGGCTGTTTCTCTTCTGCATGCTGTAGGTGTATGCTTCCCTCTCTTAAGGTCATTCATATTAGGGTACTAGCAGGCTAATTCATGCCACTGTGCCTCTTTACAGAATGATATTACAGCAGTAACCAAAGAGGGAAAAATCCTCCTCACAAGTCTGGAAGTGCCCAGCACCGAAGACGCTGTCGGTTTAAGGCTTGAACGCCGTCACCACGTAAATGGTGACTGGCAGACCGTTAACAAGTGAGTACTCTCCTTTCGGTTTAGAGTGACTTATTTTATCCTTCTCAAAGGGAATGATACATTTTGCTGCCATCTGTTAGGTGTGAAAATATTCCTGGACCTCTGGGAATCTGAGAACACCTTCCCTAGTTGTCTCTCAGAGATTAGTTTGCTTGTAAAAGAGGTTCTGTGGACATTGATGATCTCTTCGTGGACCAAGTGTCACAGCCTCTGACTTTGCCGATAATTCTTAATGTCCAGACCAGGTTTATGTACATACCTACAAGACAAATCGTTGTCGTGAAGGAATTCTAATGACTTTTTTTTGTTAAGATTGCTGACTCAAGTACATGATATGGAGATAGCTTTTGATGGATTTTGGGAGAAACACCAACTAAAAATGGAGCAGTATCTGCAACTATGGAAGTTTGAGCAGGATTTTCAAGAGGTCAGTAAAAACATTCCTTTCCACATTTTTTTTTTCATTATGCCAGAGATTCTTCCTCCTTGATCATCAGAAATATATTCTCACAAGATGTCCATTTATACCCAGAGAGAGATGAAGAGGGGGCAAATGTGCGTGAACCCTGCCAAGATGTCTTTCTTTAAAAAAAAAAATTTACTTAAATTCAATTTAATTAACATATAGTGTATTATTAGTTTCGGGGTAGAATTTAGTGATTCATCAGTTGCATGTAATGCCCAAGGCTCATTCCATCATGTGCTGTCCTTAATGCCCATCACCCAGTTACCCCATCCCCACCCACCTCCCCAAGTTGTCTTTCTTGCTTACTAATTTCCTATGACAAAGCATGTGAGTGCTAACATGTAAGACAGGACCAAATTGCCATTCACCCTGATGTTTATTATTGTAATTTATTTTACATATAAAATGCTTTCAGCCTGAAATTTCCTTTCAGCTTTCCAAGGAAATAATAACCACTTCCTTCTTGGTTTTTTTTTTTTTTTTTTTAAATACCGTATACCTATACTGAGGTATTCAATATGACGTAGCAAAAACATTTTTTTCGGATCCAGTAATTTATTTCTATGAAAAGCCTGATGTGTGAAATGAAATTGTATCTAATTATACATTATTTTAAAGGTTACAAAAAGTACCTTCTAGTTGGATGCTTCCGGAAAATGCATCACACGTGGTCAGGCTCCCCACACTCTCTATCATAGTACTTTACCAGGAGGTCCAGGGAAAACTCCCTGCTTTTCTCTCTTGGATGTGACCGGCCTCTTTTCCACCCATGACTGTCTCACTTGCTTGGTATTTCATCTGTTCTGAACACGGGGTCAGGGACCACCAGCCCTTTCCCTCCTGTGATTGAAGGGAAAATGCTTAATACCTTGTATGCTTTTAAGACTTGTATTTTTTTTCCTATTTATAGCTTGTGAGTGAAGTCGAGCTTATGTTGAACCAGCAAGCAGAGTTGGCAGATGTAACAGGGAACATAGGTCAAGTAAAACAAAAAATGAAGAAGTTGGAAAACTTAGATGAAAGTTCTCAGGTAACATTACATCTGAGATGTTCACTATTCTAATAGTTACATTTTGATGGTTTTCAGTACTATCAGCCCTTATGGGCCACCTTTCTTTGCAGCAGTCTATATAATTGGTTTAATAATACTGGTCTATGTTCTTATCAATGTGAGCCAGAGGTGACACTGCAGATGTGTCACGTAGTTGTCATAAGTAGCCTCTGAGATGATGGTGTGAATGGTTTCAGGCCCACCATTAGGAACAAAGGTATAAATCATTTTGAAGAAGCTAGAAAAATGTCTATCAAGAATGCTACTTGGGGGACACCTGGGTGGCTCAGTGGGTTAAGTATCTGCCTTTGGCTCAGGTCATGATCTCAGGGTCCTGGGACTGAGTCCTGCATTGGGCTCTTTGCTTAGTGCGGAGTCTGTTTCTCCCCCTCTCTCTCCCCCTCCCCCTGCTTGTGTACTTTCTCTCTCAAATAATAAAATCTTTAAAAAAGTGCTATTTGGTACTTGGAAATGCTGGAAATATACAAGAGCATAATTCCTTAAATATCCATCATGTGGCTGTGCAGTTGAAGCAAACATAGATTCAGACAGATAAGTCTGCTTAGTCCTACTTGCCATGTGACCTTGGGTAAATTGATTAATTTTTTTAAAATTTTTTTTGATTAAATTTTCTAAGCCTTGATGTCTTCATCTATAAATTGGGGCTAAAGTGACTTACTGTGCAGAATGATTGTAAGTATTCTTTTAGATGTTGTGGGTAAAACACTTAGTACCTGGGAGAGTGATTATATAATAAATAATCAAAGAGCCAACAATTGTCGTTTTGCCGGTCTTAAAGGCTTGGACTCATGGCTTTAATAGTTAACAAACTAGCTTTGCTCTTCTGTCATATGTGAGAGCAAGGCCATTGTTATTTAAGGTGCATTCCCAGCAAACAAGTAGATTTGTGGGTATACTGTAAGCATCTAAAAATGAAATGTGGCAGCAGCTGTGGCGACCAGTTCTAGAATTATGCTTGGAGGTTGCTGTGACTGGGGCAATTGATAAATCTCTGTGGCATGGTGGAGAGAGGAGGCAAATTGACTTGGAAATAAGAGAGCTTTGAAGCTTTTGTTATTTTTGTTTTAATTTTTTTTTTTTTTTTAGTTTTGTGGTAAAGGAAAACTACACATAAAATGAAATTTACTATCCTAACCATTAAAAAAAATTTTTTTTTGAGAGAGGGAACAAGGGAGGGAGAGAGTGAGCATGAGCAGGGTGGGAGGGGCAGAGGGAAAGAGAGAGAGAATTTCAAGGAAGCTCCACGCTGAGCAAAGAGCCCGACGTGGGGCTCAGTCTCAGGACCCTGAGACCATGACCTGAGCCGAAATTAGGAGTCGGGCGCTTCACCACCTGAGCCACCCAGGTGCCCTTCCTCTTAACCATTTTTAATTGTACAGCTCAGTAGTGTTAATTATAGTCACATTGTTGTGCAACAGCTTGCCAGAAGGTTTTCATTTTGCAAATCTGAAACTATACCCATTAAAACAAACAAACAAACAAACAAATAAACATCTCCCTGCTTTAATCCTGGGTCGCCCTCCAGCTCCGTGGGCTGGTCACTTCATCGCTCTGTGGGCTTCACTTTGTATCTTACCCTGACAGTTACTTCCTCACCACTTACTATGTCAGTCACTAGGTCAGGAGCAAGTGGAGGACCGGGATGGGGGGGTGCCAGTAGTCGACAGAGTGGGGGCAAGGCCGCTAGGATTGCTTTTGACTTGGAGACCATGCGGTGTTCCCTTTGGGTATGTAGAGTAGGCAGGTAGATGATGACTAACGAGATTTCCAAGGCCGAGATGGTGTGAAATCTGTTAGCTTTCCCATGGCCCCTGGGTACCTCATGGGGTATATGCGGTTCTGTTCTAAATCCGCCCTTCTCAGGTGAAGCAAACCTCACCCACGCTCGGAGCAGGCTCTGGGACCAGAAAGACGTGGGTTTCTGAGGGCATCACTGCTGTAGCTAATGACTGTAGCCGTAAGCTTTCTCAGAAAGTATGGCAGGAAATCATGTTTTTGGCACCCGCTGTGCCCTGCTAAATCAGTTTGCTTCTCAGTCATGTTCGTGTTTACCGTTGTTTTTGCTTCTTTCTCAAAATTAGGATCTGTTAGCGAAGGCCCGCTTTGTAATATTACATGGACACAGACTTGCTGCAAATCACCATTATGCCCTTGATTTGATCTGCCAGAGGTGCAATGAACTACGGTACCTTTCTGATATTTTGGTTAATGAGATCAAAGCCAAAAGGATACAGCTCAGCAGGATCTTCAAAATGCATAAACTCCTACAGCAGGTAGTGTCATGAGACCTGAGAACGTTTCTGAGCAAGGAGATAATTTTTTTTTCTTATAGGTTATAGGGTAAAGGTCTGTCTGAGAGAGCTTTGGAATTAAATTTGTAAGACGTCGAAGGATTGGCTTTGACGATGTTCATTTAATCCATGTACCTTTGCAGTATTCGTGGCAAGTCGAGTATTGTAAGAATTTTGGCTTCTGTTCTGAGTATCGAGATCGTGGTTGTGATGCTTCTTTTCTATTTTGGGTACATCTCTGAATCCTCTCCTCCGGTGATAGTTTGCAGTCAGCACACTTTTCAGAGCCCTAGAGGCATTTTGCTAAAGCCAGAAACTCCTTCCATACTTCGCAGGTACTGCAATAAGAAATTAAGCAGTGACGGGAAACTATTCCTCAACGCCTTAGAGGTCTGACCCCTTTCAGAATTAGGCAGTGAAGAGAAGAGCTTGCCTTGGAAGTGGAATGTAGAATGAGGACATCATTTACAGCATCGTATCTGAACATGAACATTTTAATCTGTACATTTCCCTCTTTGGCAAGGAAACTTGTATCTTTGTCCTTGGCAATCACTACATATTTATATTATACTTTATGTTTGGCGAGGCATTTCATATTTTACTTATTGACTTGGGAACAATAGCGTGCAGCTGAAGCCTCAGTGTTGCGAGGATGCTCAGACCCTTTACTGCAGAATGAATTCCACGTTATGAAATAAGTACAGTGCTTCCCAGCCTCGGCTGTGCGTCATCAGAGATACCTGTGGAGCTCTGCAGAAATCCAAATGCCTGGCTTAGGGCCCAGAGCTACTGAATCAGAATTTCTGGGGGCAGAACCCAGATATCTTTATTTTTAACAGCTCTGAAAACAACTCTGATTCACAGAAGCCAGGGCTGGTAAACACTCCTAAAGGACAAACGTATTTCTATTTATTCATTCATGTTTTTTTTTTTGTGTGTGTGTGTGTGTGTGTGTGTGTGTGTGTGTGTGTGTGATTTGCTCATCAGGCTCGCCAGTGCTGTGACGAAGGAGAATGCCTTCTAGCTAATCAGGAAATAGATAAGTTTCAGTCTAAAGAAGATGCTCAGAAAGCCCTCCGAGACATTGAAAATTTTCTTGAGATGGCTTTGCCCTTTATAAATTATGATCCTGATACCCTTCAGTATGAATTTGATGTAATTTTATCTCCTGAACTCAAGGTAAGAGGCTGTTTTTTTTTAATGAATAGATTTTTTAAAACTGTAATTCCAGTAGCGTTGGCAAGAGTTTTACTCCTTCACAGCTAAAAGTCAAATTGCAGTTACATGCTTCTCTTAAGGATGGGACGTGCTATTAGTACCACTGTTAAGCATCAGAGGATCCATAGCCTTGAAGTCCCTGGTTGGCTCAGTCGGTAGAGCCTGTGATTCTTAATCTTGGAGTCACCAGTTTGAACCCCACGCTGGGTGCAGATATTACTTAAAAATAACTAACTAGTGGTGGGTATTGAGGAGGGCACATACTGCATGGAGCACTGGGTGTGGTGTATGAACAATGAATCTTGGAACACTGAAAAAATAAAATTAAATTAAAAAAAAAACCAAAAGACAAAAAAAAAACCTAAATAGACTTTTTTTTTTTAAAGATTTTATTTATTTATTAGAGAGACAGAGAAAGTGAGAGAGAGCATGAGAGGAGAGAAGGCCAGAGGAAGAAGCAGACTCCCCGTGGAACCGGGAGCCCGATGTGGGACTCGATCCTGGAACTCAAGGATCATGACCTGAGCTGAAGGCTGTTGCTCAACCAACTGAGCCACCCGGGCGCCCCCTATATAGAATTTTTTTAAAAAAGCATCTCAAGGCTTTATGCCTGCTATGTAACAGAGAATAAATCGTCTTTGAGCTGTGATGCCATTCTCTTCCAACTCTTTTTCCATACTGGGAATTCTCATGTACATTGTCTGCACCCACTTAGAGAAGGGGCTAAAGCTATCCTAGGATGGCACCAGGCCCTTGTCAAGAGCATTCTACTCCAAATAGCTCGTCTTCCTGCTACGCTTACTACCAACAGATGCTGTGTGGACGCAGATCTGGCTTTCCTACTGAGTTTGAGAATGAAGGGGTAAAGAAATGATCTGGGGCTTCTTGGGGGTGGGGCACAAGCAGATGTTGCTGTGAGTGAGGTAGAGACCTCCAGGTTACTGCAGGACCATCCCACTGGAGCTGTCCTGAAGCCCCCTCACTGCATTGGAAGTAAGAGATTTTGTGATGCTATCTGTCGCCAAAAGGTGTGGTTGACTCTTAAGTTTGGAAGAGTATCTAAAACCATGCTTAGCTGCAGATCTTAGGGGACGCCCCAGAAAATCAGATATGTGGCCACAACAGTAACTCAAGTGATTTCTCTAGAAGCAACCGAGCTAATCTCTGACGGCCTCAGATCATCTAGGAGGGCCTAGGGGGAGCTTTTTACAACTCACTGAGGACTGTAGGACATTCGGCAGGCTAACCCAGCACACGCTGCTCTGATAGTACTTAGCGGGTGCCTTTCTCATGCTCCGCGTGGCTCCTCTTACAGTCCTTACTCCTTCCAGCCATGACGGGGAACGCACTTTAGACAGGGACCCATGTCATGACTGCTTGATCAGTTTCTTTGAGTGGTTTTGGTTGAGATCCTCTGGTTTTAGGCCCATGTGAAGGCAGCACCTTCATCTGTTTTCTGTTGCTTTCCCAATTTTTTCTAGTTCTATTTTCTACTCTAAGTTCATTCTTTGACCGTCTGAGTCTGAGAAATGTCATAAGATCTGTAATGACCCCAATTCAGAAAGTATTTCACAGAAGTCTCGTGCAACCTGCAGGTTCAAATGCAGACTGTCCAGCTCAAGCTTGAACACATCCGAAGTGCATTCGAGAACCAGCAGGCTGGTTTTAGGAACCTGACGGACAAGAATGTGAAGCCAGTCCAGTTTGTGGTACCTGCTTCTGACAATTTGATGAGATCTAGAGCATCACTGTTTTCACCTAAACATGGTAAAGTATCTTACGTTCACTCTTCTTTTCCTGCTGTTGTCCGTTACTCTTGATGTAGATACCGAATGCGTTCTTCAGTCCCAATAAATTGAAATTTTATTTAAGCATCTTTGGTCACGTTTACACTCTGTTGTTGCACAAAGCAGGAGTCATGGCGAGATTATTGTACAACAGTAAAACATGGTAGTAATGGAGTGTAGTACACAATGAGGACAATCTGGACTGAATGGCCCAACCGTGCAACGAGCGTGAACATTTTATGAGCATCACACCCACCCCTGTCTTTTGCAGGTGGAAGGAAGCACACGAATCTGGTACACACGGGCATGCGTGTGCATATGCACACACATATTTACTACTTCTCTGGATAGATTATTACTTGGTTGTTATTAGCTTCTAGTAAGTGAATGGCTTAGGCAATAGAATGGATTGCCTTTTCTAAGTAAGTGCAGGTGAGCAGAATAATTTTGGTAGTAATTAAACTGGTTAGAATCCATTTTCTTGTTTTAATCTTTGTAGACTAGTTTTAACCATGTGATATCCATTTCCTTTCTATGTGCTGTAGGATAGAATAGCTATCCTGACTGCGTTGGTGAACTAATTTGGAAGTAAGATGATTCTATCGCCCAAAGTTTTCCTTGTGCTGCCTCTGGAGCCAGGGCCTCTTAGGGGAGAGTGACTTAGGGCCCCAAAGGGCCCTACGTTAGTTGAATGGATGAACATGGGACTAAATTTGGTCTGTCTGATCTGAAGGCTCAGAGACCTCATTAATGTATGGGAAAGAGCATCAAAACCTTGGTCAGTCCCCACGTGGATCATATGAAAACGAGGTGCCGAAAGCTAAAAGTTATGTAGTTAAGAGTTATTAAATATAAAAATATACTCACAAATAAAACTGAACAATGCTGTAAGTGAACAATATTGACGAAGAAGATACAGGGCTAAAGAATAAAACAACCCAAAAAACCAGTAAGGGGTTACAAACCAACAGCTGTGGGAATAAAAATAGGGTAGGTTATATTCCTTAGTGGAAGACAGACCTCAGTTAGATGTGCGGCTCCGCTGACCGGCTGTGTGACTGGGGCCAGTTCACTCGCCCTCTTTTAGCCTAGTTTCCTTGTTTGTAAAATAGGAACCATAATGCCTACTGACCGGAGAGGGTTGCTGTGAAGACAAAGAGAAAAAACCTTACAGAAAGTAAACTAGACCAGCCATCTGACTAAGGTTTCTTGCTGTGGTCCTCTGAAAACTCAGCTCTGCTGAAGGCCTTAGTTGCTAAAAGTACGTTTGGTTTTATTTTTTTCTTTCCAATATTCTTATTTAATGGCATTGCACTTTTTTTCTGCAGTGGGAGTTGGATACTCTTTCTTTCAAGCATGTAAACTGTTTTCCAAAGGTACCCAGCTTTATTACTTTTCTTTGGTACATTTTATGAGCTTGTGTGTGTGGGAAAAACCAGTTTGACATCTAAAACCAGCCCCAATTCATCCTGCAGTTTTGCCCACAATTAACTTTCTCCCTTTTTTCCATAATAGTCATCCATATTCTCAGCATTAAACCTACCTTGGAAAATGACTCTCTGAAAAGTAGCTTATGCTTCTAAACTCAATCTCATCAAATGACCACTTATAAAAAGAAACCAAGAAAAACAATTGGCAATGTTAAAATAAATCAAGCTTTCTTTCATCTTAGAGAATCTTGTGTCATCCATAGTACAACCATTTGTGGGGAGTAGCTTGAATGTTCTTCAGTTTAAGGCTGCCTAAGGCATTTTTGTGGAAGAAGTCAGCTGACTAAATAAATGATATGGATGGGTAAATGACCTTACCTGTTATTTATCATGGTTTCTAAATTAAACCAAAGCATCATTTATGCTACATGGTTTATTTTTACCTCATTGCTCTGTGAGTAATGGGGATTATAAGAGTCAGGACTAAATAACTCTGCAAGACTTTTAATTGCTAAGCCAAATATATAATAAGATCTGGTCAGATCAAATTGGGTTAATCTTTCATACAATAAGTCAAACTGGTTTTGTTTGGTTTTGTTTGTTTCTTTTTATTAATTTGCATCAAACAGAACCCTGTACCTCGCATAGTGCCTGGCAACTCGTAGGACACCGGAAATATTTGTTGAATTAATTTTTTAGAAAGATTTTATTTATTTATTTATTTGAGAGAGAGAGAGAGAGAGAGTGCGAGCCGGGGGTAGGGGTAGAGGGCGAGAATTTCCAGCAGACTCCGTGCTGAGGGCAGAGCCCCATGCGGGGCTCGATCTCATGATCCCGAGATCATGACATGAGCCAAAATCAAGAGTCGGTCGCTTAACCCCTGAATTAATACAGAGGGAGATTAGCAAAGAACATTGTGAGGGGTAAAATGTGGTTTGAACTCCAAAGTCTGTAGCTCTAGTCTGCATCTTTCTCGTAAGCTTCAGACCTGCATTTACAGTTTGCCTCCTTGAATTTCCTCTAGGCGCTCAGACTCTGCCTGACAGCCTCTCCTGCAAACCTTCCCCTCTTCCTCTGTGCTTCATCTCCGTGAATAGTACTGTCATTCCCCCACTCGCCCCAGCCTGGGACATTGGCTTCCCCTTTGCACTCGTGCCCCACCTTTAATCAGTCACAAAATCCACTTCTTTCCATCCCCACTGCTGTTTGCTTGCTGCCACTTCCTTCATCCAAGCCCATGTCATCTGTTGCCTTGACAACCGCAGCGGTCGCCCTGTCTCCCCACTTTGCCCTTCACACGCCCCTGGTTGTCTTGCCTGTTGGACTCTACAGTGCTAGTCTCTCTCCGGGACGCTGTTTCCTTGCTTCGCCCTTTCCTCTTCGCTGGCTTCTTTTCTTCCAGCAGATTTCCTGTCCCTGGTCCACTTCCTTCACGTAAGCTTTTCTTTCCTGCCTCTCCTCCTCGGCACCCAGTTTGGTTGAGCATCGGTGCTGTGTGGTAACAAGCCCGGCTGTGTGACTTTGTGGCCTTTGTGCAACTGCCTGTTTTCCATCTCTCTTGTTAGAGTGTACACTCGGTAAGGACAGGGACTGTGCGCAGTTCATGTTCGTGTCCCCAGCACCGAACAGGGAGATCAGCGTAGGGTACAGGTGCTCCGTAACTTCACGGACCTATTTACATTGTTGAAAGAATGAATTTCTCTACCTGGCTTTTCAGAAAAAACTGCATTCCTCCCGAGTTGTGTATATATTCCTTTTTCATCTTTTAATGTAGTTGCAAAGAATTAATTATTAGTAATGCCCATTAGTAAGGCTCCCTCAGTTACCTTTATAAAGAAGTTTGGATCTCTGTGTATCAGGTATCTTTAAAGTGGTGAACATCAGTGTTCATTGGGAAATTGATTTTATGTGGTAAGTGCCACTAAGTCTAACTTATATATTTATATATATGATGCTATAAATATAAAGCTTCTATATAAAATATATATATTTTTAACTTTTTTAATTTGACTCTAGTTGACACACGTTACTTTAGTTTCAGCTGTACCACATAGTGATTTAACATCTCTATATGTTATGCTGTGTTGTATACATAAAATAAATATATTTGTATTTGAAGTAGGGCCACACTCAACTGGGGCTTGGACTTATGACCCTGAAATCAAGAGTTGCATGTGCTTCCAATCGAGCCAGCTAGGCACCCCTGTAAAATATATTTTTATCTTTACTTTTTATTTTTAAGTTTATTTATGTATTTACAAGATTTTTATTTATTTATTTGACAGAGAGAAAGAGATCACAAGTGGGCAGAGAGGCAGGCAGAAGGAGAGGGGGAAGCAGGCTCCCCGCTGAGCAGAGAGCCCGATGTGGGGCTTAATCCCAGGACCCTGAGATCATGCCCTGAGCTGAAGGCAGAGGCTTTAACCCACTGAGCCACTGAGGCACCCATTTCTTGAGCTCTTAGTAATCACTTGGGCCCTTTTTTTTTTTATTAAAGATTTTATTTATTTATTTGACAGAGAGAGAGAAGAGAGAGACCACAAGTAGGCAGAGAGGCAGGCAGAGAGAGAGGAGGAAGCAGGCTCCCCACTGAGCAGAGAGCCTGATGCGGGGCTCGATCCCAGGACCCTGAGATCATGACCTGAGCCGAAGGCAGAGGCTTAACCCACTGAGCCACCCAGGCGCCCCAAGTTTATTTATTTAAAGTAATCTCTACATCCAATGTGGGGCTCAAACTCATGAACTCGAGATCAAGAGGCGCACGCTCTTCTGCTGAGCCAGCCAAGGGCTC
>CM052801.1:91570829-91649204 GCA_028533885.1 Nasua narica | reverse complement strand
GAAATCGGAGGGGGTGTTGAACCAGGAGAGACTGTGGACTCTGAGCAACAAACTGAGGGTTTTGGAGGGGAGGGGGTGGGGGGGGTTAGCCTGGTGGTGGGTATCGAGAGGGGCACGTACTGCATGGAGCACTGGGTGTGGTGCATGAACAATCAATCTTGTAACACTGAAAAATTAAAATAAATTTGGGGAAAAAATATATTTTTAAATAATGGAAGTGAAGTATAAAATTTGGAGAACCTAACAGCATAGCCTTTCCCTGCATGCGCCTTGCAGTGGCTCCTGGCGGGGAGGGAAGGGCGAGAAGGGTATTTCCTCCGGAGAGAGAGGAGACCCCTGCGGCTTATTTGGGTGGCAGCCTTTTGTAGCAACGTTGAAAATAAGGAATGTGAATGACCTTGTCTTGCACTAGACGGTGCCCTGGGGTTTGTAGGAACATTTGGACTCTTTGTTAATACTACAGGGGCTCACCCATTGTAAACAGAGCAGAAGGTTGAAACAGACAAAAGGAGGGGCCCCTGGCTGGCTCAGTTGGAAGAGCGTGCAACTCTTGATCTTGGTTCTTAAGTGCGAATCCCCCCCGTTGGGTGTAGAAAGTACTAAAAACAAATAAATAAACTTTAAAACATACAGATAACTTCACTTTCAACTTGTTTTTAAAAAAGAAAGGGAGAGATGAAGCAGTAGAACAAAAAGATTAAAACTTGGAATTCTGATGCAGTTGTTTCGTTTTAGCATTTTAATATGCCTCAGAGGTGTTTTATGTAGTTGTTAGAAGCATGTATTCTGACAGTAGACTATGTGGATTTGAACGGTACCTCTGCTTCTTGGACAAGATGCTAACCTTATGTATAAAATGGGGATAGAAATAGTACGTATCTGTTAGGGTTGCTTCGAGGGTTAAAAACCAAAATTAGAACTGCCTGGCATGTAGTTATTAGTTTAATTCAGATGTTTTTCCAAACTCTTTTTGATACAGTTAGTCAGTGAGCTACAATCGGATAAAATGCTTCTGTGTCAAAATGAACACTAAATCTGCAAATAATTATGTAATACTAGCACTTACCTTCGTGCTCGCTCGGCAATCATGTGGGTGTTCCATGAGTCAGAGAATGTGTGAAGGCATAACAAAGTGATGCTCAATAAGAAATTGAAATCATATGGATGAATCAAACCAGTCAACTGTTTTGTATGGTGTGATTTAAAAATACTAACATAAATATGTTAGAATACTCATAGCTCTCTATTTAATAAACATGCATGCGTTTTAATTAAAAGTGTTGATTTTAATTCTGGTTTGAAATTCCTCTTTTATATTTTTCTACCAGGAAAGAAGACTTGGAGACAAAATCAGAGCAACTTAAAAGTAAATACAGTTAATTAATTCAAAATTGGCTTTATTGCTATAGTTGCAGAATTGGTATGGAGGCTTAAACCATATTTTTAATCCACTAAACCAATGTTGTACGTTCGGAAGCCTATTTAATCTAAAAGAAAAAGCTGCTGCTGCATTGTGTCTAATTGCAGTCCTGGCATATCCCCAGGTGTATGAGCAGTTTCTCCAGTCTTGGCTCGGGTTCAGAATTAATTTCTGTAAAATATCTATTAGTCCCAGCTTCTCTTTTCCCACCCCACCTCAATAAACTTAAATTATTGCACCTTTCTACAAAAGAAAATTCCTTTCATAACTGATTACATTCCTGTAAGTATGAAGCATGGACAAAGGATAGGTTCTAATGGTCCATACGCTGGGCTCAAAACAGATATCTATTCATTTCTCGATCGATACAAGACTCCTTCTCAGTTGTCCAGGATATTCTGGTATCTGCAGACAGTAGCCTCATCATAACTGTAGGGCCCTACATTTTCCTTGTGTCTTCTTGACGGTAAATAAGGACAAGAACATAGACCTCCAAGAGGCAGTATAGCACTGGTAGAGACTACCTGACCTTTAGTCCCAACTCCATCAGTTACTGGCTGTATAACCTGGGGTACGTTCTCTGGAACTCCGCTTCCTTATCTATAAAATGGGGATCATAATGGAACACCCTCATGGTAGAGTTCGTATAAACATAAAATACTATTGGGGAAGTATTCCCAATGAAGCGTGGCATCAGGTAGCATCCTACGTGTTGTATACCATTATGAGCAGGCTAGCGAGTGGCCTATACTGATGTACCTCACCCGGTTAGCTGGGTGTATAGCCGCAACTTCTGTTTTCAAGAAGGAAACAGGCTGAAGACCACATTCCACAGTTTTATGGGTCTTTTGGTTCCTGTTTCCACTCCTGACACCCTAATGTTCCTCTATGCAGATTTATTCATTTACATATCCCAGGGGAAAAATAGGAGACTGTGGCTCTGTACATTTTCTTGGTGAGATTTCTAGCTAGTGAACTGAGTTCCAAAATGTGCACGTTCTTCCAATTCAAGTCAATTTGCTCAATCCTATGGCAAGGCATATAAAAGTATAAATTTATGTTTCAAAACTTTCCAAACTTGAATTTCAGAAACCCGTTAGGAGTAAGTGATGCATACCTATCTGATGAGTGAAGAAATACGTGCCATTATCAGTCTTAGTTATAGTATTAAAATGATAATAGTACATTCAGATAGAACGAATCAAAGCTTGGTCTTAAAGAGGGAGCATAATGGTGGCACACCATGGGCTTGACTGTGTTTCATCACTTACTAGGTATGGGACCTTGGCCCCGTTGCTGAATCTTTCTAAGCCTCAGTTTTCCCATATGCAAAATGAGGATAAGTATGCCATAGCTTGCCAAATTGCTGGGAAGATTGGATACAGTGATTCGTGTTAAGTCCCTAAAACTGTGCCTGCACAGTATCTAGGAAATAGTCAATAAATGTTTGTTCCTTTCCGTGTGTGTTCGTGATGTTTTGTGCAAATGCTTTTTAGCTGGCAGATCTCATACTTCACTTTGGGTTCTACTTGTTACAAAGTAATGCTGCATTTGCTTGGAGTTCAGGCATTTTGCAGGCTCAAAAGTCCAAATACAGCCAGGATCCCTGGAAGATACTTCTAAGGCTTCTGAAGAACAAATAACTACCACAAATCTCATGTAGTTGACTCACTCAGCCAGGCCAAGTCCTGTAGGGTCTTCAAAATAAGACAGTGGTTTAGGATCTGGGAAGTCGCTTGTAGCAAAAACTGACATGTGGCAGAGAGCAGAGACAGAGACCAACAGGTTATAGCCATTTTAAGAAAGAATAGACAGTTACCAACATGTTATCAGCCCTGGAGTACATAATCAGATTTTTATCACATTATTCATGTTCCTGATGGTATCCCTGAATCATTAGAAGGAGAGTCAATGATGTTGTATATCCGTGCTTAAAGAACTCAAGGATTTGTGTAATATTTCCTAGAAAGCCTCCGTCAAAAATCATTAAGCTGGGTTTTTTTCTTCAATGAATAAGCTTTACTAATCTGGAAACTCAACTTTTTATAAAGTAAGCTCACTTCCCCAAAGTGCCAAATAAGTAAGACATTATTTAATGTGGAAAATACAATTTTTTTTTCCTTAGAGTATGAGTGGGGGCTGGGGAAAGATGGTGGAAGGGGTGGAGGGAAAGGGAGAGAGAATCCCAATCCCATGAGCCTGAGATCATGACCTGAGCCAAAATCAAAAGTCAGATGCTTAACCAACTGAGCGCCCCAAGTGCCCCATGTGTAAAATAAATTCTAGTTAATATCTTAAATCTATCCTCTTTGGCAACTCAAATAATTTTTATCATAATATTTTTTTATTTTTAAAATAAAAATTATTCTTGAAAAAAATAATCCTAGTGTTTTCAAGTTATCTACACAGGACCTAGAGAAAATTGAATTTGAGCTTGATTTTCTTCAAGAAAAACTATATTTACATAGATGCTAATTTAACTTTTCATCATTTCAGATTGAAGTGGTGCATGATTGTCAGGAGAAGAGAAGTTCTGGTCAATCCTCCAGTTTGGACAATGACAATACCTTGGATGTTTTACAGAAGTATCTTTTCTTTCTTGATATACTCGCATATACACATCTACCAGTAGGAATCTCTGATTCAGTGTTGAAGGCTTGGATTTTAAATCACAAAATGGGGTTCTGTTACACTGATGAAAAGAGCACTAGATGAGGTGTCAGAAGTCCTAGAATCCTAATTCTATGGCTAGCCTATGCTCTGTTTGTGTGATTCAAAAATTAACTAGAGTTTTCCAGAATCTTCATTTCCTCTTTTGTAGAAGAGGTAAAAGTGAATGAGGTGATGTTTCAAAAACTACAAGGGTTATGTAGATGTATAATGATATTTTATAGATATTGACAATAATCATTGTTTTGTTTACTTTTATAAAATTATATTACTGTTCTAGACATAAGAATATTCACCTTTTTTTTTTCCTTAAATTTTATCTGGGGCACTTGGGAGGCTCACTCAATTAAATGGCTGACTCATGAGCTCAGGGTTGTGAGATCAAGCCTCAAGTCGGGCTCCACGCTCAGCACGGAATCGGCTTGAGATTCTCTCTCTCTCTCTCTGCCCTTTCCCCCACTTGTGCTCTCTCTTTTTCTCTCATATAAATAAATAAATAAAATCTTAAAAAACAACTCCTACAATGCAATGGTAAGAAGGAAAAAACCCCACAAATGAAAAAAAAGATTTCATCTGTTTATTTGAGAGAGAGAGTGAGAGTGGTGGTGGCGGGGAGCAGAGGGAGAGGGAAGAGGGGAAAGAATCTCAAGCTGACTCCCCACTGAGCACAGAGCCTGAGGCAGGGCTCTATCTCACAACCCTGAGATTATGACCCAAAGTGAAACCAAGAATTGGAGGCTTAACTGACTGAACCACCCAGGTGCCCAGTAAATTGATTCATAAGCTTAGTGAGATAAATATAAAGTGGGTTATTTTTTTCATGTAAGCCCTGAGCCCCCTTTCCTTTCTTCTAAATGTATTTTTTTAAATGTTTTTTTTTAAAGATTTTTTTATTTTATTTATTAGAGAGAGAGACTGAGAATGAGAGGAGAGAAGGTCAGAGGGAGAAGCAGACTTCCCGCAGAGCCGGGAGTCCGATATGGGACTCGATCCCGGGACTCCGGGATCATGACCTGAGCCGAAGGCAGTCGCTTAACCAACTGAGCCACCCAGGCGCCCTCTTCTAAATGTATTTTAAAGAGCCTTGTGGGTGGTACTTATTCTAGAAACCATACAATTAATTTTGTATTTTGATGATAAAACCAAAACTTTTGGTAGTTCCTATGCATTAACAATTTTTATCTTAGACAGTTTGTAATGAGAATGATTAAAAGGGCATAACACAATTCTAAAGCAACAAAATAATTGCTAAATACTGTCTTTTCACTTTAGCCATGTCCTGAATGAACTGATACAGACCGAGAGGGTGTATGTTCGCGAGCTGTTTACTGTCCTGTTGGTAAGCGACTCGAATGGCATTTTCCCATCTCTGCCCAAATGCTCTCCCACTACATTCAGTAGGAGGTGTTGAGCCTTCTCTTGCTACCTCCTTGATTGTCCCACGCCAGCAGTGCGTACTTCTCCCACTGTCTGAGGCTTGCCTGCGTGGGAAATGTGCGTGGTCAGGTTCTCCCTCAGTAGTGAGAATTGTGGGACCTAGATTTTAGTATAGAGGAGATAAGCTATTTTCTTAAGGATCCAGAAGATTGTTACAATTATTCCCAGGGTGCTATTTAGAGATCGTGATGTAAAGAACTAAAAGTAGGAGTGAAGCAGTCATTTGATACAATTTGGTCTGAAAAACCTAAACACATATTGCCAGTTTAAGGAAAGGTTAATGACCTGTAATATAATTTCTCATGCTTGGTTTCTATTTTGTTTCCTACACTATAAGCTATGCTCAAGGCCAGAGTCACTTTATTCTACCCGTTGAGTGGGAAACCATGATTTCTTTGTCCTGCTTTCTACAAAAAAAGAAAAAGAAAAGAAATTTAAAAAATGGATAACTTGGGGTACTGGGAGATTTGATTGTTAAAATTACCAAAGGCTTTACCCACTCATCCCCGATACATTCTTCTGTGTCTATCTTTGGAGCCCCAAACAAATGTTAATGTGAATATTTTTAAACGAGTGAATGTATTTATTTTGGGTAGGGCTATAGAGCGGAGATGGATAATCCTGAGATGTTTGATCTTATGCCACCTCTCCTGAGAAATAAAAAGGATATTCTCTTTGGAAATATGGCCGAAATATATGAATTCCATAACAAGTATGTAATTGCTGAATTGAATTTTCTTTTTCATCATATTATTTAAAGGGCTATTGACCAATTTATTATATTTCACATAAAATTATATCATTTTTTTTCTCTGAAATTTTCACAGCATTTTCTTGAACAGTCTGGAAAATTGCGTTGATGCTCCAGAAAGAGTGGGACCTTGTTTCCTGGAAAGGGTTTGTTAATTATTATTTAAAAATATATAAATATGGGCCACTAAAGTAGCAGCTCATTTTATACGACCAGATTTAGAGACAAAGTGGGTATTGGTTTTTATGTCTTTATGTTTTTGGAGGAGACACATCACTCCAGCAAGCATTTAACGTTAGACCAAGTCCTGTTCCAGAAGTTGGTGCAGTAAAATATCCAGAGTACACGAGTGGTCATTGTCTTCCGTGGCTCAGCTTGTGGCCACTGACCTCTGAGTGCTCCTGGGAGGCCAGGGACTATCCTAGCTGGGAAGATGTGAGACTTGGAATCACCTTTGCATGACTAATCTTGCTTTGGTTAATTTTTAGCCTCAAAGATGCCTTGGCATTCCCCTCGAATACATGTAGAGTCTTAGACTCAAATGTAGTCTGGCCTTCAGATACTGGGTTATCTGTCACAGGAACTTTGTGAAACAAAGGGCTGTCTGTTCTTTTTATTCTACCAGATCATTCAGGGAGGCTCATTTCTCCATGTCTCAAGAGAATGCTTATCCCAATTGACTTCCCATACTTCTTCTCCATTAGAATTTTTCCTTGGACTATTCTCTGCTAATCTACTTCCTCCTTTTCCTGAAAAATCAGTTCCATCTTGATTTAAGAGTCAGTTTGATAATGGTGATCATTGAAAGCTTCCAAACAGATGTCTTATCACAGAGAGTGTTAATGGGTTCAGAATATGATAAACTTAAGAAAAAAACTATTTGTCATTATGTTTCTCAATATATTCTAATTTTAAACACATTTGAATGATAGCTAGATTCTTCCCCGACTTCTCTAAGCAACACCAATCTCTTTCCTTTGGACTTGTGTAGTACTTAATGTCTGTGCTACTCATTGGGGATTTTACATTTGCTATGCATTTTTATACATATTTGTGAATTCTGTCTCCCAACTAGATAAAAAATTCTTTAGGCAAGGTCCATATCCTATATATCTTTGTATCTCTCATAAGGTGAGTAGAGTTAAGGGCTACCAGCACTGGTTTAGTGAATGCCTATTGATATGTTCATTCATTCGGTACCTGTCTACTGAACCCTTGCTATACTCCAAGCACTGTGCTAGGTAGTGTGGATAACTCTTAAGACCAAGACTATTCCCATAGGGAAAGGGGAAAAATAATTGTATTCAGTGTGAGTTGTGCTATATCGAGGATATACAAAGGATCCTATAGGAGCCAAGAAGAGGGGCATCTTACGTAGATTGGAGGTATAAATGACGGCTTTCTAGAAGAGATGACTCATGAGAAGGATGTTAAAGAGTGAGTAGGAGGTAGCCTCTTAGATGAAGGTCAGAGAGAGGTGATTCCAAGGAGAGAGAATAGCATGGGCAGATGCCTAGTGTGGTTATAATACGATGATGATGCCCCAATGATGAACCAAGGACCTTGGAAGTTAGTTCCAGCTTCATTCACTAGGGCACTGAGAAACTAACAGCATGGAAAGAGCATGTTTCTTTGTACCCTATTAACTCATACTTATGAGAAAAATTCATCTGTTTTTATAGTTCAGTCAGAGAAGGCTTTTCTCTCTAACTCTCAGACTTGGTAAGTGAAAGTCATGAAATTACTGGGGTAGTGATGTGTTCCTCTCTTCAGTCTGGTGGGCATGCTTTTCTTGGGATACAGAGAGGGCTCCTGACCAGCTGTCCGTGTGGCAGGCCCTTTAGGCCACATTCCCTATAATGCTTTCTTGATAAGAAAAGTACATATTTACAAATTGATAATACATTTGAATTTACCTTTTGTCACAGAAAGATGATTTTCAGATGTATGCAAAATACTGTCAGAATAAACCCAGATCAGAGGCAATTTGGAAGAAGTATTCAGAATGCGCCTTTTTCCAGGTATAGTAATTTTTCAGGTATTGGATATGCTCCTTCTGGAAGATACTGGGATATTTCTTATAAATTCATTTTCTACTCTAAGTTATATACACTACAAATCAAAGAACAATTTGATCCTGCTGCTGAACACACATGTGCACACACAGACTCACGTGCACACAAACATATATGCTGTTTTTCAGAGGCAATCACTTGCAGTTCTTTTAGCTACTTCCTTTGGTATTTACCTCCATGTTTCCAAAAAACATACTGGTATTGCTACTTTAGCCCTCTTCACTGCCCTTGCCTCACCACCAGATGCACACACATACTTCTTTTCCTCTAAAACATCCAATATGGCTAGAAGTCTAGTCATATAGAGTATTAAATTACTTAGTAATTTAATAAATTACTAAGTAATTTAATAAATTACTTAGTAATTTATTAAATTACTAAGTAATTTAATAAATTACTTAGTAATTTATTAAATTACTAAGACTGTGTAATTCCTATGCTCAGATGAATCGTGTGGTATAAGATGATTGCTTTTCTATCCCTTTTGTTTTTCTTACAATTGTCTTTTGTACTCACTTAATTTTTTATTTTTTAATCTCTCAAAATTTTATTTATTTATTTATTTATTTAAAGATTTTATTTATTTATTTGACACAGAGAGAGAGATACCACAAGTAGGCAGAGAGGCAGGCAGAGAGAGGGGGAAGCAGGCTCCCCGCTGAGCAGGGAGCCCGACGTGGGGTTCGATCCCAGGACCCTGGGATCATGACCCGAGCCGAAAGCAGAGGCTTTAACCCACTGAGCCACCCAGGTGCCCTATTTATTTATTTATTTATTTATTTATTTATTTATTTATTTTTAAAGGCTTATTTATTTGAGAAAGAGAGCAAGCACCTGCATGAGCAGGGGGAGGGGCAGAGAGAGAGAAGCAGGGTCCCTACTGAGTGTGGACCCAACGTGGGGCTCGATCTCACAACCTTGAGATCATGACCTGAGCTGAAATCAAGAGTCGGGTGCCTAACCCACTGAGCCACCCAGGCACCCCTCACTTAATATTTCGATTATTTCCCCTATTCTACCCTAACCTCTCCTAGTTATAAGAGTTACATAAATCTCTTCTTAGTGCATTGAACATACTCTCTGTTCTCTGAATTTCATTTTGAATTAATCTCTCCTGAGTTTTTCTGATCTCATTGAGATTCACTAGACCTGTTGCACAGCTGTCAACCTGGGATCTTGATGAATGTAACTTTTGGGATAGGCTCTCCTGTTTCCTAGGTGCCATATTTTTTCCTTGTTTCATTCACTTGTTTTGTAGAACATATTACCTAGTAGTTTTGCTGAGAAAGTGTGCCTGGTAGGTAAAAGTTTTGAGAGCTGGCATGTGTACAAAAGTCTACCTTAACACTTGATGGCTAGCTTGGCTGGGTGTAGAATTCTACATAAGAAATAATTTTCCTCAGAATTTTGAAGGCATTTGCTATGTTGTCTTCTGGCTTCCAGTGTTGTTGTTAAGAAATCTGATGCCGGGGCGCCTGGGTGGCTCAGTTGGTTGAGCGACTGCCTTCGGCCCAGGTCATGATCCTGGAGTCCCGGGATCGAGTCCCGCATCGGGCTCCCTGCTCTGAGAGGAGCCTGCTTCTCCCTCTGACCTCTCCCCTTTCATTCTCTCTCTCTCTCTCTGTCTCAATTAAATAAAATAAATCTTTAAAAAAAAAAAAAAAGAAAAAGAAATCTGATGCCATTTTGATTTTTGATACTTTGTGTGTCACCTACTTTTGTCCTCTCTCTGAAAGCTTATGGGAACATTTTTATCATTGGGGTTCTGAAATTTCACAATGCTGTGCCATGATGTTGGCACTATATTCATGCATTATGTTAGTCTTGTGGTGATCTCTTTGAATTTAGAACCTCTTGTCCACATTTACTTGGATTTTTTTCTTTGATTTTCTCTGCACAATTTTTTCCATTTTCTCTTTCTGGAATTTCTGTTGTACAAATGTTCAGTATCCTTGACCAGTCCTCTAATTCTCTAATCTTTTCTATTTTCTGGCTCTTTGTCTTGCTCTGTTTTCTGGAATTTATCTTTCAGCCCTTTTATTGGGGATTTTGTTTCTGCCATTAAGTTTTTAATTTTGAAGAACTTCAACCATTTTTTGTTCTCTCAGTGTTCCCTTCAATAGAACCCTGTTTTTGTTTCATGAATTCAGTATCTTCACTTAACTATATGAGGATAAAGATAATAGAATTTCCTTCTAAAAATTATTTTTTCTTTCTTGCATAATTTCTGTTCTCTTTAGATTGCTTTTGTGTTTTCTTTTTCTTCATTTTGTTCCCGTCACTCATATTAGATACTTTCCTCAAATGTCTAGTGATACCTGTTTGTCCATTAGAATAAAAAGCTCATTGGAAGTATCTTGTGCACAGACGGATTATTTGACCGTGGTTTGCACTGTTGAGTGATTGGTCTCGAGGTGTTTCCTTGGGGGGGATCCCCACACCTGTTCCTTTAGATCTTCTTTCTCAGGCTGGTCAGATTCCCCAGTCAGCTACCTGGTAAATAAGGATCTCGTTGTCAGTGTCCTGGTAGCCAAGTTGGGGGGAAAGGCTGAGAGCCTTCAACTTGGTACGTAAATATTCAGGCAATCTCTTTGCATTCAGTATGGTACTCTGTCTTCAGCTGGACCTGGTATCCCCTAGCTCAAGGGCCTTCCGTTTTCAGATACACATCCGTTCTTCTGCTGTCTGGCAGGAGATGCAGCCACCCCGTTGTGCATAGTAGCCTGGCTCTCTGAGAGCCTGCTCTCCCCTTTTTTTTTTAATTTGCCATTTTAGAGATTTTATAAAGATTTATTTATTGAGAGAGAGAGAGAGCAAGTATGTGAGTAGAGGGAGGTGCAGAGGGAAAGAGAGAGAGAGAATCTCCATGACCCTGAGATCATGACCCGAGTCGAAATCAAGAGTTGGATGCTTAACTGACTAAGCCACCCACGTGCCCCCTTTCTCTCCCTTTTTCAAAAAACTTTTAACCCATTTAGTTTTTTGTAACAGTTTCACTGAGATGTAATTAAAATACCGTGTAATTCGCCCTTCTCAAATGTGCAATTAAGTAGTTTTACTGTATCCCCATTGTTGTACAACTGTTACTACAGTCAGTTTAAGAACAATTTCATGCTCCACAAAAAACTCACCCATACCTTTTAGTAATCACCTCTGACATTTCTCCAACCCCCACAGCCTTCTGCAAGTAGTAAGCTACTTTATATCTTTCTCGATTTGCCTGTTCTGAACTTCCATATAAATGGAATCAAAATATATGATCTTTTGTGTTTCACTGATTTCACATAGCATCATTTTTTTGCAGTTCATCCATGTTGTAGCCGTATGAGTTCTTCATTCCAACGTATGGGTATTTGACATTCTAAATACCTATTCATCAACCGATGGTAATTTGGTTCTTTTCCACCTCTTGTGTACAGGTTTTTTCTGTGGACATATATTTTCATTTCTCTTGGCCATATACCTGGATATGAAATTGCCAGGTCATTTGGTAACTCTCTGTAACTTTTTGAGGAACGGTTAGATTCTTTTCCAAAGTTGTTTCACCATTTTACCTTCCTTCCAGCAGTGTATGAGGGTCCCGATTGCTCCACACTCTTACCAACACTTGTTAGTATCTACTTACTTCTTTTTTTTATCCCCGCTTGAATATGTATCTACTTCTTAAACAGACTTTCAACAACCATATTTTTTTCAAATACCCCTTCAACTCCCACTTTCAGGGGTACCTGATCTCTGTAACTCTGGACTTTTTGTGAAGGGGAGGGGAAAATAGTTGTTCCGTATGTTTTCCCAAGATTTCCCAAGATTAACTTAAGATTCACTCTTCTCTAGTGTGCTCCCTTGCTTACCACCTGTCAGTTTGGTTTTCAGTTTCCATATTCGGTTGATAGTTTTTCATCTCCCATATTTGTAACTTTGGGTTTTGTCTCATAAAAATGACTTTTAAAAATCATTTTAGCTGGGCTTCATGAGTGAGGAGAGCTAAATGCATATATCAGTCCATCACATTTAACCATAAGTTGCTAACTGTTTGAATTATTTTTCAAGATTTTATTTTTTTAAGTAATCTCTGCACCCAACATCGGGCTCAAACTCACATTCCCGAGATCCAAAGTCCTATGCTCCACTGACTGAGCCAGCCCAGGGCCCCGTAACTGTTTGAATTGGATTGTATATTGGTTTTTATCCATATCCAGAAGCAGGTCCCAGATCTTACCCATGTATATTCTTTCCTACTCCCTTTGCATTCTGTACTTCTTAAATGTACATTTCATCCTAATCAGCCCCATCTTGCCGTTGTTACGGACGGTACGGCATTCCCGGGACCCAAAGTCATGACCCTTACATTTATCATGGCAGTGAGCCAATAATCAGATGAACTATAGCACCAGTTGATGAGGTTTATATTTTTCTTGTGATATTAAAAAAACCTCCCTCTCCTACCCAGTTGGATTTATATTCAGTACAATCTGTTTCTTTTCTGGGCCTTGGGCTGTGAAGCCTTTTGCTAATTTCCTTCAATACACTTTTAGTCATGTTTTGTTCGTCATGTTCATCTCTGGCCATTCATTGTTTTTTCATCTTTCAAGCATTCCACAGCAATGTGCATTCTCTGTAAAAACATATTGGCTTGAAATAATGTTTACAGTAGTTTTTTTTATTTATGGCCGTTAGAATTTCCATATGGTACGCAACAGCGGCTTTTCTGATAGATTCTTCTTGAGATGTAAGAAATCTGAATGCATGGGGTCTAATCCGTGAACACTTGGCATTTTCACAGGTACATGTCTTAAATTTACTGATAATTATATTTTAATGACAGGAATGTCAAAGAAAACTAAAACACAGACTTGGTCTGGATTCCTATTTACTCAAACCCGTGCAACGAATCACTAAGTATCAGTTACTGTTAAAGGTAATTATGTGAAGCATTTGTTTCTCTCTTTACTTACTTCTGTGGGTCAGATATGGCAAAGACATTAAAAAGGAAGTGGCTAGCAAGGAAGCACTAGGCGCAGGGAGGCCCTGTGAGTGGGAAGGCTGGAGATAACAGTATACTTCCTTGCTTCACTGTGGCAATTCAAGTGCCCAATGCCTAGATAGAAATGGAGAATCTCTAGAATCTTTTTAGCCGTTTAATTAGCCACACAAGTTACGTTGATGTAGGCGTAACGAATGTAGAACTTTCATAGTTGTTAAGAACTAAACAAATATTTCTTAGAGTTTGTGACTGCATTTCATGCGTGCCTTCTCCATTAAAACTCCAGATGGCATACCCCTTGTGTCCTGTGACAGGGTTACTGAAATGTGACGTTTAGAATAAACACCACGAGTGTTTTTTATAATACATGTTCACAACGTTCTGTGGTCTATGCAAAATGAAGAAAAGAAATTGTTGCATTTGGAGGGCCAAAAAAGTGTGATTGTTTTAAAAACCAATCTGTAGTGCCCTTTACTTGATACTATTTAGTCACTGTTCCATTTCTTCCCCAATTTTGACAGTTTTTAAAGTAGAGTATTAATGTGACAAATAGCAAATGGAAGATATTGCTCAAAAAATGACCTTGTCTTTGGATTCTCCCTTGAAAGCATGCTAGCCAAAAATGTATTTGTTTTCTCGAGCTATTAATATCTGCCTGATATTAAGTTTAATTCTTGACTTCTAATTACAGGAGCTGCTGAAATATAGCAAAGGCTGCCAAGGGTTTGAACAATTAAAGGAGGCACTTGACACAATGCTGGATTTACTGAAGTCAGTTAATGACTCTATGCATCAGATTGCAATAAATGGCTATATTGTGAGTAAATTTTAATGATCGTTGCAGTTTTGTGGGTGAGCATGTTAAGATCTCTTTCTTTGGCTCCTGGAACCAAGTGAGAAAAGGGACAGAAAAATGGAGATCCAAATGTCAGCAGTCTTACTGAGAGTTCTCACTGAAGCCCTGGCTTCAGATCAGCAGCCGAATGGATGTGTGATCTCCCCCTTGTCCCTAGAAGCCTGCCCCCAACTCCAACCTTAGGATAGCCTGCTTGAAGGAACTGGTAGGGTCTTCTAAGGAGATGTATTGTCCCAGGATTGCTGCTTGCCCTAGTCCAAGATAAATGTGGAAGAAAAAAAAAATCAAATCTTTAGCGTAGGCTCTGCCTGGTGGAGGTGCTTGGTCTGGTAGATGTCAGTCTCCAATCAGGATTAAGAAGATGGGGAGAGAGCTACCCTAGTGGAAAGACGTCCACATGGAGGCAGGAAGCCAGGGAAAAGGAGGTTTCTTCTGTCTCTTGCTCCCGCCGCAATTTTATACCTGTGTGACACAACGCATGTGTTAATGTCGTCAGTTACAAGGAATACAATTTCAAGACCTGTACAAATTGCTTCTCAGGGTTTTAGTGGCTCAAGCTAAGCAATATCACGCCGATGGCCTAGGTGTGACTGGAGCTGTGCCTTGTACTGATCAGTGTTGATTCTCCTTCCTAGGGAAACTTAAATGAACTGGGCAAGATGATAATGCAGGGCGCATTCAGTGTTTGGATTGGACACAAGAAAGGCGCTACAAAAATGAAGGATTTCGCTAGATTCAAACCAATGCAGCGGCATCTCTTCTTGTATGAAAAAGCCATCGTTTTTTGTAAGAGGCGTGTTGAAAGTGGAGAAGGCTCTGATAGATACCCGTCATACAGTTTTAAGCACTGTTTGAAAGTAAGACGATTTAAATTGTGTAACATAATATTATTTCATATAGATATCTAAATACAAAAATTCGTACACCTTTGCAAGTGAAATGAGTGGGTTTTATACTTTACTTGTGCAGCCCTTTTCTTAAATGAAATCTTTTTATTCAGGTGTCATTGACATACAATACTGTGTTCATTTCAGTTGTGTAGTATAATGATGTGATATTTGTATATATTGCAAAACGATCCCCACAGTAAGTCAAGTTAACATCCATCACCACACTTTTTTCTTGTGACAAGAGCTTTTTAAGTTGTACTGTCCTAGCAACTTCCAATTGTGCAATGGAGTATTGCCAGCAACAGTC
The DNA here is from genome assembly GCA_028533885.1 of Nasua narica. NCBI lineage: Eukaryota > Metazoa > Chordata > Mammalia > Carnivora > Procyonidae > Nasua > Nasua narica. Next base: position 91,633,814 of record CM052801.1, on the reverse strand, counting down.
ACCATGCTGTCCATCGCATCTCCAGGACTTATGTATGTTACAACGTACATGCCCTTGAACTCTCTTCACCTGCTCCATCCACCTCCAGCCCGCAGAAGCTTAAGTAGAGGTCTTGTGTTGAAATCCGGTAACACAGAACTTTTGAAATGAGAGTGAGGGAGAGCAGAGCCTTACCTCCTTCCTTTCCTCTCTCACTCCAATCCCAGCAGTCCCCGGGGCGGCTCCCTAGTGCCCTCGTGCAGAGCATGGTATGAAGTTGTGGGAGGTGACCCAGGTTCTCCCATGAACACTGTCTCACCACCGGTGCCCGGTGGACTTGATGGTCTTGGTAGCAGGGAGCCTTTACGTACAGGAGAGATGAGGAAGACGGAGTTTCCTTTTTTCCCTCCATGCAGTTTAAAAGCGGGTGCCTTATGTGCTTAGCGTAGTCCCACCTTTCTTTTGGTATCCCTTCTTCATTCCTTAGCCCTTCTCCTCCTGGCTGTCCAAAGCCACCTACAGCTGAATTCTGTCCACATCTTCTTCTTTCCTATAACTTCTCTCCTATAACCCAAACTGTCCTTTTGTCCTGATACTAGTTTGGTATTAAAATGAAGTCAGCGTTGTTTGAAGGAGTCACTGGCAATCCAGTGGTATTCCCAGCTGGCTTTGACATTTGACAAGAGGAACTTCCACTTCATACAAGCCTGTAGTTGGCGGATTTGCTATTTTTTATACCTAGTTAATTTTATCTTTCAAGTTTTAAATTGTAAAATCCGGGGGTGCCCGGCTGGCTCTGTCAGTGAAGCGTGTGACTCTTGACCTCAGGTTGTGAGTTTAAGCCCCACGTTGGGTGTAGAGATGACTTTCAAATAAAATCTTAAAAAAATAATAAAATGTCAAAGCAAAACAATATTGGTTGTAGAAAAATTGGAACAGAGAAAAGCATGACCTCGATTCCCCGATGACTATCACTTGAGTTATTTTTTATGAGTGTGTTCTTTCACTGTGGTAAAGAGTACAGGCTATGCACCCTGAGGTGTTTGTGTCAGGAATCTACCAGATACGCAGGCCCTGCTTGTGATTTTCCCCGGAAGGTCAACAGTCCTGTGCTGTTCGTAACAAAGTTCCTGCCCAGAGTCCTGTCTCGGATTCCTTCCTAGCGTCGACTTGCCCCACTCTCAGGTTTCCTTAAAATTTGCTATTTTGACAATGAATGCCCAGTTGCTCCTTTGCTATCAGCTTTATGTCTCTAATAAACATTGACCGAGAACCAAGATTTTATAGTTGACCTCAGCCAGAGTTTGGATCTCTTGCTGTCTATACATCTATTTCTGGGGAAGAGGCTTGATCTCCATAGGCATGTTGGACCCAAATACACTTGGTTAACTTTGTATTTGTGGAGTGACCTAGTCAATACCTGATGTAGTATCTCCGGTGTGTATTGATTTTCTTTTTTATAGCCTTAATTTGTCACAATGATGGGCAACGGAATGTTTCTAAAGCACATTAGAGTAACGAGGGACTGGTATGAGGGAACCAAGTCATGAGGTTTCAAAGTATAATGGTTACCATGGAAACGGTTGGATAGCCGCAAGAAACATTTCAGTGGAAGGTGGACGGACGGGCTTGGTGACTTACTAGATACAGGAAAGAAATAATATCTGACAGTTGAAGGAACAAAAATCAGTCTGATTTTTCTTTGGTTTCCCAATAATGTCTAGCATTTTATTCAAAGATTTTATTTATTTATTTGACAGCGCACACGAGTTGGGGGGTGCGCGAGGCAGGCAGCAAAAGGAGAGGGAGAAGCAGACTCCTTGCTGAGCAGGGTGCCCGATGTGGCACTTGATCCCAGGACCCTGAGATCATGACCTGAGCCACCCAGGCGCCCCACACCTAGCATTTTTTTTCACACCTAGCATTTTTAATAAAAAAGATGATTCAGTGATGCCTGCACAGATTTAGACCAGGTGTACTAGGAAAACGGTGATCCCGCTGACAAAGAAAGATGGAAGTGTGGCAATTTCTTAAGCCTCACTCTGCTTACCCTCTTGCGTTCCTACTGTGAGCTTCTGGGATTAAATCCTGGCCAGCAGTACTAGTCAGTATGTGACATAACCATCGAGTTACTGGCTTCAGAGTTTTCTCCTTGGTAGAGAGGACGGGTGCAGAATGTTGTCCGCTGCTGAGTCCCTTCCCTGTCCCTTCTTGGGGGCTCTTGTCTTGGCTTTGTCCTGTGAGGCTAAAACCCTGTGGCCCAATGGCTGCGCATTGGATTTGAAGTTGGCCACTTCTATGCCAAGGAAAGGCCCTAAGGTCACAGTCAGATGCCGAGATTTGTGTTCCTCAGATTCCTCAGTTCGTGCATTTATCATTATCATCTTTTTTTGTAACTTAATAAACATACACACAGGGCTTACTATTTGCTAGTAACTGTTCTGAGTGTTTATAAATAGCAGTGTTAACTCATTTAACCCACACAGCAACTTTATATGAAGTAGGAACTATTATGAACCCCATTTTGAAGATGGGAAAGCCAAGTTCCTGAGAAGTGAGTAATTTGTCCAAGAGCACAGAGCCAGCAGAATCAAACCCAGGCAGATGGTCCCAGACTCCCTGCTCTCAATCACGGCACCATGTCACCAGGCCTTGTGTCTTGTTCGTTCCTTCTTTTCTTCCTTCTTTCATTCCTTATTCTCCATACTGACCTTCCTCTCTACCCCTGTTGCAACCATTGTAACTTATTTGATGGAAGTCCTTCAGTTGGTATGTTTTTGTTAAATATAAATGTTCTGTACACAATCCAGTTTGATATTCATAAATTGTGTTCTGTTATAATCCTCTTTTTCTTTCTACTCTTTCTGGTCTCAGAAATTGTTTTTCGGATACAGCCACGTGACTGGTGTATACCCACTATCTTACTTCTCACTGCTTTGTAGCAGTTGAGTTTAGCTATATATTTTGTTGATGTGATACAAGATCAATTTTTAAAATTATACCAACCCAAGAAGTAAATAAATCTATTCTAGAGCTATAAATAGAAGTCTTCAGATTGGTAGTTGTTGGCCATAATCTCAGAGTTCTTGACACACCAGGTGACTTTTAACGAGGTGTTTCACATCTTTACACTACCTTGAGGTCAAAAAGTTGGTTAAAAGTTGGAGCCCTCAACCCTTGGTACACTGTGATGTCCTCAGATCAAATACTTTATAATAAAGCATTTATATTCATAGCTACCAAGAATATCAATGAAAATGTGAAAGATAAGGCAGATGCCACAATTAGGATGTGACTACCGAATCAGCCTTGTTATTTTATTGTATTATAATATGTATTATATAGTATATTATATAACTATACTCCTATAGTAGGACCTTTAACTGCCTCTGGATTCTAGAACTTAGTGAATTTCATGGTATAGTGAACATTTCATGGTATAATCACATTTAAGGACACTTAAAAGCCTTTCAATAAAACCTTTATAGTTGGATATTTGAGAAAATGTATACGTCCACAAAATACAAATGGATTGTGTTCCAGTGGGTGAAGTAAGTGAATTGTTTGGAACTCAGGTCAACATTGTCTGATAGACATCATGGTTAGATTTCCAAGGTAACTCAAAAAAAGCTCATTTAATCTATAATGATGTGCTCTATGTATGCAGTGAAAAACTACAAAACTGTTTTGCATTTCAAATAAGGGAAAGTTTAGAAAGCAAACGCATATACTTAAAAAAGCTCATTATGTGATCTAGGCATTTAACGCAAGCTCGTTAATCCTTTAATCAACTCTGTGAAGTAGGTATCTTCCCATTTTATAGTTGAGAAAACCTTAGCTCAGAAAGTTCAAGCACTTTGCACCAGAACATGGAGATCATAGTGGCCAGCGATGAAGTTCCAACCCAGGCCTCTCAGACTCCAGAGCCCTGCATGCTATCCGTCTTATGCTGTTTCAATGCCATTGAAGTAGAGATTGGACATGAGATGATTATTCATTTTAAATCCTGATGCTTGAGCAAGAAAGTAGGTTTAGCTAGAGCAGTTGAGTCGGAATACGAAGGAATTTTTGGAGCTTCTGGAAGTCACTGCTGACTACATTCAGGGTAGGTGTCAGAGACTCTTGTATGTGTAGATCTCATTTCAATTCTCAGCATAATCCCTTTTCTTTCCCTTGATAGGCAATCTCACTAGCAGTACTTTTTAGTACTTATCAGCTCTAGTTAGGGCCATTTGGGGAACTTGTAAATGAAACAGAGAGTGAGATAGTCCTTTCGATAATTAGACTGGAATTGAACAAAAAGAGGAGGTAGAAGAGAACTAGAGGAGAATGTGTGTATGAGGGAGGGAAATTGCTCGAAATAGAATTAACCAAGCTATTAGCACAGGATGAAAGAAAATGGAAGAGTTTGTGCTCTGCACATCATATGGGGAAGAAAAATCATGGTAATGAAGGGGTATTGTGTAGAAAAATGTCATTGGCTGTAAGAAGATCTCACTGTCCTATGACAGATCACTTGTTTCCTAGAGAAGCTGAGAGGTTGGTAGAAATAAAGGGGAGTCTTGTGTACCCAGCTGATTTTCCCCACCCCATAAATTGGATGTTTATCAGTTATAAAACTTCTATAGAGATAAGTCATCATCTCTAAGATAAACTTATCTGACAAATGATTTTGAAAAATAACCATTTAACTTAATTTTGGATGAACTTTTTTATTGATGTTTAATTACTTTTAGTCCTGTATTTGACACAATAATTTGTTTTAATTGTATGCAGTTAATTTATAGTGGGACTTAATCTTAGGGGGACTAGTTGGATGTTCAGATTTATGACATTTGTTTCGATCACTGAGCGGGAACATGTAATCTCTGCTCTAAGTGCCTGGTTCTGCGAAAACATTTAAATAGGGCTGTGATTGTATTTATCATTTCATATTCTTGAATATAAAATGTGTATTTTGCCAAGTGAGAAATCCTGGTTCACTTAGAAGATGGTGGGAGTAGATTTAATATAATTTCATATTCCAAGTAAAATGCTCATGAAAATTTTGATCAAAATATTACAGATGGATGAAGTCGGTATCACCGAGTATGTAAAAGGAGATAACCGCAAGTTTGAAATCTGGTATGCTGGCAAGGAAGAAGTTTATATTGTCCAGGTGGGTCATTGAAATATTATTCTAGAAACCACAACCTGCATTAAGACATAAGAGTCTGAATTTGCAAACAAAAACAATGTTGGTTACATCATTATAATAAGTTCTCATTCCTTTTATCTAGGTCACTTAAAGATTATTTAATATTTTTTGTGAGGCTGTTATACAGTATTCCAGCAGCACATGTTCTGTCTGACTTGAGAGGTGCCTCTGGGGCTTTCTAGGGCTTTGAGGTTCTACAACTACACCAGGATACTTACCGAGTCTAGCTGATGGCCAAGAACATGGCAGGCACTTCTCTGTCTGCATCAGGTTTCTAGAGTTCCCGATCGAGAATGGTTCTGGGTTCCTCTTGTGCTCGGCATTCTGATGCAGGACAGTTCACATTTGATCCTTGTCACCAAAAAATATGCATAAGACTACACTTATCGCGATGAAAACAATAAAAATTAAAATAGGCTTAAAGCCTGGCCTGATGTGCTGTAAGGTCCAAACTATTTCAGGGAAGAGAGGGGGATGAGGAAATTTCAAGAGGATGCTGTCATCTCAGTAAGTGTTTGCATCATGACTTGTGACAGGTGAATGTGCTGTGACCTGTTAAACGTGCTCAGAATTTTTTTCTTCACTTTAATTCTGTATTAGGTGAATCCATAGAAATACATTTTCTTGGCTCAATTTAGACATAAGACTTGGAAGGTATCAGGATCGCAACAGATTGTCTTTTGAGAAACAGGAGAACTTGTTTTATTTTACCAAAATTAAACATAAAAGCCTTTATATATAAGTTTTAAAAGGACCCCTCCCAATAAAATAAATTAAAAAAAAAAAATAGAAGGACCTGCCTGCAAAGAAAAAAAGTTAGATTATATTTCACTTTTTCTCTAAGCATTATTTTTTAAGGGCAGTTCCAAAATGGTTTTGACTATTATCTAACTGATGGCTACTTACTTGCCTCTTAGAAGTTTTAAGAAGCAAAATGGTAGTTCGAATATGGTGGTTTAGGATGTAGATGAGGCTTGATATACCTAGCGACGTTTGTTTCATTATAAAGGGTTCTTTTTCAAAGGAAACATGTCCTCCCCTCTCCCCCCACCCTTTTAAAATCCTTAGGCTCCGAACATAGATGTGAAGATGACATGGTTAAAAGAAATAAGAAGTATTTTGCTGAAGCAACAGGAACTTATGACAGGTAATTTCAGAATAAGTACAGTGACAGCTCATCGACTCAGGCTTTGTGATAATTGGTACGGGGAATAAGGCTGATATTTACTTTAGACTGTAACGAAAGGGTTTGTTAAACTAATTAGAAGAAGATCAAGATTCAGGGGGTTCTTTAAACTATTTTGGAGAATGAACTTTACACTAGAAAGTGAACTCTGGTGCTTGAGAAGCAGTTGCAAAGTAATATAGCAAACGAACTGTGTTAAATTAATTCTAAGCCCTTCTTGTGAGTCAACTCTACCAAGGACTTTAAGGCATCAGTGCCTAGTAGTGTTGGCACGGTGACGGTTATAGTCATAGGCTTGAATTTCTTGATAAAATATTACACGGTTCAATCCTTTTCCATGTTTGAAATCCATACCGGCCTTTCCTCTGGTTACTTTAAGTCTGTGAAGGTTAACACTAACAGGAATGGTGTGTGTGTGTGTGTGTGTGTGTGTGTGTGTGTGTATGCACGCACGCGCACTTGCACATGTAAAGGACATTGTTTTCTAAGGAAGAAGTGTGGTTTCTCAATGATGCTTCCATAAGCTCTGTTTTATTTCACAGTTAAAAAACGAAAGCAACATAATCCGTTAACAGAACCGGATCAGCTTTCTTCTCAGCGGAATGATGAGTAAGTGATTATTCTTTAAGAAATACCACTCCTGCAATCTTCTGTTTTCCGTATGTACAGGAGACAGCGTCATTATAAGTAGTTCAGACACAGACCAGCCTCCCTTTTAGCAGTAACTCATCAGATTCCTTAAATGCACCCTTTTCTCAGCTCTGTCCTTATACGTGGAGCCTGATAGTCCGTCATCGTTATCCCATTGTTCCTCTTGATGTTAAAAATAATATGAGTTTGGGCTAATTTTTAAACATGATTACAGATGCTTTGTTCTTGGTATATCCTGAGGGGAGGGGCGTGTAGGGGAAAAGTGGCTGCCCTCATGGTTTTCTCTTCAAAATATTTTTGGTCACCTTCCATTTGATTGGAGAAAGAGAGTGGTCAGAATGAGGAAGGACTGGCAGTCCCTGCTGACCCCACAGCTCCGCTGTCCCTAGATGGAGACCGCTGGCTGGCAGCTTGGCCTCTCTCTATGCGGTCAGAGAGGAGGCATGCCTCCTGGGAGGGCACAGCCGTGAAGTCTTTGAGGAAGGTAGTGGGCCTACGTGATAGCACTGCTGCTGGTTGACAGATGTCTTCATATTCTGCCTCTAGGAATCCTAAAAGGCGGAGTTGCCCATAGAACAAGTGCATATATGCGGAAAGAATTCCCACGCTGATTCCAAAGCCTGTGCACAGAAATTCACCACGTAGCATCTGCATGATACAGGGATCATTGAATGGTTTACTAAAAATAATTTTTTAAGATTGTTTTTTCTGAGAGGGAGAGAGGGAGGGAGAGGGAGAGAGAGTCTTAAGCAGACTCCATGCTGAGCACAGAGCCTGACATGGGACTCGATCTCACGACCCTGGGATCATGACCTGGGCCAAAATCAAGTCTGATGCTTTGCCCCCCAAAATGCTCTTTTTTAAAAAAAATGTAAAATAAAGGGGTACCTGGGTGGCTCAGTCATTTAAGCATCCGACTCTTGATTTTGGCTTAGGTCATGATCCCGGGGTCCTAGGATTGAGTCTCGTGTCAGACTCCCTGCTCAGTGAGGAGTCTGCTTCTCCCTCTCCCTCTGCCCTGCCCCTAGCTTGTGCCCTCTCTCTCTCTCTTTCTCACTCTCTCTTTCTCAAATAAATAAAATCTTTAAAAAAATTTAAAATAAAATAAAAATACTCTTTTTCTCGTCGTTGCATATTATCTTTCACAGGTAGCTAAAAATCGAGATCAAAGTGTGCTGGTTCATCTGGGACTTTAGGAAAATCATTTAAAAGTCACAGTGGAAGTCTTTATCTTCCCGAGTCACAATACTCAATCTTTTGTCACAGATTACGGAAGAGTCTTTAGATTTCATATAGTAATTGACTTTACAGTAGGTGATACAGCCCAACAGCATTAGTCAGATTAAGGTTTCAGTGTCATTTATATACACCTTACCTAATTCACTGAAGTTAAAAGATCATACAGCAAGCAACAGGTGTTTTTTTTTTATAGCTTTCTGACTTTCCCTTCAAGAACCTCCTCTGCCCTATTCAACCCATACGACTCAGATACGGTCAGACTGTTATCCTCTCCTAGGTCAGGGATAGACATGTAGACCAATCTAGCCCATGATGGCCATCACTAGAATTTTCATCAGAGCTGTCAGGAAGGCGGTCTTGTCCTTTGAAATGAAAACTTCTATTAAGCCTCTGAACTTAGGCTTATTAGGGCCAATTCTCCTTCCACATGTGACTGGGGGAGACAGGGAAGTAGGGAGGGGAACCTACTACACAGAGGAAAAGCAATGCCAAAGTATTTGATTCCTGATGACATTACTTAAGCACCTGGGTTTATATGTGTTCAGCATTAATCCTTAGACTTTCAGTTACATCAACCAATAAATTTCTTTTTATGGGATTTTTTTGTTTACATTTCTTCAACTGTATTGATTAGAGTTGACACTTAAAATTTGTATGTATTTAAAGAGTAAAATTTGATTTGATATACATATGCATTGTGAGTTATTAATCCCAGCCATCCTTCTGTGTGTGTGTATGTGTGTGTGTGTGTGTGTGTGTGTGATAGGACCACTTAAATTTGTTAGCAAGTTTCAAGTATATAATACAACACATAATAGGTTTTAAACAATATACCTGCTGTGGGCCCAGAAGACATTTTTTTCCTTGCATATTAAAGAGAGACCTTGCTGGCCTAGATCCTAGAATTTAAGCTTTTGTTACATTGTGAACTACCATTCTACAGACTTAAATTAAGGGGGAAATCAGCTAGATTTGAATGATTCTCAGAGCATGTTCCTAACACACAGTATCACTGGAAAAAAATACCATTTTTAATGTCTTATTATTAAACTGGATAAAAGGTCACTTATCTTTACACATTGACTATTTCAGAAGGCAGCACGGATCTTTTCTGGGTCCCGAGGAGCCCGCCCCGGAGCCCAGTGGCGCTCTGGCGGAGGTCCGGGAGGTGGTTGCGTCCGTTCGGGCTGAAGCTAACACGGGTAAGCGTGATCCCCTAGGGGGGGCCAAGGCACATGGCTGTGACCTTCTTTCCCGCCATTGTTAGCTCAGAAAATCTACCTTTCTCTTCCCTTTGTTTAAAGAAACCAGAGCTCAGCCATTTTTATAAGGCTTTTTTTGTTTTCCACACGCAAGATACCCTGGTGGGCACTGTCGGCGGAACCTGGACCGGTAGCATTGGCATCACGTGGGAGCTTGTAAGGAAGGCAGATTCTCTGGGTCCGCCCCAGACCTTTTGAGTCAGAACTCTGGGAGTGAGACTCAGCCCTTTGTGATTTCACACGTTTTCCATGTGATTCTTTCTGACGCATGCTCAAGTTGGGGGGAATCCCCACTCCGTACCACAGAGATGAATAAGACACATATACCATAGCTGTCATGAATCGAGAAGAGTCATTTACAGCTGAAATATTTATTTTTCTTTTGCACCTTATCTCATTCAGGCTGATTTCAAACAAGGTGCTTATTTCGACATAGAATAGAAAATAATAGAATGCAGCCCGGGTGCCGGGAATTGTGCAGAGCTCTGGGTATACAGTCTGATTAAGAGACACTCAGCTGACATCCCTAAGAAGCCAGGAGGGTAGAAAGAGAATTCAGCAAGAAATTAAAATGAGGGCGCCTGGGTGGCTCAGTTGGTTAAGCAACTGCCTTCGGCTCAGGTCATGATCCCTGAGTCCCGGGATCGAGTCCCATATCGGACTCCCGGCTCTGCGGGAAGTCTACTTCTCCCTCTGACCTTCTCCCCTCTCATTCTCAGTCTCTCACTCTCTAATAAATAAATAAAAATCTTAAAAAAAAAGAAATTAAAATGAAATGTGATCAGTGTTATAACAGAGAAGTACAAGGTGCTGTAGAGGCGCCCGGCAGGGTCACCTACACAGCCCGGGGTAAATGACGTGGACTCTCCTAGGGAAACGCTTGCCGGAACTGATACTCGACACTTAGCCACAATGGTCCTGTGTCTAGAGGGAGTCTCTACTAGTTGAAGAGAAATTATAGTCTTGTTTAATGAATAGCCACTGTGCTCAGTGGTACAAATGCCTTCATTTGACAGATGAGGAAACCAAGTCAGAGAAAGTTGACATGACTTTTCCAAGACAACATGAGTGGCTTAGTGTGGCCAAGATGAGATTCTGTTTATTTTCTGCCTGTGTTAGATTGCTTAATCTGTATCAATTCAATATCTTGTATGGATGAAGCACCTCTTACACACAAGGCTCTTAGAGAACAGACAAGGCATGACACATGGTCTCTGCCTAATAAGACAGAGAAGACAATTCCAAAATAACAATATTACTAGGCAGGATGCTCTAAGTGCTATTTGAGTAGGACCAATAGAAATGCCCTAGAAAAAATTTGGGAAAGGGATTATTTCCTTTAAGAAAAGGTAAATACTCCCTGGAATGTTTTTTGACTTATTATTTTTAATAACTGTCCCACCAACTCCAACTTCAAACCTTTCTAAAAAGTAAAAAGAGTCTATGACATTCCAGGCCCTTTCTGAAATAATCAGAAATTCTAAAGTAGTACAGGCTAATTGGAGGTTTTATTATATAAAGATACTGTTCTTGGACTATTAAAGGTGACAGCCTTCATTATTATGGTTAGTTTTACTTCTCTCCCTGTGTTGGACCAGCACCATTAAGTAACTGCCCCTTCCATGTTTTTCTTATAGTTTGGACCCATATGTCCGCACCTGTAGAAATCTCTGAAGACCCTGAGGAATGGTCAAGCACCTATTTCTACACATCTTATGATGACAATGAAGAAGAAAGGCCGCTAATGGTTAGTGATGACATATTCAAATAAAGAAAAAAAGCTCTCGGAGCAGTATTACTGACGCAGTAGGGAGGCATGTGCAGGCAATCTTCGGTCCATGTCCTCGAGGTCTTTAGGTAGATTTCATCACCAAAAGATTCGAAACCAGTCTTACCACCAACGTTCAGTAGTCAGCACTTCTGTCCACAAGAACTAGTTTGAGCTCTACATGACGCTCCTACTGAAGTTGATGAGACAAATGGTCCATCATTCCAGTCTCTGTACATCCACCAGTTTTCTCTTTAGTTGAACTTGCCCACTGTGTTTTCAATCTAAGCATAGGAGATAAAATCAGACAACAGAGGAGAGTCAGAGAACTTTAAAATAATCAGCTTAGATTCCAGATTGGCAAATCTAGAGAATAAACTTGACACGTATGAAACTACTTGAGGACATCTGGGGAGTATATTTTCATGGGCTGCCAAAACATGTGTTAATGATACTGACATCGGCATAACAGAGCAAGGGAGCACCCCATAAAACACGAGTTTGCTTTAGAGTACAAGTAACTGATAGAAGAAATAGTGTGCATTGTGGTTAGGATCTTGGTAGATTATTGGGGGGCGTTTAGGACTGTTTAGGGTATACAGACAATTTCCTGAAGTCAGCAGCTCGGAGGGTGGCATGCTGCTTTGTAGCGGACTACTCCGTGCTGCCCATCAGAGGAACACACTGGGTCCGGCAGTTCTAATGTCGGGGTAAGGGAGTAACGGCGTGGAGAGCCGCAAGGCTGCGCAGCACCGACTCTGGAATGCTCTCTTTAAAAAAGTAATGGGATATTCTTTCTCTTCGTAATACAATGACTGTGATACGTATGTGTAGGGTAGTTTCCCTCATGAATTCTGTCTGAGGATGGGAGAGGCTGTTGTTCAGATGGGAGCAGAAAATCAGAGGAAGCCAGTTTGGTTTAAATGTTTTCTGCCAGGTCTCGAGTCACCGTGTTCCCCGCTTGGGTACCAGAGAGTAAAGCAAATATGCAGAAGTGATGACTGCTTTCATCCTCGGGGACGAGGATGTACTGCTCAAAGGACTTTTAAGCCCATATGATGTGGGTATGGTTTTCAGGGTAACTCCTTTGCATGTGCACAGAATTGATGCCACATAATTCTTTCATTTAAAAGAGTTTTAGCTGTGGTACTCTTTTTAAAATTCATGTATTCAGTGTTTTGCTAGAAAAATCCTCATCTCAGAGTGCTTTTGGACTTGGGCACCTGGCGGGCTCAGTCGGGGGAGCGTGTGACTCTTGATCTCAGGGTTGTGAGTTCAAGCCCCACATTGGGTTGTAGAGATGACTTAAAAATAAAATCTTGAAAAAAGAATATTTTTGGACTTAAAAATTAATTATTTCTTCTCTCTCTACTGTGTATCGAAGTCCAATTAGTGCACCTTGGATGATTTAGCTTATTAATGGATCAAGTTCAAATTACAGCTGCCAAAAGATTAAGGCCAAGTAAAGCCCAACAGTATGGCTTAATATGCTTTTATTGGATCCAGAGCTTTTGTGCTTATTATTTTTACCTGTGCAAAATGATACAAATCCCAGAAATCCTTTTGAGGGCATTAGTGGTTCTTTGTTCAGGGCTGCTGCCTTTAGTATGTGCCTAGATAAATTTTCCATGAGCCTAGTTCACAAATAACAGTATTTAAAAATTATTTTCATGCTGGGCTTTTTCTGAGTTTATGCTTATAATTCATATAAGTTAAATTAGTCATGCTCTGTTATTGTTTGTATAATTCTCTTTTTGCGAATAAAAATGAATTCTTCAGGTGAAATGAACACGTGTTGTGCTCCGTGTTTACTTGTTCTTGCCTAAGCCACTGTAGCTGCCACTATTCCCGCTGATGTAAAGTGTGTATTCTTTACGTCACAGAGCATGAAGTTAACACAAGTTGTTTTACAGTCAAATTTGTAACGTGACTTTTCAAAACAACCTTCCAGTCTCCAGGCAAATATAAAGCCCTAGCAGACTGTAGGACGAGGGGCCCAGAAGACCTCCTGATTAGAAATGGAGATGTCATTCAGTTTCTCCATGAAGATGCTGAAGGTCAATGGTAGGTGTGTTCTCAGTGCTTATGATGACCTCTGCTGGGGGCACACGGATATCTAATCAGATGTTCTGCTTTCCTTGTATCTTTGTTATACAGTCTCAAGAAGCAGAAATATCACATTTCTTATCAGTGTTTCATTTTCATTGCTTCAGCTATGCCTATATAGCTCACTGAAAGGAATGTTAACCTTTGGTGAGTGAAAAAATGCTTTGAAAGAATGAAATGCTATGAGTCTGCATGCTCTTTTGTGGTTTACCTTTGGCTCAGACATTTCAGCCGATAGATCTGGCTTTGTAATGGGTACAGATCATACTATGTTTGGTCATTTAAGTCATTCATTAATTCATCACATTTTTAATGAATGCCCACTATGTGCCGGGAACCATGCTTTGCTACTCTACAACATAGCCACCCTTCTCTTTATCAATTCCAATATTGACTTTTTAGTCTTCCCATTCTATTCTGATGCATTTGACTTCATACAGCACCAATTGCAAAGATGGTTCTGCCAAATATACTGTGTATTTATAGGGAACCCAGAGCAGGAAGAAAATATTGTTTGGAAGAGGACTGAATGAAGTTTCCATAAATCTTTTGGAACTTTTATGTGAAATAGTTCTGTCTCAGTGTGATAATAACCTTAGCTGAAATGCTACATCGACTGTGTACTTTGACCCTAAACGTGGAAGAGTACACACGAGGGAGAAAAGTAATGACGGATCACTAAAGTAATAACCATTTTTGCTAGTAACCTAAGTCCTTTGTAAGTTACTCAAAGGACTCAAGCACAATGTCATGTAGGTCGTTGAATACATGCAGTAGCTTTGTGAAAATTTGAACTGCAATGCGATGTTTTTGTTTTTTATTACCTTATATTACCATTGTTGGCTACTAATTCATTTATTATTTAGGTTGGTGAAAAATCTAAACAGAAGAAAAGAAAGTCTGATTCCAGGGAACACTGCACAGATCTTAATCGGTGACTATAGGTTTCGGAATGCCAAAGTTCCAGGTATAATATGAACAGACTGTATACTATTTGTTTAAAGGCTAAAATTTTTAAAGCTCCACCAAGGAGGCAGGTGACATAGGGTAAGAACCTCTCCGCACTTAGAAACAGAGCTACAAGCTTGTTATGTTTGCCGGGATTTAATTTTTTCCTTTAATGGCTTTAAATTAACAAAGATAGATTTTTAAAACACCTTAAACTCTTCCCTACACAGTTGATAGTTATGGAAGAGATTTTCAGATACGGTTGGTGTCTTGTAAGAGATCCTTCAGAACTAAATACCAATGATATGCTTTTAAAGTACCAGCCTTAATGTCTAAGAATGCTTTACCAGTGTGTTTTCACCCAGTTCTAAGAGCACCTCATACAGTAAAGTGCTTATTTCCTTATGGTAGCTTTCAGCTATGCACACGCACACGTACACACACACACACACACACACACACATATCCGTGTCTATGTCCAAGACTTAATGTAGTATGAAGTGATGAGTGCTAACCTGGTATTCCTTTCTATTAACCCAACCCTTAATACATAAAAATTTCTGTATTTTAAAATAAACAAGTATTCTTGTACACATTTTCCCCCTAAGTAATACTGAGCTATCTATAAAGAGGTATCACAAAAAAAAAGAAAACAGACTTTTTGGTGAATAAGATTGTTATCATATGCACATATTTCCTTTGAATTCCTAGTTTTGGACTTGTATTGGAAGTCTGGGTAATGGTACACTGAATTGAAATGACTCTAATACACCGGGAGTAACATTTTTGGTTCTGAATTTCATTTATGACATAAAACAAAAATCTACAGGTGACACGGCTCAAAATATTAGGACACATGGGAGCCCCACAAATAGGGTCACTTCTTATTTGTTTTTTTAGGTACTCTAAATCTGGATCATCTTTCAACATTTTTCTGTACCAGTTGTTGACTTATTATTATATTATTATTATTACTTAAGTAGGCTCCATGCCCAGCATGGAGCCCAATGCGGGGCTTGAACTCATGACCCTGAGATTAAGATCTGAGCTGAGATCAAAAGTCGGACACTTTACCAACTAAGCCACCCAGGTGCCCCAGTTGTTGAATTATTTAGATAATTACTTAATTGCTGAATTATTTAGGTAATTAGTAATCAGAAGAGTTTGACATATTTGAACTAATTGACATTTACTTAAAACCTACACCCAATAACTGCAGAATACACCATTACTTTAAGTATGCATGAAACATTCACCAAGATAAATCATATGCTAGGTCATTAAAATAAGTCTTAATATATTTCAGAAGAGTGCTGTCATATAAAGTCTTTAAAAAGCATTATAGTAGAAATTGTTATCTGGGGGTACCTGGCTGGCTCAGTCGGTTGAACATGTGACTCTTGATCTCAGGGTCGTGAGTTCAAACCCCACATTGGGTGCAGAGCCTACTTAAAAAGAATTAAAAAAAGGGAGGGCTCCTGGGTGGCTCAGTTGGTTAAGTGACTGCCTTTGGCTCAGGTCATGATCCCAGGGTCCTGGGATTGAGCCCCGCATCGGGCTCCCTGCTCGGCAGGAAGCCTGCTTCTCCCTTTGCCTGCCACTCTGCCCACTTGTGCTCTCTCTCTATCTCTCTGCCAAATAAATAAATTTTTAAAAAGAGGAAAAAAGGAGAAAAATTGGTATCTGTAGCTATCTGAATATTAAATGACACACCTCCGAAGAACACGTGGGACAAAAAGGAAAGCATAAGAGAAATTCAAATTATTTCAAATTGGACGTTTAAGTACTTGCATCACACACTTAAAAATCAGTGTGGTTCACCATATTAACATAACAGAGGGAGAAATTATGTCATAATTTCAACAGATGCACAAAAACTCTTGACAAAACTATATACTCCTCCATGATAAAAACTCACCAAATGAGGAATAAAGGGAATTTCCTCAATCTGATGATGCACGCTCATGAAAAACCACAACTAATATCATACTTAATGGTGAAATATTGGAAGCTGTTACCCTGAGATTGGGAACAAGCCAGGGACACTCACTCTCACCATGTCCATTATAGCCAGTGCCACACGTCAAGATAAAGAGAAAACAAAAGAGGGAGCACTGTCACGCTGAGCAGATCACATATATGTACAAAACCATAAGGAATCTCTACACAGAAAGAACCTGCTAGAAGTAACAAGTGGATTCTGTAAGGCTGTAGTATATACAATCATTATACAAAATAAATTGTAATTCTATAACCTGGCCACAAAGAACTGAAAAAACTGTAATTTTAAAAAACAATACCATTTACATTATTAATATAAACTGTAAAATAAGTAGGAATAAATCTACCAGTAGATGTCTAAGGACTCTCTACTCACAACCACAAATCACTGCTGAGATACATTTAACAGGACCTAATAAAGGGACAGAGAGACCGTGTTTAAGTGTTGGAAATCTCAGTGTTGTTAAGAAATCCACTGTCCGCAAATCAGCCTCTAGAGTCCATGCAGTCAAAATCTGAGCAGCCCCTTCCGGGGAAGAAAAAAAACAAACAAACAAAATAGGTTTATTCTAAAATGTATATGGAAAGGCAAAAAATCCAGAACAGAAGAATCCCCCAAATCTGAAGTACTTACATATCTGATTTCAAGACTTACTATAAGGCTACAGTAATGAATGCAGTGTGCTATGGGAGTAAGTATAGAAAAATAGAGATTTCTAAAGTAGATCCACATATACATAATCGATGAGTGTTCAATCAAGGTACCAAGTCAACTGGATAGGGAAAGGAAGGTTGTTTTAACAAATGGTGCTCCAGCAATTGGGTATCCATATGGTAAAAGAAATGAACCTTCATCCCTACATCTCACTCCATATACAAAAAGTAATTTGAGTTGGCTCATAAACCTAAACATAAAACCTAGAGTCAAAGTTTCTAAAAGCACGGGACAGTATCTTTATGACTTTGAGCAGTTAACAATTTCTTTCTTGTAAAATACAAGGCAGAAAAAGCACTAACTCTAAAAAGAGAGTGTCAGGCACGTAGAAATGTTGCACTCGCTGAGTTGCATACTTCACCACTTAAAAAATTTATATCTGTTAGGGGGCGCCTGGGTGGTTCAGTTGGTTAAACATCACACTCTTGATTTCAGCTCAGGTCACGATCTTAGGATTGTGAGATCGAGCCCCATATCGGGCTCCTCACTGGCCGTGGAGCCTGCTTCAGATTCTCTCTCTCTCCCTACCCCCCCCATCCTTCTCTTAAAAAAAAAATTATATCTGTTGGAATAAGATAAAATCTAAGCTAATAACACTATGAATGCTTTCAGAAGCCAAATAGTTGTAACGAACCACATTTTCCCCTGAATTTCACTGATTTCCACTTTCTACATTGAAAGGTAAAGTTTGAAAGTAAACGTGGCTAGCTTCCTGCTAACTGCTTTGCGTTTACTTAAATCATTAATGAGAGAAGAAATATGTGAGTCACTTAAAGTATGTGTTCAAGAAGCTGTTTATAAATTGTTTTTGGTGAAGCAATTAAAAAACCAATAAAACCACGTTTGTGCTAGAAAATAATGGCCTTTCTTGTGTTCAGGTCTCCAAGATTCAAAACTGAAAACACCAAGTGTATTCATCTAACTTCCATATAATATAGAAAGACTCAGTAGGTTTTCCCTAACGTGTATCATCATTTTAAATGTAGATAACTACTTAATTCAGGACAAAGTTAATTACATTTTAGCTAACTGTAATGTGGGACATTTAAATTACATATTTGATTAGTTTTAATTTGAAACAATTCCATTACTGTAACCAATCGCCCATTGAGTGTGTAGCACTACCTTTGAAAAGTGTGTGGCAAAACAACAACTTAAATCTGCTTTGGGCCCCTGCTTCTGTTTCAGGCAGTAAAGAGCTTATATGTTAACATATATCCACATTAGCTGGCAAAAAAAAAAAAAAAAGCACATTCTTCTTCTGTAGTCATTTTTACTTCCTCCCATCAGTACTGTTTTTCAAGATCCTTTTCTTTTTTTCAGTGCCATTGGGAGGGCGGAACTGTAATGTATTGCTAGATCATCAGCATTGAAAGCGTTTATTACTCTCAGTGTGGCGATGCTAGATGAAGAGACTAGGTTCCCTTGGTCCCTGTTCTCTAGAAAGTTCTGACTTCACATCTTTTCAAAGTATACAGTCTTTTCAAATAACATTCACTTATGACTTAGGTCAATTGAGAAATTCATACTTATTGGTGGATTTTTGTTGAATGCTGTAATATCAAGTGCTCTTGATCGAGATCTTGCCTATTACATTGCATCAAGCAAAATGATATATTGTGGCCTACAGAAATAGAATGTGTGCCGATTCGTGGGTTAGGAGATTACAGTTGACCGCATATGCAGCTCTCAGGAGTGTTTAGGTTTCAGAATAGACACTGGACTATCTTTTTTGAAATCTGGCAAATACAATGTAAAAGTCTCTGATACTTGAGTCCTTACCGGGTTTACTGTTCTTTATACGCATACAGCATAATTCATATAATATTTATGAATTCCAGTTGTAGGAGATGTGAGTTCTGTTTCTTTGGCATCCAGTGAAGCTATGCCATTCATAAAATAGAGGCCTTTAAGAAATAATCTTGTAACAGAATGACAGCTTTCATAGTCAACCAACCAAAAGCTATCCCCTTTGAATTCAGGATGAGCCTTTTGAATCCTCCCATTCAGTGTTGGAAGCCCTAGCACCGGCATTTTGGGCCTCCAAAGTCACTTGAGTATTAACGTCATTCTTCGTTATTTTGTAGATGCTGCTCTGACTAACACAAGGAAACTCAGTTCCCCTTGACATAAAGGAGAATGAATAGACTTTTAAAAATAAGATTTCCTTTGGAGGTGTGAACTAGATTCTATTTCTTAAAAGTGTTACAGGCAAATAGCACAAGAGTCAGGATGATCATGCTGCCCATGACATTCACAGAATCTCCTCAGGACTGAGGAGGACCTCGTCACTCAGTTTGTCTCATTCTTGCAAGAGCCATCTTCACACCCTCCGTCGCCCTCGGGCGGAAGCGCAGTGGCAGCACCCCCGGCCGCGTTTCTCACACATGCAGTCAGATTCCATCTCAAAACCAGAAACCAATGATTTTGAACATGTGCAGGTGAAAAGCTTTACCTGTCATTTTGGGCATAACTTTTCACTAGCAAAACAAAACAAAGATCCAAAGAGAGAAGAGAGATCACCAGAGATTTTAAACCGCTTTGTTGGTTGGTAGTTTATTTCATTCTTTGCTTCTGTTATCTAGGGGACTATAATGTACCAAAGGGATATATGTTCTGAAGGACCTCTTTTGCACTTTGACTGGTATTTAGGGTTGTCAGAGCTGTCTTATGGTTCTGGAAAGATCCAAAGCCAAAAAATCCTGTAGTTAGGATGTGTTGAAGTTTACATTTTATGCATCGAAAGTTAGATACACCTATCACAGCTTTAAGTTAAATATTTACATTTGCACAAGATGTGTTCTTATAACAAAGTTCTGTGTTCCGGTGTCTTTTGAATTGCTTTTGAAATTTGTAGAAAAACCTATTCTCGTACAGGTGTTCTTAAGTTATGTTGTGCCTCTTCCTAGGGTTTTTCTTTGATGATACATGTGTAGATGTCTTTCTTTTAAACATGTAAAAAGTGTGATCACTTCTTTTAAAGCCCAGGACCAGTTGTTGCATGCAGTGTTGACTTTATGCTTGGAGTAGTTTATATTCTGGACCAGTGAAGACAATGGTTTGAAATTGCTGCCTTTTGAATCATGGATTGTGAGTTTTCCTGTCAAGTTGGCATATTAGGCGCATGTTTTCTGATTATTGGTTTTACAATAAATAACAACTATATTATATGTACATTTCTCTTTTAAATAGGTTTGTGTGTCATGTCCAGATTGTAGCTTATGCCAGTGGTATCACTCGATGCAGCAGTTTGTATGACCAACCAGTCGTACTTTATTCAAAGGTACCTGCAAATTATAACTCTTCTCATGTCCAATTTGCTGAATTTATGATGGGTGATCTATAACTCACTCATGAAAATGCCCGTATATTTGATAGTTCACTTAATGCTTCTATGAAAATAACAACAAAATGAGAATGAAGTACATTTCTTTTGAGTGCTGATCCTGTGGTTCAAAGACAGAATGTGGAGATAAAATGTTTGATTGATGATGCCCCTCTGCATAGAACGTTTTAATTTTATGGTATTAAACTAGGGATTTTAATCCTTTAAGACAAAATGAGTTCTATAGATCCAAACGTTCAGTTATAGTCTTTTAATGTCTTAATCACTGTACAATGAATGCTACATTTGTATATGTATTTGTACATGGAACTGTACTGTATTAATTTTATTGGGCTATAAATGTGTTACTATAAAACATAGCAGCAATTTCCCTTTATGTCTTCAAAATTTAATTACATTGTAAATGTACTTACAATGTAAATGTACTTGTGTTAATTCCACATTAAAAATATTCAACCTTAAATTTATTCATGTATTTTTTTCAGTTCAGTATCAATTATACATTGAAATCTCCTTTCCTGTCATTTATTAGCGACACCCTAAAGGCACCATAAGTATTTTGAGTTAAATGTTTACCTTCAGGTTCGTCATAACGCCGTCATAAATAATACAATGAGATTGAGCTCAACAATAGCCAGATACAATGGAACAGAGAAGAGAAACCAGAAACAGACTCTTACATGTAAGGAATTTGCTGCGTTATTGGATACAGCGTTGTGTGTGGGGCAACTGGAGACTGTTTAATAAATGGAGCTAGGAAAATTGGGGGAAAAATAGATGTTTACTTTCTTCTCTGAGAGACAGACAAAGTCAGGGAGATCTGACTAGAACCAGAGTAAAATGTTTTGCTCAAAAAGTTTCTTCACCCAGATTTGTAGAATAGCAGCAAATGAGATTTTGGGGGTGAGATTGATAGCCACATTTATGAGTGGATCTTTCTACACACTGAAAAACAATCTGCTTCCATATAATGGAGCCCAAGGAAACCTGGAAAGCACCTTGATATCTGCGGTGGTATACTGAATCATTGCTTGCTTTTGCAAAGGGCTCATAGTTGGGTGCACAGCGCATTAGGGAGCTAAAACTTTGGGGTTAATACAGAAAAGGGATAAACATCTATCAAGTTGGTCTGATTCAATCTTCCATTTTGTAAAAACTGAGAAATGTCTCAGATCCCTCAATGAACATCCCATTGCAGAATCAAGTATTTCTTTTGCCTATAAATTTAGCGTGAATCCTTTTGAGGAAGTGTTGTCAGTGAGCTAGTTAATAAGTTGACCCCTCTCCCAAGAGCTCCTTCAAGATTAAAATGTGTATTCCAGTGTTTATTCCTCTGTTGGCCGAAGAGTAAATGTTATTGTTGATGTTTCCAAAATTGTGTAGGCATCTCATGTGATAGAGTTACTAAAGCCGCCCATCAAGAAGAATTCTTACACATTGTTACTGGGAGCATAAATTGGTACAACCCTTTGGTGAACAATTTTCTAATACTAAGTGAAGTTAAAATGAATACCACGTAGCCTAGCAGTCCCATTGCTAAGTATCTGCCCCAGATAACTATGCTCGAGGAGATGTGTGCCAGAATGTTCATAGCAGCATTGTAAAGAATTTGGAGACAACAGGAATGACCATGAACAGAAGAATGGAATATTACAGAATATCCTACAATAAAGTACTGTGTGGAAGTTAAAATGAAAGATCTAGGAAAAAAAAAGAAGAAAGATCTAGACTTATGCTATTAACATCAATGACTCTCATAGGAAACTGATTGCAGGATAGATATAGCATTCATATAAAGTTTTAAAATATGCAAAATGTGGGGGCCCCTGGGTGGTTCAGTCAGTTAAACTTCTGCTTTCAGCTCAGGTCATGCTCCTGGGGTCCTGGGATTGAGTCCCACGTCGGGCTCTCCATTCAGCGGGGATATTTGTCAATATCTATAGTGTAAATGTCCCTGCCATGCCACTGACATGAAGTCACTGTACTGGGATTTGGAAAGAGATGTGCAATATTGGCGTTTGTGAGTTGGCATAATAAGCAAGTTCCAGCACACCAATGATATTTTTATGAAATACACAGTGCTAGGCCCACAGCAAGTGCTCAGTAACATTTCTTACTAGAATGTGCTAAGATTTCTGAATTATAACCTACCCTTATGTAATATGTAGCTGTTCTTTTAGCATAGCTATAACACAAATTTACATTTTCTAAACCAAGGAAGCAGAGATTCCGATCTGAAGTGTGATCATCTAGGACTAGAAACAGTATGACAGTGAAAAATAGGGAAGGCATATTTTAATTGGAAGAAATGAAATCCTTGTGGCAAAGAACAGAAGTTTGATTCAGATATAAAACTTTAAAATCCAAATTAAAGCCAAGAACTGACTATAAAAACAAAGTACAACAACAGATTATCTACCTAAATGAGGATACGAAGCACAGACGAGAGGTAAGTCCAGCTTCTAGAGAACACAAACACAAAAGCAAGAAATGTTAACAGGAGAGGAAAAGGCCAGGGCTATAAGCATAGTCTTCTAGGCTAATCTTTTTTTACATTTCCGAGAGATTAGTGTTAACTCCTTTTTCTGTCCTTGGGAGGAAATGATTGTATAATGTCTCTATGTCTCTCTCTGTTGGTCTGTCTCCCTTCTTATGGCATATTCCCTTATGTGTTCAGGATGACGATCTCATTCTTACCTTAGATGCCTGAGTTTTGCATTGATGTGGTCCATAGTAGCTTTTGTCCTCCCATTTCATTCATGTATCCGTCCATTCATTTAACAAGTCTGTGCTGAGTTTCTCAGAGACTTGTTGCATTCTTAATTTGGCTTTTTTAAGAGCTGAGTTTCAATATCATGAAAATGCATGCTTTTTTTTGGTCATATGTTCCAAGTGGAAAATAGATTTTTATATAGAGGTGTTCACCAAAGCATGTAATGTGTAAATCATGGGATCCCTTTATCTTTATGAGGTTGGTGTTTGAGCCATTCCATGGTGAGAGATCTGGAGAAGTTAAGAGAGTACTGCATTCCTAACACTTTAAGAATGACAGCATTCGGGAGACTTACTATTTAGGCAATTTTTATAGATTAAGATCACATATTTAACATTGCAGTGAAGCAACCTTTTGAAAATAAGTCTTTGGCATCAAGAATATCCCTGTTCCTATTTCTGTCCTTCTCTGGACCAAGAGGGAAACTCCTACCAGAGCGAAATGATCTGGCTAGGCATTCGAAATACTGCTGTCGTTCTGTGAGGGTGTGAAGATGCTTTGGTCCTGTTCCAGAAGCCATTGCTTCTTTATCCATCTATAAGAAAGTCTGCTGTTCTTCCTTTCTCCTAGAGGTTGAAATAACTCTGGAACTCTCCAGGCCAGCCATAACTTCAAGGAGAGGGTAAAGAAGGCCTGCCTTGAAAGTCTGGCTGGAGAAAACGAGTCGAGGGGTCTATGTACCTGGATAGGTTGAAAGGGTGGGGATTCCACAGTCTCTGGCCTCCTGTGACTCCTTCCATGGCCTCCAGAGTTTGCAGAACATGCTGATTTTTGTGGATCTTAACCGTGAGATTTCTAGATGACACTAGGTTCAGATTCGGAAAGAGCCCTGATTTCCTGAGTGCTTTGCTCAGACGGGCCTGCCAGCAGCTGACCTCGGTTTCCTGGCTCCCCACGGCTGCACGGCATGGTGGAAAGCTCAGCTGCCATGGGGCTCCCAGCTTCTGGAGCAGCCTGCCGTCTCTGTGTGCCACATGGGTCTCAGCCCGCACAGCTGCGGTGAACCGAGCGGAAATAGTGCCGGATCGCCCGAGTGCCAGATGACACTGACAAACCTGCTCTCGAGGTGAGATGTCCCATCTGGAAGGCCCAGTGTTCACAGCTGGGCTCAAAGCCAGAGCCCGGCCCCGCAGATGTGTTGCACATGTGCTCCCGAGTGCCTGCTAGGAGCCGGCGGCTGCAGCTCCCGCCTGGTCTTCGCCTGCCACTCTGCCTCCCAGACTCCCTGTGGGTCTTCAGTTGGTCCCCCTGTTTGTCAAGGAGAGCATCGTTGGTAGCAATTCTAGGCGATTTTCAGTCCCAGATTTGCTGGAAGGGTGGCCTCCCATGCCAAAGTCCCCCGATGCACGAGGTCCCTTCCACGGTTCAGAGCGGAACACCGAGCTCTAGTCCCGGGCTCTGCCACTGCGGTCCTCTGGCCATGGCCTTATCTTGGCCTCCAGCGCTTCATCTGCTAAAGGGGCAGAGTGTTTTTGATGGTTTCTATGGGCCCTTGCTGCTCTGACATGCTTAATTGGGACTGTGAGCCTTCAGGAGTTGTCGAGAAATTATAATTATATAATTAAGCGACTCTGCGAACTGGTCTGCCATGGTTTAGAGCAGAAAAGCCTTTCTTTTTCCCTCGACGGAGCAAGTCGGACAGGACTCTATTCCTGCCATCACAAAACAACTCATCTTCCCAAGAACCCAAACCAGTCCTACTTAAGCAGCAAGTTACGATGACTGCACCGCGTTAACACGCTCTTCTTCACTCAGCAAGAGCTCCGTTTTCATCTGTCACTTCCAATAGTGCAGCGGCATGTTTCCGCCCATTTAGGTGAAGTAGCCCCAGCGATTCTGAAAGCACTGAAGATTCTTCCACGGTGACGGCATGTGCCCCAGGTAGAGTCCAGCCAGACCCTGGCTCCGAAGCCGCGGGCCCTCAGGTGGCTCCTGACAAGCCCGTAGCGTTTGAGCTCATGAGAAGAGGATGACGTGGCTCAGAGCTTTCTGGGCCAGTGATCTTCTTCTGCCACAGGGAAGACCAATCACAGGAGGTGTAAAGCCGCCCCCCATCGCTGCCTCTGGGAGGTGGTCTCCGTGGCAACCAGGCCAGAATGGCTCTCTTTGAGCAACTGTGGAGTGCTGGGACTACAGACCCTCTGTCATTCAAATGTGATGTCACTGATTTGGGGCACAAATCAGTACCCTCCTCAAACCTAAGGCGGACATTTGTGGCTAACAACAGCAGAGCTGATTTCTTTCGTTTGTTCTTGAAACCCCAATCCCATTATTGTTATGTATTATGGCCTCCTTTCAGGATACTCAATATAATTCCTGCTCTGGGATAAGCACGGGTTCAGATTCCACTAACATTTGTTGAGCATCTCCTGGGTAGTAAGGTAGCAGCCATGGACAGACCAATTTATGTACGGTATTTTAGTTGCTTACAAAATACATAAACGTGGATTCAAGTTTAATGAACACATGGCATTGGGTACGTAGTACTCGGTCCTTGAATATTTGTTGAATGAAGGAATGAAAGAGCAGGAACTCACAGACTATGAAGGTCAACAAGGACCTCTGGAGAGCATCTTGTCAAACTCCTTCCCTGTACAAATGGAGATATCAGAGCCCCAGATGTGGAGTGATTTATCCAAGGCCATAGCCACAGCTATTTAAATTTGATTCTGTCCCAGGCAGATCCAGACCACTGTCCTCTCCAGGGCACAGAATACACCGCCTCAGATGAAAGCCGGGTGACAATAGAGCATCAAACTCTGATGTGTCATGTTGCCCTTGGACACCTTATGCTCAGCATTCTGCTGAATGTGGTGTTTGTGATACTTCTCTGTGAATGATGCAACAGGAAATGCTTCTTGAGAAATTTGAAAATATGTTAATTGGTACTTATGTTTGAAAGACTAAAGTAAAAAGGGATTCACTAGCAGATCTTGAAAGAAATCAGCAAGAGTGAGGCCTGGCTGGGGGTGAAATGATGGCTGCAGCTCAGTGGGGTCAAAGCGGTCCCAAACGTGATCTCATCAGGAGTCTCACAAATCATGAAATACAGGATGACTGAGTCACATCAACCAAATTCACAAAAAGCTGTGCTATGAACCACAACATCAGTTTATTAACTCGTAAAGGAAGCCATTCTAACACATCAAAGTACCTGTGTAGGTTGGTCAGCAACCCTATAGAAGATTCAATATGGAAGGCCTAATTATAATCCAACAGTCGTCTGGAGAGCATGAAACCAGAAAAGGGGCAGTGAGCCACCAGTGCACCCTTCTCCACTGTGGAGATATGCTGGGTTAGGAGACATGACGTTTATGTTCTCTGGTCTGGGACAACTTCTTCCTTAGTCCTGGATGGGACTGGAGACACACTGAGGAATTCTTCCTTGAGTACTCTACTAGTTCTAGATTGCAAACTCTATTCTCTTTCTGTCAACATCGTTTCAGATGGGGGATGAGACCCATGAGTTGATGTCACCCTTCTTAGTCACCTCCATCACAACACAATGACAAGCTCTTGGGGAACTATTCTGATGGGTCATTCCTTCCATGATGTATATATTTTAGCAACACGACTCTCTCAGAGGAACTTTTCCTCCAAGATCTTCAGGTGCCTCACTTCATCCCTATGCTCTGAAAAGCAAGTCAAAGAGCAAACTGAAAGCAAGTCTGGGTTTGACAGACATGTGTAACTGTGGACAGCAGTAAAACAGTGTGATGTGCCCCTTCCCTCCTTTAATCCCTTGTAGAGAAAAGGGAGAGAGAGAGCGAGGGAGGAGAGAGAAACTGATTTCGGGATTAGGAGATGGAAGAGATAGAGGAGGCGGGAATAAGGGTACAGAAAAGAAAGTAGTGTTTTCTGGTAGTTTCCACCTGTCAGCTCCTCCTGTGTTCTTCCTTTATGAGTGCGGTGCTGACCTTGTTGTGAACTACACCGCATATCCCAGATATAAATCTAATATATTTTGATGATTTTGGTGGGAGAGGTAAGAAAGATCTGGAACATGGAATGCTGCTAAGGAGGGAGAATCAGAGAGTTGTCTCAGTGGAGCAACTTCATGCCTGATGGGCAGGATGAAGAACTTAACTTCCCAGTTTTGTCAAGGGCTGAACCTGCGGGAATGGTCACAATCTCCTATCACAGTACATCTCTTTAGTGATTACATTTTCTAATCTACTTACTCTAGTAAAATAGGAATTCTAGGCAGATTTCTCCCCAGAAGGAGAAAAAACAGTATTCATACAATGTATACGGTCAAATCTAAAGAGATAGGAAAGCAATTAGTTAGTAAAAGACCTTGTCCATTTTCAACCCCAGAATTCAACCTTGGAAATACATTTTTCTTTAAGTGGGCTTTGTCTTTTCTTTGATCCAGTTGACATACCGGGACACCTTCGTATATATTCCATATTTTCCTTTCATTGCACACTCCTCACCCCAACTAATGATTCCAGTTAAGAAACTGATGCCTTCCACTTCGGTGACATGGGGCCCCCCACTATCTCCCTGGCATGAATCTTTACCTCCCTCATGGAAGCCAGCACAGAACATGTTATTATAGATGGTGAACTTCGTGGAGCGAAGGCACGTGGCTCGGTCAACAAGTGGAACTTTAAGGTACTGAAGAATGGAAGCTGATCTCCCTCTGTTGAAGACTCTCCCCCAGCCACTCACGTAGCCGGATCCGAATTTGAGGAAGATGTTCGTGTATTCCCTGTCCGCAATGCAAATAGGTGTCACATAGCTGTTTAGCGTTAAGGGTTCATCCAGTTCCAGAAGGGCGATGTCATGGTTGTACTTATTAATAGTCGCATTGTAGCTGTGGTGAAGAATAGTGCGAATCACGTTTCGCTTTTGCTCTGTATGTTCCTTCACCTCGGTGTTATGTTCACCTATGGAAAATAAATTTCTCTTCAGTCATAGGAAGACTTACACATAAGGAAGCAGCTTGGCCAAGATTTTCGGCATCCCTAAATTAACTGGCAGCCAGGTGTCAACAATCTCAATCTTATATTGCTAGGATTTTGGTAAAATGTAACGAGGGCCCATGCAGACAGTTCAGACCAAAAACCCATTGGGGACCCACATGGAGCTGGCTTATTCTCCCATGCTGGTATAAATCTTACATTGTTCAAGGTGGTAATTAATCTACTTGGCATGAATTACCCCAGACTCCTAATTTCAAGTGTTTTCGACCCCTTTTTTGAGCACGGATAATATATTCATTGGGTCATTCATTCAAAGGCTGTGCCAGGTACAAAGGCGAATGATACAACACAGCTTTGGGGAAAGGCTCAGTCTGGTGGGGAAATGCACACGTCATACATAATTGTACCCCTGTGAGATGGGGGCGAAGCTGGGCACACCGAAAGAACAATGGGGGACTTGGAGGATGGAAGAAGTTCGGTTCTGGAAATATGGCTCCCCTAGCACTAGCCCAAATTATTTCGCAAAGAACTTCATAGACCTTAGGAAAATATGATGCAATCATCATATAGAAGGTCTACTGATCCTGCAGATTCCTACCCTTTTTTATTTACCTGCAACCACGATAATTTTATCATCAGGTTCAATGCAGTGGGCTGCAGTTACCACCCATTTTTCATTGATGATGGACCCTCCACAGAACGCATCGACCCTCCCATTCAAAAGGACCTGTGGAAACAAAATCATGAAACTTACTACTCAAGGTGTTTGATCCAAAACAAAATAAATATAGGTGCTGTTGACAGGAATGGGAAGAAAGTTTGATTCTAGGCTCTGGCAGAACTGGAGTGTTTCTGGAAAGTGTCAGCCCTGCAGATGAGTTAGTGTTTCTGGAGCACACTCAACAAAGCCATTTTCTGTAACTGTCTTGAAGAGAATGTGCAAGGAGAGCTGGGGGGAGCTCTAGAGGAGGCGAGTAGGAGGGGAGGGCTTCTTTTGGTGATTTGGGGCCCTTGGATGCCTTTTCCAGGTGAGTCGGATTCTCTGATGGCACAGATTGGTTCATGGGAATATGGCAGGTAAATTTAGAAAGTTATTTGACTTCTCGAGATCCACAGTTATTGAGTCTTCCGTCGCTGCACGAGGACATCTTGCTATAGGGTGATTTGAAAAAGCACTAATTTTTCCCTCAGGTCTTTTTATAGCCCTTTGCAAACAATGAATTGAGACCCCTGGCCTCTGTAAGAGCTGTGCTTTTAGCCATGGGGCGGTGAGGAACAGCAGGACTCACGCACTGCTTCCCCTTTCCCCAGCCGTATTCCACTCCCCACTGGCTGGCCCGGAAAGCTGCCTCGTCCTGAAAGGTCTCCTTAGCCATGCTTGGGCCAAGTGGACAGAGGCGTTCAGGGGCTAGTTTGAGCTTGGGCATTATTAGATAAGAGGCCAGTCCATTCTTTCATCCGCACAGTAATTGTATAACCAGAGTGGACACTGGATATTTTTACCACCTCAATATCTAGATCAACTCAGAGAATTTCACTTCCAGGGTGCCCAAGGACCTTGCGCCACCTCTTCACGAAGAAAGCTGAGAAGTACGGACACTAGAGGGCGCACTGAACATTCGGTAGACCCTATGCGGGAGCCGACTAACTCGTGCCCTTTTTCTAAAGCACATTTCTGTCTCAGACATAAATCCGTTTCTAAAATAAGGGGGGAAAGTGGTCAGTGCCCTTAAGTGTGAGTCTGGCAACATGGGTGCATGTTCCAGTGAAGATTCTTTTTGCCCTGAATTCAATTTACTGAACACCTACTAAGTCCTAGACACTCAAGCATTGGCCTCCTACCCGAAGAACTCTAGGGCAGACTCACTGCAAGCCTCTGACCCCTTTTTCTTTTCTTTCTTTTTTTAAGATTGTATTTATTTATTAGAGAGAGAGAGAGAGTGAGAGCGAACACAAGCAGAGGGAGTGGGAGAGGGAGAAGCAGGCTTCCCACTAAGCAAGGAACCCGTCACAGGACTTGATCCCAGGACCCTGGGATCATGACCTGAGCTCAAGGCAGACATTTAATAATTGAGCTACCCAGGTACCCCTGACCCCTTTTCCACACTTTCTCGTTTTCTGGCTGTTGCTTTTTGTACAAGTATATGTAAATAAATATATGCTTTATGTAAAACTATAGGAAAACTCACATAATAATATAATAAATACTCATGTAGCCACCACCACCCAGACTTAACAGTCTTCTTAAATTTTTTGAACACTTATTGATTGCTTACTATGGAC
The DNA here is from genome assembly GCA_028533885.1 of Nasua narica. NCBI lineage: Eukaryota > Metazoa > Chordata > Mammalia > Carnivora > Procyonidae > Nasua > Nasua narica. The sequence goes on along the minus strand of CM052801.1, from coordinate 91,603,432 downwards.
TAATCATTGTGCTAAGTCTTTTTTTTTTTTTTAAAGATTTTATTTATTTGAGATAGAGACAGAAAGAGAGAGCATGAGAGGGGAGAAGGTCAGAGGGAGAAGCAGACTCCCCATGGAGCTGGTAGCCGGATGTGGGACTCCATCCCAGGACTCCGGGATCATGACCTGAGCCGAAGGCAGTTGCCTAACCAACTGAGCCACCCAGACGCCCTCATTGTGCTAAGTCTTAATGTACATTTACTACAACACTTTGTGGAGTGATATTAATATACCCACTTACAGATGAGCAAACCAAAGTTTGGACGTGTACATTAATTCCTTTAAGGTCAGTGGTGAAGCTAGGAGCAAACCCTTGTCTGCCGGGCTTCAGAATCTATGCTCCTTAGAGCACGGTGTGTTTCCAAGTGCGATCGGTGCACCAATGGCAATAGAATCATCTGGCATGTGTGCCAAATGCAGATTTGGGGGCCCGCCGGAACTTAATCGGTATATTTGGTGGGTGCGACTGAAGGAAATGAAGATCTCCAGAAAATCCTTATGCATAATTAAGTTTGAGAAATTCTGTTTCAGAATTTCCAAGATTTTGTGACCTTTATGTTTTAAAAGTGCTCAGTCCACACAGAGCTGGCTACATAACTTGCGGGACTCAGTGAAAAATGAAAATGTGGAGCCCCTTGTTCAAAAGCCAGGAAAAAAACATGCCATTGAAAATACTTAAATACAATTTTTTTTTCTTTCCTCTGTGGTCTCTTACAATCTATCATGGGGTTTTAATTTTTTAATTATTCATTTTTAAAAAAGATTTTATTTGAGAGAGAGGGAAGAGAGATGGAGAGAGAGAGAACAAGCACAAGTAGTGGGGAGGGGCATAGGAAGAGGGGGAGGGACCAGCAGACTCCCCGCTGAGCAGGGAGCCCCGTACAGGGCTCCATGCCCAGGACCCTGAGATCACACCTGAGCCAAAGGCAGATGCTTAGCCGACAGAGCCACCCAGGTGCCCCAAGGGGTTTTTAATTTAATTTAATTCAATTTTTTTTAAGTAGGCTCTACGCCCAGCATGGAGCCCAACATGGGGCTTGAACCCACATCCCTGAGATCAAGACCTGAACTGAAATCGAGAGTCAGATGCTTAACCGACTGAGCCACCCAGATGTCCCCATGATGTTTTTAATGTTACTATATGCCATGTTTTTTCAGGCCTGGGGACTATTTGTTGGGAGAGTACAGACACTAATGAGTGCCCAGGAGCTGCCCCCCCGCCCCCCGCTTGGCATGAAAGCACAAATACCCTTGGCTGCCAAGTCCCTGTCCTACCAGACCCATGTCACAGCAGGAGAAGGCAAATCAATCTGCCCTTCTCACTGGCCCACTGCAACAACCAACCGTGGAGGCACAATTCCCAAGGGATTACAACTTCCAGGCCGTGCTCAGCACCTGCAATGGAAGCAGGCAAGAGGCTTGCCCCCACCATCCACCCTCCAAATGAGCTGCAACACACACCTGCGATGCTATGTGGCCGTGCCCCCTCCCCAAATGGCACAGAGTGTGTACACCCAACCTCAGCCTCCCTTTGCTGGTGCAGGAGGAGGGTGACAATGATGGCTGTTGGGGGTATGCCAGCGTGCCATGGGCTGAGGGTGGCAGTGGCCATTGGGCATGTATAGGGAGGAGGAGGCAAGCCTGGCCAACGAACGAGGGGACAGGGAATGGGAGGTTGAGAATCCATCCCAGGGAGGTGGTGAGAGGTTCCACAGAGGTGAGTGGACATCTCTCAGCCTAATGGGTTGATTAGGCCAGACTGAATGATATCCACGGCCCCTGGGCACAGAGACTATGATGTAGCTAGTCTGACTCCTGCCAAAGACTTGCTGCCTGGAGCTTCTATTCCTTTCTGGTGGATGGTTGAGAAATATGATTATATTTTTTTGAGCCTGAAGAGTGTTTTTTTTTTTTTCCAATCCCTGATTGGTATTAGAAATTTTAGCAAACATCTTTGCCAAGAAAAGCCCTAAAATATATTTGCATTTAAAGATATTACAAATGACTAGATTTTGGAATGTTTGCTTGGCTACTGCAGGATCACAGCTATCTAAATATGAGCTATTTGGGGATGAGCTGTCTGCTTGGCCAAGGACAAGTTCTTGTAAGACATCACTCTGGAAAATGAAGGGAAAAATGAGAAAGCATATGTTCTGAGCAAGGCATCCAAGTTCTGATCTGTCAACCCTTTTCATGTTTGTCCTATCCTAATGGGAGCCTGTTTTCTTTCTTTCAGACACATACACAGATGCACACCAAATTCACCCATACCCATCTACAAAATATACATTCATGTATCTCTTCCGATGCTCTGCATTGATAATGCCAACCCAGAGTACTAGCTGTCGCCCTGCTATTCTCTTCACAACCTTTAACTTGAATCTGGCCTTCCCCTGTGGTTTTCAGTAAACTCTTCCTCTCTGTACGTGGCCACCTCCAGCTTTCCAATGACATCTTTTTTTCCTGTTTGCATACTCGTTCTCTCATATAAAAAGCAAAACCATTTCTTCATGATGTACAGCTAGTTATGCCCACAGGTGTGACTCGCCCAGCCATTGGTCTGACTTCATTTTTCTAGGCACAGAGGGGATGCTCATTTTCTTTTTCATTTTTGCTTTTTAATGGTTAACTATACTCATCATTGAAATAGCTTTCAGCAATCCATCTTAGAGAATAATAATCTAAAGGTTCTGTCCCAAATAGTTTTGTGGGATCAGGTGAGATTACATGTCATGTTTTTGTTTCCCTTATTTGAAACTTTATCGCTTGAGGGTTACTTTTTCCAGGTAAGATGTGTCTACAGTCTTAGGCCCCTCGTATAAAATCTTTTTCCCAATCCTCTCCCTTTGCAATGAAAAGAAAGAAAGAAAAAGTTCTGATTCATACCTAGGGCAACTTCGTGCTCTCTGCCATAGGGGTGTGTCTGAATCCGATGGAAAGGTGTGTGTGTGTGTGTGTGTGTGTGTGTGTGTGTGTGTGTGTGTGTAGGTAGCCATGCAGGCCAAGAGCTCAGGTATATTTAAAGATGGCTTCAGGCCATCCTTTCAGCTTTCTCAGGAAAGCTGAGACTGGGGAAAATGCTGAGATGTTTAAAAATTGTTTAGGCCAAGAACAGAATATGGAATAGACAGCTTCTCAAGACATTTTGCTGGTTGAAACAGTTGCATATTGGCAATTGTATATGATACAACCTGATATAAAGGTTAAGGGAAGCTTAATTCACCACTTGGCTTCCATTGTATTCCATTTTTTTTTTCAATTTGGTAAAATGATCTCCAGATTATTACATGCAGAATATCTATGGCTAATACAGAGTCGAGGCCCATGATGAAACAGGAAATAGAAAGACCAGGTACTTCACATTCAAGGCCAGACAGATCCAAACCCAAAACAGAAGAGGCGGAGGAGCTCTTGGGGCTAACTCTTGGGGCAAGTTAGCACATGCCCAGAATTATTGTCTGAGAGAGTCAAGGGCAAGGGACCAAAACCAAATTAAAGCTTTAGAAAGCCAAAACATGGTGTTGCTTTTTCAAATTTCTCCTTTAAGCTGTTGATGAAGGTGGTCTTGTAGTATAGGTGTTTTGATTTCCCTTTTTTCTCTAATGTTTGAAGGTTTTCATGGCTTCCCTATGTAGTTGTATGAAAGTCGAGTAATGTTTTTGTTTTCCACTCTAAGGATAATAGTGACTCTAGGAACTATCCTTTCTTTTTTTAAAGATTTTATTTATTTATTTGACAGAGAGAGAGATCACAAGTAGGCAGAGAGGCAGGCAGAGAGAGAGGGGGAAGCAGGCTCCCCGCCGAGCAGAGAGACCAATGTGGGGCTCCATCATAGGACCCTGAGATCATGACCTGGGCCGAAGGCAGAGGCTTAACCTACTGAGTCACCCAGGCGCCCCAGGAACTATCCTTTCTGTCCCTGTGTAGTGCCCTTCACCCTGCGGCTTCCTCTCCGGCTGCTGAAGTGTCCCAGCGGAGTCCCCGCCCCCTCTCCCTGAGCTGCTGGTGGGAAAATGAAAGAAACTGGCCTCACGGCCCCTCCCCCTGCGGGGAGGTGAAAGGTCAGGGAAATCCACTGTGCCTTTGGCCTTAGGGGGTCCGGGGTGGGGCTGGCCGCAGCTGGAGCCGGAGGGGATTATGGGAACGGCCCGGGGCAGGGGACCGACCCAGTGCGGCCTAGGCTCCAGCCAGGTAGCTGAAGGAAAAACTCTCCGATAAGGTAAGGACGGAACACGGCCACGGCCAAGGCCACGGTTGAGCTGGGGGCGAGGTGAACCTCACTCCTTAGGGTCTCAAGCCTGGTTGGAGTGGCAGAGGTCCCCCCGGGCTGCCCTCCTCTCCCACCAGATGAACCAGGGCCCTCGACGCGCTCCCCAGCTCCGCACGCGTCTATCAGGCTGGCGCCGCCCCCAGCTCTTCACGTGACAGTTCAACAAACGTGGGTTCAGCCCGCGTTTTCCCCCAAAGCTGCCCGGCCCACGCCACCGACACTGCGGTCCGAGAGGGCTTTTCTTAACCAGGGCCAGAATCTGCTTGCCTGCCTCTGACTTTCACCCGTAAACCCTCAAAGCAAAAGGCGCCCTCTCCCTCTGTGGCCCCTTAGCTCTTGCCAACAGCCAACTTCAGCCTTTTCCTTAGCCCGCTAACCCTTTCCATCTTGGCGCCGTTCACTACTCCTGAGGAAAGTGACCTCCCTATGTTCTTCTCTGGGCGATTTGTTGACCCAACGGGTCGCTTTATCCCCTGCCCCCCACCCTTTCAGGAAGCATGGAAATTGGGAGTCCTTTCTGGGTGGTATTACTGAACTGTTTCATGTTTCCGAGCCATAGACCTATTTTGGCCCTGGAAACCCCAGCTGTTGCTGGGCCTTCTCTGCACGCCTTGGCTGCAGCAAGCGTATGGCGGTCTTGCCTGCAATCAAATCAAGTATTTCCACCTTGCAGTTTAGTGGGGGATGTGGAGCTGGCTCATCCACAAATGGGAGACTCTGGTTTGTTTCATTACCTGTTTTGTCTTTGAAAGTGACTTTTGTACACTTAGTTCATCTCCTGTTTTTGAAAACTAGTAACCTTTTGTGAGAAAGTGAGTGGAGGTGGGTGTGGACAGACAGCCCTTGGGTGAGAAGGAAACGGTGCTGAAGGATGACAGGGTCTTTCTCAAGTACTCTAGAAGGAGCTCAGCTAGACCTTTAAAAAGGACTAAAACTTAGTGCTTTGTGCCTCTACAGTCAGTAATCCTACTTCGTATGGATGAACTAGGGAGTGAACATGAGAATGATTGGTCTTGAACATTCCAAATGATCTTAACTAGGCTTGGTGGGAAAGAGTTAACAGGTATACTAATTATGTAAGTGTGCAATGAGGACGACACAAAAAGACCTGAAATGATGTGTTATCTTTTATAGCTTCTTCCTTACCAGTACACCTGCAACCATCATCTAACAGTTTCTTCTACTTAAAACAAAAAAGTAGCTTGCTAGAAGTTACTAAAATTTCTATTAGGAAAGACTTGCATTGTTAAAACATTGGCAAGCATCTGGCTTAAATGGGGTGGGTGGAGAATGTAGAGATTATATGACTAAATTGAGACTTTATGCCCCCCCTTTAGCTGTTATTTAAGTGGGTTTGCCAATTTCATTTCGAGGTTGACAAAGGGACAAGGCTAAGCCCACAATGTGAGCATCCGGGGATATTTTTTTAATCTTTTTTTTTTTTTTTTTTAAGGGAAGTCATCGTTTAGGTAATACAACACTCCTGACTTTGTGGATCCTCCACTCTAGGGACTGCTTTATGCCCCACAACCCCGAGGAAGATAACTACAATAAAGTAGGATCTTTTGTTCCAACCACCTATCCATGGAAGTTGGATACGTAATGCAGGAGAATGCACAAGAACACAAATAATAAAATTAGATAGAATTAGATAAATGGATGTTAAATAGAATGAAAGCATAATTAGAGTGGCTCGATCCAGTAGTGATTGTTCAAGGAAAGGTCAATGGAGAAGATCATTCTTATGAAGAGTCATGAAGGAGAATAGAGATTTGGATGAGTGAAGGAAAAGGTTATGGTGGACGAGGGGAGCAGTGCTGGTAGGGTGCCTAAATAAGGGATAGAGGGGGCATCAAGGAACACACAAGTGTATTTTGGTAGCTGTAAGATAAAGTCCAATAAATATTCTTTTTTAAAAAGATTTTATTTATTTATTACAGAGAGAGAGAGCATGAGAGGGTCAGAGGGTTGAGCCACCCAGGTGCCCTCTGACAAATATTCTTAAAAGCAAATCCAAGGTGGGGTATCTGGGTGGCTCAGTCCATTAAGCGTCTGCCTTTGGCTTGGGTCACGATCCCAGGGTTCTGGGATTGAGTTCCATGTTGGGCTCCCTGCTCAGCGGGGAGTCAGCTTCTCCCTCTCCCTCTGCCTCACCCTCCCACTTGTTCTCTCTCTCTCTTAAATAAATGAAATCTTAAAAAAAAAAAAAGAGGCAAAGCCAAGGTAAAAGAACAGAAAATATCGTCTTGTTTGTGATGGCCTACCACCGTTCAGTACCATTCTCTACAATGTCTGTGCCAATCCCTACCTCTTAGGCAAATGTTCAATATCTTAAGGCCCATTATGTTGGAAAATGTCAAGCATTCTGAAGAATCCTGAATCGATACATAGTTTCAGAGAATTCCAGTGGTGTTAAACCTGGGATATTTACCTGATCCTGGCTTAAATTGTTACTGGTTTGATGACTGAAAAGTCCTTGAGGCTACTGGTCCCTGATGGCAGAAATTCAGCCCTCAGTAAATATTTTGGAGAGAAGCATCTTGAATTGCCACAAAATCATATGACCGTGGCTACTAGGGAGTTTTGAGTTAGAAGAACCTATTACAAGCACTGTCCAATAGAACTTTCTGCAACGACAGCAGTGTTCTGTACGTGTGCTGTCCCGTACCGTTACCAGCAGGCATATGTGGCTATTGTGCACTTGAAAGGTGGCAGGTGTGCCTGAGATGAGTTTTTAATTTTACTGAATGGCAGTTATTTAGATTTAAATAGCTACATGTGGTTAGCAGTTATGTGATTGGACTGAATCACTTTATTTAAGGACCAGCCTGGCTCCCGGCCTCTGGGGTCCACACTTCTTCTCTGAGATGGAATCATTCAGACTTTAGCTGTAGGATCAATGCCAAATTTTGCTACAAATCTAGCTCTTGGTTGTTGCCTCAGAAATGTGCACAGGTGATTCGCGTGTGGGTTGTCTGCAGATCTTACTTGGAGAAAATGGAGGACTAGAAATGTGGGTACCATGAGTTTACTGTTTGGTTCCTTTGGTTTCAAACTGTAGTATGTGCATCAAAATCACCCAAAGGGCTTGTTAACGAGCACACAAGTTGCTGTCCGCCCCCGCCCCCGAGATTGTGCTTCAGTAGATCACTGGGGTATGGCACGAAAATCTGCATTGCTAACAAGTTTTCAGGTGATTCTGATGCTAGCCCACTTTGAGCCTTGGACCAAGCCCCTATTTCAGACCCTAGTTCCAGTCCTTGCTTTACTCCTTCCTACGTGAGTCCTTTTAAAAATCCCTTCAGGGGCGCCTGAGTCACTCAGTCAGGTAAGCGTCTGCCTTCAGCTCAGGTCATGATTCCAGGGTCCTGGGGTCAAGTCCCACATCAGACTCCCTGCTCAGCGGGGAACCTGCTTCTCCCTCTACCCTCCCCATGCTCATGATCTCTCTCTCTCTCTCTCAAATAAATAAGTAAAAAAGAAAATCCCTTCAAAATAATCCAATTTCCGTGGACCTAGAGACTTTCTCTCACCAGTTCTCCCACGAGCTGACGTAGTGCCCTGAACCCCAGTATCTGTGACCTCACCTCCAAACCTCTCAGTTGCACGTCTGGAATCCTGCTCTGCTTTCCTTGGTGTCAAACTCTCCTTGACCTTGTATGGTAGCTGTTCCTGGACTTCTCATTAGCTCCCCACCACTGAGGGCTTCTTCACAGTGCTTAGTGTTGAAACTTGCCTAAACACTTCCCACACCCCAATAGGCCTGTCTGGTGCCCCTGCCTCAGCCCCCGCCTGGCCTGTCCCTTGCCCTCTGGGTTCCAGTTTTGACACACCGTTAGTAGAAAGTACCTGCCAAGGGAATTGACCTGGTTTGGCATCTTTTCCACCAACAACTCGACTGAAGTCGTTGAGCGGTTGGGTGAGGTTCTTGAAAATTTTTTCCGCTTCAGTGGAATTTTCGTAGTCCATATTGGAAAAAAAAGTTTCAGCACGGGTGTGTGTCGTAGAAATATGTGGGACAGAAACTCTTCCACATGGAAATGGCACTAGAAACATGGGAAAGAATATTTAGCATTCTGGTATTTCTCATTGGCAAACAGAGCGTGTTTTACAGAAATCGAGAATGAGATCTGTCCTTGTCACTTCTGAGAAGCAGGCCCATCAATATTTTAAAAATCTAATCAATGACTATAGTCTCAAACTAAAAGGTTAATTGCATTATTTTCATGGAAAGTTTTCAAACCCTTCATGAAAAGAACATTTGGCTCAGGAATCCATCATCTTTCCGGAAATAGAATAGGTGTTCCAGAACCAAATTTTGTAAGAGTTTTATAAAGTCTAATGACTTTTTTTTTCTTTACTAAAAAGCCTTACTCCCAAGTACTGTCCTTAAATGGAATTCTGATGACTGGTGCCCTGTACCTTTAACTTTAGAATTGGGGAATTGGGACTTTCTGTGCTTTATTGGGAGCCAGGCTTTCTTTTGTAGACTAGAATGCCTTCTAGACTCCAAGGTGGATTTAGGGATATGCTGGGAAGAAATCATGATTTAATTATTTAATTCGGTTAAGTATTAACCGAATAAATGAATGGGGTGGGGGGCGCCTGGATGGCTTAGTTGGAAGAGCACACGACTCGTGGTGTTGGGGTCATGAGTTTGAGCCCCACGCTGGGTGTAGAGATGACTTAAGAAACAAAAACAAACCTTTAATCAAGGAAATTACTAATACCATTATCACAGCCATATCTGCTCTGGGAACTGGTCACCTTTTTACCTTGGGTCAGTTCATTTCCTAAAGACAAGAAATCGTCTCTGATATGTTGGGGACAACCAGAATGGAAATTTGTAGTCAAGCAAAGTCACCTCACATTTCATTTTCATTTCTCACTTTCCTTCTAGCCACATTCCTTATAACAGACATTTCTATAGCAACCAGCTGCAGCAAAGTATCATGAAGACAGCATGTGGTTGGGAAAACAGGAAATTAGTTCAAAATACTTATGTATAAATATATATCATCAACAATGCTAGAGAAAAGGGACCATTACTATTGAAAGGCAGGAAAGCTTATTTTAGGTTTGGCCTACTTTGCTAAGGATAGGGCTATCTTCAAATATAACACTTAATAGTTTGAGGTGGTTCTCAGTTCTTTTTTTTTTTTTTTCTAACATAGAAGGGCTTATAAGGGCTTAGCTACTATGCCATCTGTCTACACTGGAAGTTAGATTTTGAAGGTTAAAACATATAGATCTTCTTCTCTGGAGCTGGGCTGGCTGTGAAACAATTCATGTGAAGAACCAGGCAGAAGGACGGGGTGGGTAGGTCCCTGAAGCATTAGAGACTCTTTATTTTAGCTGCAGTTACATGTGTACTTATGGCTTCTGGTCCTTTCTTTAATTTCCTCTGCCGGGTGCCTTGGCGAGATAGGTATCGAACCCAGTTACAGAAGAATGGTGCGTGATTTAATGTACTAATTTAATACCAGGCTTCTCAAATGCAAAAGAAATTATATCTAGTTTGCTTCAAAAAGGCCCCTCATTTATCAAATATAATTGATCTTGCGGAACCTACTGTGTTTTTTTGTTTGTTTTTTTTTTTTATCAAAGTTTCTATTGCTTTTGTTTCAGAGAAGAGCAATAATAGTGTGGAGGGAAGATGTTCTGAATGCCCCAGGCCTGGTCGGCTTGACTGGGAAGCGTGGTTTTGTCTGCGGCTGTACAGACTATGTCAGTCAGCCTGGCACAACCTGAAACAGATGGTTGTCGGAACTATTTGGATGCCAAGCTTGTGAACTCAGCCCGAGACCCAAGGGTAGGAAATAACCTTCTCAGGGCAAGCCAGCCACACCCCGACCGAATCAGGCTTAGCATTCACCATCCCGTGTACTAGAAGCCCATCAGTCAATCCTTCATGTAGCTTGTATGGCCTGGGATTACTGCTGTAATTTGACTTGATGAATTCCAGATATACAGAAATCACACAAATTGATTGCTTCATGATCTAAAAGCCAGAAAACAATGGACACAGAAAAGAATTCAGACTGAGGACAGTTAAAGAATTTCTGTTTAAAATGGCGATGCCGTTTGGAAAGTTGTCCAATTCAAGCTACTAATCTTTTCTATGATCTCAAAAGGAAGTAGAAACAAGTATGGATTATAAGAGTAGGTAGGCTAGTTAGAATGCCCTGAAGGTTCAAATATAGATTTGGAGGCTAGATCTCTCCAGGTTAAAAAACAAAAAACTTATTTAGATTTTGACCTGCTGGTTCACAGGACCTCTGGTCTTCTGCAAGTTGGTACCCCGTGGTACAGGAGCAAACCACCTTGTTATCGGGCCCCAGTTTACAAAACTGCTTGCATCTGCCATTCTTAATGTTGCACGTTACATCTGAAAGAGAGCAGAATCAACAGCATTAGCTTCATTTCCACGTGCATTTCTCGAGTACATGAAACCACTGACTCATGGATAGACCACACATAAGCAGGGGGCGTTCATGGAGAGAAGCTTGGGAGCCCCGAGCTAAGAGTGGAAGGAAAGATAAAATTCTTAATAAGGCATAAAAATGGCAGCAGCAATGTATTTGATTGGGCATAAACTGAAGGTTTGGATGTTCTCCTTTCACTAAATCTTGGACTGCAATTTTAAGAGGCTGTTTATTAAAGAATAATATATATTCAGGGATGTCCCTCAAAACTCCAGGGTGAACTTTCACCAAGTGCGTGCGCCTGTTTAAACACTAAACCGATCGACGGATGGGCCATTATCCCCATCTCAGAAGCTCTCCTGGTACCCCCTTCTACCACTATACTGGTCCTCCTTTCCAGTTGCCATCCATTATCAGATTCTAAGAGTGAATGTGGCCTGTTCATAAACTTTATGTAAATAGAAGCTCACCATATGCACTCATCTGTGTCTTTCATGGAATACTCTGTGAGATTCGTCCATGTTATTTGTACAGCAGTGGTTCATTTGCATGCTGTGTAGTATTCCGTTGTGTAAATATGTTTTTATTCATTTTACTGCTGATGAATATTTGAATTGAGTTTCCAGTTTTGGGCTCTTAGTTGTAATGATATAATGAACATTCTTAATACAGATCTTTCAGTAATATACGCATGAGTCCCGGGTATATACTTATGAGTGCAATTACTGGATCGCATGTTCAGGTTTAGTAGATACTGCCAAGCAGTTTTCTGAAATAATTGTACAAATTTAAATTCCCACCATCGGTGTGTTAGGGTTCCAGTTCTTGGACATATTTATTGTTGATTTCTTCTCCCATTTTGACTTGCCTTTTTGTCCTAAAATAGTGTATTTTGCTGAATAGAAGTTCATAGTCTTTTTAATGTTTTATTGATTGATTGATTTGAGAGAGGGAGAGCACAAGCAGGGGGAACAGCAGGCAGAGGGGGAGGGAGAAGCAGGCTTCCTACTGAGCAGGGAGCCCGATGTGGGGCTCGATCCCAGGACTCTGGGATTATGACCTGAGCTAAAGGCAGACTCTTAACTGACTGAGCCACCCAGGCGTCCCTACAGTTGTTTTTTTTTTTTTTTTTAAGATTTTATTTATTTATTTGACAGAGAAAGATCACAAGTAGGCAGAGAGGCAGGCAGAGGGGGGCGGGAAGCAGGCTCCCTGCTGAGCAGAGAGCCCGATGCGGGGCTTGATCCCCAGACCCTAAGATCATTACCTGAGCCAAAAGCAGAGACTTTAACCCACTGAGCCACCCAGGCGCCCCCCCCCCCCGTTTAAAAAAAAAAAAAGATTTGTTTGTTTATTTTAGGGGGGGAGCAGGGAGGGAGAGAAAAAAAATCTCAAGCAGACTTCCTGCTGAGTGTGGAGCCCGATACTGGGCTTGATCTCATGACCCCGAGATAATGACCTGAGCTGAAATCAAGAGTTAACTGTCTGAGCCACCCAGGCACCCCACTGAAGTTCATAGTTTTAATAATAAGCCAATTTATCTAAGCACACTTGAAGCTGGCTGAGGTGGGTATATATCAGCACAAGAGAATGAAATCCCGTCCTTTAAGGGGGCTAAATGTCAAAGACATTATGTGTGGGCACTGATGAGCATTCCAGTGGCCCACATTTTCTTCACTTTCCAGTACAATCTCTCTTATTAACACGAAGTGTTGTTCTTTGTCTCTTGTAATTCTTTTTGTCTTGGATTCTATTTTGCCTGATATTAAGATCGCTTCACCAATTTCTTTTTGTTAGCATTTACCTCAAGATCTTTTTACATCCCTTTATTTTAGCCTCCTGGTGTAATTTTATTCTAGGTACCTCTTTTGTCAACAGCATACAATTAGATTTTTAACTCCAGACTGAAAATTGCCATTAACCCCAAATCACATTAACTCTTACTTCTGATCTATTCTGTTTATTCCTGCCATCTTATTTTTTTTTAAAGCAATGTTTCAGATGCCACAAAGAAGCAAATCAAACAGCTTAAAGGTTTTTTTTTTTTTTAATGTTATTTATTTGTTTGACAGAGAGAGAACACAAGCAGACAGAGACAGAGAGAGGAGCGGGCTCCATGCGGGACTCGATCCCAGGACACTGGGATCATGACCTGAGGTGAAGGCAGCTGCTTAACCAACTGAGCCATCCAGGTGTCCCTTATTTTGTTTTTTTTTAATGACCGTGTTTTCCCTTTGTTTCTCGTATGCAGTCTCGGTAACAGGAAGTAGCATGGTTCAGGGCTGGCTAGCCAGGACCTGCTGAGTTAAGAGAAACAGGCTCTCTCTGCCCTTGGGTCTGTTTCTGTCTCCTGCCTTCCCCCTCACCTCGCTGTTTAACAACAGTACCACTTTCAAGAGAAACACTCACTTGTTGGTGTAGTGAGAACACGGAAGGTTTGAAAAAGCGTGACTCTGTTAGACACCTGCTATGTTCCTTAGTTCCTCTCAGCCACATGGGTGCCTTTGCCGGCGCTGTGGCCATCCGCTCTGCATCTGACTTCTGACCTCATGCAGGTGCAGCCTTGGATTGCCTGGCTCGTATCTGCACTGTGTGCCTCTCCCCTCTGACCTTGGCGCTTCCCTGTTGGTGCTGAGGCGTGAGATGTCGCATCCCCTGTGCGGCTGCCCCGGCGATGTGGGGGAGTTAACGGCCCCTTGGCTAAACTTCTGACCACTGGGAGACAGATGCTGATGGACAAAGTCTTCCACCATCTCCCCTCCCAGAGGGACTGTCCTGAGGCCATTCCTGTACTCCTTGGAAAACAGTCTCAGGAGATCCAGTGATCAGTTGCAGGCGAGGAGAGATGACTCTTTCGATGATGGGTTCTCTCCTCGCTGCCTCACGCCCCTGTCCCTTTCTCTTGCTCCCTAGGATTGCACCTCCTAGTAAATAAGCTCCAGTCACAGGCTTTTTTTTTTCCCCGGGGGAATCCAGGCTAACAGAGTGACTATATGACTTTGGAGTATATTACGGATTTTCGAGTGTTGGATCTCAATTTTTGAATTCCATTTTACACAGGCTCGCATAGGTTAATGTAACAATTTGCTCATGTTCCTTACTGCCACTTCAGGAATTAAGGGGAGCCAAATCAACTGTTGCCAGGTAGGCAAAGGAACCCCTGAGTTTTAACCTGTGCCGCCAATAATCTACTAAGTGCGCGATCCGAAAAGATGGCGCTTGGTCCTTCATATTTATTTTTAAAAGACCTTTCTCCTTACTCATGGTGATTACATCCCTGGCTCTTTTCATGTTGTTGGCTATCACTTTGTTGTTACAAAGCAATACTAAAGTGTTCAGCCAAACCAAATACCACCTGTAGAAAGTGTTCAGTCAATATGAGATTGTGGTCAGTTAACAGAGGCAAATGGTGGGTTCAGCCTGCTGGGCTTCAGGGCATGTGCGACGGGAGTGAATAAACTCAGGGTGGTTTTCCTAATTCTGATTCTGTGTCCCTGGCTAAGTCCTAGACCTGTCTGCCATTTTCCTCATTTCTCATTTTTCTTCCTGGCTTGGGTTGTGTGTGCAGTGGGAAATATTGCTGTCCAATCAGCAGTCTTTTGCTCTCAGAGAAAGGACTCAAGATTCTGGAAATAGAATAGTAGCACAAGGAGTTTCAGTGGGGAGGTCCCTAGCCCAGGATCTAAGGAACAGTCACTGTGAGACTCATTCATCAGTGTTTTATTGAGCATTTAGATGTCTGGCACTCTGTTGGGTGTGGGTTCTCCCTGGTCCCAAGGCTGGTCTCTGGGCCTCGAGTATCTGTCGAGCCTCTCAAATGCACATCTGCTCTTTTTTCCCTTCATGCTGGCCAAACACCTCTTTCTGATTCCGCTCATGCCTACTACCAAAGTTATCCTATTCTGCTTCATTTTACTCTGCCTTCATCTTCCCTCATACATTCAGTGATGTGAAAACCAAAGCTCAGACAAGAGATGTTCTGTTTAACCAGCTTACCATAGAATATGCTGGTATTCAGCTAAACTCAAGATATTTTCTTTCTCCAGTCCACAGAAATACTCAGTAAATAAGAGTGTGATGTCTACAATATGTCAGCAGAGTGTAAAAAGTGTTTATGTGCTTGTGATTTTTTCTGTGTGTAGATGCCTCTTGTACTCTTTAGAGGGGACAGGAATGACCTGAGTTCTTACAGACCTTAAGCTATCTGCAAAGGCCTCAGACGCGATGTGTAAATGGGGTCCTACTGTGGTCATTATTCTAACCACAGGGACACAGTAGCCAATTCATTGTTATTCTTTTAACTAGAAAGCTTGCCCTGAATGTTTGTACCTCCTTCTCCTGGAGAGGAGCCTGATGAACAAGGGAAAGGGCAAATAACAAGATCTTAACCATGGAGATCTCCCTGGCCCCCACTTTTTTTTTTCCAAGACAAGGGTGAGGCAAGAAGTTTGAGGCATCGATGCTCTGTAAACTGTGTTGTGTAGCAGCTTTCGGGGTCAGTCTGTAGATCAGTTTGAAGCCAACAGCTTAAATGGGAGTTTGTACACACTTCTGCTTTCCTCTAGTGTCTGAGATAAAAAGATTTTTGAGAGAATTCCCACTTTGTCTCTGAACTAACTGCACCAAGAGGGTTTTTCCTGACCTGGATCAGGTAGGCTGGGGGAGAGCAAGGCTCCCGAGAGGCCAGGTACAGTGGTCGATGCAAGGGCCACAGCAGAGCCCTTCCCAAACCAACGTGTGTGGCACCTGAGGCCGCTGTAGACTTAACACTCGTGCTGTGTGGCCCACAGCCTCACGCGGGGAGCAAAGTGGGTTACAGAAGTCTCTGCTTATATTTGCATTCCTCAGGGCAATTCTCCTCCATTAGAGTGTCTTCATTTTAAACTGAAGACATTTAGGAATATTTAAGGCTCAACACTATTTTTAAACAATTGCTCCTAATTTTATTTTATTTCATTTTATTTTATTTTTTTAAAGTAAGCTCTGCACCCACCATGGGGCTTGAACTCAGAACACTGATGACTGAGCCTGCCAGGCGCCTCGCTAAACACTATTTTCATTTATACTCTACTACAATGTGCCCTTCATTTTGAACTGAGAGTAATTGAGTTATTCATTCCCTCAACTCCAATGGCTATGTTGTTTAAGCTGATAATGAGTAACTACTCCAAAGATTTTGTCGGTTTCCATAATAGCAGGATCAGATTTATCTACGGAAATCTGACTTTGAAATTAGAACCTTCCAGACGAAAGTAGCACTGCAGAGATCTTGCGTAAGTTACCACACCCACAGGAAAGGTAACCGAGGCGCTGGTTTGCCGCCTTGCTGGGAAATCTGAGGGAATGGGAGTCTGAGCCAGCGGGACTGGTTCACCCACCTGCATCCATTCTTTGCTTTCTTTTTAAGTGTTTTTATGCTGCCACCTTTTCCTTTTGTTATCTTCTATTCTTTTTTTTTTTTTTTTTTTATCTTTTAGCTCTCAAAGGGAGATGATCAATGGGGTTCTCTTTAATCCCAAAAAGATTTCTGAACATTACAGGTGACTTTTTTTCCTTTCTCTGTAGGACAGCTGCAGCTGCTGAGTTTCATTTTGTTTTATGCCTTTTTCATCTGTGTCAGGTGGATTGCTAGAAAGTCTTAATATATAGAGTCCTGCCAGTTTTCTACTCTTAGCCCTTAGGCAGGTAGCCTGTGCTATTGAATTCTTTCCCTAGAATTGCATCTCCATTCATCCAGAGTTTCAGGGGAGAGAGAGACTCTGTCATTAGCATGGTGTGCCTTTCACAACCATAATACCAGTAATCTTGCATCCAGAGATAATAAGCAAGTAGGAGAAGGACTTGGGGATTTACTGCTCCAATTGCCAAAATCCCAAGGGGGGAAAATATTCTAGGCTATGAGGAGAAAAGAGGCACTGTGCTCCTAAATTTGCTATGTAAGTTTTTCAATGTAATCCATATAATCAAATTCAGGAGTGAGCTCTGATTTTTGTCAACAAATTTAACATGGTAAGTAGTTAGTATGTGCAGAGAAGTGCCTATTTGATGGAGAATTGACCTCTCCATATCTCCGTTCTATATTTCATTGATTTCCACTGCCTATGTTGATAACGATTTAGTCCTGAGTTCAAACAATTTTATGGGTTCGCTTTTCTTTGCATTTTGTGGATAGGAGAAGTGTGGGTTTTGGTCAGACCAACTAAAGTTCAAGTTCGGGCTCAACCATTAATTTCCTCTGTGATTTTGAGCTGTCTGAGCTATGTAGTTTCTTCATCTGCAAGAATGGGGATAATAATGGTACTGAGGGCCTACGGTTGTATTGAGGATTAATAAATGAGGGGAGCATCGTTATCTTTTAATATGAGCTGCCAAATATTACTATTGCTCTTACTGTAGTTTCTTGAACTCATCCAAGAAACTAGGACTACAGATCAAATGAATGTTCATAAACTTTGAAAGTATATGCTTTACATGATGGCATATTATTCAGCCTTTTTAAAAAAGGAAGCGCTGTCCTATGCAACAACATGATGAACCTGGAGTACATTACACTCAATGAAACGAGCCAGTCACAGAAGGACAAATTCTGCATGATTCTACTTATTTGAGGTGTCAAAAATAGGCGGACATATAGAAATAGAGAATATAATTGTGCTCGCCAGGGGCCGAGAGAAGGGGAAATAGAGGAGCTGCTGTTCAGCCGGTATAAACTTTCAGTTATGCAAGATGAAGGCGTTCTACAGATGGGCTGTACTGTATGCTTCAAAATTTGTTACAAGTATAGATCTCCTGGGGCACCAGGGTGGCTCAGTAAGCTCAGTCTGCCTTTGGCTCAGGTCCTGATCTCAGGGTCTCAGGATCCAGCCCCATGTGAGGCTCCCTGCTCAGCGAGGAGTCCGTTTCTCCCTCTCCCTCTGCCCCTCCCCTTGCTCGTCCTCTCCCTCTCTCTCTCTCAGGTAAATAAAATAAAATCTTAAAAAAAAAAGAATATATATCTCCTGTTAAGTGTCCCTTACTACAATAAGAATATGTTTTTAAGAGAATATTATGATACATAAATATTGCATTTTCCAGTTTTATCTGGTTCCACAGGGAAACGTGGAACCACGAGTAATCAAAAAGTGGTTACTTACCTAGTTCACAGTTCTTTCCTTCAAATCCAGCTTGACACCAGCACTCATAGGAATTAATGTCATCTTTGCATATGCCGCCATTTAAACATGGATTGGACTCACATTGATCTCCATCTTTGAGATAAGTTACGAAAGTTGAATTAGCAAATCAACTGCTTAGAATGCCTCCGTGCACAGACTCCTGGGGAGGGGAGCGTGATTTTAGGGTCAGAACTGCTGCTGCTGCTGCTTATGGGTTGCCCCCTGTCTTCCTGAATTTCAAGAGCAACCCAACCAAAGGCTCTTAGGCTACGACTGGCCTAGAAAATTGCTCTGAGGAAGGCACTTTATGCAAGCCAAGGGAAGAGGAAGAGGGAGAAGAAAGTCAGAGGTTAGAAATGGACTGTATGAGCGTGGGGGAGAAGGGTTTGCATTCCTTTCTTCGAGAATGATGACACGTTAGTTCTTAACCGAATCCCAGCGCTTCAACAATTGGTATCTCTGTGTCACACAGGGCCCGCTACGGCAGGTCTTGCAGAACACGCCGAGCTGGAGAACAGATGGTACTTCCCCTCAGAGAACTGGCAGCCTCAGCTTGGAGCAAATGCCTCTACTTCCTTCTGGTATCATTTAACTTTTTAGAGTATAGTATGCAGTCATGGTTCGAAACAATGGAAGAGACGCCAGAAGCATCTCTCACTGCCAAAAGATATTCTGCTGTCTCTGACTTAGGTCCCAAATGGTCTAGGTAAAGTGAGAAGCAACTTTTCTTTTTAAGAAATTTTTTTACAGTTGTAATTTTTAAAATTTTTATTTTTTATTTTTATTTTTTTAAAGTTTTTATTTTAATTCCCGTTAGTTGATGGAACACTGTTATATTAGTTTCAGGTGAGAAACCGCTTTCCCCACAAACAATTTAAAACGAAAAGGTTCTGAAGATCTGCTTTATTTATGTATAAGTTGGCTGTGTTCCTCTCTACCTTTCCTGAAGTTTCTATATTCACGGAGTTCTTGAGAGCCTTAGAAGACACCTGTGGTAGGAAACCACGAGGAAGGAATAGGCAAGAGGGGAAGGGTCAGGATGAAAAGGGAAGCTTTGAGTCTGGTTTCTGAAAGCTCTTGCTCAACCCATACTTCTAAGGAAGGCACGGGAGAAAGGGATGAATAGAACCAGAAGGGAGCCGGGTACACACTCGGAGCCGGGAGAAACAGCCCTGGAGAAAAAAGAGCTAGGACGGCAAGAGTAAGAGGTAAACATGACCTAAGAAGGAAAGAAAAAGAAATTTCTGATTCTCGGGCCTACTTTGGAGCCCCGCAACCCATCTGGTGTGGAGGTTGCTCGCTGGAGGGGGAGGAGCGGCTCACCTGCCACCCTGGGTCAGTAGGATGCGCCCAGCTCCTGTTGACTGAGGGCTCCTATCCCTTTCTCAGAAATAGTCCCTCCCTGGAAAATCTGCTTGCTATAAAGATTAGACCTTGTCCCCTCTGCCCCTTGATCCAGTGTGCTTTTGCACAGATAGTTCAATTTGTTCCAATTCTACGAAAACAAAATACGTTATCTCTGGTTTATTATTATTGATGTTCAAACTGGCCTAAAAAACGAGCTACATTTGCACTTTATATTATAGACCAACAGATCTGAATTATTTAGGATGTTTCACTGAAAGGGTCTGGGCTTGCAGCCAGCTACACAGCAACTCATTTGCTGAGACATAGCTTTAAAATGAGTGTCATTTTATCCTGCATTTAGTCCTCCTCTGGGCGCTTGTCTGTGTGTACTTTGGGCTCAGGCGAAGCCACAGACAGTAGGGGTCAAAGACAACAAGGGACAAGACCTTGTCAAGTGAGAGGTTCCCGTTGAAGCCTATGAGGTTGTTGTTTAATGAATAACTGCACCTAGATCTGAAGGCTGGGAGGGGTGATCGTGAGAGCAAGAGCTCGCTTGTTCGAGAAGCTGGGTTCTCTTCTGGGCTCTGTGACTCCCCAACTGAATGACCTTTGGCAAGTCTTTGAGCCTCCCTGAGCCTCAGTGTCCTCTGTAAACCAAGGTTGATAATGCTTTGCTCACTGGTTGCTGTGTGGATTAAGTCTGACAGGCACTCTGGACGCTGGCCAGAGCTCGAAGGCCGCTAGCTCCTGTGCCTGGGCCATCTTTCTTCTTCGACCAGGCTGTTGATAGTAGAGGATAAGGCGGGCGTGAGGGGCCTGCGCCCGGCAGTATGTGAAAGCCCACAGGGTAAGAAATACCATCGGCTCTTTTGAGGTGGTTAGGAATCGCGGCTGCAACTGAAAAGAGGCGGCGAGCTATTTTCTTTTTGCTTTTTTATTCTCATTTTGGTGGATGAAGCAGTAGTGACCAAATCATGCCCCTGAGGTTTCCGAGATATCTTTATCTCGAATGCAGTAAACAACAGGCCTCTGGCCCAGAGGCAGGGGCTCAGCTTCAGAATACGATGCTTAAAAGGTTCTGACCAGTCCCTGCTGGGGAGTGGGGCGGGCAGCGAAGGGGTCATGGGAATTTAAATACAGCCGGGATTTTTTAGAGGAGGGTGGGGGAGTAGAAATTGATTGGCTTTAAAAATGAATCACAAGGGGCACCTGACTGGCTCAAGTCGGCAGCGTGTGTGACTTTTGATCTCAGGGCTGTGGGTTTGAGCCCCATGTTGGGGGTAGAGATTACTTAAAAAGAAAATCTTAAAAAATCACAAGATTTAAGGTTTAAGATATAATGGAAATAAAGACTAAAATGACTCATTTGGACTAACTGCAGGGGACTACCGGAGGAGAGAATTGGCCTAGTAGCCTTCACTACTAAAAGCAAGGAAAGGCTGAGAAAGTAAATGTAATGGAGTGGACTTCATCCTCCCTCAGGAGTTAAAAACAAAAGTGGAGAAATTGAGTTACTGGAGTATGAACAAGTTCCAGAATAGCAAGTGGAACATAGCACTGGATCTCCAATTGCTAGAACTCAGTGAATTTGCTGTCTAGGTTCTGTCCATGAGGATGGTCTCACATAAGCCAACCTCTGGAACGTATGCTGCCTCAAAATCCTGCTGCTGGATTTTACATTAGTTTCAAAGCTCAGTTGTCATGGAAGTTTTGACTTTTCCTCCTTTTGGTCAATTCATTCAACAAATAATTACTCAGTGCTTCTGGACCAGGTAGTGCTCGAGGTACCAGGAATACATCAATAAACAAAACACTTGAACACCCCTGCCAGTGTGAAGCTTGAATTCTAATGAGGTGGGGGAAAATAGGTAATAAATTGTAGAAGTAAGAAGATTCATTATATGTTACCTCAGATGGTGAAAAGTGCTGTGGAAAATAGGAAAGGAGCTATGGTATCTAGGTGATGGGGTTATGGGGACGCAGGTTGAAGGTAGCAAGGCAGAAGAGCAAAGTAGGTAGGTTTCATCGAGATGGTGACATTTGGGTGAAAAGCTAAAGGAGGGGAGGGAGCAAACCTAGGGGAACCTGGCAGAGGAGCATTCCACGTTCAAGGAACAGTCAGGTCAGAGACCAAAGCGAAAGCATGCCTGGAGTGTGCCAGGAGCAGCAGGGAGGCCAAGATGGCTGCCCCTCTCCTCCTCCCTCAACCCTACCCCTACCCCCACCCCGCAGGTGAGGAAGAGAGCCGGAGAGAGTCTGAGGGCCAGTGGAAAAGGAGGCCTGGAACAATCATGGAGGGCCATATAGGCCATCATGAGGAGGAGGACTTCTAAGCAATAAACATTTAAGTCAGTCAGCATTTTCACATTCTCTACCGATGACTGAAAACTCTCACTCAGTCCCCAGGTGCACTCATCTCAGTTCCTTCCTTCCAGCTGCCTGGGGTGCGACAATGTCTTCTTGAAGCCCTAGGGAGGAGTAAGCCTATCTGCCAGCTGATAGCCCCCACGTCTTGGTAAAAGAGTCAGACCCCTTTCACAGAGTTTAATATATTGTCAGTTTATGCGGAGAAATGATACATAATTCCCAAATATTTCCTATACCAGCTAGAGGAAAAAATTAACTGCTTACCAACATATTGCTTCCAAAATTCAGTCTATAAAGAAAAAGAGGATAAGTTAGTGGTAGTACTCAAAATATGTTGGATTCGATTCCTTCCCTTTTATAATGTTTGTAATACATATATATGGATAGATATTTTATAATTCCAAAGAGAAGTTTCTTTTTTTCTTGTTTAGTTTTCTGTACTTTGCTCTGCAGCTGAAGAATATTATGTGGAAATACTCACAGTTTTTTCAGTATTTTCAAAAACTTCTCGAGCTTCTTCAAAACTACATTTTTCTTCCATACATTCTCTCTCAAGGTTCCCTTGCACGAACTCTTCCAGTTTACCTGAATTATACCTCTTTGGTCGATTCAGGATTTTGGTGGCATTTTTGTGATCAAGAAAAACTGAAATTCCAAAGAACGATTCTTTAGGTTTAGGAAAAAGAAAACATCATGAAAACTAAATACATCTCTCAAGAAAGGCTTTGTTTTTAATCCAAGTAATCCCAAAGCCAGTTTATCTTTGGGGCACAGAGCCAAAATTTGTGATGTCCTCATGGTACTGTATACACACAGAGATTTAGGAATTAAAATTCAATTTGGCTTTGAGTCAAGAGAGTTCCAGTAATGAAAGGTCAGATTCTCAATCGTATTTGAATTTACTTTGGATGAGAAAGAAAGTTCTCAAACAAGCAGTTAACTTTGTCATCATTTGCAAATAACTCATTGCAGACCCTTGCAAGGTGACCCATCACCCCAGCCAGGATGTGGGGTTGCCCAAATGACCCATCACCCCAACCTTTCTCAGGACGTGGTTGCCCAAATGACTTCACAACAAATTTTTCTTGAAAGAACAGAAGCCTAATGGCGGTCCAGCTGCAAATGCAACCCTAGTGTCTGTCACTAGATGTTCAAGAAAAACCACTGCATTAATTTGTTTATCTTCAGACTCACAACACCTTCAGTTGGCATGTGTTGAGGGAATGCCAGTGACCTAAGTCTTTCTCTGGGATTTAGGATGTGACTGACCCGAGCTGTGACTGCCTGATTCTCTCCTTCCTCTCTCCCCACATTCAAATTTATTTCTCTGTCTTTCTCTCTGTATGTCTCTCTAGGTAGATATTGAAAACATATCTACATCTGTAATTAATAACAGGAACTCTAGAACTTGCTGTAGTTGTTCTCTTCCTCAGGGGCCTATCTGGTACGATCTCAATAGGACCAGGTGCTTATAAGATGAACTTTTCCAGGCATTTTGGAATGCTTTCGCATGAATTCAAAAAAAGAAGAAGGAGAAGAAGAGGAAGAAGGAGAAGGAGAAGAAGAAGGAGGGGAAGGGGAAGAGAAAGAGGAAGAAGAAGGAGGGGGAGGGGGACTGTATTCCCTTATGTTCATTACAGCTGTTCACTTTATGGAGACTTTAAGTCCCCTGACAACCTTGCTTCTCTCTTGATCTGCAAGTCCCGTTGGACTTCACTTTTTTTTGGAATTTAACTTAGACTTTTTCTCTTCAACCCTTGCCAACTTTCTCAATTCCCTTCACTCTGTCCTCTGTGCTGCAATACCCTGCAGTGCCAAATGCTGGGTCAGTGCGGCCATCTGCCGCTGAGCACTGTGGGAGAAAACCACCCAGCTGCACACGGATGCCATCACACAGTGATGCCTCCCAGCCGCCCCGCCAGGCCCTCCTCTCTGCTTGGCCCTGGGCAGCCTGACGATGGCATCTATATCTGCCCCCAATTACAGTGTGTGACTGAGTGGAGAAACAGGGGTTTGCAGTCAGATCAGACACACCTGGATTTGAATAACACATTTGCTGCCTATTGGCTGCGAGACCTTAGGCAAGCGACAAAATCTCTGAAGCTTAACTTGGTCAAATGCAAAATGGGTCTAACAGTGGCGTATAATAAGAATATCTACCTCAGAGTGTTGTCGACAGGGTCCATGAGATAATACATGTTACATGGTACATGGTGTGCACTGGTTCCCCCCCCCCCCCCACCGCTCCTCTCATGCTGGCGTGCCTTCTTGTCAATTCCCTCTAGCACCTTCATACACTTTTCTGCGGCTCTTTCCCTTCTTTACTCCCATCCACATAATGAAATGACTGTTGTCAGGATCAGCCATGACTTCCTAAAGATAATGAGTTTGTGAACTTCTTGACTGCTCTGAAACATTTCCAGTGCTTGATCGATCTCTCTCTCCCTCCCTCCCTCTCTCTCTCTCTCCATGGTACTCTTTCCATGAAGTCACTCTACTGGCTCTTCTCTTTACTCTAACCATGTTATTTATCCACCACTTGAACCCATGCCTTCCCCTTTGTCTGCCTGCCCCGGCAGTGTTCCGAGTTCCCTCAGGTTCCTGCCTCAGCTTGGTCACACCATACGTCTTTACCAGGGTGAGGTAGACAGGGCATCTAGGGCACAGAATGTAAGGAGACCGTGTCTCTCAGTGAGTGCACGCGAGTACAGTTACACTCTAGGTACCGTGCTCGCCTCCCCCTAGGCCAGCCCTGACTCTCTCAACGCCAGTTTCTGGGCGCTCGCTACAGCCCGGCCCTGTGCCAGCCGCCTTTTTATCCGTGCTCACTCCCGGGACCCTCACGCTCGCCGTCGGAACTGCCCTTCCTCCAGCAGTGGGTCCCAAATATCCCCGCTGGCCAGATCTCTCTTCTGAATTCCAGATCCTCTTTCCAGCTCCCTCACTGTGCGTCGTCCTGGGGCGAATCAGAGCTGATGTTTCTCTGATGCCTCTGAAGGGCTGGACCCTGTGCTAAGTGCTTTGGGGTCATTATTTCATTCCATCCTCACAGCAGTCCCACGAGACAGGTACTGCCATCTCATTGTAAGTGAGAGGAATGGAGCTGTGGAAAGGTGAAGTCCCTTGGCCCAGGTAGTGCACTGGAGTGTCAGAGCCGGGATTTCGACGTTGGCGGTCAGACCGCACAGCCCGTGCTCGGAGGTACGACGCTGTGTCCTGTAATCCCGTCACATGCCCAGGATGCACTCTCCACGCTCCTCTGAACCTGTTCCCCTTCCACACCCAGTTGGTGATGGTGGTACTAACGGGTACATGGACCAGAATGAGTGCTGAGTAATGTATCCAGTCGTTGAGTCACTCACTATGTTGTACACCCAAATTAACCTAACACGGGATGCTACCCATACTAGAATTGAAATAAAAAACTTAATAAGAAAAAAAAATATTGCCAAACTGAGCATTCTCGATCAGCCGTCTGTGCTATGCACGTTTACACTTCTGATGACCCAGTAATTGGGTTCTGTTGTCCAAACTCCTTCATTGCAGAATTTCATTATCTGATGACCTGACCCTATCTTGCTCTCCTATCTTACTTGTCATATTTAATATTCAAAACTTACTGCGTTCCTGGAAGACCTCATATGCTTTGTGGATCTGGATCTTTTTTTTTTAAGATTTTATTTATTTATTTGACAGAGACAGCGATAGAGGGAACACAAGCGGGGGGAGAGGGAGAGGGAGAAACAGGCTCTCCGCTGATCAGGGAGTCCAATGCGGGGCTCGATCCCAGGACCCTGGGATCATGACCTGAGCCAAAGGCAGAGGCTTAACCTTCTGAGCCACCCAGGTGCCCCTGGAGCTGGATCTTAGCACACATGTGATTCTCTCCGTGTGTAATGCCCTAGATCAGACATTTAAGGAGAACGAACCTACTCATCTTTTAACACCCAGCCCAAGACAAGATACTGTCTGTCTGTCAGGTGTTTTTCCCAGTTAACATATTCCTTTGTGGTCTTTTTTAGCACCTGGCACACATTTTGTCACCTTACCTTGAAATCTCTCACCTGACTTCGTGGTGCTTTAGGTCAAAGAGGGAGTCTGGCTTATCCCCGTGCCCTGATACCTCACCCCAGCACCTGGCCCCATAGTAGTTGCTCAGTTTTGTCAAGTTTTGTAAAGTGTATGGACTGAAGCTGTCTTTCATTCGTTCATTTCATGCATTCATTCTGAATGAAAGACATCTTCGGCCCATATACCTTATAAATCTGAACTGGTTTCACAGAACAGTTTTGATTTCAAAATTCTAAACGGGTGCAAATAATACCCAAGGGCAGCAGTCATGAAAATGTAACATCTCTGGAAGGCATTCACAGAAACTGCTTTTAGAAGCCAGTGACCATTGAAGAGCAGAAGAGAGTGCTGCATTAGTGCTGACCATCCTGAGGGAAATTCCCCTGGCTCTCTCCACAAGGGCCTGTTATATCTGACTACAATGATTCCAGAATCACACTGCTTTTCTCCTCAGTATTGTCTGAGGGTCATAGATTTAGCCTCTTTTCGGGTTTATCTCTTCTAGCCATTATTTCCCCAGGGATGAAATCCTAGACCTTCTCCCCCCACCCCCAGCATATCTTTCCTTTTTTCCAACATCTGAGGTCTTCGAGGGAGCAGCAGCCCTCTTGAAACGTCCATTATCTCACCACTTATCCTGAAGGAAGGGCTTGGATCTTTTGTCCTCCTAGGTCTCACACTGATGAGATACATGTAAAGACTTAGCTTTTTGTCCTACTTTGTGAATTTTCCAGCTAAATTTCTTTCTTTAGCCACTTGGCTAGTTTGATTTAACCTTTGCATTCTCAGATCATCATTTCTGCATTGCAGTCTGATGTCATGTCTGGAATGGGAAACACAGGGCCAGTCTGCTTTCCGAGTACCCTTAGGGTTAGCGCCCCTGATCCCAGCACTGTCAGCCACTAGATTTGATTATAGTAGGTTGACAAGTAAGGGTGATAAATGCTTCCTGTGAGAACACACTGTTTGCCTAAATGGGGTAATTTCCTCCCTGTGTGCCTGCCTTTGGGAAATGCATAAAGTCACTGAAGTTGTGAAAAAAACCAAGTGATATACATTGCATTAACTAAGTTTCTACTCCTTATGTCAATTCTTGGGCTTGTTTTGCACAAGCGAGTATTGGGTTTCCCCATGTATTAACTCTGCTATGTTGAGAGTCAGAGACAAAAATAATTTTTCCTAATTCACAAAAGACTTTGGGGATAAGTAACAACTTAGTAATGAAAAGTTTGTTGTAAGTAAAACTTAAAATTGTAGGTGTATGATTTTAGGGATATTTAAAATTAGAGGCTTGCCTCATTATATAGTTCTAAAATTTTGAAACATGTCAGATACCTTAAAATCAAACTGTGTGTGTAAATAAAGCCATTATTGTGCCTTTAATGTGACACATCCCATTTTGATCTCAAAGTGGTGAGTTAAAAAAAAAAAAAACCCCAAATGACAGAGTTAATGTCGTCTTCATCATTTGCTGTTTCCTGGTTGAAATATTTTCCCACTCTTAACTTTTCTTTTACCGAGGAAGTGACTGTTTTCTAAGCAGAATTATGTTATCAAATCACAAGCCTAACAGTGTCCATTAAAAAAAAAGTACCCTAAGCATTGTAGATGTATTTAGTTTTAACCATAAAGAAGACACAGCTTACAGAGAACCAGTACTTACCAACCCGCATGCTGACGACTAGAATCTTAAACGTTGTTGTCAAATCCTGTAATCATTTAGTGGAGAAGATAGCACCAGACATTTCTATATCTAAAAGACAAGCATATTCAACGTATCTTTAAAAAGGAAACAAACCTGTACATTCAGCACTGAGTAGATATCCTAAAAGGCAGATGGTGATGAGGCCCGGTGATTCTGCCATGATCCTATTCAGGCACTGCATAACCTTTGCTGACGAATTGTGCAAGTAGCAAGGTTGACCAATTGTTCCAAAGTACAAGCTGAGCTGTGTTTACTTCCGGGAAACAATGTCCATCTCCCTCAGTGGGTCTTTGGGCTATTTCCAATGGCCTTTTGGGTGAAGTGAAGAGTATGGGCAGTGTCCATCTTTAAACTTCACCTGATTCCATAGGCTTCTGTCACTGTGGCTGATTGGAGGCCAAAGCAGGAAGTGATACATAATCAGAACGGGGCCGGGGGGGGGGGTGGGGGTGGTGGTGGTGTATAATGGCAGTTGCTGTGGCAGCAAAATTCCTCAGTGGGATCCATCTTTAACTTTGTCAGGGAGCACTAATGTCATTCAGTTTAAAAGTAAAGAGACAAGGGTGCCTGGGTGGCTCAGTTGGTTAAGCCTCCAACTCTTGGTTTTGGCTCAGGTCATGATCTCAGGGTTGTGGGATGCAGCCCCACATTGGGCTCCGGGCTCAGCACAGTCTGAGATTCTCTCTCCCTCTCCCTGTGCCCCTCCTTCCAGTAGCACTCTCTCTTTCTGAAATGAATAAATAAATCTTTAAACAAAAAAGTAAAGAGACAGAACAAAGTCATTTGGTTACCTACCTTAAAACATTCCCCATGTTTACCTCCATTTAATCACCTGGTGGATCCTTTATGTTCCTCCTCAGAAGGAGCTTATCAACTTTGTGGTACCATGTACCCATAGGGTGAAATGTGAGGACCCTGTCTCAGTACATACATATGTATGTATGTATGTGTGTATGTATGTGTCTTGTGGTAACTCATTGTGTTTTAATTTGTATTTCCCCAACAAATAATGATGTTGAACACCTTACAGTTTGCTGACTCTGTATATCCTCTTCAGTGAAATGTATGTTCATGTTTTTTGCCTATTTTCCAATAACACTGATATTTTACCATTCGATTTTAGAGCTTTTTAAAGAAAATATTATAGCTAGGAGTCCTTTCTCAGATACATGGTTTGCAAATAAAGTCTCCAAGACCATAGCTTATCTTTTCATCCTCGTAACTGAGTCATATAGCCAAAGTTTTAGATTTGGATGTAGTACAATTTATCCTTTTATAAACAATTTTATTTATTTATTTATTTGTTTGTTTGTTTGTTTGTTTGTTTGTTTGTTTATTTAGCATTCATGTGAGCTGGGGCAGGGGCAGAGGGCCACAGACAGAATCTCAAGCAAACTCCATGCTGAGTGCTGAGCCTGACACGGGGCTTGATCCCATGATCCCAATATCATAACTTGAGCCTAAATCAAGAGTTAGGCACTTAACTGAGCCACCCAACTGCCCCTCAGTTTATCACTTTTCAATGGGTCATACCTTAATGTCCCTATTTAGAACTCTTCCATAACACTAATCCTGAAGCTTTTTCCCATTTAAAAAATATTTTTTAGTTTTATGTTTTAGATTTATTCTGGTACTCCATTTTTAGTTAATTTTTATAAAGAATGAGGTTTAGATTTTTTTTTGGCTTGTGAATATCTGATTCCTCTAGCACCATTTATTAAAAAGATAATCCTTGCTCTGTTGAATTGCTTGTGCAGTTTTTTTCACAAATCAGTTGCGTATGTTGGTTTGGGTATATTTTTGGGTTTCCTCTTCTGTTCCATTGCTGTATGTGTTTATCACTCTGCCAACCCCACACTGTCTTGATTGCTATAGCTATATAATAAGCTTTTATGTCAGGTAGAGTGATTGCTCCCACTTTAATATTTTGTGGCAAGATTATTTGGGGGGGTTACCAAATAACTTTATTTTGAAGGAATGATACAAGTGAAAGAAGTTAAATAGATGTTTTGGTATAACTTACAGAAAAGGTAGACGGAACCCTACATGCATGCATTGCCTCGGTGACCAGGGAAGTCACCCTTGAGGCTATGGGAAGACAGCCTACGGCTTAGCTCTCGTCATCACTGGTTTCCAAGGTGTGCTTGTCAGAAACATCCTCTGCCATGCCAGATTCAGGAGCCCCCATCTTGCTCAGGTTGGTTACATGGTCACCCAGTTCTTTGCTGGATTTCACCTGTTTATTCAGGTAATGAGTCTCAGTGAAGTCCCACAAACGGGGTCGTTTTTATCAGTGACCAGTTTGTGCAGTTCCAGTGGTGACTGATTGATGCTCTTTTCCAAGTGTAACGCACACCGCATTGCGTTTGGTCCATTTTCTCCGTAATCACGGTCAGGTTTGGCCACCTTGTTGGTCCTACAGCTTCATCAGTTTCTCAGCTCATTGTCTCCTCATAAGATCAGTGAAGGAAATATTTGGCAAAGTTCTTAGAAGCCACATCTTTGCGGTCAAAGTAGTAAGACACGGACGGGTAGACATAGGCATAGAGCTCCAGGTAGGTCTGGCGTTGAGGGCGGCCTCTGAGTCCCGGTGGTAGTTCTGGTGCACCTGTAAGAAGGACGTAGTCATCATAGCGGCCACTGAGAAGAGGCAGTGCCGAGTGACTTGGCTGCCTGGTGCTGCAGTGGCAACGGGGGCCTTGGAACGTCTATGTGCACTGTGAGGAGATGGTGGAGGGTTGACTCTGGGCAGCCACCAGGGTGGGGGACAAGTGCCGGGTTCTGTCCAAGCACTGTTGAAGCAGGAAATTTGAGTGACTCTCGGTGGAGACTCACTGTTCTGTGGCAAGATTGCTTTAATTATTCTAGGGCCCATAACATTTTACATATAATTAAAAATCATCTTATCTTTAGCTACAAAAACCTTTGCTGGGGTTTTGATAGGGATTTCGTTAAACCTATATGTAAATTTGGAGGAATTGACATCTTCACTGTGTTGAGTTTTCCAGTTGATGGGTGTGGTCTGGACATGTATGTCCATTTCTTTAGGTCTTTGATTTCTTTCATCAGCATTTTGTAATTTTTGGCATATAGATTTCATATAGTTGATCCTTGAACAAGACAGGTTTGAACTGCACAGGTCCACTTATATGCATGAGCGGGGAAGGAGCAAAATGGGAGGGAGAGGGACAACCAGACTCCTGCTGAGCAGGGAGCCGACCTGGGGCTTGATCCCAGGATCCTGAGATCTGACCTGAGCTGTAGTCAGATGCTTAACTGACTGAGCCACCCAGGCGCCCCTGAGGACGTTTTTTTGTTTGTTTGTTTGTTTGTTTTAAATATAATTGACACACAGTGTTACATTAGTTTCCTGTATACAGCATAGCGATTTGACAAATTTATGCATTATGCTATATTCATTGCAAGTGAAGCTCCCATCTGTCCTGATACATCACTATTCCTTATAGTGTATCGTTGTATTCCTTATGCTATGACTTTTTTTTTTTAGTTCTTTTTTTTTTTAATTTTATTTATTTGAGATAGAGACAGTGAGAGAGAGCATGAGAGGGGAGAAGGTCAGAGGGAGAAGCAGACTC
Source organism: Nasua narica (assembly GCA_028533885.1). Classification (NCBI taxonomy): domain Eukaryota; kingdom Metazoa; phylum Chordata; class Mammalia; order Carnivora; family Procyonidae; genus Nasua; species Nasua narica. The sequence goes on along the minus strand of CM052801.1, from coordinate 91,572,458 downwards.
CCTGCGGAGCCAGGAGCCCGATGTGGGACTCGATCCCAGGACTCCGGGATCATGACCTGAGCCAAAGGCAGTTGCTTAACCGACTGAGCCACCCAGGCGCCCATGCTATGACTTTTATTCCCATGACTTAGTTATTTTGTAACTGATAGCCTGTATCTCCCACTCTCTTTTACCCATTGTGCCCAACCCTAACTCTCCTCCTCTCTGGCAACCATCAGTTTGTTCTCTGTATTTATAGGTCGGTTTTGCTTTCTGTTTATCTTTTTTTTTTCTTTTAGATTCTACTAATGAGTGAAAATCATATGATATTTGTCTTAGTATGACTTATTTCGCTGAGCATAATACCCTATAGGTCCATCCATGTTGTTTCAAATGGTGCTACATCATCATTTTTTATGGTTGCATAATATTCCATCGTATATATATACACCACATCTTCCTTATCCATTTGTTTACTGAGGGACACTTCAATATTGTAAATAATGCTTCAGTAACCATAGGGGTACATATATCTTTTCAAATTAGTGTTTTTGTCTTCTTTAGGTAAATACCTAATAGTGGAACTATTGGTTCATATAGTATTTCTGTTTTTAGTTTTTTGAGGACTCTCCATACTATTATTCACAGTGACTGTATTAATTTACATTTCTATCAACAGTTCCTTTTTCTTCACATCCTTGCCAACACCTGTTGTTTCTTGTCTTTTTGATTTTAGCCATTCTGTGAGGTGTAAAGTGACATTTCATTGTGGTTTTGATTTGCATTTCCTTGATGATGAGTGTTGTAGAGCATCTTTTCACGTGTCTGTTGGCCATCTGGACGTCATCATCTTAGGAAAATGTTCAAGTCTTCTGCCCATTTTTTTTTATCACTGCCCATTTTTTAATGAGATTGGTTTTTTTGGTGTTGAGTTGTGTAAGTTCATTATATATTATGGATATTAACCCCTTGTCAGATATATCATTTGCAAATATCCTCTCCCATTTGGTAGGTTGTCTTTTTGTTGTCTTTTTTTTTTTTAATTTTTTATTAACATATAATGTAGTATTTGCCCCAGGGTACGTGTCTGTGAATCATCAGGCTTACACATTTCACAGCATTCTCCATAGCACTTACCCTCCCCAATGTCCATAACCCTACCCCCCCCACCTCCCAGCAACCCTTAGTTTGTTTCGTGAGTTTAGGAGTCTCTTATGGTTTGTCTCCTACCCCATCCCATCTTGTTTCATTTCTCTTCCCCACCCCCTCATAACCCCCTGCCATGCCTCTCAAATTCTTCATATCAGAGAGATCATGTGATAATTGTCTTTCTCTGACTGACTTATTTCGCTTAGCATAATACCCTCTAGTTCCATCCACATTGTTGCAAATGGCAAGATTTCGTTTCTCCTGATGGCTGCATAGTATTCCATTGTATATATATATATAACACTTCTTCTTTATCCATTCATCTGTTGATGAATATCTAGGTTCTTTCCATAGTTTGGCTATTGTGGACATTGCTGCTATAAACATTCGGGTGCATGTGACCCTTCGGATCACTACATTTGTATCTTGAGGGTAAATACCCAGTAGTGCGATTGCTGGGTCGTAGGGTAGCTCTATTTTCAACATTTTGAGGAACCTCCA
>CM052801.1:91530558-91570329 GCA_028533885.1 Nasua narica | reverse complement strand
ACACGTAAGTGAGACCATAAGATAATTGCCTCTCTCCGCTTGACTTATTTCACTCCGCATAATCTCTTCTAGTCCTGTCCATGTTGATACAAAAGTTGGATATTCATCCTTTCTGATGGAGGCATAATATTCCATTGTATAGATGTACCCCATCTTCCTTATCCATTCATCTGTTGAAGGGCATTTTGGTTCTTTCAAAAAAAACATTATTAAAGAATTTTGGAACATATTTATATTTTGTTCTCCCCTCCCCTCCTTAAGCTGAAATATTTTTTTAAGATTTTTTATAAGATTTTATTTATTTATTTGAGAGAGAATGAGAGAGAGCATGAGAGGGGAGAAGGTCATAGGGAGAAGCAGACTCCCCACAGAGCCGGGAGCCTGATGTGGGACTTGATCCTGGGACTCTGGGATCATGACCTGAGCCAAAGGCAGTTGCCCAACCAACTGAGCCACCCAGGCGCCCAAACTGAAATATTTTATTGCCTGGTATTTAAAGTCTATCATGATTTACTTCTCTTTTTAATTCCAATAGACATTATTATTATTGTTTTTATTGTCAATATTCATGTATATTTGCCCAGATTTTTACTCCTTTCTTTATTCTTCATTCCTTTTTACACCTCAGATATTCCATCTGGTATATTTTCTTTTGGCTTTAAGTAAATCCTTTATACTTTTTAAGAAAAGTATAGACTAATAATGCATATTATTTTATTACATTGCCTGTAATTATCTCTATTTTGCATGAATTCTTGAAAAGCATTTTTGTAGAGTATAGAGTTCTAAGCTAACAGTTACTTTTGTTCAGCACTTTGAAATAGTATACTGTCTTCTCTTGTTGGTATTGGGAGCTCAGCTATTTATTGGTTATTCCTCTAAAGGTAATCTTTTGTGTGTGTGTGTAGCTACTTTTTTTTATAAGTAGGCTCTATGCCCAACATGTGGCTTGAACTCACAGCCCCAAGATCAAGAGTTGTATGCTCTACCAACTGAGCCAGCCAGGCATCCCTCTGGGCTACTTTAAAAAAATTTTTTTAAATTATTTTTTATTATGTTAGTCCCCATATACTATGTCATTAGTTTCTGATACTCTGGACTACTTTTAAGGTTGATTGATTCTCACATACACACACAACTTCCTCTCTCCCCTCACTCAACTCTCTCTCTGCTCAGTTTCATTATAATGTATCTAGGCAGGGATTTCTTCCCTTTATCCTGCTTGGAATTCACTGGACGTTTTGAATCATAGAATCTGTGTCTTCCTGTGCTGACTATGTAATTTATTCTCTCAACCAGCACTGTCCTTAAAGAGGAAGGAGGGGATATTAAGTAGTAAGCTGGAGATAACAAGACTGAGTCAGGAGTATCCCAAGAAAACAGGATACATGTGGTCACCATACCTCTCTCCCTCCAGCCATCTTATGCTTACAGTTTACAGGGTATATCTTTTTTTAGTCATTTACTTTTGCCCTTTCAGTTTTCATAGTTTGTCTCTTGTTGGCAGCATATGGTTCAATTTTGTTTTATCTACTCTGATAATGTTTCTTTTAATTGAAGTACTTATACCATTAGTTTAATCTAATTATTGATATGGTTGGACTCAGGTTTACCATTTTATTGTTTCCTGTTTGTCTCTTCTGGGTTTTTGTTGTTATTGTTGATCCTGTCCTGTTTTTGCCCTCATTTTCATTATTCAAGTATGTTTTTGTATTCTATTTAATCTATTGACTTTTTAGCTGTAATGGTTTGGATTAGTTTTTAGTGGTTACGCCAGCAATTAAAATATGCATTCCTAGACGTTACTAGTATATTTAGAATTAATATTGTACCATCTAATGTAAAATGTAGAAAGCTTTAAATGATATAATTTCCCTTTAATCCCCACTCTCATCTTTCGTAATTGTCCTATGTATTAAATCTACATACATTGAAAATCAGACAGGAAAATGTTACTCTTTTTCTTTGAACAATTGTATGTATCATAAAGAATTTAGGAAGTAAACCATTTCTAATGCTTTTCATTTGTTCTTGAAGATTCAAACTTCTCTTTAGTAGTATTCCCCTTCAGTCTAAAAAAATATCACCACAATTGGGGCACCTGGGTGGCTTAGTCATTCGAGTGTCTGACGTGGGCTCAGGTCATGATCTTGGAGTCCTGGGATGGAGTCATGCATCAAACCCCACGTGGAGCCCCAATGGCGGGCTCTGTGGTCAGCCCGGAGTCTGTTTGTCCCTATCCTTCTACCCTTCCCCCGCTCATGCTCACTCGCATTCTCTCTCAAATAAATAAATAAATAATATCTTTAAAAAATATAAAAAACACTGACTGTGTTTTCTTCATTTTCTTGTTGCTGAAAATGTATTTATTTTCCCTTTATTCCTGAGGGTTATTTTCACTGGGCATAGAATTCTGAGTGGCTCTTTTTCTTTCATCCCTTTCAATACGCTATACCAATATGCTATACCTTATAGCCTTCATTTTTTCTGATGAAAGAAATCTATGGTCATCCCATATCGCTGTCATCAGGTAAATGCAAATTAAAGTCACTGTGTGGGACCTGTAGCTTCTGATATGGTGGTGTAACCTTAGTCGACAAGTCTCCTGCTGGTAACTTCACTTGACAAAATACAAAAATAACCCCTGAGGATTCGATGAAAGAATGTAGACTGACAAACTGTGGAGGAGAGCCAAAACTTGGAGAAGCAATGGCGTGGATGCGAGTTTTGTGCTTTTTGCTTTTGTGGACTGGCCCCAGGGGCAGGCATCAGTTGTTCAGTGAGACAGGACCACGAAGGCAGCTTCAACTCAGAAAAGGTGCTGACTTTCTGGTTAGGAGAAACCGGGAGAGAAACCCAGCCACCCAGGACTATAGAGTGAGGGATGATTCCCAGAGGGGCGAGAGCCGGAGCGATGGATTTCCTAATCATGTGTATGAATACCATGGAAGTCTTAGGCTGACCTGTGAGCCACATACATACAGAATAGACTCAAGGGAGTGGAGTAAAAGCTTAAAGACTTGATCTGATATTTAATCCGCAGTCACCCATGGATTATGGTTATATTTTATTTGTATTGTGTGATTTTTCATTCAGTTGAAGTGTTTTTTTTTAGTTACTTTTCTGTTATTAATGTATTCTGAATGGTTTCAGTATTTTAAAATGTGTTGAGGTTTTCTTCAAGGCTCAGCATACCATTGATATCGATGTGGATGGAACTAGACGGTATTATGCTGAGTGAAATAAGTCAATCAGAGAAAGACATCATATGGTTTCACTCATATGTGGAATATAAGAAATAGGGCAGAAGGCCATAGGGGAAGGGAGGGAAAACTGAATGGGAAGTCATCAGAGAGGGAGACAGACCATGAGAGACTCTTAACCATAGGAAACAAACAGAGGGTTGCTGGAGGGAAGGCAGGTAAGGGGGTGGGGTAATTGGGTGATGAGCATTAAGGAGGGCACATGATGCATTGAGCACTGGGTCTTATCCTCAACTGATAAATTATTGAACACTACATCTGAAACTAATGATGTACTGTAAGTTGGCTAATTGAATTTAAAAAAAGGCTCAGCATATAGTAGATTTTAATAACTGTTCCATGTGCCCTTGAGGAAATGTAAATTCTGGCTTTTTTGGATGCAGAGCTCTATAAATGAATATTGTATCAAGTTTATAAATTGTACTTTTCAGAACTTTTGTATGTATACTGATTTTTTTGTCTGTTCTATCAGCTATTAAAATATATGAGCTAATATTCTTTTATGATTGTAGAGTAGGCTGTTTCTCTTGTTTCCTCAGTTTTTTCACTTTGTATAATACTTAGAAGCTATATTATTATGTGTATATACTTTTAAGATAGTGATATTTTCTTATGGATGATTTTGACCTCTTTATCATCATAAATATATTAAAGAGCTATTGACTTGTTTATCACTACAAAATGTTGCTCTTTATTTCTAATGCTTATTGCCTTAATATTTACTTTGCCTGATATTAGTGTAGTTATGCCAACCTTCTTTTAGCTAATGTTTGAATGACATATTTTTTTAATCCTTTTACTTTAGACCTTTCTGTGTCCTTATATTTGTTAGAAAGTAGTTTTTGTGAATATGTTACAGTTAGCTTAAAAAATTATAACACCTTGGGGTACCTGGGTGGCTTAGTCGGTTAAGCATCTGCCTTTGGCTCAGGTCATGATCCCAGGGTCCTGGAATTGAGCCCCATGTCGGGCTTCTTGCTTAGCTGGGAGCCTACTTCTCCCTCTCCCTCTCCGTGTGCCCTCTATCCCCCCAGCTTGTGAGCACAGGCTCTCTCTCAAATAAATAAATAAATAATATCTTTAAAAAATTATAACAGATTTACTGAGATATAATTTACATACTATACTATTCATTCTTATAAGTACAATTCAGTGGTTTTTAGCATATTCACAAAGTCATGAAACCAATACCACTAATTTTAAAACATTTTCATCACCCCCAAAAGAAACTGCATCCATTAGTCTCTTCCAGTTCTCTCCTCACCCCAAGACCTTAGAAGCCATTAATCCTCTTTTTGGCAAATCTATGGATTTGCCAAATAGATTAGGCAAATCTATGGATTTGCCTAATGAGGATATTTTATATAAATAGAATCATATAAAATGTAGTTGTTGGCATTTGACGTCTTTCAGTTAACATGATGTTTATAAGGTTCATTCATATTGTAGCATTTATTAATCCTTCGTTCCTTTTTATGGTAGAAAATTTTCTCATTGTGTATATGTGCCACATTTTTTAATCTGTTTATTACTTGATTGACATTTATTTGTTTCCACCTTTCAGCTGTCATGAATGATGCTGCTGTGAACATTCATGTAAAGGTTTTGTGTGGACGTATGTTTTCAGTTCTTTTGAGTATACACTTAGGAGTGGGGTAGATGGGTTGTCTGGTAACTCTAGGATTTATATTTTGAAGAACTGTCAAACGGTTGGGCTCCCAATTCTATTCTGCTGACTTATGTCTATTTTTATGTCAGTATCACAATGTCTTAATTACTATAGCTTTGTAGGAAAATTTGAAATCAAGAATGAGTCTTCCAATTTTCTTCTTTTTTAAAATTTTTTTTTCTTTTTTGTGATTGTTATAATTATTCTAGATCTCTTGGATTTTCATTGAACAGCTTGTCAATTTCTGTACAAAGCCAGCTGTGATTTTGATAGGAATTGCACTGCATTTGTAGATCAGTGTGGAGAGTATTGCCATCTTGACAATATTAATTGTTCCAATCCATGACCTTGGGATGTCCTTCCAATTTTTCAGGTCTTCCTTAATTTCTTTCAACAATGTTTTGTAGTTTTCAGTATGCAAGTCTTGTACTCCTTTAGAAAAATTTATTCCTGAGCATGTTATTCTTTTTGATACCATTGTAAATGGAGTTGTTCTCTTAATTTCAGAATGTATATTGGTAGTATATAGAAGCACAATTAATTTTTGCATATTAATTTTTAACCTGCAACTTTGCTGAACTCATATTCTAATAGGTTTTTTAAAAGTTTTTTTCTTAAGATTTACTTATTTGAGAAAGAGAGAGAGAGCGCACATGCACAAGTGGGGGAGGGATAAAGGGAAAGGGAGAGGGAGAGAGAGAATCCTCAAGCAGACTCCCCACTGAGTGTGGAGCCCAGTGGAGCTCCACCCCCAGACCCCAAGATCATGATCTGAACCAAAATCAAGAGTCAGCTGTTTAATCGAGCCACTCAGGCACCCTAATAGATTTTTTTGAAGGAAGGGTGGGATTCCTTAAGATTTTGTGTATATAAGATTGTATCATCTGTGAATAGAGATAGTTTTATTTTTTCTTTTCCAACTTGGTATCTTTTATTTCATTTTCTTGCCTAATTGCCTTGGCTAACTCTCCAGTAAAATTTTGAATAGAAGCAATGAGAGTGTACATCTTTGTCTTGTTCCTGATGTTAGTGGGAAAACATTCATTTTGTTTTCTCTGGTGAGTAAATTGTTAACTGTAGGTTTTTCATAGATGTCCTTTTTCAGGTTGAGAAAGTTCTCTTCTGTTTCAAATGTGTTGAGTGTTTTTATCAGGAAAGGGTGTCAGATTTTATCAAATGCTTTTTTTCTTTGCATCTGTTGAGATGATCCTGTGAATTCTGTCCTTTATATTAACATATTAATATGGTTTACTATATTTTCATGTTTTTAAAATTTTTATTTTAATTCCAATTAACATACAGTATTATATTAGTTTCAGGTGTACAATATAGTGACTCAGCACTTCCATACATCACCCAGTGTAATTTTCAAATCAATCACCTAGAATTCCCAAGATAAATCTCTTATGGTCATGGCATATAGTCCTTTTTATGTTACTGAATTTATTTTGCTAGTATTTCATTGAGAATTTTGACATCCATATTCATTTCTTAAAAGATTTTATTCATTTATTATTTGAGAGAGAGTCAGATTGAGAGAATGAGTGGGAAGAGGGGCAGAAGGAGAAGCAGACTCCCTGTGGAGCAGAGATCTCTATGCAGGACTCAATCCCAGGATCCTGGGATCATGACCTGGATCATGGGATCATGAGCCAAAGGCAGATGCTTAACAAACTGAGCCACCCAACTGCCCTGGCATTCATATTCATAAGATATATTGATTTGTAGCCTTATTTTCTTGTGATGTCTTTATCTGATTTTAGTAACAGTGTGTGTAGTTGTGTATTTGTTTTTGTTTGTCTTGTCTGGTTTTATAATAGTAGTCTTTTACCTGGAACAGTTAGCCCCTTTACATTTATTGTAATTATTGATGTGACTGAGTTTATATATATCATGTTATCATTCATTTCCTTCTTGACCCATCCATTTTATATTCTTTTTATCACCCTGTCTTACTTTTCTTTTGGGTTAATATAAAAATATATTGTGTTGCTTTTCCTTATAATTGTTATACATTTTTTTGCTATTCTCTTAGTGGTTAGTCTAAATATTTAACATATGTTTATGAGTTATTTCATTAGAATACAAATTGTTATTTTGCATAATCCCCATAACCTTAGAGCCTTAGAACCTGTAAATTCTACTTACTTCTGTTATTGTTGTCATTCTGTTATTAATATTCTTTTTTTTTTTTAAAGATTTTTTATTTATTTATTAGAGAGAGAGAGAGAGACTGAGAATGAGAGGGGAGAAGGTCAGAGGGAGAAGCAGACTTCCCGCAGAGGCGGGAGTCCGATATGGGACTCGATCCTGGGACTCCGGGACCATGACCGGAGCCGAAGGCAGTCGCTCAACCAACTGAGCCACCCAGGTGCCCCTGTTATTAATATTCTTAATGATATTCAATGTGAACTCTACAAGGCACTATTATTACTTTGTAATAATAATAGTCAATACTTATTTATATTTACCCACATATTATTCCATTCTTGTGTTCTTTATTCCTTCCTACATTTCCACATTTCCTTCTGGGATCCTTTTCTTCTGTCTCAAGGACTCCCCTTATTTATTTAGTGTAGGGCTTGAAATGGTTGTATATACTCTAGATATGTTTTTAGAGTTATCTAGTCCAATTGTACCTGAAACTTTTAAAATATGATTTAAAGCATTAAAACCAGGCATTTAAAATATGAATTGTAATATATCCATATTTAACTGGTTATTACAGCAAGCATACTTATTTACTGTGATTTATTATATTCTACCTGGAAGAAGAAGTTGTGAGATTATTTTACAACATCTGTTTCTTTTTTTTTTTTTAAAGTAGACTCCACACTCAATTGGGGTTTGAGCTTGTGACCCTGAGATCAAGAGTCACGTGCTCCACTGAGCCAGCCAGGCACCCAAGAACCCTTTTTTAAAAGTAAGCTCTAGGGGCACCTGGGTGGCTCAGTGGGTTAAGCCTCTGCCTTCGGCTCAGGTCATGATCTCAGAGTCCTGGGATTGAGCCCCGTATAGGGCTCTCTGCTCAGCAGGGAGCCTGCTTCTCGCCCTCTCTCTGCCTGCCTCTCTGCCTGCTTGTGATCCCTCTCTCTCTGTCAAATAAATAAATAAAATCTTTAAAAAAAGTAAGCTCTATGCCCCATGTGGAGTGTAAACTCACAACCTCAAGATCAAGAGTCATATGCTTTACTGAGCCAGCCAGGCACCCCTAAATGTCTGTTTCTTGAACTTGATTATAACTTGCATGGAGGTAGAAATATTGTCTGGTGTGCTTATTTTGAGTTGTCTGACATTTATAAGTTATTTGTGAATAAATTAATGAATAGGTGAGGTAATGTCTGTAAACTGCTGGTCAGATAATAGGTACTTGATAAAATAAATAGTTCTTCCCTGTCCTAAACTCCTTAATTCCTGTCCACTCTATAGCATCCTAAGGTGGGGACTAAGCTTTGCACCTATTATCAGTTATTTTTTCCTGACTTTGAATAGAGGGCAAAGAGAATGGAGCAGAATATTTATTAACAGATATTAATAATAGAATATTCTATGTGACTAGAGCAAGTAAAAGCAACAAGCTACAGGGCTAGGATGTTAAGGTACACCTGACTGAACTTACTTATACAGGTTTGCTGGGGCCCAGTGACTTAGAACATGAGGATTAGACCTTTTTCATTTTATGCTTTTGAGATTTGGGTTGCAGTGGTGGATGATTTGTGAAGTAACCTCGCTCCTATTTTCACTGCAGAAATGTGTTAAGTTGTACTTAATCTATTTATGAATTCAAACTGGAGGATGCAATGATAATCACTTAGCATCCTCTCTGTGTAAGAATCTGCAAATGAGCAAAGGAGCCTGGGGAAAGTGAAGTACGTAAAATGAATATGTGGATAAAAGGAGCAGAGAGGACCCCATTTTATCTAAGTTAGATAACAAGGTTTTTGACATATTAGAAAATAGTGCTGTATAAGTAGCTGACTTTCAATATGTATCTCAGGTCCTTGTAAAAGTAGTTGCTGTCTCCCGGCCTTCTAGAATCAAGAGCCATATCGGTTGGATATAGCCAATTATAAGTCAGCTATCCAGTCTAGTTATCGATTGTTATGACACAAATTGAGGGTAAAGGATTTATACTTAGTCATTTTTCAGAAAGGACGTTCTAAGGGACATTCATTGTCTTGTCTGAATTTCTTAAATTATTATCCTCAAAGTTGTGAAATTTTGAGAAGAGAAGCATCATATTGCTTCCAAAGATAATACATCATAGCAGATGAAACATAAAAGGAATTTTTGAGTGATTCAACACAATGATGTTCTTTTGCTTTTTTAAAGCACTTCATTTTGGGGAGGAGCCAAAAGTTTCTACATTTTAACAATTCCATTTGCTCTCCCATCTTGAGAATCAAGTTAAAATAAGTTCCTCCTAGTTCTCCCAGTAGTTTGGCTTACACCTGGACAGTGTAGTTAAATTTCCAGAGCTCACTCCCATTCATTTTCTTTTGGGTCTCATAGTAATCCTTTGAGGTAGGCAGGGAAAAGAGTAATTATCTGTCTTACAGGTATGGAAACCAGGACTGAGTCCTGGCTCATGTTCTTGCATTTATTATACTCTGCCATTTGAGAAGCTGGGTTTATGTGGACTAGGTTAGTTATTACTTGTTCAGCCATTTTAAACCCCCACATTTCAATTTTTAATAAATTAGGAAGTGAATAAATACATTTTTAAATTCTTGCTAGATCAAAAGAACTTTTTTTCTCAAATATTTAATTAGACTTGTGTATAGTAACCGACCTTGAGCTCTGTTTTCGTCTGAGAAGTCTTGTCATAGTAAAATAGGTCTGGGAAGAAAAATATCAAAAGGTAAAAAAGAAAAAAATGCAGGTTGAGATGAAGTGCTTGATTTAAAGAAAAATTCTTGTAACAATAGCTTTCCTACTCAAATGACAGAAATAAGTGGTAAGAAAGGCAGGGCTTTACAGTGGAAAGGGCAAGCGTGGTTATTAATTCATTAGTAGCCCACATTTCCCTCCTGTAGCATTGATCATTTTCCTTCTCTTGAGTATCATCTGTTTTTCTGTTGATGATGAACTATTAGGTGAAAAAAATCAGAGTTGGAAACTGTTTATAACTGATTATATCCATTTGATGTAGCAAAATGAAAATTTTTTGAACAGAGGTTGGATGAATCTGCCTTTTTTTTTTTTAAGAGAAGGATGAGGGGGAAGGACATAGGGGAAAGGAGAGAGAAGCCCAAGCGGGCTCCATGCCCAGTACAGAGCCTGATGAGGGGCTCAACCCCACAACCCTGAGCTCATGAACTGAGCAGAAATCAAGAGTCAGACACTTAACTGACTGAGCCACCCAGGCAGCCCTGAGTCTGCCTTTTTTGTTCGGTTAATCAAATTGTCAGTAGTGCTTCATCATAAGCTTTGCAAGTTCTTTTTTATAAAGCGTTAGGCCTACAAAATTGGCCTTTGCCCTGGCAGTGCCCCAGGGGCTGGAAACGCTTCTGCTCAGCCGCCTTGCACCCCTTCTTGTCTCTATCGCTTCATTGCCGACTGGTTTAGGTTCTGTGTGTGTGTGTGCGTGTGTGTATAGTCTCCAAATAATTGGCTGAGTGAGCCTTTTATTCAGTGGATAGCTACTTTGATAGCCTTATTTTTATTCTGAATTTACTATTGCCTTGGGATTTAAATTCATTTATTCATATAGTGTTTATTGAGCACTCACTATGTGTTACGTACTGTTTTAGGCCCTAGAGGTAAAGCAAAAAATAAGATAGGAATAACTTTTTGACCTCATAGAATATACATTCAAGTGTCAGGGGAGACAATCAAACAGTAAATAAAACATACAGTATGTTGGTGAAAAGTGCCATGGAGTAAAAAAAAAAAAAAAAAGGAACTTACAGGGACAGGGAATGTACCTGTGGCATATGGGAGAAGGTGCCATTTGAAATTGGTAACAAAGGGAGGCCTCACTGATATGGTGCCCTTTGAATAAAGATTTACAGGAGATGAGGGAGTGATGCATGCAGACCCCTGGGAGAAAGAATATTCCAGACAGGGCAGAATAGCAAGTGCAAAGACCCTGATTTGGGCCTACGTAAAGCAGTCATGTGAAATGCCCCTGACTGGAGCTGAGTGAGGGAGGTGGGGCACAGGGGCAGACAAAGTCGTGGATCATGTGGAGGCCCAGAGCATGGCAGGCGTTATAGTCCGGTGCAAGGATTTGAACCTAGAGTCTGGAAGAAGTTGGGAGCCCGTGTCAGAGTTTGCACAGAGGAGGGATCTGATCTGATCTATGTTGCCTGCTGTGCTGAAGACAGACTTAGAGAAGCAGGGGCCAGAGCAGGTCGGTGAGGAGGCTGTTGCCGTAGCGGAGGGCAGAGAGGTGGTGGCCCGACCAGGGTGGGAACTGTGGAGGGGTGAGAACCAGTGGGGCTCTCGGAGTATCCGGAAGGTACTGCCGGTAGGATTCTCTTGCACGTGAGGTATGGGTGGGAGACAAGGAGAGGAGTCAGGATGACTCTAAGGATTTTTCCGGAACAAGAAGGATGGGATTGTTATTAACTTAGGGAAAATTGAGGAGGAACAGGTTTTAGGGGAGAGGCTGGGTTTTGATTTTAGACATGTTGAATTTGAGATGTCCGTTCAATATTCAGGTGGAACTCTTGAGGAGGCAGCTGGATACACACGTCTGGGCTTCAGAAAAAATGTATGTGTAATTTGGGAGTTGTCTGCATATAGATGGAATTTGAAGACATGGGACAGATGAGATCACCAAGAGAGTATAGAGAAGGGAGACATCTAAAGACTGGGCCCTGGGGCCCTCTAACATTTAAAGGTCAGGGAGATGGGGAAGAACTAGAAAGGTGACTAAAATAGAGATGGCAGAGAGGTGATCTTAGAGACCCCGAGTGGGTGTCTGGCAGAGAAAATGCAGAACAAAATTTGTTTCCAAGAGTCCGTCACTCTCTTCAGCCTTTGGTGGAGGGACTTGAGAGTGGACTATGTGTAAAAGGACTCTCTCTCATTTTTTAAAGTTTGCGGAGAGAGAATCCCCTGATAATTTGGTTACAGGTTGGCGAAGATAGTGGGCAGCGACAAACGTGTCAAAGCAACTGTTGTAGCGGAGCCGCTTTTTGTTTTAGTGAATGCATTGTGTTTTAATTAAGACGTTGCGTTCCATCATCATGACGGGTCCATTTAGCACTTTGCCAATTTCTTTCTTTCTTTCTTTTTTTCTATTTGGGGACAGGCTGAGGAAGGGTAGGAATGTAAAGGTCAGCATGAAGCAAGACAGACTAACCATTTGGACATTTGACATCGTTTATTCTGACATTCAACAACAGGTTACGCAAAAGAGGACCGGTCTGCCACCATTAAATGTCATGTCACCAGTGACAGCTTGGAAGCGGATTCCTTATCCCTGTTTGTTTGAAGAGCTATCCTTGATATACAAATGTCTTCTGAAGCAGAAGGTCAAGGCCATGTGTATTGTGAATTGAACACTCAGCGCCACTTTTCGTTCTTTGCTCTTTGAATTTTACCTTCCGTCAACTCAGCTGCCAGTATCTGTCATTTGTAAGAATCAATTTAGGGAATCAGTGAGCAGGTGCAAATTCTGAGAATCCCTTCGAGTCCCAGGTGAGCTTGCCTAAAGCATAGTGGCTCTGCAGCAGCCTTGCTGGTACCTAGGAATAGTACTAATTAATTTTCAGTGCCTTTCCCCTTCTGAGAGTTTTGGTCAGAAAGACTCATTTCTAAAAGATGGCCTGGAGCAGATTTAAGCACAGAGCCCTTTAATCGGCGTGAGCAAGCAACAGTTGGACTTTCTGAATTGAGTCCTTCCACGGTTAACCGGAGCGCGTCGAGACAGCACTAATTGCCTCTTAGCTCCCAAAAGGAGGAGAGGAGAGGGAAAAAAGCAAAGCAAAGCCAAGCTGTGAATGGTCTGACTGAAATCTTCCGCAGCCATTGTTTCTTGGATCCGTTTCTTCATGTGAACCCTGCTTTGAAAGGAAAATGCTTGAATTATAAACAGGTAACATAGCAGTTGGACCACAGAAATTTTGTATTTTGATGTAAAACTTCAAAAATATGTTTCTGCGAATCAGATTTGATTTGAACCTGTCAGGTTTTCTGAAACCTTCCTTTTCTTTTTGGGCTAGGCTTAGGGAACTTAGGCTTTTTTTGATTTCAATACCGATGTAGTCTCTTGGTTATTATGCATGCATGCGCTCATAAACAGAGGGTCCTGGTTTAGGAGAGCTTTTCGTTTTAACAGAGAACCGTCAAATTTGTGAGAGAAGAAAGAGTAGACAGTATGTGCTCAACTATCAGATGCCACATTTTCTATGGAATGACTCATGTTCCTAGGCAGGTAAGCTATATATAAACTTTTTGCATAAATAACTACATGTATGAATCCAAGAGAAATTGTGGCGGGAGAGAGAAGCACTGAGAGGGCTCCTGTGTTGTATTCTTTTTTTTTTTAATTTTATTTATTTATTTGACACAGAGATCACAAGCAGACAGAGAGGCAGGTAGAGGGAGAGGGGGAAGCAGGCTCCCTGCTGAGCAGAGAGCCTGATGTGGGGCTCGATCCCAGGACCCTGAGACCATGACCTGAGCCGAAGGCAGAGGCTTAACCCACTGAGCCACCCAGGCGTCCCTCCTGTGTTGTATTCTTGAGGCCACTGTTGTTCACGGTTACAAGCCAAGGCAGGCGTGGCACCCCAGGGGCTTTTGGGTCACACTCTGTACCCTTTGCACAGCCTTGCTAGAAAGATCCCGGGGAAAGCGTTTCAAGTTTCAAGTTTCTCCAACAGTCTGGTCAGTCACCACCGTGTCCAAAACATCCGTTTTCAGAAATGCCCATTGTGCCAATCCACAGGATTGGCATCTTATCTAGAAGCTTTGGATTTTGACAACTAGGTTAAAATGCTGAAGTTCGAGGCAATAAGACATCCTTTTCATTATCGTTTCTCATTATCTGATATGGTGTTCAGGTCCCACACTTTACTACTGCTCGGCCTTGCAAGAAATGAGGATGAGGATCTTTGTAGTTGTTTCCTCTGGAGCATGTGCAGCTGCATATGGAGGATTTGTCTTTGTCATATGTCTCGCCCCAGGTGTTGGCCTTGTTGACACCCTCACTCCGGCTCTCTCCCTGTCCGCCCACACAGGCCTTTGCCTCACTCTTGAATCTCAGCCATGCAGAGCAGTGTGTGAAGTTCAGATTTACGTAGAGGCAAGACTCAGTTATTTTGTCTCCTTCTCTTTAGGTTCATCTGTTCATTTATTCACTCAATCACTCAAACATTTTTCTAGAAATAACTATGGGAAACATCCTGGGATACTTTGTATCAAGGGGTAAGTAGTACCTGAGAATTATAAAGTGGCAGATACAACTGTTAAAAAGTTATAAAGCTATATAATTGCAAGTTGCTGAAAACTAGGTAGGCTTCTGGAGCATCTGGGATAAGACTTGGGCATAGGTGATGAAGATGTCTTCAGAAATGCACGTAACTACCAGTTGTTTAAATCTTTCCCTTTCTCCTTTGTTTCAGAAGTGGCGTCCTCCCTTCTTTATGACGATTCCCACCTCCTCCCATTCGCTTTAGGACTGTTCCATCACGTACCTTCTCTTCATGGTTCTTAAAGTTCTTTCTTTCTTCTGGGGTCTTTCTCTTACCTGGAAAACATTCTCTAGCTTCTACTAGCCCCCAGCCAATGTCCGTGACCTTATCATATCACACACAGCAAGCACCCTTGCCTGCTTTTAGTCTGCTTTCTGTACTTGCTACTGAGCTGAGATGCTCCTTCAGTGGGTGTTGTGGGTTGAATTGTGTCCCCCAAAATAGGCATATTGAGGTCTTGAGCCCCAGTACCTCAGATTGGGACCTTATTTAGAAATAGTCTTTATAGAGGTAATCAAGTTAAAATGACATTTTAAAAAATAGTTTTATTTTATTTTTTTTGGAAAATTTTGCTTATTTGTCACAGAGAGTGAGTACAAACAGGGGAGCAGCAGGCAGAGCACGCAGAGGGAGAAGTAGGCTCCCTGCTTAGCAAGGAGCCCAATGCGGGACTCGATCCCAGGACCCTGGGATCGTGACCTGAGCCGAAGGCAGACAGCCAACTGACTGAGCCACCCAGGCGTCCCTAAAATGACATCTTTAAGGTGGGTCCTAGTCCAATGTGATTGCTGTCCACATAAAAAGGGGAAATTTGGACACCGCAGACATGTACAGAGGGAAGACCATCTATAAGCCAAGAAACACTGGATGCTATTAGAAGGGACAGATTTTTCCCCACAGTCCTCAGAAGGAACCATCCCTGCGGACACCCTACTCTCGGCCTTCTAGCCTCTGGAACTATGAGATGATACAGTTCTGTGGTATAAGCCGCTCAGGCTTGTTACTTTGTTATGGCAGCCCTCACACCCTAGTACGATGGGCACAGCTATGGTTTCATAATGATTAAATCCAAAGGCTTTTTCTTACTCCGGTCAACCCTCCTGTACGTTTTAACCCTATTAGCCATCTCCCTTTTAAAATTTGAGAGTCAGCATGGTGAGGTGCCATAAACGAGAGCTCTGGAGTTAGGCCAACCTGGGCGCAAATTCTTGGGTAATTTAATTCATTCTCTGTACACCCATTAAATGGAATTTGTATCTACCTCCAACGGTGGTTGTGAGGATTACATGAGCTACTGCATGAAAAATACATGTTCTCTCATAAGCACAATATAAATAAAAACTAAACGTTAGCTCTGTAGCCGAGTTGGCAAGGACCTAGACACTGGTTAGCTGAGATGGCAAGTGAAACGGTAGGACCCTGGGAGGGAGATTCCTGATGGTGTTTTAGCTAGGGTTGGCGTTCGCTCTTCTTCTGGACTCCTACCATTCTCACTGTGCTTAGCAGGCTGGATACTTTCCTTTGTGCATTTCCTCTCCTATTAGATTTGGAGGTCATTGCGAGTGGACATAGTAAATATTTGGTGAATGAAGAAGAACCGAATGGAACAAATCTAACAGGGCATTCCTGGCTAGTCCAAGGACTGCGTATTCATGCTGTTGTGTCCACACTCAGTGTGGAAAGTCGTGAGCTATAGGCGGCTGCAGATCACAGAAGCTGCTGTTAATGAGTTGATCGTTTGGACCACAATGTGTTTTTCTGAAGTTCTTAGCAACTCCCTTAGCGAGGACTAGATTTTTTAAAAAATTATTTTTGGCAAATCATTACTGTAGTGGATCTGAGCGAGAGATGCAAATGCTCGTGTGTCACTGCTACTCCTGGGGCCACGTCACCGGGTTTGTCCACCTGTGCCGCTCAGCGGCAGCGATAACATCAAGACTGACCTTTTACTTTTTTTTTTTTTTAAGTAGTTTCTCACTTTAAAAATGCAGAGTGCCAAATCAGAAAGAGCACTCAATTTAGGGGCCAAAATTCTACGGCAGTAATCCTAGAAATCATAAATATGAGTAGATTGGAACTTGGTAGTTCCTACGTCACTTCAAAAACTAAGCTGACTATGCACGAGAAGGGACTTCCTCAGCAAATACTAATTTTCCGTACTGAACAGTTGGGAGGCTCTTCGTATTCCTCATTACATGAGACTCTGAGATAGGTTTGCGTTGACTTTGTTATAATTCAAACATAAGGGTTTCCTTTCACATCAGCTCTAAGTGACTCTTAAGAGAAGAGGGAGGTGGGTGGAGGTTGGGCTAGGTGGGGGATGGGGATTAAGGAAGATACTTGTCCTGAGCACAGGGTGTTGTCGGTAACTGATGAATCACTGAATTCTACTCCAGAAACCAATATTGCACTGTATGTTCACTAATAATTTAAATTAAAAAAAAAAACAACAAACAACCCATAAGGTAGGGAGTGAAACTAGAGATGAAGCTGAACAATGAGGCATTTTTTTTTTTTTTTTTGGTATATGTGCTGCCGAAGCGAGCACTGAGGCATTTTTTTTTTTTTGAGAAACAGGAGTAGATTGCTTTCCAGCTCCGGGCCAAATCCTTGGCCTGACTCTGATTTGATTGAGCACAGGCCAGTGCACGCTTTACTCTAAAATTCAGTGTATGGTACACATAATCAATATCCTTTTGTATCATACAACTTAGGTTGTCTTGTAAATACCCTGGCATTCGTGTTCTCATCTTAGTGTTACTTGTAACACTGAAAAATTAGGAACAGCCCAAATGTCAAACAGTACAAAACTCGATAAACTCTGATACAGCCACATGATGGCATATTCTATAGCTGATAAAAATTTGTTTTAAAAAGAAATATAATGGCATGGGGTGGTGTTCACAATCTATCAGTAATTCAGAAAAAAGCAAATCACACAATCATAAGTACGGTAGGAACCTAGTAAAACAGGTACATAGATTCATAGAAATCTGAAACATAATTTCTCAGATTGTTAACACTGGCTATCTCTGGGTTGTAGGAACAAAGATGGGTTTTTTTTTTGTGCCTTTTAAAATATTTTCTATGCTTTTGGTAATGAACAGACTTAACTTTACAATCGGGAAAAGAAAAAGAGACGATACCACTTCCTATAACCACTATTATAGTGGGTTGAATGGTGGACTCCCAAAATATGTATCTATGCCCCAACTCCTAGAGCCTGTGAATGTGCCCTTATTTGGAAAAATACCTTTATAAATATAACTAAATTAGGATCTGGAGATGGGATCGTTGTGGATTTTCTGGGTGGGCCCTAAATCCAATGACAACTGTCTTTATAAGAGATGGAAGAGGAGAAGATATGGTCCATATATATAATGGAATATTATGCCTCCATCAGAAAGGATGAATATCCAACTTTTGTATCAACATGGACAGGACTAGAAGAGATGATGCAGAGTGAAATAAGTCAAGCAGAGAGAGTCAATTACCTTATGGTCTCACTTACTTGTGGAGCATAAGGAAAATCATGGAGGGCATTGTGAGAAGGAAGGGAAGGGTGAATGGGGGAAATCGGAGGGGGCGATGAACCAGCAGAGACTGTGGACTCTGAGCAACAAACTGAGGGGTTTGGAGGGGCGGGGGTGAGGGGTGGGGCGAGCCTGGTGGTGGGTATTGAGGAGGGCACGTATGGCATGGAGCACTGGGTGTGGTACATGAACAATCAATCTTGTAACACTGAAAAAATAAAATAAACATATTTGGGGAAAAAAAAGAGACAGAAGAGGAGAAGACATAGATGCAGAGGAGAAAGCTGTGTGAAGACAAGGCTGAGTTTATGATGAGGCCACGAGCTAAGGAATACAGAAACTGCCAGAAGGAGCAAGGAGGTATTCACCCCTAGAGCTTCCAGAGGGAGTACAGCCCTGCCGACTGGCACCTTGATATTGAAAGTCTGGTCTCCAGAACTGTGGGAAAATAAATTTCTGTTGAAGTTTGTGGTAATTTGTCACAGTAGCCACAAGAACCTAATATATACTGTAACGGACCATGCAGCTCACTGGCTAGTCCTTCTGCGTGGAGAGCGGGATCCTCTCTCTTGTTCTCGTCTGCCCTGGATCACTGGGTTCGCCATCTTCAAAGAGCCATACTGAGCTCTGCCGCCAGCTCACTGTCCATTTCAAGTCGGTGTGCCTCCTTCGTGTCCCTCTTCTTTTTGCTCTTTATTGTCAGGCCTTCCTCTCGATCACTACAGACTGCACCTGTTGTTTGGTGCAGGCTGAGGGTTTGTCCTCCAGTTTTCGTGGCAAGTGGACGTTTGTTACTACATATTCTCGAAAGGGTTTTAGTTTTTATTTATTTATTTATTTTTTAAAGATTTTATTTATTTATTTATTAGGAAAGAGAGAGCGTGAGAGAGAGAAGGTCAGAGTGAGAAGCGGACTCCCCATGGAGCTGGGAGCCCGATGCGGGACTCGATCCCGGGACTCCGGGATCATGACCTGAGCCGAAGGCAGTCACCCAACCAACTGCGCCACCCAGGGGCCCTAGTTTTTATTTTTTTTAAATTTTATTTAAATTCTAGTTAGCTAGCATAAAGTCCAGTGTTGGTTTCAGGGGTAGAATTCAGTGATTCACTACTTACATACAACACCCAGTGCTCATCACAAGTGCCCTCCTTATTTAGCCCATTCCCCACCCGCCTCCCTCCATCAACCTGTAGAGTTTGTTCTCTCTAGTTAAGAGTCTCTTACAGTTTGCTTCCCCTCTCTTCTTTTATTCCCCCTTCCCATATGTTCATCTGCTGTGTTTCTTAAATTCCACACGTGAGCGAAATCATACGGTATTTGTCTTTCTCTGACTTACTCTGCCTGACAGGATAGATTCGACTCCATCCACAGTGTTGCAACTGGCAAGATTTCATTCTTTTTGATAGCTGAGTAATATTCCAGTGTGTGTGTGTGTCTGTGTACACAAACCACCTCTCCTTTGTTCATTCATCAGCTGATGAACATTTGGGTTCTCTCCATAGTTTAGCTATTGTTGAGAATGCTGCTATAAACTTCAGGGTGCATGTACCCCTTCCAATCTGTATTTTTGTATTTTTGTATCCTTTGGGTAAATACCTAGTAGTGCAATTGCTGGATCATAGGGTAGTTTTATTTTTAACTTTTTGAGGAACTTCCATACTGTTCTCCAGAGTGGCTGTACCAGTTTACATTTCCACCAACAGTGTAAGAGTGTTCCCCTTTCTCCACATCCTGGTCAATACATGTTATTTCTTATGTTGTTAACTTTACCCATTCTGACCAGTGTGAGGTGGTAGCTCATCATGGTTTTGATTTATAAGGGTTTTGTTTTGTTTTGTTTTACTTATTTTTTATTTGTAAGGGTTTTAATGGCTGCCCAGGGCCTCTGTATTTTTGAAGAAAACCCATTGACCTTCACCACTCTTTAAAGTATCTGCTTAAAGAGGCTCCCGAATGATATTGGCACCCAGGATACTTGGGATATTTTATTATTCTGTTAGGGGAGAAAGAAAAATTCTTTATAGCAAATGAGGACAAAAGATTTCCCAGTGTCCCTGAAGAAGTTTCCCCAAACACCAGAGGTAGATCATTTGTAGCTATTTTGCCGTTCCTATTTGCCAAGGGAGTGAAGATAGCTCGTTGGCGACTGGACTTTATCTCCCATCTCTTGCTGATAGTAGGCTCTAGGTGCTGTGGTCCTTGCCCCCATGTCACTGTTCCTATTCTGCTCTTCCTGAAATGAAGCCCTCCTCCACCAAGGTCCTCTTAGCCCAACTCACTTCCCTCCCTTTCTCCTAATCATTCGGTTTTGGCTCAAGCGTCAGTTCTAGGAAGGCTTTTGGGACCTCAGCTTCTCAGCCTGGGCCAGGTACCAGGCCTGGCCTTTTGCGTTGCGTCTGGAGCACGGCCTTGCCTCTATTTCTGCTGTAAGCACAGTGTGTGGAAGTGATTGCTCTGTGGAAGTAGGACATTTTCCAGCTCATGTGACCTGATGATATGGTTTCCACAAGACAAAGGAAAGAGAAAATCAAGCAAACTTTTCTGTGAACGGAATATTGTCTGTGGCTGAATAGTCTCTGCAAAGAAAAGGCTGTAATAAACCACAGCCACAAAATTCTTTTATCTTCTGCCCACTGGATCTATATGCAAAATTCCTTAAGGAAAGCTCTCAGTTTTTTCTATTGTTAAAAAAAAAAGGTCGCGGCTGATGAGAAAAAGTTGGGCAGGGGCTTCCCAAATGTGAGAAAAAGCTCACTTTCAGTGATCATAATAAAAACGCTCTGTTTGGTTCTTCTCTACCATACTGTGAGCTACTTGAGCGAGGCAACTTCTCGAATCCCTGCACTTAGTGCAGAGCTGGCACTCCCTAGATATTTGCGGAAGAAAAGAGAAATTATTTTCCTCGTGGCCCTGTGCTTTGTGTTCAGGAACTATGAGGAGAGAAGCAGAGCAAACAATTTGATACCAGATCTGCCATTTGTCCGGATTAGTGTCCTCAAGGCCTTTAGACAGGACCTTCCTGTTACCCATCTGAGAAGCATGAAAACATGACAGGATTTTAAGCAGGCGAGAATGGGGAAAGTAGATTATACTTTTCCTTTTCAGTCTAGAAAAAGTACCAGCAAGGCGTTTTATGCTGGGAAGGTGGTAAGAACACCACACACAGTGGGGGAATCAATTTGTAGTCCCTCTGTGGTGGATCAACATGAAATTTCGCTGAGAGACTAATCAACTCTGGTCCTGACATCCCTCCACAACAGGCCAGTATTTCAGGAATGACTGACGGTGCACCCAGGCATTTTCAAGCTATTCTGTTCATGCTAAAACAAGACAGGATGTGTTTTTCAGTTATGGCTCAGACCTAAGCACACAGTTGTACGAACCTTCCTGGAATGGGATAGAACTGTGATTCCTAGTTAAAAGGTCCTAGGCCCAAGTCAAACAATATCTTGGAACTGAGTCTCAGGAAGTTCTGAGTCTGGAAGATGAAGGCAATTTATAGCTGGGAAAGAAAGCAGGAGAATCAAGAGCCACAGGGTGGACCAAACAGGTCATCACCGGAAGGGCATTGTTAGCTAGAAGCCAGATAAGCATAAGGGAGCAGGCAGAGGGGACAGCAAACTGCACGGGGCTGAGACAGCGGTCACCAGTCATTCCACAAGCACAGCCTTCCTCTGCATGGCCTGGTATGTTCCACTGGCAAGGGGCACACTCCTCCAGCTCTAGAAGCACCGTCTTTCCTCCTTTCCTGGCCCAGTTAGGTTGGCCCAGGGCTGACAAACATGAAAAAGTGTCTGTTTTGGGGTGGGGTGGGATTGGGAGACCCCTGCCAAATGCAGTATTTATGTCGAAGGGTTAATTTGAGGATTAATGATATGATATCCTTTGTGATGTTATCTATGTATCGAGTAGTTACTGAGCTGTATTTTTTGAGTGCAAGACACTCTAATTAGAGTAAGGAAAGTATGGAAATGGGTATTACATTCCTTATACTCAGTAAATACAGTGTCTCAGATAATGGAAGAGAAAGAGATTAGAAAACATCGGTCATGTTCCAGGTAGAGTGCCAGGTAAAGAGGGGTGTGATAGCGAATGAGGCCAGAGAGATATGTCAGGGTAAACTTCATTGCTAGCCAGATTAGCTGTTACTTAGAATGCTAGTTGGCTAGGACTGCATAGAGTGTCTTGGAAGTATAGAAGGCAGCTGGTACTACCATAGTCTAAGCAGAGAGGAAGTGGGCTCGACATACTCTGGCGGCGGTCGCGCTGCGCTAGAGGATACAGGACTGCTAGACATCCCAGAGAGCTAAATTGGCTTTGGCTTGTGACTGTTGGAAATAAAGTAGAGAAGAAACAGAGATGAAAGTATGTTTTCAGGTCTGGGTGACTAGATGAGTAGGGTCACTCATAGAAATAGAGAAATCAGCTACAGTCATTGATTTGAAAAAGATTTGCCTGGCTTTGAACATGTTGGGTTTGCAGTGCTGGTTGAACATCTAAGCAGAGATCCCCAAATGGCAGTCCGAAACGTAGAGCAAGACTAGTGTAGATCCCATTGCCTTAGGTTCCCATCGATCTCTGTAGTCTCCCTACCTCTACACACACCACCTTCCCTTGCACTATTCGTGTCGTGAGTTTCTATTAGTTTTGAGTGGAGAGGACTCCGCTTGTTCAGCATGGAACTGAGAAATCATAGGTCCGCAATACTATTTTGTTTTGTTTTGTTTTAAATTGGGGAACTCGTGATTGGGAGAGAGGTCAAGGCCAAGCCTGATGGGTTGTTCACAGAAGTGATCATTCAAGCCAGTGAGTAGATGCAATCACTGTAGAAGTATTCATAGTTGAACTGTCTTCCCCAAATTCATGTGTTGAAGTCTTAACTTCCGGTGCCCCAGAGTTACCTTCACCGGAAGGTAACTTCCGGTGACCTTATTTGGAGATGGGGTCTTTACAGAGGTAATCAAGTTAAAAATGAGGTAATTACAGTGGGTCCTGATCCAGTAGGACTGGTGTCCTTATAAAAAGGGGAAATTTGGAAACAGACACAGACATGCTATTTGTATTCAACAGGATTAACTGGGTAACACTGCACTAAATGTCAGTGTTTTTTTTTTTTTTTAACCCATTTCTCAGTGAGAAATGCAGATTTCTCCCTCTTACTATGTGACCATCATAAGCCAGGGGAGAGGTCTCTATTTGACTCAGGCCGACAGAGGCTTCAACCAGCCTCCTCTACCTGATGGAACGTGGTTTCTCTTTAGTTGCTGCTTCAAGGCAAAAGTGTGTGAACATTTCACCCTGCTCTTTTAAGCCTATGTCCCAGAGCTACCTGTTGCTTCCACTCACAATTCACTGGCCAGAACGAGCTACAGGAGCTTACCTAGCCGTGCGGGAGCCGGAAGTACAGACTGGGTACGTCTGGGAGAAGAGGAGACGTGGATATTAGCGAGGATGCGTCAGCTTTGCTTGGAAGGCGCAGAGAAGCCTTCGAGTGGTTTAGCCTGGGAGGGAACTAAGCGTGTGCTTAGGCCAAGAGAAGGGTGCTGGAGGAGGAGGAATTTGAAAGGAGAAAGGAGGAGGGTGAGAAAAAGCAACAAGTAGGGTCAAGTCCTAGGAGAGGGATGGGCACAGAAGCCCCACTTAAGGTGGGCTTAGCCTCGGAGAGGCGGGCTGTTTCTTTTTCAGAGCCAAATGTGAACAAAAGAGGGAGAGTGAAGCCTGTGAGCTTTCGGAGGGCACACAAATTCTCATCTTCACCGTTAGCAATATTATTCTGAGACTTGACCTGTCCTTCCTTTCTCCTTTCCAGATTTCTATTCACAATTCTTTCCTATGAGAGTTCAGACAGTTCCAGCACTTCCAAAATTAACCCAAGAGGATTAGTCAACAGGACTAAATTAGCAGGGCATTGCAAGAGTCAACTACATCTCTCTTATCTTAAAGGTGAAGTTCAGAGTTGAATCAGAGCAGATACGTGAGGGTCGCCTACGAAGTGGCAGTCTGATGTTTTCCTTCCTGGTTTATGTTTTGTGTGTGTGTTTGTGTGAGGGGGTGGTTTCCAGCGTGGCCATTAGCAGATTGTTACAGTCTGAATAGTGAATAACCCTCGTGGGTTAGGGGAATGGTAACGCTATTGTCTCCGCTGTACTTACAATTCAAAGGGAAGAGCAACAGGAGTCTACCTCTGCAAGGGATGGTGAGGCAGGACCACACTAAACTGACTAAAGTAAATGAAAAACAAGTCTTTCTATTTTAAAAATAGAAAAAGATCAGCGGCCGATTATCCAGTTGCTTCTTTACCACCTTTGTGCTAGCCTAGTTCACTCATCCTGCATTTGAAATGGCTGTTCCCTTGTTTTGCCCTCTGTGGACACAGAGAAGAGCTGTACCAGCCTTTAGATACGCGAAGACCATTATTATTTTGTCTTGCAGTCTTAATTTCAAACTCAGAATATCTTTTCTCTTTACCACAAGGGTATCAGGTGGCTAATATGTGCCTGTTACTGGGGTTATAAAATGAATAATAAATCAGTCTGCTTTCACAGAACTTGTAAGGGAGGAAAAATAATTTCCCCTGCGCACCTCTAAGTTCTTGGTCAAGACCCTGAACCCCCACCCCCCGATGAAAAGTCTAACAACACCTACACCTCCTGTAGGTACAGGGCCTTTTCAGGCAAAGAGGCTTGAGTAATGCAATGTAGAAAAGGCCCATCAGGGGACCACCTCAAAATAGCCATAGGCCTGAACTGGCCAATGGGCTTCTTACAACTAGGCACACTTACCAAAGTTGCCATAACTCCCCCTCTTCCCTCTTGAAGTACAATCCCCCCACTGCCTCATTGCAGGCAGCCTCTCCTCTGCTCTCCTGGCCGCTGCTCCCCTGCAGTGTATTCAGTAAACCTGTCTCTTCTTTGTTCTGCCTCAGCTGAATCCTTTCAACCTCCACGCCATTGGCTTCCAGCCAATCGTGGCCTCCCTTTGGGGGCCCCCAACCGATCGGACAGACACCCCCATTTTGACACTGCACTGTATATGGGAGATTCCCAGGAAAACTAACTCCCCCAAATAGCCCCAACGATGACTTTAAATACCATCTCCAACTAAAGACAAAAGACAGCGGTGGGGAGGGGAGCCTGATACAGGAGAGTTTCAGGCAAACACAGTAAAGGAGGCCATTTTTGTTATGCAGATTTAAGTCATCCCCATCTCCACCATCTCCATTTTGGTAAGAGTTTCTAGAGGTTTAGTCCTCTTCCTCTTCCTGGGGCTGAGAGGGAGACACCATACAAATAGAGATTTCTTTTATACAAGTAGATTTCTCTCACAAAAGGGTAGCTTCTACAGGTTTTCATAGCTTCTCCAGTGTCTGCTGTTTCTTAAAAGAATGAGCTCAAGATAATCCCTATTACCAGTGAAACATCTTTTGGGGTGACACATCCTGTTCCCCTTCAAATTCATAATCTAGTTGGAGAAAGTCACACGTTATATTCTGATTGTTTTTTCCCCTGTGGCTTAACAGTGGTAGTTGCAGGAACTGTGGAGCACAAAGAAGGAATATTCTGCCTGGAGCCATCAGAAGAAACCTCACAGAGCTGCTAACTGTGGACTTCAGTCCTTCTTTCTTTCTTTTTAAAAAAGATTTTATTTATTTATTTGTTTGTCAGAGAGAGAGAGAGAGAGAGAGAGCAAGGGGCCCCCGGGACCCTTGGATCATGACCTGAGCCAAAGGTAGCCGCTCCAGTGACTGAGCCACCCAGGTGTCCCAGTTGATCTTAGTCTTAATGTCTGAATTGGGGTTCCTCTCTGTCTGTGATCTTTAAATCTTCATGAACTCTACTTCCCTCTTTAGTTACATAACCACATTCATATGCCCAAATCTTCCTATCTTCCTATCCTTTATAGTGCACTCTAACCCCACCCGATACAATGTAGGTAGCCTAGAGCACCTCTACTATCTCTGGGGTCCTTGGTGAGGCCTGAGGACTGTTTTACTAAGGGGCCTCTGAATCCTGTTCTCTGGTGGCCACTGAATCTTTGATCTTTGCTCTGAGGCTTAGTTCCTGAAATAAAACAACTTTTCTTTTCTAGTATTTCTCCATGAAAATTCTGCACTGGGCTGGGGGGAGGGCTTCGCTGCCCACACCCTACAAACCTTTGACTTGGGGCTGTGTGCAGTATGCTTTGCTCAAGGTTTGAAGGCCTGGAAAGGAGGCAGGATTGAGGGGCAAGTGGGGACTGAAATTCAGCCCATGAGCCACTCCCCAAGTCCTGTGCCCTGACTGGGTCCTGGGAGGAAGTGGTACCTCTTTCTAGTTAACCCAAACATTTGGTATGGGTTAGTAACAGCCCTGAAAGGGATTAATGCTCTTCGTACAGCTAAACAACCTCAGACAGAAATTCTTAAAATATTTATCGTTTCTGCTCTGGGTCGGATTGCCAAATTTAGCACCTAAAAATATAGAGCACCCAGTTAAATTTGAACTTCAGATAAACAATGAATTTTTTAAAAAGTATAAGTATGCCCCAAACAACATTTGGGACAGATTTATACTAAAAATTATTCCTTGTTCATCTGAAATGAAAATAGAAGGTACAATTAAGTTTGACCTGCAACTCATGCCTCTGGGAGATAGTCTTCAGACCTCCCTTATATTTGTGATTCAGCTGTCCATTGTGCTATGCGGCCTCTGCCACTTCTGTCTCCCTCTCTGGAGCCTTTTCTTCCGATCACCGCAATGTTGTTAAGTTTCTAATGGAGAACAGTTTAGCTGTTAGGTTGGTCTCAGCCCAGACCATTCTGGCTCTGCCTAAGAGCTCATGGTCATAACCAAACATGTTTTGGGTCTTAAATGAAAAACAGTTCTCTCCTAGAGAGGCATACTGCAGCCAGCTCAAAGTTAAAAGTGTTCCTGTTCTTCAATATAGTTGTGTAGCCAGACATCGAGGAGCGGAGGTCATGAAGCGAGGGTTGACCCATTATTGTGATAATATTTGGCCCATCTTTCTTATGATGGATAAACAAATAAACGTGATAACTTTAGTTGGGGACGTTAATGCCACTCATTTATGTTCAACCTGGCAATTGAATCATTGAGCTCAGGATGTTAAGACCGAGATTATTTTAGAGATTCTTTAGTCCATTCTCCTTCCTCAATTTGTGGATAGAGGAACTGAAGGAAAGAGGGTAGGTGGATGTGACTTGTTCAAGGTCACCGAAGTTCCTGTTAGAGCTTGGACTTCCCTGGAATTTGCAATACCTATTCTTGTCTTTCAAGAGATGCGAATGACTTGGCAGAGTTTGCTTTTTTCTCTCCCCTTGATTGTGATTTTGTCTGGTGGTTCTTCCACGCTGTGCTAAGGGGAAGGGAGGCTTCACAGTTTGTTACTCAGCCTCCCTGGGAGAATCTTCAGTGGCATGTTCCTTCCCAAGCCCCTGTGCCCATCTTTGCTGGACCTAAGTGACAGGTAACCCGGGGGAGTTGGCTGCCCTCTGCTTATCCTGCTGGTCCTACCAACGAGTTGGATTTATCTGTAATGATTTCTACATAAAAACAATAAGATCCCTTTACGTCATCACTTTCATTGCAATGAAGAGTAGGCACTCAGCTCTGAGTCCAAGTGTAGAGGTCTCCTCACTACAGGAATATGCCCAATGTAATTTCGTGGCAAAAAAATAAGTAAGTAAGTGTATACATATATATATATAAGCTATATATATACTTATGGATATATATATATATATATATATTTTTTTTTTTTTAAGTAAGCTCTACATCCACCATGGGGCTTGAACTCACGACCCTCCGATCAAGAGTCACACATTCCACCAACTGAGCCAGCCAGGCACTCCCCCCACAGTATTTCTTGTCACTGTGCAATGGTGCAGAAATGGCTAAGTTTCTCCTTGAGCTCTTCACCTTGAAGCCATTATGCAAAGGCCAGTCCAACTGAGAGCGTTTCCTTCTTGTCACTTTTGTTTTTCCCAAGTTTTTGTTGCCTCACTAAATGTAAAACATTACTTCCTGACCTTTCTAAATTAGACCATGTTGCTAAAGAGAGCCAATCAGTCACCCTGCAAAAAGACTCAGCCCCTTTGGTGAAGACTTGGACATTTTTAGGACTTCCTTGTCTTAACCTCCCCCTGCTGGTGAAAAATAGTCCACATACATTCCGTTCAGAAGCTAAAAATTTAAGGGCAGGTAATTTGAATGTCATGCTAACGAAATGCCTTCACTTACACAAAGGCAATGCTTTTGCCTCTTAAATACAGAAAGATGAATGAATATTTCTTCCACCATCCATTACCTGATCATTACCTAGCTGCTGCTGAGAAGGAGCCCGGGTTCTCTTGCACAGTGTGTTTCTAAATGACACATTTCATAAATGTTGAGAAGCACCATAATCCATAGATTGGCACTGTGATCTTTGGCATTTATGACGTCTGCTTGTGGCCGTCGGAGTTCCTATGGCCTATGAGATGGGATGGAGTAGCCTACTGTGGGGTGACCTAATTTGGTGGGAAGGCCCCAGGGGTGCTGGTGGTGAAAGAATTCACCCGAGGCGGAACAAAAAAGATAGAAGTTTATTGACCACACCAGAAGGGAGAAGTAGGCAAGACAGCAAAGGAGAGACTGTCTCCCACGAGAAGATGGTGAGGTGCCACAGGTAGAGGGTGGAGTGAGGAAGTATGGGGATAGATGGAATTTTCCCTTTTTTGATAATCTTAGGAACTGTGCCTGGTTGTAACTGGTCAGCTAGGGCCAAGGGCTGTTTCAAGCTGGGTCACTTAATGAGCCTGTTGGCATTCATTCAGTGGGTACTGTGGGCCCTTTTGCCTCGTGCAAGTTTCCATTGTCAAGCCTAGTGCCTAAAAGCAGCCCCTGCACCTACTTCTGGCTGACCTTTCTCACCTTCTGTTTGCTGGTTTTCATTGGCTATGGCGTATGAAAATTAGATGTTTGTGCCTGTTAGAACTTTGCCCAAACTCAAGAATGAAGGGCCCCAAAGTGAGTTCCTGGTACAGAGAAGGCACGAGAACTCCATAACTATGGAAAGAACAAACATTACAGAATTGATGCGGCCTTTCTCTAGTGTCAATACTTTGTAAAATTTATGTTGGCTGCCCATAAGAATTTTCTGCTTCCTTTTTATTTCAGGTAACTTCTTCATGGTTGAAGTTGATTGGTATGTAGCCTTTAGTTAAGTTAGATATTAGCATACTATTTGTAATTCTGGGGATTAAGTTAAGAGAGGAAATCATGACCTGAGCCGAAGGCAGAGGCTTTAACCCACTGAGCCACCCAGGTGCCCCTATCAGTGCAATTTCTTTAGCATCTACCATAGAAGCTAGCACACAGTAGATGCGCAGTTGTTTCCTGAATGACTCAATTCACAGAAAACATACTAAAGAAATCAGAGTAAGGGGAGCTCATTTTTGGATTGGGTGATCATTGAGGACTTTGTGGAGCAGATAATATTTGAAACAGATACTTAAAAAAGATGTTTTCAGGGCACCTGCTTGGCTCAGTCAGTTGGGTGTCTGATTCTTGATCTAAGCTCAGGTCTTGATCTCAGGGTTGTGAGTTCAGGCCCCGCATTGGGCTCCATGCTGGGGGTGCAGTTGAAGGCACTTTGTATCCAAGGAAGGCTGTATGGTGTAGTGGGAAGAATATAGGACTCTGAATCAAGGAGATTTGAGTTCAAATTCAAGCTCCGCCACTCATTAGAATGTGTCCTTGGGCAAGTCCTCATGTATAAAATGGGCTTGATGATACCAGTTCCTTGACAGATTAGTTATGAAGATTAGATGAGGTGTTACAAGGTGTATCATCTGATGCAGTGCTCAAAAACTTGTGAATCTGAAGGAGAACAGACATCGTAGGAGCATGGGGTTAGAAAATGAAAATTATGTCTACGGATTTGTGGATATTCTGTGTTGGCGTAGGGTACAGTTGTGAAAGACGTTGGATTCAGGCTGTGTAGAAACACGCATGATGTGGTTAAGAGTGTGGAAGAATCATCTTTTTCCTTCTCATTAAATTAATTCAGTCATTGTTTAGCTGAAGTTTCTTTACTTTTCTGCATGTGTTGACAGGGTTTTAAGAGAAAATTCCAAAAACGACTAACCTTCCCCCCACCCTCATCCACTTTTATCTGCAATTAGTCACAGGTATTGAATGTGAAATAGGTAGAGTTCAAATAATTCAGTGATTTTAGTTCAAGTTACTTAAAAAGATAAAACTACCTAATAGGTGTTTAATGATAGGGATATTGCTTGGTCCAGGTCAGCTCTTATAGTCTGAGACCGTCTTTGGGAATTAGGAGCACGGGGGTAGTTTTCTGAGCAGGACAGCTCTCTTCAGAGACCACTGCTCGCTGGGATCAGGAGGCTTGTGTGCCCATCAGGACAGTTCTCCAGAAATGTGCATGTGCAAATCAACGATTGATTAATGGTGACTCACTTAAGCTGCTTTTCCATAGCCAAGGTGTCACTATGAAGGAAGGCTGATGGAGGCTTTTAAAAGCAGCAAGAATTGCGAGCAAGCAAGGCCAGTGAATTATTAACCATCATTTTTATCCTTTCATTTGTACTTTATCCAAAAAAAGGTTTCGAGGTGATGTCATGAAACAGTACAAAATTAAAAAAAAAATAAGTGAAGGCTCTGGGTGTGGAGATGGAAAAAGGAAAATGGGCACGTGCTTGTCCTTGACTGTGTCCTAGTGAAGCTGAGTATGCCTTCTCAACCTGGCCCCATCCTGGCTTTGATGGCTGGTTTCAGTTGCATGAGCACAAGCTCTTCCTGCTCTGACTTAGCCTGTGACTTAGAATTTCTGGAAAGATCTCTATTTTAGTAACATTGACTTGAAGAGTTGGATCTTTCTCAATTTATTGGGTACCTCCAGGGCCAGCTCTCTGGGTCTCTCTCCAGGAAGCTGGAAGCCGTGGCTAATTAATGCATATGGGAAGTACTAGGATATTCTTCATTCTCACTCAGAACAGGGGCCTGAGTGCCTGTTGAATTTGGTACTTATCACCTCTTAGATTATCCCCTCACACCATTAGAATTCATAGGAGACAGTACTAACAACCTGTAAGTACCTCTGGGCCTCTCACTGAAAGGATTTTACTTCTTCCCATTAGACCTTCAATCTAATTTGATAATAGTAGTATCATTCATGTAGTCAATAACATTGAATGCAATCATCATGATTATCACTAATGATAGCTCAGGGCTGTACTAAAAGTCATTATGACTATTTCCTAGTGGAGATACATGTGAGGAGTATAACTTCGCATCACTACCCAGGGGACTGCAGCATATCAGCAGTCATATCATTAATAATTTGATGTATGTTTCAATTGTCAAGAAGAGTTCAGAATTAATGCTATGGATTTATTTGGTTCACTTTCAGGGTGCAGCCTAATGCTACTTTTCTGGTCATCACGCATCTCATTTTTTAATCACAGACTATCTCATATGATTTATAACAGAGAATGAGAGATTCATTTTACTAATTCATATACTAGACTTATAAATGGAATATGGTAGCAAGGAAAGACTATTCTTTTACACCTCTAGATCTCACTGTGGCACGCACAGTGTGGAAACTGAAATAATTACATGTTTTGCTCTAGGGGGGTTTTGGTTGTATTATTATCAAATGTTCAGTGGTTCGTGTCCTGGTGAGTTCTAGAAAGTTCTGGTATATATTTTTTTCTATTCACTTTTCATTTTCCTTACTAAGAATTCCCTAATTTGTGTCTTACTCAAATTTTCCTTATTAGCAAATCAATTCAGTCACTTTCAGCTAAAGTTTGCCTCTCTGCATGTGTACACAAGACATTTAAAAAAATTATATGAGTTTCAGGTAGACATTATAATTTGACACTTGTGCGTGCTACAAAGTGATCATCCTCCAAAGTGTCATTACCATTCATCACCCTACAAATTGACCTCCTTCACCCCTTTTGCCCACTATCTCAACACCTTTCCCTTCTGGTAACCACTGATCTGTTCTCATGTACCTGTGAGTTTTTCTTTTGTTTGTAGTTTTTTTTTTTTTCAGATTCCACATCTAAGTAATATACAGTATTTGTCTTTCTCCTTTTGACTTAATTCACATAGCATAAAGCCCTCAAGGTCCATGCGTGTTGTTGCACACGGCAAGATTTTTTTTTAAAGATTCTATTTATTTATTTGAGAGGGAGAGAGAGAGTGAGAGAGAGCATGAGAGGGGAGAAGGTCAGAGGGAGAAGCAGACTCCCTGTGGAGCTGGGAGCCCGATGTGGGACTCGATCCCGGGACTCCGGGATCATGACCCGAGCCGAAGGCAGTCGCTTAACCAGCTGAGCCACCCAGGCGCTCACATGGGGAGATTTTTTTTACGGCTGAATAGTGTAGATACACCACATCTTCTTTATCCATTCTTCCACTGATGGACATTTAGGTTGCTTCCCTATCTTGCATATTGTAAATAATGCTGCAGTGGACATAGGGATGCATTTATCTTTTCAAATTGGCGTTTTTGTGTTCTTCAGATAATTACCCAGTAGTGAAATAGCTGGATAATATGGGAGTTGTATTTTTTTTAAGATTTTATTTATTTATTTGAGAGAGACAGAGCATGAGCAGGGGATGGGACAGAGAAAGAGGGAGAGGGACAAGCAGACTCCATGCTGAGCACAGAGCCCAACATGGGGGTCCATCCCAGGACCCTGAGATCATGATTTGATCCGAAGTCAGGTGCTTAACCAACTGAGCCACTCAGGTGCCCCAAATATTCTATTTATTTAGAGAGAGTGAGAGCATGTGAACAGGGGAGGGGCAGAGAGAGAGAGAGAATCTCAAGCAGACTTTGCACTGAGTGTGGAGCCCTACATGGGGCTCTGACTCACAACCCTGAAATCATGACCTAAGTGGAAACCAAGAGGCAGATGCTTAAGCCACTGAGCCACCCAGGGGCACTAGGAATTCTGTTCTTAATTTTTTGAGGAATATCCATACTGTTTTCCATAGTGGCTGCACCAATTTGCAATCCTGTGAATAGCATACAAGCGTTCCCTTTTCTCTACATCCTCTCCAACATTTGTTATTTCTTGTCTTTTTGATAATAGTCATCTGACGGGTGAGATAGGATCTCATTGTGGTTTTGATTTGCATTTCCCTAATAATTAGTGATGTTGAAAATCTTTCTATGAGCATGTTGGCCATCTGTACGTTGTCTTTGGTAAAATGTCTACTCAGATCTTTTGCCTATTTTTTGAGTTATTTTTTATTGTTGAGTTTTATGAGTTCTTTATATGTTTTGGACATTAACCCCTTATCACATGTATGATTTGCAAACACCTTCCCCATTCAGTAGGTTGCTTTTTTGTTTTGATGATCATTTCCTTCACTGTGCAGAAGATTTTTAGTTTAATGTGGTCTCATTTGTTTATTTTTGCTTTTGTTTCCTTTGCTTTTGGAGTGTGAACCACAAAAACTTTGCTAAGACCAATGTCAAGGAGCTTATTGCTTATGTTTCCTTCTAGGAGTTTTATGGTTTTGGTCTTACATTCAAGTATTTAATCTATTTTGTATTAATTTGTGTGTGTGGTATGAGATGGTGGTCTAGTTTTTTTCTTTTTCATGTGGCTGACCAGTTTTCCTAACACCACTGGTTGAAGAGACTGTCCCTTTTCCATTGTATGTTCTGGGATCCTTTGTCATCAATTAATTGTCTTTGTATGTGTAGGTTTATTTCTGGGCTCTCATTTAATATTCATTGATCTGTGTATCTGTTTCTATGCCAGTACCCTAGTGTTCTGATTACTGCAGCTTTGTGGTATAGTTTGAAATCAGGGAGGGTGATATGTCGAGCTTTGTTCTTCTTTCTCAGGATCGCTTATGTAGCTTTGGTACAAATTTTAGCATTATTCGTTCTAGTTCTGTGAAATGCGCCGTTGGAATTTTAATAGGGATTGCATCGAATCCGTAGATTGCTTTGGGTAATATGAACATTTTAACAATATTTTCCAATATATGAGCATGAGATACCTTGCCACTATTTTTCTGCTTTTACTTTCTGTGTCTTATAGTTTTCAGTATATAGTTCTTTCCACCTCCTTTGTTAAATTTATTCCTGAGTATTTTATCCTTTTTGATATAAATGGTATTGTTTTCCTAATTTCTCTTTCTGATAGTTTCTAATTATGTGTATGGTTTCTAATTATGTGTATAGTTAATTGTATGTAACAGACCTCAGTTCTGATAAGTAGCAGAAATCATTTGAAAGGTTTCTTCACCTAGCTTTAGGCAATATCTTGGGGTTAGAGGAATGAAGGGACTATGTTGAGGGACTTACTAGAGCCTCTGTAGTGAGCAGATATTGAGGGAGAAGCATTGGAAATAGAAGAAGTTAAGAGACAAGACAGAGTTATAGGCTATGTTCCTAAGGCATGGCTGTCTAAAAATGGCAAGTGCAGTATCTCTTGAAGTATGGTGAACTCTTCTTTGACCAAAGGTTTTATGGAAATCTTTAAAATTCAAGCCTGTATGTGCACATGAAGGTCGGAGGGGGGCATGTGGCAGGATTGGGTGATGCTCTTAAATCAAGTAGAGAATATCTTTTGGTTCTTTTGGAGAGGGTCCTCAAGCAATAGAGGGATCAACTAAGAACAGGGTTTAAAGTTCTGTTGGAGAGGCCTGATCAGTTCTAGGGTGGAGTATGGCTGGTTTGCAAAGGTGAGATTAAGTCCTCGTAGGAAACTGGGACAGAAGCCCATGCAAAAAGACTACCAATTTGGAAAGAATTCTAAGAAAATTATGACCAAGCATTTCAGAACTTAGTTCTACTCAGTGCACATTTGTCAAGTATTTACAGTGTGCTGGATTCTGAGCTAGGCATTGAGAATAAAATGCCCGTAGGTTGTCATGAACTGAGAGGCGAGTGGATAGAGTATGTACCAGGCTGACCTAAGATCATAGGAGGGCAGCCAAACACAGTCTTGATCCCATCTCTTGGTGTAGCTGGGGCTCCCGTAAGTCTCTAAACCCTAGTCAGGATTGGTTTCAATGTTTAGCATATTCCCTGCTTAATTCATTATCACACTTAGAACTTATAGATAGATAAAAATTTATGGATGGGGCGCCTGGGTGGCTCAGTCATTTGAGTGTCTGCCATCAGCTCAGGTCATGATCCCAGGGTTCTGGGATCAAGCCCCATGTCAGGCTCCCTGCTCCCTCTCCCTATTCTTGCTGCCCCCCCGTTTGTGCTCTATCTCTCTATCAAATTAATTAAAAAATTTTATAGATAATTCGTAGCTTAAAATTTATAGGTAGGTGGATGGATGGATGGCTGGATGGATTGATGGCTGGCTGGCTGGCTGGATAGATACATACGTGGACAGAAATGAAGCTCAGCAGTTCCAGCAGAGTGGGGTTGCAGAAGGCAAAGGGTTAACGGTTTATAGCAATTAAACACCTTTTCATTGTTGGAGAGCCATGCAAGGAGCATTGAACCCTCAAAATATCAGTAAACAGACTGGTGCAGCTTCCTGCCACTGCAAATGTTTTCAGAGCTATGAAAAATCTATAGCTGACTAAAAATCCCTGAGTAATCTCGCTTAGGATCAAAAAGCTTTCATTAACATCTTTAATCTGTTTAATGAAATCTCAAACTAATTTTTTTTTTAAGATTTTATTTATTTATTTGACAGAGAGAGAGAGATCACAAGTAGGCAGAGACAGGCAGAGAGAGGGGGGAAGCAGGCTCCCTGCTGAGCAGAGAGCCCGATGCGGGGCTCGATCCCAGGACCCTGAGATCATGACCTGAGCCGAAGGCAGTTGCTTAACCAACTGAGCCACCCAGGCGCCCCTCAAACTAATTTTTATGCCCTTATTGCTTCAGTAACCAAAATCTCAAGAGAACCCAATGAATTGGAATGTGACCTGAAATCAAGAACAAAGAGTCATCCATCAAAAAGGAAGATTATTTGGGAAACAGAAATGATTTGAATACCAAAGAAGCAGTGCTTGTTGACAGAAATATATGTTTGTAACTATTGTTTCCTCGGTCATGTAGGCCACAGAACAAATCAAGAGCCTGTGTCATATCAAAAAGAAATTTGATTTTAGACTTCCCTCTACCACCTTGATTTTCTGGAACTTCAACTTACTCTCTATGAACCTTGGTACTTTTTTGACTCCTTGCTTTGTCCCCCATTTGTGTTGTTCCCCATATTTCCCCCCCTAAATTTTATTGAGAAATAATGTTCTCCACCTTTTCTTTTTTTTCTTTCCTTTTTTCTTTCTCTCTTTCTATGTCTCTCTTTCTTTCTTCCAAATTCTATTAGCCAACATATAGTACATCTTTCTGATGTACTATATGATGTACTGATGAAACATTAGTTTCAGATGTAGAGTTCAATAATTCGTTAGTTGCATATAACACCCAGTGAGTGCTCATCACATCACGTGGCCTCTTTAATGTCCATCACCCAATTACCCCATCTCCCACCCATCTCTTCCTCAGCAACCCTCAGTTTGTTTTCTAGAGTTAAGAGTCTCTTTTAGTTTGCCTCCTTCTATGTTTCTATTTTATTTTATTTTCCCTTCCCCCATGTTCATATGTTTTGTTTCTTAAATTCCACATATGAGTGAAATCATATGGTATTTGTTTTTGTCTGATTGACTTATTTCACTCAGCATAACACCCTCTAGTTCCATCCATGTCAATGTAAATGGTAAGTATTCATCCTTTCTGATGGCTGAGTAATATTCCATTGTATATATATATATATACCACATCTCCTTTATCCATACATTTGTCGATGGGCATCTCGGCTCTTTCCACAGTTGGGCTATTGTGAACATTGCTGCTATAAACATTGGGGTGCAGGTGCCCCTTTGGATCACTACATTTGTGTCTGTGGGGTAAATACCTAGTTGTGCGGGCGCCTGGGTGGCTCAGTTGGTTAAGCGACTGCCTTCAGCTCGGGTCATGATTCCGGAGTCCCGGGATCGAGTCCCATGTCGGACTCCCGGCTCTGCGGGAAGTCTGCTTCTCCCTCTGACCTTCTCCCCTCTCATTCTCAGTCTCTCTCTCTCTAATAAATAAATAAAAAATCTTAAAAAAAAAAAAAAAGATTAAAAAAAAAATACCTAGTTGTGCAATTGCGGAGTTGTCGGGTAGCTCTATTTTTAACTTTTTGAGAAACCTCTGTACTGTTTTCCAGAGTGGTTGCACCAGCTTGCATTCCAACACTGTAAGAGGGTTCCTCTTTCTGTGTATCCTCGCCAACATCTATTGATTCCTGACTTGTTAATTTTAGCCATTCTGACTGGTGTGAGGTGGCATCTCATTGTGGTTTTGATTTGTATTTCCCTGATGCAGAATGATGTGGAACATTGTTTTCATGTCTATTGGCCATTTGTATGTTGTCTTTAGAGAAATGTCTGTTCATGTATTCTGCCCATTTCTTGACTGGATTCTTTGTTTTTTTGGGTGTTGAGTTTGGTAAGTTCTTTATAGATTGTGGATACTAGCCCCTTATCTGATATGTCATTCGCAAGTGGCTACTTCCATTCCGTAGGTTACTTTTTAGTTTTGTTGACTGTTTCCTTTGCTGTGCAGAAGCTTTTTATCTTGATGAAGTCTCAATAGTTCATTTTTGCTTTAGTTTCCCTTGTCTTTGGAGATGTGCCTAGCAAGTTGCTGTGGCTGAATGTTCTCCATCTTGAAGAAGTACTCCACACTTACTTTTTTCCATACTCTGTCTCTGCCAAATAAAGTCATTAACAAACGATTTTCAAATGGCAATGGCTTAACACAATAAATATTTATTTCTTTTTTGTGCAAAATGTAGTGTTGGTCTTCCTGGCAAGTCCATTGTCATGGGCAGCTCTCTTCAGTTTCCTTCCACCTTGTGATGCTGTCATCTTCACTGCGAGTCTATGGTTACTGGATTAGAGAAATAAAGTGAAAGGATGGAATACTTGACCCTTAGTCCAGAAGTGCTACATCCTTCACTTCCACTTTTATTGCTTTGGCCAGAATCTGTCTCATGGCCCCACAGAGATGCAGGAAGGACTGGGAGATGTAGCCCTTGGCTGGGCAGTCCTTTCCAATGACAACAGTACACTGTGGTGTGCTGCTGTTTCTCTTTCACCATCTGTTGAAAACATTGTTCCTTGAGAGCCCCTCAGCTCTCTGATTCCTAAGTGAGCTGCTCCACTCTATTCTATTTCTGTTCCAGCCAATCTGTTTCTATTCCAGCCGATCTCTGTATAATCACAAAATACTCCAAAGTCAAAGCCACTGGTAAGAAATGCTGTGCTTTCTTTGAATTTAAATAATGTATCTGGAGAAGAATGGGTGCCTCTTTATGTCCATAGCTGCAGCATCATACCATTTATGCATTCTGAAGCCAGAAAACCCACTTTTAAAGTTGGACCATCACTTAGAGGATAAAAATAACCACATGCAATCACTGACAATTTCAGCTCAAATTTTCATATTTGTTTAATATAATGAATTTGGGGAGTAAAACTTTGATCTACTTTTCTTAGAAGCTGGCTATTGATGGGCCCAGTTGAGTTCGATGAGTTGTATTCTCTGGTAGTGGTTTCTGACACTTGTATATACAAGAGTGACTCGCATTTTGGTAAGGAGCCTCTGTTTTAAACACTTTGCTCGGGGGTCACCTTTCAGCATAACACATCAGCAAAATGTCTAAATGTATACATATATGCATGGATCCTTCTAAGGACTGGAAATACTGCATTTGATTGTCCTGCCTCCCTGGATTCCATTAACTTGCAGAGACCAAGGAATAACCTGGGGTTCTTAATCTTCTGCACTTAATTTGGGTCCTGTTATTTACATAACCATTTATTTCCTGACAAGGCCTGCTTTTCTCCAAAGATAGGGGAATTGTTAAATAAATTATGCTTCATCTGTATGTTGGAGTATTAAGAAAGCTTTAAATTTTGTTTCTCAGAATTTTTAATGACCGTAAGAAAATGCTCATAATATTTAGTTTTTAAATATATATAGAAGTGATCTCAGTTTGTGCGTGTGTATATATATGTGCATAGCGGAAACGTTTGGAAGAAAATATATCAAAATGACAACTGTTGTTATCCTTGGGCAGTGGGATTGTGGGTGACTCTCAGTCTTTATATTTTTCTGTTTTCCAAAATTTAAAAATGGGCATGAATTATTTATAAAAAAAAAAGTTAGTCAAAATACCTGTCAATAAAGTCCACCATCTAACCATTCTTGTGAAAATTACTAGAGGCTAGTCAAAAGGGGAACTCTGGCTGTCTTAAAGTGGTTGAATCCCGTATCTTTAGACGGGGAAAAAAGTAGAGTGACATAGAATCCAAAACAATGGTTTTATCACATTTCCCCTCTAAAATTTTACTGGTGAAACTCACTAGACCTTGCAGATAAACCTTTTCATGTGAACTACAGGTTTGCTTTTTCTTTGCAGAAGCTTACTATAGAATAAGTTGTATAAACATGGGTCAGAATTGTTGTGAAATGTGAGCCTTCAGGTGGCTGGCGTCTGTCTTTAGTTTCTTTCTTTTTTTTTTTTTAATAGGAAAAGTCAGTATTGCATAAGAGACCTAACCTGGGCCTGAGAGTCCAGGGTCCCAGTCTTGGCTTTGTTATGTACCAGCTGTGTGAGTGGGAGCAAGTTACTTAAAGTGTCTGAGACATTGTGTTCTTATCTCTAGACTATAGATAATACCTGTCTGGCAAGTTTATTCTGATGGTTAGATACAATAAAGATAAGCCTGGCTCACTTGCTTAATTGCTTAAGCAGCTTAATTGCTGCTGTTGCTGCTTTTTCACTACTAGAATTATTACTGCTGCCTCTGCTATCACTGTGGCCT
>CM052801.1:91402532-91530058 GCA_028533885.1 Nasua narica | reverse complement strand
AATATAAAATAATATATGTAATATATATAATTATATAATGTATATATAAGAATGATTACATAATTATATAATATAATTATAGAAGATATATAATATATATTATGTATAAGATATATAATATATAATCATAAATATAAAATATATAACATGATGTGTGATATATAGTATATATAATATATACTATATATGATATACATAATATACATATGTATTGTATATACTATATAATATAGTATATACATATATAATTGTATTTATATAACATATAGTATATATTGAATATTATATAATTATATATAATCATATATTTATCATTGTTATATAATTTTATATTATATATAACAATGTTAAAATATAATTATATATATTAAATATTATATATTTAATATAATATGTAACCATATATTTTGTTTATATAACATACTATAGTTAATATGTAATATATAATGTAACATATATGTAATCTATATAAAGATATATATATATGTAATAGATGTGTAATATAGTTGTAATATATATATTAAAGACAAATTTTTTATATATATATGTGAGGCCGTGGGAAAGGCTGAACAGCTGTTTATGTGCACAGTTGATTAAAGCAAATTATTTATTGGGTTTACCAACACACCAGCAACTTTAGATTAGTGGCTTACTAAAGTGACAGCATTCTCTAGTTGAAATGTATCAACTATTTGGGTGCTTTCAAATCTACTTCAAATGCAGTGTGAAAGCACAGAGCACTTGTGTGGCTCCTTTCTGGGCCATGAAATGAGAAGATAGAGGGGTGAGTGGTAAATAAAACATGTGTGGGCCCCTGCGCTGAAGAAACTTGCAGGAGGGCTACAAGATGCATACTTACATCACTGTAAGCATAATACATACTGAATGAATTCTAACAGCTTACTGGTGTCAGGGTTTATTTTTCCCTTGCTATAGTTGTGGGTTAGACGTGGTGGTGGGTGGCATTCTGGAGGGAGTGGGCTTTCATCTGGGCTTTTAAACGACGTTAGGCTCCTAGTTTGTGTTCTTTGATGAAATGGTCAGTCAGGTATGGTCACAAGGGGAGATGGAGGAGAGGCTCAGGAAATAAAGTTTATTATGCTCATGTGTGCTAGAGACAGGGGTCACCACTTACCACATAGGGCCACGAGGGAAGTTTTAGGTGAGGCCCTTATTGGAATTTCTAAGGCAAAGGAAGGGAGTGTGAACAGTTTAGTACTGGTTCATTTGAATAACTTCCCCGGACTTTGGGCAGTAGGGATGATTAAGGCACAGGAATATTGTTTCCTGGGGTGTATGCACCAGACGGAAGAGCTAGGGCTCTGAGTCAGTTGGTTTGCATATCAAAGGCAGCCTCCTGGCTGGGCCCTTTGTTATCTCTGGATAGACTTCTCTAGAAGACTTGACTAGACTGGGAGGGGCAGACTTTCTCCAGCAAGAAAGGTTTTTTAGGATGCCAAAACACCATAATGTATAGAAAATTTCAAATAAAAAATAAATAAATAAATAAAAAGAAAATTTCAAATATTTAGAAAGACACTTGTTTGGCTTATCCACATTTTGACTTCTGAATGTGTAGTAAGCCACCAGCACTGTCAGCCCAAAGGCACAGGAGGCAAACTGGTAGCAGGAATTCTAACAGGAGAGGCGAAGCTCATCTTAGATGTGGTTGCAAATATTCAGGCTGATGATATACAGCCCCATGGCCTCCTTTTGTCAGGGTCTGGAGGTCTGGGTCAGCTGGTCTTCGACAGGCCCAAGGCAGCTCTTCTGTCTCATACATCTTTGCTTGAACAATTGGGTTAAGGTGATGTTTTGATATATTGCTAGTCATCTTTTATAGTTCCAACTCTCCGACATTCTTAGCTTCCTAGATGATTGTATTCCTGCTGGCTGAGGCAGCCCAGGGAGTGCTGCATT
Organism: Nasua narica; assembly: GCA_028533885.1. Classification (NCBI taxonomy): domain Eukaryota; kingdom Metazoa; phylum Chordata; class Mammalia; order Carnivora; family Procyonidae; genus Nasua; species Nasua narica. Next base: position 91,528,138 of record CM052801.1, on the reverse strand, counting down.
TTGAGAGTCAAAGGAATATAAATACACTTTCTATCCCGTTTCCAAGAGTGTTCTGAGGTTTTGCTTAATATAATCAGCTGTAAAGTGAACATTTGGCTTCTGTTGGCCATCTTCCTGGTGAAGTACTATAGGAAGGAATATTGATAATCCACTTTCTTTTTTTTTTAAGTTTTTTTCCTACAGATTGGAATATCATATTATTTTTTTATGAAAGATGATAAGATATTAGCATTAAAGAAAATTTCAAATCAGAGACACTCTGATATCTCACTGGCTTATTACAGTAGATATTTGTTCCTTGATTATTAAAGCCCAATTGGCAATGGTAGGGGTGAGGTTCCGTCTCGTACTCAGGGCCTCAAACTGACAGAATCTGCCATCTTCAATACATCATTTCTTGTTATTGACATCCAGCAGGCCGACAAGGAAAGAAAGCACATGGGAGTTGTGTGTAGACCCAGCAGGGATGCTGCTGACATAAATTCTACGCAGGTCAGTTGGCCAGAACTCAACCACATGGCTCTACGAGGATGCAAGAGGAACTGGGAAATGTACAGGCAGGGCAGCCACTTCCCAGCATCAACTCACTTTGGTGTAGCTGGCCTCAGGTACTGTATTCAATTTGGCATCATTGCAATTATAATCACTGTGCACCTTACTTTTTCACTTATATACTAAAACCTTTCCTATTTGCATAGTTTGCATGATTATTTTTAGGGCTATTTTGTTCTATCAGTGCATAATAATTTGAGGCCATTTCTTACAGGACATTTAGATTATTTTTCTGGTTTTGAGAATTGTACATTTTCTGTGAACATTTTTCTGCTTCAATATTTATTCCCCTGTAAAATCATTTTCTTAGAGTAAATTCTCATAAGCTGAATTAATGAGTCCAAGAAGGTGGCTTTTACATATTGCTAACCTGCTTTCAAAATGATGTTTCTGTTCACGAGGCCATCAGCAGAATGTGGAGATTCTAGGTGCATTTGAGCCTTAACAGGCACTGAGAATTAAAACTTTGCTTTTCTGGGGGCGCCTGAGTGGCTCAGTTGGTTGGGCGACGGCCTTTGGCTCAGGTCATGGTCCCAGAGTTCTGGGATCAAGTCCCACATCGGGCTCCCGGCTCCGTGGGGGGTCTGCTTCTCCCTCTGACCTTCTCCCCTCTCATGCTCTCTCTCGATGTCTCTATCTCAAATAAATAAAATCTTAAAAAAAAAAGAATAGAGTAACTGTTGCATATTTAATACCCATTGGATTCTCACATTAAAAACAAAAAAAACAAAAAAAACTTTGCTTTTCTGATCTGCAAAGAAGCCTGGAGTAAACATAGTCTATTCCCTACCTATTACTTAAAAATTATCCTCAAATATTTGCAGAATGTTTCGTGGCCAAAAACAGTGAAAAATTCTTCTCCCCAAGTGGTTGAATGTACCGTGGCGTGTCCATACAATGGAGTATTATGCAGCTGTAAAAGAAAAAGAACGAAGGAGATTTTTTTTATTATTATTACTATGTGCAGTTAGCCAACATACAGTACATCATTAGTTTTTGATGCAGTGTTCAGTGATTCATTAGTTGTGTATAACATCCAGTGCTCATCGTAACACATGCCCTCATTAATACCCATCACCCAGATCACCCAGTTACCCCATCCTTCCATCCCCTTCCCCTTCCCTGATAAAGGAGATTTGAAATGAACTGATTTGGAGTAATTTCAATGGTATACTCTTTTTCTTTTCTTTTTTTTTTTTTGAGACAGAGAGCACTCATAGGAGCAGGATGGGGGTGAGGGAGTGGCAGAGGGAGAGAGAGAATCCCAAGCAGGCTCCATGCTCAGCACTGAGCCTGATGCTGGTGTTTATCACACAACCCTGAGATTGTAACCTGAGCCAAAATCAAGAGTCAGCCGCCCAAGCAACTGAGCTACCCAGGCGCCCCAAGGATATCCTTAAGTGAAAAAAACAAAGCACAGAAATCTATCTATACTATGCTATCTTTCATAAGGAAGAAAGGGATATAAAAGAAAATGTATAGAGATCTGCTCATTTGTACAATGGATATTGGAAGGATAGATCAGAAACTGAAGAGACTGAATAGCTATAGGGTCAAATGAGAAAAGAATGGAATAAAGAGAAGAATGGAAATGAGGCAGTAAGGATGAGGAGGCAGTGATATTTCTTAGAGTGTGTCTTTTTGTAAGGCTCTGATTGTTAGAATGGTGGAAATGTTCTGCATACCCAGCCAAAAATGAATGATAATTAAAATCAGCCAAGATTGGTGGGAGGGAGAACCCAATTGGAATACAAGTAGTAACAAATGAACCTAACCATATTTTAAATGAATGATATAACCACACTGAGGGGGATGGTGAGAAAACAACTGACCTCAGTTACTGTGGTAGGTAGCCTCTAAGATGGCCCCCTAGTGATCCCTGCCTCCTGCTTTACATCCCTTGTGTAATCCCTTCCTTTTTTTTTTTCTTTAAGAAAACTCTGCCCAGCGTAGGGCTCAAACTCATGATCCCAAGATCCAGAGTCATGTGCCCCACCAACTGAGCCAGCCAGGTGCACCCCTGTATAATGTCTTATTGGGATGGGCTAGTTGTAGTGATTGCTTCTGATGAAAAGAAGCAGCAGAGGTTAGGGGATGTCACTTTTGAAATTAGAGTACAAAAAGACAGGGATATCAGTCTTAGGCACCCTTTCTTCCTCACTTACTCTTTTTTTTTTAAAAAATAGATCAAGAGAGAGGCAGGGAGAGGGGCAGAGGGAGAGGGAGAGAGAAACTCTCAAGCAGACTCCCCACTGAGCGTGGAGCCTGACACAGGACTCAATCCCAGGACCCTGAGATCGTGATGTGAGCTGAAATCAGGAGTCAGACAATTAACTGACTGAGCCTCCCAGGTGCCCCCATCTAGTGTATTTTTAATTTCAGTTATTGAATTCTTCATTCTCTGATTGTTTTTTTTTTTCTGTTTTGTGTCTCCTTGTTGAGGGTCTCATTGAGGTCTTCCACTCTTTTCTCAACTCCAGTGAGTATCTTTGTGACGATTACTTTAAATTCTCTCTCAAACTTACTACTTATCTCTGTTTCATTTAGCTTCTTGCTGTGATTTTGTCCTGTGCTTTCATTGGGACATACTCCTCTGTCTCCTCATTTTTGTCTGTTTCTGCATGTCTGTTTCTGTGTGTTAGGAAATTAGCTACATCTCCTCTGGAAAGTAGTGGCCTTATGAAGAGGAGGTCCTGTAGCGCCCTGCAGTGCAACGTCCCCTGTCACCAGAAGCTGGCACTTTGGGGGTGCTTCCTGTATGTGTTGCATGTGCCCTGTTGTTGTGGTTGAGCCACGTTTGCCTTCAGTCCAGTTATCCGTGATGGCTCTCTGCCCGTTGTGGGCTGGGCCTGGTCCCAAATATCAAAATATCCATTTGTCCATACTAATATAGATAAATGATTGAATGAATAAATGGAAGGTATCTCAGTCTGTTTGAGCTGTCATAACAAAGTCCCATAAAATGTGTGGCTTACAAACTGCAGAAGTTGATTTCTTACCCTTGAGGAGGATGGAAGCTCAAAGTCAGGGTGCCAACATGGTCAAGTTCTGGTAAGGACCCTCTTTTGGGCTGCAAACTCCTAACTTGTCTCTGCACGTGGCAGAAAGAGCAGCAAGCTCTCGACTCTTAAGGGCACTAATTCCTTATGACTCACCTAATCCTAATTACCTTCCTAAGGCTTCACCTCTTAATATCATCACATTGGAGGATAGATTTCGATACATGAATTTTAGGGGGACACAAGTAATCAGTGCGTAACAGAAGAGAATGGGTAGTTCTTCCTTACGGAAGAGTTCCAATTAATACATGTGGAGTGAATGAGCAAAATACAAAATCACCATTAGGCAATCATCATAGTGGTAATTATTTATTATAAGATCCACTGATGGATTCAAATAAATCAGTAGGTGAAAGTTTGAGGAGAGACAAGATATTGGTAGAGTCTCAAAATAACCCAAAGATGTTTACCAATTGCAAAGGGAAATATATATTAACTTGGCCGTGGAGAAGCCAACGAAAAGCCACCTGCACCAAGTAATCAGGATGAACATCAACTAAGAACACACGTGGGCAGGATGTACATGATATGTGCACTCAGAAAGGGACAACCTGACTTCTGCGGCATTCATGCCAACACTATACAACCTCAACCTGGCCACGAGGAAAGTCAGACAAACCCAAATGGAGGCCCATTCTGGAAAATAATTGCTCACTTGTCCTTAAAAGTGCCCAGGTCATGAAAGACAAATGAAGATGGAAGAATTGTTGCAGGATGGAGAGGAATGCAAAGAAATGACCACTGAATACAAGGTGGGATCCTGGAATAGGAAAAGGAACATTAGTGGAAAAAGTGGTGCAACTTGAATAAGGCATGTAGTTAGTCGTATCTCATTAATGTTCATTTCCTGGTTTCTGTGATTGTACTATGATTATATAAGATGTTAACATTAGGGGAAGCTAGATAATGGATAGATGTGAACTCTATTGTTTTGGCAGTTTTTCTGCTGGGAAAACTCCTTTTTAAAGATCTCTAGTCCCATCCTGAGGGCAAGACTTGCCTGGTTTTCAAGGGGAGGAACTTGATTCCGAGTCTGATGAGTATTTCCATAGGGCACACACACGTATCAGCTAACTCTTCAGTGGGTTAGTAATCTCCAGATTTATTAGAAGTCTATCAATAAAAGTGATCCTGTGTCATTTGACTAAGAACCTCAGAATTAGGCTGTTTCTGCCTGTTTCTAAATAGGTGTTGTCTGTCTCAGGCTCTGATTTGGGCTGTGCGTGTAATGACACATGGTTTGTTCTTGTGTGTTGAGTGGTAAGAGGCCAGGGCAGTTACCATGGTCTCCAGCAGCTGCCAGAGTCTTGCGGAGCCATTGCCACCAGGATCCTTTTGCTTTCTGTCTCTGAAGAGCTCCTAAACCACTGCTGCAAACGATAAAGGCCTTGGTTGCTTCTTTAACTCACTAGATAGTTTATGTCTTCTGTCAAGCGTTCTCTTGGCCAGAGTTTGTTTCACCACGAGCAGGAGGAGAAAGAATTACATGTCGGAACAATACAGGCAGCACATGTCCAATAACTGAAATCGATTGGAAATTGCCCTAAGTGATGACCTTGTAAAGCTGTTCTGATGTGCGAGGCTTGCAGGGAAAGCCTCATTTTAGGGTCAAAAATAAATATTTGGCTGTCTTTTTCCCTTTCCTCTCTATCACAGATTGACCCTCTAATTCATTTTAATAGGAAGGAATAAAATAAAAAATGACATAGGCTAGCTATAAAAATTCATGCAGTACGAAAAGGGACAAAGAATATATATTTTTTAAAAATCTGCAATCTCAGTGCTCAGAAAGGAATGATATTATCACACTTTGTGGCCATTATTCTAGATCGCTCTCTCTGTAAAGATAGAAGTAAGAATGGATGTGTAGGTCTGCAGGTAAACACAAATTTGAAAGAATTGGATCCTGTAGAAGCATGTTATTATTCTAATAATAAAAAGTGTTAGATATTATTTTTCCTGAACTTAACACCAGAAAAATAAGATCGAGCTGAAGAAATGACTGAATGTGAGATAAAACTTTCTTTGCCATAAGAGATCTTGGTTCCCAAAAGATCCCTTTAAGATTAATAAAACAGATTCTAAAGAGCCTTAGGAGACTGAAGCAATTATTTGTTATAGGACCCCGTATTTTAATTTTAACAGTATGAAGGAGCTTAGTTCTCTTACCACTTGTCTCACTTCCTTCCCTCCACATCTCAGTATAAGCTGCTTCTGTTGGTTCATGTCATCAAAGCTTATAAATGTTTACATGTCCTTTTGAAATCACAAATCCCTCAGTTGTTTAAATTCTATATTTAATTGGATTCAGTGCTTGCTGTCCCTTTACCTTATCTGGTCACGTGATCTTCATTAGGTTTCCCCCCTTGGTGGGCTTAATTTCATTACCAAATAGTATTTCTTTTGAGGGGAGCTCATTAGGGCTACATTTCCTAAGTGCTTTATTCATATTTGACAATATCTGCCTATTGTTTTTATACTTGAAAAATTTGGGTAAAGTATTTTTGAGTCATACGTACTTTTCTTTGGGATTTTGTTCTACTAACACTGAAAATTTCCAGGGAAGAGTCTGAGACCAGAAAGAATCCCATTGCTCCCCCCACCACCCTTGTAGATTACTTTTTTTTTTCTGTCGGGATACCCAAATAGTTTTTCTTCATAGTTCAGGGTTGTTGTTTTTTTTTTTTTTTTTAAGGATTTTATTTATTTATTTGACAGAGAGGAGAGAGATCACAAGTAGGCAGAGAGGCAGGTGAAGGGACAGGGGGAAGCAGGCTCCCCGCTGAGCAGAGAGCCCGATGCAGGGCTCGATCCCAGGACCCTGAGATCATGACCTGAGCTGAAGGCAGAGGCTTTAACCCATTGAGCCACCCAGGCGCCCCTGGGGTTGGTTTTTATTTTAAGATTTTATTTTAAAGTAATCTCTACACCTGGGTACCTGGGTGGCTCAGTGGGTTAAAGCCTCTGCCTTCAGCTCAGGTCATGATCTCAGGGTCCTGGGATCGAGCCCCGCATCGGGCTCTCTGCTCAGCGGGGAGCCTGCTTCCCCCTCTCTCTCTCTGCCTGCCTCTCTGTCTACTTGTGATCTCTCTCCTCTCTGTCAAATAAATAAATAAAATCCTTAAAAAAATGATCTCTACACCCAACATGGGGCTCAAACTTAACAACCCCAAGATCAAGAGTCGCACCTCCACCGACTGAGCCAACCATGTGCCCCTTTCATGGTTGAGTTTTAATACCTCACTCAGAATGTGTTTTGATAATGGTTGCATTGTGTCAGTGTTTCTTGGTATATGGTGTTCCCTTTTGACTGGAAGATCCAGTTTTTCCTTCTTGGAAATGTGTCTTATTTCAGAGACCCAGTTGTTGGGTCATTTTTATTTGTCCTTCATTATCTATTATCTTTTCTCTAGTTGTTTAATGTCTTTTTCCTACACACACACTGTGATATCATGATTTATGATGTTAAAAAATAAAATTCAACCAAGTAAATATGAAAATCTAATTGGCTTTATTAAGTGATTGATAAATTAGGCAGCTTTCCACCTAGCAAGTAGAGTGATGCTCTGAGTTGTGCAGAATGGAAGGTTTTGTTTTATTTATTTATTTTTAAAGATTTTATTTATTTATTTGACACAGAGAGAGGGAGAGAGAGCGCGAGCACAAGCAGGGAGAGCGGCAGGCAGAGGGAGGAGAAGCAGGCTCCCCATCGAGCAGGGAGCCCAATGCGGGACTCCATCCCAGTACCCTAGGATCATGACCTGAGTCAAAGGCAGATGCTTAAACAAATGAGGCACCCAGGAGTCCCCAAAATGGAAGGTTTTATTAGGAAGGAAGGTGGGGCAAGCAGTTATTAGCAAAAAAAAAAAAGAAGAAGAAGAAGAAGAAGAAGAAGAAGAAGAAGAAGAAGAAAGGATTGTATCAGGCAGGTTCACGTTACCTTAGGGGGAATCACAGGGGATCTTATCATGTCGGTACTTCATCTTTGGGGAATGGAGAGAGCCTGTGTGACAGATGATCTCATTGATGCTGACCAGAAAATTCCAGATTGGCTAATTTAGAATTAATTCCTGGAGTCTTTGAAGCTGCAATTAAGTCTTGGTTTGCTGTCCCAGGGGCAAATGACTCCATCTTGGGCATAGGATTTTCTTTTTAACAATAATAAGAAATATATATATTTGATCTTTGTCCAGTTTCAGGTACAAAGCTCCTAAAACCCTTGTAATTTCATTTTTTTTTAAAGATTTGGTTTATTTATTTGAGAGAGAGAGATTGAGAGAGCGCATGAGAGGAGAGAAGGTCAGAGAGAGAAGCAGACTCCCCAGGGAGCTGGGAGCCTGATGTGGGACTCGATCCCAGGACTCCAGGATCATGACCTGAGCCAAAGGCAGTCGCTTAACCAACTGAGCCACCCAGGCGCTCATCCTTGTAATTTCTTAAGCGAAGAGAGTTATAAGGGTATGTTTTGTTTATGTTAATAGTGACTTTTGGATTCCCCCTACATTACCTAAGAATGGGGGCTGACCACCAGAGGAACCAATCTGGTGATTAGAGGGTTGGAACTTTCAGTCCCAACCCTGATGACCTTAGGGTCTGGAGAGGGGCTGGAGGTTGAATCAGTTGCTAATTAATGATTTAATTGGTCATGCCTGTGTAATGAAGTTTCCTTAAAACTCCCAAAGAACCATGTTCAGAAAGCTTCTGGATTGGTGAACATGTGGGAATTTGGGGAGAATTCGCTCCCAGAGAGGTTGGAAGCTCCATGTCCTTTCCCACATAGTTTTCCCTGTGAATCTCTTCCATCTGGCCATTCCTGAGCTATATCCCTTTGTAGTAAGTCAGTGATCTCATAAGTGAAATGTTTCTGAGTTCTGTGAGATGCTCTAGCAAATTAATCTACCCAAAGGAGGGAGTTGTGGGAACCTGTGATTTATGGTCATTTGGTCAGAAGTATAGGTAACAACCTGGACTGCCAGTTGGCCTCTGAAGTAGTGGGAGTGGGGGCAGTCTTGTAGGATGGAGCCTTTACACCCGTGGAATCTGATGCTCTCTTTGGGGAGATAGTGTCAGAATTGAGTTGAACTGCAGGACGCTCATTCGGCGTCAGGAGAATTGCTTGGTGGTGGTTGGGAAACCACCCCCCCCCCCAACCCCGGCCCATGAATTGGAATTGGGATCTGGATGGTTACCCACTGGTACTAACCTCAAAGCTTTCCTTCAGGCACTTGATTCTGTTTTCTTGTCATTTCCTATTTATTTTTTATACTCTGTATTAGGACCATTTAATTTTCATTTTATTTTCTTGATTCCCCTATCTCCTCTGATTTCATATTTTAATTTTTGTATTATTGCCCCCCTTTTTTATTAGTAGGAAGTACTTCCGGAAAAAATTTAAAAAGCCGCTTTGGTTCCTTAAGTTTTGTTTTCCTCCAGATTTGGTGAGTATTTTTTCCTTCCATTCCAGCCCCCTTCTTTCTCTTCCCTTTCTCCTTTTCTGCAGTAGTTCTCTTGCATAGTTGCTTTGTAATTTGACATCTCATTCGTACTTATTATTGGCAGCTTTGTCCAAACCTTTTATTTGCTCGGCAGCAGTAAGTGATGAAGGTCTTTGATGCCCTTCCTGCTTTGCCTAGGTCCATCTTTTAAGTCCCAGTCCCATGCTAAGGTACAGCTCTGGATATTGGTTTCTGTAGTCTCACTGGCGGAAGAAAGTTCTTTTAGGTGAAGTGGTATTATTGGTGGAGAGCTTGGCTCGTGCCCAGCATGAGTATTTGCAGAAAAACCTGTAGGGAGACTCTCTCCCATGATCTTGTTAAACATGTCAGGGTCCCTCTACCCAGTCAGGGGTGTATTTCACTAGTGTGGGCTTTGACCTATTTCCTCCTCTCAACACACTGCTTTGGAAAAGGTGATGAATCCTGATGGTTTTTGATGCCATTGCTGAGGTCCCATGGGGACCAGTGTCCTGCTTCATTCTACTGCTCCATAAGTTGAAGGTCATTTAATAAAACTCTCATGATTTATTGGACTCATCTTCCCTTTTCTCAGTTCTGTTTCTGAGATGTGGGATTGGGGTTAGGAGCCCAGCGAGGGTAGGCTCTGCTAAGGTTCACTCTCCCTTACCTGTCTCATATCTTTTCCTCCTACCTTTCCCAGCTTAAATTACATGCTAAATCGTTCTCTTGGTCCTTGAAGATACTCTCTAATCATTTGCCTTCATCTCTCATGTGGCAAAACCATAGTATTGGCTAAACGCAATGCTGCCCTTTCTGTGCATTCCCCTGTGTAGCTGAACATGGCTGAATAAACACATAGCCTTGCTGACTGGTTTCATGAACCTCAAGGGGGCCCTTAGTGCCACCTAACAATCTCACTCTTTTTCTCTAGTCCGTTTGTGCACCCACTCTCCCAGATGACTGTTCACACATTCTCCTCTCTCCTCAAACACCCAACACCTCCTCCCTCAAATTCTCCCTCAGATAGTGTTTATGTTTCCTACTCCACTGAGAAAATTGAAGCGATCAGAAGGAAACTTCTGCAGACTTCTACCAAAACATCTACCCACATGCTTTCATGTGTACTCATATTTTCTGCCTTCTAGTTACTAAAGATGAATTCCCATTGCTTTGAAAGCCAACCATTTCATCTCCACATTACTGACTTCTTCACTGACTCCACATCTTCACTGACTCTGTCAGCCCTCTTACCTACTCAAGGACATCACTCCAGCAATTCTACTTTCTCCCTCATGTATTTTTCCTTTTCTACTGGATCAGTTTCAACAACATAAAGACATGCTATTAGTCCTCTGAGTTCAAAATAGTCTCTGGGAGCACCCCAGAGTCATGAGTTTAAGCCCCATGTTGGGCATGGAGTTTACTTTAAAAAAAAAAATAGCCTGGGGCCCCTGGCTGGCTCAGTTGGTAGGGCATGCAACTTTTGATCTTGGGGCTGCAAGTTTTTTTCTAGTCCCACATTGGGTATAGAAATTACCTAAAAGATAACATTAAAAAAAAATAGTCTTCTGTTGGCCCCACTTTCCATCCCATTTTCCACCTCCCGTTTACATAAGAATTCATACAGTTGTATACACTAGCTGTCTCCCATTCATCTTGCCATTCTCCCTCGAACCCACTCAAGAAAGGCTTTCACCCCTACCAGTCCACTAAACTGCCCTTCACAAGATGCTTATGACTTCCTCCTTTCAAATTCAGCGCTCTATTCTCAGTCTTCATTTCACTTGGTCTGTTAGCAGCATTTGCCACAAATTGATTACCTCCTCTTTTTGTCAGTACGTTATTCACTTAGCTTCTAGAACAATAGAGTCTATCTTCTTTGTTTTTCTCATACTATACTGGCCATTCTTTCTTAGTCTCCTTTGCTTGTTCTGTATTATCCTCTGACTTCTTGACTTTGGTGTGACTAAACCTTAGTCCTTGGATCTTTTTTCTTTATTTATACTTACTCGCTTCATAGTCTTATCCAGTCTCATGGATATAAATACCTTACATGTGCTTTTATCTACCAAATGTGTGTCTCTTGCCTGAATCTCTTCATTAAACTCCATGTTTGTATATCCAACTTCTTACTTGACATACTTACTTGGATATCTAATAACCACCTTAAAACTAATGTGGTGCAAATAGGACTCCTGATCGTCACCCATTCCTCATACCTGCTCCACTAACAGTCTTCTGTATATAATTTAATACCAGCTTCATCCTTCCTTTTTATTAAATCAGGCCAAAAACCTTGGCGTTCACCTTGATTCTTCTCTGCCTCATATCCTCTTATACACTACATCCAGTCCAGCAGAGAATTCTGTTGACTTTACCCTGACTGATTAATTTTTTTCTCCCCTCCTACCTTCCCTCCTTCCCCCCCCCCCATTTCATTCTAGAATCTGACAACTTTTTCTCCCTCCCATCACTATCACCCTGGACCAAGCCACCATCATCTTTTATCTGCATTTATTTTATTAGGTTCCCCACTGTTCTCCTTTCTTCCATGCTGCCCTCTGGAGTCTTTTCTTAGAGTGATTGCTTTACTAGTGTGTTTCTTTACTCAAAACTCTACAATGGTGTATAGTGCCCCCCCGCCCAGGCTGTACATTATCTGGTTCCTTGTCTCTCTTCACCTCATCTTTTGCTTTGCTTTTCCTTGATCATTCTATGCCAGCTTTCTTAGCCTCTTCTCTATTTCTCAAACATCACGACACACTCTTACCCATGACCTTTGTACTTGCAGTTGCCCTCTACTTGGACTTCTCTGATAGATGTTAGCAGTACCTGGCACTAGTAGGCACTCAAATGTATAGAGCTGAATTCACTGAGTTCACAAATTAAGCAATAGATTTTCTGAATGTAGAAGTTATAAGAGCACCCAGCAGATCCAAATAATCTCCTTATTCTTTTTAAATTTTTTTTTTATTTTTAAAAGATTTCATTTGTTTATTTGACAGAGAGAGAGAGTGCAAGCACGCACAAGCAGGTGGAGTGGCAGGCAGAGGGAGAAGCAAGCTTCCCGCCAAGCAAGGAGCCCAACGCGGGGCTCGATGCCAGGACCCTGGGCACACGACCTGAGCCAAAGGCAGACACTTAACTGATTGAGCCACCCAAGTGCCCCCTCTTTGTTCTTCATTGTATTTTGGCTTCATTCTTTCCGTTGACTCTTCTTTCATGTGTTCGGCAGGGAGAGGCGATAGGACATTAGCGCCTTCAGATTCGCAGCCCAGCTCCTTCCCTTGTGTGTGGGAACTCACCCTTTCAGCCTGCTCTGTGCAAACACCAAGGGTTTTCTGCTGACATGAGCTTTCTTGGGCATCTGGGAAAGATGAGTTTATCTTCTTGCTTTCCAGTTAGTGGAGCAACAAATGAGGGCTCAGAGGGCACAGTCTGTTTTCTCTTTGAATATTCTTTCTGGAACTCCTAATCCACCAGTTAGAACATTACTACTCAACAAAAAACAGCGCTTTGGTTTGCAGAAACTGTGTTCAGGTTGCAGTTTCCCTCATCCTTCTGGGTGAAGCCATTGCCGTTGTCTGGCACACACGTATTTGTACAGTGTCTAATTTAAATACTTGTAGTCGAATACTGCCTTAATTCCTGGGGAGACCTACTTGTGTGTTTACAGTTAACAACCTTGTTTCCAACTGATTAAACTCATTCTGAACTTTTTTCTCAATTGACTTTTCTTCATTTAACGTGCATGTGCCTACACGGTTACTCTGTTACCAGCCCCTATAATTTTCTGATGTCAGATCTGACTTTCAAAGCTTACTGACAAATGTTATTGTTCACTACCTTTTAACATTGCAGTGAAGTGCAGTGGATGTTTAGTTTTAAGACTTAAGTGGCATTAACGTGGTGGGGAAATTGTATTCATTGGTAAGGAAGATTTGGAACAGCAGTTGGCAGGACTGCAACGTGTTGCTACTCTTTAGACTCTCTTCCAGGTATATGTTGTCGGTATAAGTGGAGAAACAAGTGATAAAGAATAAGGAGGATAAATTTGTCAGGGTTTCCTATCCCTTGGGCTTATAAAAATGGGGTTTTAAGGACACTGCTCATATTCATCAGGTCTAAGAGAAAGTAACTTCATGTCAAACAGCTCTTGGTACTACTTGGAAATGAAAAATATTGCTGTGGACATTACAGCTTCCATAAAAAAATTCATTCTGCGGACACTTTGGTGCAATCACCACTTTTTTTGCCTTTGACTTTTTATCTTATTTGACTAACCTGTAAAAAGTGTTATGCTGAGGGCAAGTCATTTATTCTGAAAGAACACATATTATTAGAATTTATTTGGCAACCAAGCACTGGGACTTTGAAAACTGAAGAACTGATGAGGTGTTCTTTGTTTTCTGTCTTGCCATGTACAAATCTCTACCTGAGAAGTGTTTTCATAGTAAAGCTGAAAAGGCTCTGGGACTGTATTTCTATGCAGTTATGTGGCACTTGATTACGGTTATAACACATGCCTAAAGGCTCCAAATTGTTTCATATATGCAAAAGTATTTCTCAGAGGTCTGAAGAAAAATGCCATGGTAATGTTAAGTAAGAATCAGGTTCTAGAACCGTGATGTACTTCTCTCAGCAAAGAGTGGTGAGGAGATATATATCTATATATATTTAGTTATGGTTATGGGTTAAACTATGTCCCCCAAAAAGATATATTCAAATCCTAACCCCCAGTACCTGTGAATGTGACCTTATTTGGAAAGTAAGGTCTTTTCATATGAAATCAAGTTAAGAGGAAGTCCTACTGGAGTATGATGGGCCTTTATCTAGTATGACTGCTTTCCTTATAGTGGGAGAAGGGACCCTGACACAGGTAGAAGGTGGCCATGCAAAGACAGGGGCGGAGATTGGGGCTATGCTGCCACAAAGCAAAGAGTGACTGGGGGGTACCAAAATGCGGAAGAGCCAGCCAAGGAAGGGGCCTCCATTAGAAGGTTCAGAGGGAAGATGGCCATGCCAGCATCTTGATTTCAGATACAGTTACTGAAAAGCAGGCAGGACATAACTCTCTAAAATGCATTAAAACTGTCTACGTGGAGGCATAGTTTGACGAACAGTTAGGTATGTTGCCTGATAAATCTCGAATTATGGAACTCTCCATGTTTCAAAAATAGGAAGCAACTGTTTTTGTTTTGATGCTCCCCATCTTGTTTAGACAACAAGCAAAGAGTTGTGAGCAGATATGAAAGGGACTTCAGTGAATTTGATGGTGAATGAGAGGACTTGGTTTCCCATAGCAATTTCATTTTCTAATGTTGGCCATCTTGTTCTCAAGTCCCCAAGTCCCCTAATCAAATTGGTACCATAGCAATGGCGACAGCATCTGTGTCAATGTGACAACGCAGTGCAGTCCACTCTGAAATCTTGGGATTGGTGCAGAGGCAACATAATTAAAACTTGGATACCAAAGTTTCAGGATTTTCTATCATGAAAAATGTAACCTTTAGTCGTGAGCACAGGAAATCAGACAGGTTAATCATCCCTAGGTATCTTGTACTGCAGCGTTGCCAGCTGTGGGGGAGGGGTTATAAAAGTTGTGCCGGTCTTAGGCTGAATCTTTACAATATGGACTGACATCAGTGGCCCCTTTCGAACTCCCTGTCTAAACAAGATGAAATAAAAACAAAGTCATGTTCCTAGGTCTCTGTCAGCCTGTATGTAGCGTATTCATCCACACTCTCCCTTTATAGAACATAGCTGATCTCTTTGGCATTAATGTTCCCCTTTCTGTTTAGCATTAGGTCATCTTTGCAGGAGGAACTACGTGAAGGGTTTTTCTACATTGTCACTTACAAGCAAAAAGCCAACTGTTTTGTTTTCAACGTTGGCAAACACAAAGAAGAAAGGATCCTAAATAACATCACCATCATTATCATAATCATCACCAACAGTCGTTGATTTAGGATCTACTGTGTAAAGTGACTAACCAGTCCTGGGAATACAAAGAAGCTTAAGGCTCTCAAGGACTGACAATCTAGTTGGAAAGACAGAACATAGAAATGAAGTGGCAGTGTGGCATGTTAAAATTTTTTTTGTTTGGCATGTTAAAATTTAAATGAAAGAAACTTTTTAAAAAGATTTTTATTTATTTATTCGAGAGAAAGAGTGCGAGAGCAAGTACCGTGACCTGAGCCAAAGGCAGATGCTTAACCGACTGAGCCACTCAGGTGCCCTGAATGAAACTTTCAATAAGTAGGCCAGCCATTGGTAGAAGAGAGAAGTTTACAATGAATTGTAGAGTTAGCAAAGATTTCATGGAGCTGGGACTTGAGCTTGAACCATGGGCAAGCTTATTTAAGAGGAGATGATGGGAGAGTTCATCTCCTAGATGAAAGGAGTATAGTGAACAAATATAGGACAGTAGTGAACCTTGTCTCTAGACAAGGGAATGCATGAGGTTTGTTTAGGCAACCACAGATCTAGCTGGATTGGATTGGAAAGTTCCTAAAGGGGAGCAATGGACGCTAGATTGTGGAAGATCTTGAATGTCTGACTTGGGTTTTTTGACCTTACCTATAGGAAACTGCTGAGCGTGAGAATATTTGCAAAGCAATATTTTCAGAGGTGTGACTAAGGGGAACCAAATAGAAAATTCATGATACTTTGAAGATCTGGACTAAGGCACTTGGAACTAAAAGGAGTTGATTGATGTAACTGCTATCATTAGGGCAGATTTTGGAGAGTTGACTTACTGGATTTGGGAATGGGAAGAAGGAACATGGGAAAGGAAGTAATCAAAGATTCTTCAGACTTTAAGTTACCTTTTGCACCTAATTAAGGATGTTTGTTTTTATTTTTTAGCCAATAAAAAATAAGCTCCAATAGTATGTTAAGCAGCATGTTAAGTTTTGAGGACATAATGATAAGTAGGGAATGGTTCTCAGCACCGAGGAGCTCACACACAAACTTTACAATAATTAAAATCTGCTGTGGCCAGTGCTTTATCTAGTTAGTATTCACTGGCTCCTATCTTCGTAGTGTGATAGATCCCTTTGAGAATCCAAGGAAAGCTATCGTTTAGAATGTGCTCATTCCAAACATATACACAATAAAGTACATGTGCCTGTCCATGCACCCAGGTTAAGAAGTCTTATCATAGATCCAAGTGCAAAGTGCTATAGGAGTCTCAGGGCTGGAGTAACAACATTTTTAGGAGTGTTGTGGGAAGCCCTCACAGAAAGATGGTATTGTCTCACAAGAAAAGAGCGCTGTAGTATAGGCAGAGGAGTTAAGAATTCAGGGAAAGGCATAAAACTGTGAATTTGTATATGTTTAGGTGACAGCAAGTAACTTGATGTGGCTGGAGTGTAGATATATGTGGTAGGAACTCAGGGCAGGATTGTGAACACCCTTTGAAGCTATGTTAATAGTGTTAGTAGTATTAATGAAAATGATAATGGTAAGAAGATTGGCTATTTATGGGGCTTCTGCACCCTCTGATAAGTATTTTAGTTTAGTTAAGTTTTAAGGATTTTATTTATTTGAGAGAAAGAGTGAGAGAGAACAGGGGGAGAGGCAGATGGAGAGGGAGAGGCAGGCTTCCCTACTGAGCAGGGAGCCAAGTGCAGGCCTCGATCCCAGAACCCTGGGATCATGGCCTGAACAAAGACAAACATGTAACCAACTGAGCCACCCAGATGCCCCTCTGATAGGTACTTTTTAAAAAGATTTTATCTCTCTCTCTCTCTATTTATTTAACAGAGAGGAGAGAGAGAGAGAGAGAGAGAGAGAGAGAGAGAGAGAGATCACAAGTAGGCAGAGAAGCAGGCAGAGAGAAAGGGGGAAGCAGGCTCCCTGCTGAGCAGAGGGCCCGATGCAGGGCTTGATCCCAGGACCCTGAGATCATGACCCGAGCTGAAGGCAGAGGCTTTAACCCACTGAGCCACCCAGGCACCCCTCTGATAAGTATTTTAAATGCATTGTCAGTAAGCTTTATATCAACCATATAAGTCAGGTATTATATACATTTTATAATGAAGAAATTTAGTTATTGGCAAGGTTGACTTCTTACTCAAAATTACACAGATAGTAAGTGGTGAACAGAGTTTAAACAAGGTCTGATTCCAAAGACTGTTCTTATTCCACTGTTATACTATTTCTTTAAAAATATTTATCCTGAGTCCTATAAGCACTAGGGAGCCATCAAAGATTTCAATGCAGAGAAGTAGCATAAAATAAATGAGTGCTTTAGAAACATAATTTTGTTGGTAATATAGAAAATCGAGTGGAATGGAAGGGAATGAAAGCCTGGGTTTAGGATGACCAGGTAGGAGGCTGTTATAAAAATCCAAGTGTAAGAAAATGAAGGTCTGGACCAAGGCAGTGTGTGATAAATGTTTCATGTACACTTGAAGACAATGTATAGTCTTCAGTTACTTAGTAGAGTTCTAGAAATGTTGATTGGGTCAAGTTGGTTATTAGTGTTATTCAATTCTTCCATGTTCTTATTGATTTTCTCTCTACTTGTGCCATAAATTATGGGGAGAAGTGGGTTGAAATCTCTGACTAAAGTTGTGGATTTCTCCATTTCTTCTAGCAATTCTATCAATTTTTGCTTCACATAGTTTGAAACTCTGTTCTTAGGTATGTAAACAAATGGGATTGTTATGTCCTTGATAAATGGACCCCTTTTCGTTAGGAAATTATTTTGTCTTTGGTGATATTCTCTTGCTCTGATATCTGCATTGTTAGATAATAATATAGTTATTCCACATTTTGTTTGATGATTGTTAGCATGATATATTATTTTTCATTATTTTAACTTTATGTATGTCTTTATACTTAAAATAACTTATTTTAGCCAGTATATAATTGGGTCTTGCTTTATTATCCAGTCTCACAAGCTCTGTTTCTTTAATGGGGGGGGGGGAGAGGTTTAGACCACTTACATTTAATGTGATTATTAATAAGGTAGGGTTTAAATCTATCTTGCTATTTGATTTCTCTTTGTCTCATCTGTTTTTTATTTCTTTTATCCTTTTTGTCTGCATTTCTTTGATCTGAGTATTTTTAAAGATTCTATTTTATCTCCTTTGTCAACTTATTTGCTACAATTTTTGTTTTGTTATTTAAATGGCTGAGTTAGAGTTTGTAGTATATATCTTTAACTTGTCACGGCTATTTTCAAGTGAGAGTATATGATTTGGTACATAGTATAAAAGTCTGACAACAGTATACTAAAATTTTTCCCTTCCTGATTGTTGTTGCCAGCATATTGCCATAGTTTTTACTGCTACATATGTTATAAAACCTAAAATACATATTATTACTTTTCTTTAAAGAGCCAATTACTTTTTTTTAAACTTTAAAAACTTTATAAGTTATTAGAGAAGTAAAAAAGTTCTGCATTTGTACCACTTATGAAAAGGCATAACACCCTTAATATAAAGAGCCATCATATGGGGTGCCTAGGTGGCTCAGTGGGTTCAAGCCTCTGTCTTCGTCTCAGGTCGTGATCTCAGGGTCCTGGGATCGAGCCCTGCATCGGGCTCTCTGCTCAGTGGGGAGCCTGCTTTCCCTCTCTCTCTGCCTGCCTCTCTGCCTACTTGTGATCTCTCTCTCTCTGTGTCAAATAAATAAATAAGATCTTAAAAAAAAGAGGCATCATAAATCAAGAAGAGAACCCTAGAGTAAAATGGGTGATGTCAAGAATAATGAAGAGATTAGTCACAGAAAAGAAGTATGTGTGACCAGGACTAAACAAAAACAAGTTAAAACAATAATTAGAAATTATTTTTCACTTCTGAGTTGTCAAATTAAAAATCTGATAATATTATTGCTGCTGAAGATGGGGGGAAGGACATTCTCATATATTCTTTGTGATAGTCTAAATTGATAGAAAGCTTTAGAAGGACAACTTGGCAGTATCTGTCAAAATTTAAAGAGCATATACTTTTTGATCTCACAATTCCACTTTGAAGAATTTGTCCCGTAGACAAATTTAAGTCAATGAATATTTCTGAGTCTGTATGCTTTGTGGGGTATTTTTTTTTAAAAAAAAACATATAATGTATTATTTGTTTCAGGGATATAAGTCTGTGATTCATCAGTCTTACACAATTCACAGCGCTCATCATAGCAAATACCCTCCCCATGTCCATCCCCCAGCCTCCCCATCCCTCCCACCCACCTCCCGTCCAGCCACCCTCAGTTTCCTGAGATTAAGTCTCTTATGGTTTGTCTCCCTCTCTGGTTTCATCTTGTTTCATTTTTCCCTCCCCTCTCCTATGATCCTGTGTCTTGTTTTATAAATTCCTCATATCAGTGAGATCATATGATAATTGTCTTTTTCTGATTGACTTATTTTGCTTAGCATAATACTCTCTAGTTCTATCCACATTGTTGCAAATGGGCATATTTCAGGGTTTTTTGATGGCTGCATAATATTCCATTGTATGTATATGTGTGTGTGTGTGTGTGTGTGTGTGTATATATATATATATATATATATATATATGCAGTGTATATATACTACATCTTCTTTATCCATTCATCTGTTGATGGACATCTAGGCTCTTTCCATAGTTTGGCTATTGTGGACATTGCTGCTATAAACATTCGGGTGCATGTGCCCCTTTGGATCACTACATTTGTATCTCTAGGGTAAATACCCAGTAGTGCGCTTGCTGGGTCGTAGGGTAGCTCTATTTTCAACTCTTTGAGGAATCTCCATCCTGTTTTACAAAATGGCTGCACCAGCTTGCATTCCCACCAACAGTGTAGGAGGGTTCCCCTTTCTCCGCATCCTCGCCAACATCTGTCGTTCCCTGACTTGTTAATTTTAGCCATTCTGACTGGTGTGAGGTGGCATCTCACTGTGGTTTTGATTTGTATTTCTCGGATGCCGAGTGATGTTGAGCACTTTTTCATGTGTCTATTTGCCATTTGGATGTCTTCTTTGCAGAAATGTGTGTTCACGTCTTCTGCCCATTTCTTGATTGGATTATTTGTTCTTTGGGTATTGAGTTTGATAAGTTCTTTATATATTTTGGATACTAACCCTTTGTTGGATATGTCATTTGCAAATATCTTCTCCCATTCAGTAGGTTATCTTTTAGTTTTGTTGGTTGTTTCCTTTGCTGTGCAGAAGCTTTTTATTTTGAAATAGTCTTTTGTTTCCCTTGCCTAATGAGACGTATCTAGAAACATGTTGCTATGGCCAATGTCAGAGAAATTACTACCTGTGCTGTCTTCTAGGATTTTTTATGATTCCAGGCCTCACATTTAGGTCCTTAACCCATTTCGAGTTTATTTTTGTTTATTGTGTAAGAAAGTGGTATAGTTTCATTCTTTTGCATGTAGCCATCCAGTTTTCCCAGTGCAGTTTGTTGAAGAGACTTTTTTCCCACAGCATATTCTTGCCTCCTTTGTCAAAGATTGACTATGTAATTATTTTATCAGTTCTAGTGGTTTTTTGGTGGAGTCTTTAGTGTTTTCTGTACACAGTATCATGTCATCTGCAAATAGTGAAAGTTTTACTTCTTCCTTACTGATTTGGATGCCTTTTATTCCTTTTTCTTGTATGATTACTTTTAGTAATCATAGTACTTCCAGTACTATGGTGAGTGAAAGTAGTGAGAGTGGACATCCTTGTCTTATTCTTGACCTGAGAGAGAAAGCTGTCAGTTTTCATGATTGAGTATGATGTTAGCTGTGGGTTTTTATGGCCTTTTTAATGTTGAGGTGTATTCCCTCTAAACCTACTTCACTAGACTTTTTATGATGAATGGATGTTGTACTTTGTCAAGTGGTTTTTCTTCGTCTACTGAGGGTTATAGAAGGGAGGGGGGTGGGGGGATGGGTGAGCCCGGGGACGGGTATTAAAGAGGGCACGGATTGCATGGAGCACTGGGTGTTAGATGCAAACAATGAATCATGGAACACGACATCAAAAAGTAATGATGTATGGTGACTAACATAACATAATACAAAATAATAAAGCTACACTTTGGTACTCTGAAAAAAAAGAGAAATGATCTTAAGGTTTTTATCCGTTCTCTAATTGACATGATACATTACATTGAATGATTTGCAAGTATTGAACCACTTTTGCATCCTGGGAATAAATCCCACTTGATCTTGGTGGATAACTTTTTAAATATATTCTGGATTTGGTTTGCTAATGTTTTGTTGAGGATTTTTCCATCAGTGTTCATTACAGATATCAGCCCGTAGTTCTCTTTCTTTGTAGTGTCTTTACCTGGTTTTGGTATCAGGGTAATGCTTCCTAGAATGAATTTGGAAACTTCCCTTTCTCTTCTATTTTTTGGAATAGTTTGAGAAGAATGGTATTAACTCTTCTTTTTTTTTAAGATTTTATTTATTTATTTGACAGAGATCACAAGTAGGCAGAGAGGCAGGCAGAGAGAGAGGGGGAAGCAGACTCCCTGCTGAGCAGAGAGCCCGATGCAGGGCTCGATCCCAGGACCCTGAGACCATGACCTGAGCTGAAGGCAGAGGCCTAACCTACTGAGCCACCCAGGCACCCCGATATTAACTCTTCTTTATATATATATATATATATATATATATATTTTAAAGATTTTATTTATTTATTTATTTATTTATTTATTAGGAAAGAGAGAGAGTGAGAGAAAGCATGAGAAGGGAGAAGGTCAGAGTGAGAAGCGGACTCCCCATGGAGCTGGGAGCCCGACTGGGACTCGATCCCGGAACTCCGGGATCATGACCTGAGCCGAAGGCAGTCGCTCAATCAACTGCGCCATCCAGGCGCCCTCTTTATATATATATTTTTAAAGATCTTATTTATTATTTATTAGAGAGAGAGAGAGAGCATGAGAAGGGAGAAGGTCAGAGTGAGAAGCGGACTCCTCTTGAAGCTGGAAGCCCTATGTGGGACTCGATCCTGAGTCTCCGGGATCATGACCTGAGCCGAAGGCAGTCGCTCAACCAACTGAGCCACCCAGGCGCCCCTTAACTCTTCTTTAAATGTTTGGTGAAATTTACCTGTGAAACCATCTGGTTCTGGACTTTGGTTGTTGGGAGTATTTTGGTTACTGATTCCATTT
Organism: Nasua narica; assembly: GCA_028533885.1. Classification (NCBI taxonomy): domain Eukaryota; kingdom Metazoa; phylum Chordata; class Mammalia; order Carnivora; family Procyonidae; genus Nasua; species Nasua narica. The sequence continues at coordinate 91,505,977 of CM052801.1, read as the reverse complement.
CATTTCTGGTAATTGATTAGTTCAAATTTTCTATTTCTTCCTGATTCAGTTTTGAGAGGTTATATGTTTCTAAGACTTTCTCTGTTTTTTGGTTTTTTTGTTTTTTTTTTTTTTTGGTTTTTGTTTGTTTGTTTTGTTTTGTTGGTTTTTTTTTTTTTTTTTTTTTGCCTATCCAATTTGTTGGCATGTAATTTTTCATAATATTCTCTTAAAATCCTCTTAAAATGTATTTATGTGGTGTCAGTTGTTATTTCTCTTTTATTTCTAATTAATTTTATGTGTCAGCCTTAGTAGAGCACAGATATTTAGTTAAACTCTGAGTGTGTCTGTGAGGGTGTTTCTGGATGAGATTAACATTTGAATTGGTAGACTCTCTCCCCCTTGTAGGTGGGCCTTACCCAATCCTTTGAAGTTCCTAATAGAATTAACAGGCTCAATAAGTGAGAATTCATAATCTCTGCCTATCTTCTAGCTGGAATACCCATCTTCTCCTGCCTGTGGAGTCAGACTGGAACTTAAACCACTGAGTCTAGTGGTTCTCAGGCCTTCAGACCTCGAATGAAACTATACCCTTGGCTTTCCTGTGTCTGCAGTTTGCCAATTACAGATTGTGGGACTTCTCGGCCTCCATAATAATGTGAGTCAATAATTTCTATAAATCTCTTAATCTAAAATATATTCTTTTTCTCTGAAGGATGTTAATACAAGTCGTAACTCGCTATAAAAATCTAAGAGACCTCGGCATGTTTAGAATACATTGCTTCTTCACTTAATCATCTTGTGTTTGAACAAAACCTTCTCCTTTTACATTACCCTTCTGTGGCTCCAGACTGTGCTCAGATGTGTTTGTAGGATGCTTACAGCTGTATCTTGGATGAGCTCAGCTAGGAGGCATGTTGGGAATTCAGTGAATGATAAAAAGCTGGGACTGAGGGAACTCGGGGCAGAGGTAGTGAGGAAGGTAGTAGCCAGAGGTGCAGTGTGTATTGTTCTAAGGTCTTTGTGAGGTCAGGCTTCTGTGAACAGCAATGGCCGTGACATCTGGTATCTCAAGAAGTGGAGTAATGTGAGGCTGCAGGCAGGGTTACAATTCTAGGTGATCCGTGTGTGTGTCACAGAATGCTAGAGGGTAACAAGCTGGATTAACAAAGTAGTAAAGCTGGAATAACAAAGGAGAAGAGGTTGTCAAGAACTTTAGTAGACGTCAACCAAGCGGGCTAACTCTCTGGACAAAGTTCTAGGCCCAGCAGAGAGGAACTGGTGGGTTAAGTGGGAACCATCAAAGGTGACTAAATATATACTGTGGGAATGAAGAGAATACTACAGCTCAATGGAAGTGGGGATGCTCAGGGCTTGTTGCAGTGATCCCAGGTCTAATTCCATGCCGTACCCAGTGGTAGTGTCTGTCCTGCTTCAGCCCCTGTAACGCAAGCCAGCGAAGGACTTTCCGGAATGTAACAATCAGATTATTTCCACTGTCCTCTTGTAACTTTTACAGACTTATAGCCTTCTGAAAGGTTCTACAATGTGATTAGCTCAGGAATTGTGTGGGCCTGAACCTGAATGAGGGAATATGGAGATGATTCATCATGAAATGAACATAAGAAATTAGAATCCAAGATCATACCTATTCCTAACAGCAACAAAAGGCACGTTCTTATTGGGTGACTAGGCCAGGGCTAGGGTGAAGCAAGCAAGGTACCTAGAATTTGTGCTCTAGGTGCTTTGCTTGCTCACCCTATTAGTGACCCTGTTGGTTGGCAATATTGACTCGAAGTTAGGTCTAAGAAATGTGGGGGAAAGAGCAAACAAGAGATAAAAATTGAAAAAGGGAGGGACACCTGGCTGGCTCAGTCTGTAGGGCTTGTGACTCTTGACCTCAGGCTTGTAAGTTTGAACCCCATGTTGGGTGTAGAGATTATTTAAAAATAAAGTCTTTAAAAAAAATTGAAAAAGGGACACTAGAATAGTGGACGTTAAGCTCTACCTTCTGGAGTTAGAGGGTTCAGCGGCAACAGCAGAGATGAAAAGCGCTAACATGGAAGGGGGACAGTAAACATTCTCACAGAGAGTGGAATCGCTCAATGCTAGTGGGGAAGCTGACTTGGTAAAAAAGCATGATGCCAAAAGCAAAGGATATCTGAAATAGGGCAGGTGAACTCAAGAGTGTGCACATGCATTTGTGTGTGTGTGTGTGTGTGTGTGTGTGTGTGTGTGATTGGCAAGTGAATAGTCAGTGTTCTTTTTAAACATAAATTTCTGGACTTTGTTGTGACATTATACTTTATGGTCATGTATTTATGTGTTTTTTTTTTTATTAAGATTTATTCCTTTAGAGAGAAAGAGAGAGAGTGCATGTGCAAGTAGGGAGAAGGGTAGAGGGAGAAGGAGAGAGGGTCTCAAGCAGACTCCATGGCCATTGCAGAGCCCCACATGGGGCTCAGTCCCATGACCCATGAGATCATGGCCTGAACTGAAATCATGAGTGGGGCACTTAAGCAACTGAGCCACCCAGCCACCCTGCCTTTTGTTATTATACTTGGATTTAAATCAGAAGTTCTTCCATTGTAATCTTGGGTAAGCTGCTTAAGATTTCTGTGTTTCAGTTTTCTCATCTGTAAAGTTGGGCTAATATGGCACTTAATACATGTAGTTACCCTGAAAACCAAATGAATTAATGCACATAAAGTACTTTGAATAGCACCTGCGTATCCTATGACATTCAACAAATATTGTTGCTGCCACTACTGTTGCTATTGTTATTAGTAGTACATGAATCTAATTACAGCAATGTCAGAATATGTTGTACGTAAATAATGAGTGTAGCTGTGATTTGTAGAAGATTTATTTATTTTAGAGAGTGCATAAGTGGAGGGGAGGGGCAGAGGGAGAGAGAGGGGAGCTGGATGCAGGGCTTGATCTTGCAACCCTGACATCATGACCTGAGCTGAAACCAAGAGTTGGACACTTAACTAACTGAGACACCCAGGTGCCCCAGCTCTTTAATAAATCATTAATTATATTAATTTAAGAGTGCCTGAAAATATACAGTGGATGTTAGGATGATTTCTGTCAAACTGTGGTTAAATAGGCAAAGTTGGGATTTAAAGGGTTCACATATATATGGAAGACTTACCTGTCTTAAATATGTCATTTTTAGATACTATTGGTTAATTAAGATGTTACCATAAACAGTTATAAAATATTCTAAATTTATCTTTTTTTATGTTAATGACAAAAAAAGAGTCTGTCATCATATGCACACATTCCCCTAGGAATCGTTTCTGCTGACATATTTGCTATGGGATGTTAGGTGCACCCAAACCTGCTACTCATAAAAGCTAACTTCCTGAGGGTAACTGGGTGGTGCAGTCAGTTAAGCATCCAACTCTTGGTTTTGGCTCAGGTCATGATCTCAGGGTCGTGAGATTGAACCCCACGTTGGGCTCCTCGCTCAGTGTGGAGTCTGCTTGCCTCTCTTCCTATGCTCCACCCTGCCCCCTGCTCTTGTACTCTCTCTCTCTGAAATAAACAAATATAATCTTTAAAAAACAAACCAAAACTAAGCTTCTGACCTCTTCTGAGGAACCCCTGTCCCCTCCATTTAGATAAACCACCATGGCTTGGATTTGAGGCAAAAAACCATGGCCTTCTCAGATATCACTTCATCATTTCACTTTGGAGGGGAATGTTTGGTCCCAGGTGGAAGAGGATACCATCATCTAGTTACTTGAAGGAAGAATTAGCCTAGGGCTTGTGGGTTACTCCATCACCACTCATCATCCAAGGTTATCCTGAGACTAGAGAGCTTTATGTAAGGCCTAGTAGGTGGGTGGAAAGTACTTGGCCTCAAAGCTTGGAAAACATGTATTTCAACTCTGTGACTTGCTCTATGAACTTGGGCATATCCCTTAGTGCCTCTGGTATTATGTGGTATATGAATTCAGCTTCCTAATTCATAAAATGAGGGTAATAGCACCCTATCTGTCTGCCTCACAAGATTATTATAAGGGTCAAGCAAAGTATTAGATGAAGATGTGCTTTTGACCAGTAGTAAGCATTGATAACAAGGCGTTGCTCTACCATTCTCTATCATTCATTCACTTAAACATTTCTTGATTACTGAATATATATTGGACACTCTTCTAGGTTCTGAGATACAGCAGTGAGAACAAAAACTTCCCATCAGGGAGCTTTTATTTCACTGGCTAGGAGAAAAACAATAAACAAATATTTATGATCTCATCAGATAACGATAAGAAAAATAAAGCAGGTTAAGAAGATAGAGGAAAGTGGATGATAAGTAACAGGACTGTTTTAGGTAGGGTATGTGGGAATTGAGGGGCCCATTTCTAAGCAGCTGAAAAATTAAAGCACATGGAATATCAAAGCCGAGGGAATAGCAGAGTGTCTCACAAATTACCGCCCACAGCACAATCCTCTATAATTGCAAGGTGAGGAAGACTTTTTCCTGTGTGTGTGTGCACACAGTTTCAGGGTTACCAAGTGCACAGGAGGAAATTCAGGGTTTATAGGCTGACACTCTCCCAAGGATTTTGAGATCTTAAAAAGAATTCTGTGTTTTCTAAACGGTAATGGGAGAAACCACTCAATGAGTAAACAACGTCGCCGCAGCGTATTGCAACACAACAGCTTGTGGCAACAAAATGTTTTGGCAATTGATCCTGTAGAATTGCCAAATGGGAAAGCCTGTTTTTGCAACCAGCTGAAGAAGTGAGAAACCTAAATGACATGATCTCACTTTGTCTCGTGCCAAAAAATGGAGCGAGGAGGTGGATTCTCTCTCGTGAGGATGGTTGAAACTGATACATTGTCTTATACTAAGCAATGCAGGCCCGGCTTCCTGGGTGAATTATTTGGCTTTGGAACAAAAGTAGCACAGAGGATGTGCTCGGGAAATACCGGAGTAAAGAACAGTCTCCTTGAGCATCTCATTCTTTAACAATTCAGCTCTATAAGAGCTGGTTATGGCACCAAAGCTCAGACTGAATTAGAAAAATCAATCTATTAATTTACGGTGAAAATATCACTGTCAAATGATGACTCATGTTAACGCTTTACCTTCCCGGGAGAGACAGCCATAGCGGGAGTACCCTTCGCTGCTGCATTGGGGGTGTGCAGTTGGTTGGTTATTTCATTTAAGTTTTTTATTTTAACAAGATCTTAAAAATACAAAATCATTGTAAGGAACTACCATGTACCATGTATTCTTTACTCAGATCCATCAACTATTTACATTTTGACCCACAGATATTCTCTTTTTCTCTAGATTTTATTGTCTGTACACAACACACACACACACACACACACTCATACACACTCATATACACATACGTGTATTTTTTTCATAAAGCTTTTGTCAGTAAGTTACAGACATGGTGCCCCACAAATACTTCAGTATGTATTTCCTAAGAACAAGAATAAATACAACACAATTACCCAAATCAGGAAATTTGACACTGATACAATCCAAACCTGTTATCTCATTCACAGTCCATTTTCAAATTTATTTTGATAACTTATTTTAATAACCACTTATTTTAATAATAATTTATTATTATTAAATAAATAAATTTATTAATAAATTTTATTAATAAATAAAAATTTATTTTGATAACTTATTTTAATAACCACTTATTTTAATAACCTCCTACATAGATAATGTTTTGCCTATTAGAGGATCCAGGCATTGTACTTAATTGCCATGTGACTCGACTCTCCTTTATTGTTTTTTAATTGAGGGATAGTCGATGTATAACATATTAATTTCACATACACAACAGGATTTGATAACTGTATATTATGAAATGGTCAACTCAGTAAGTCTAGTTACCATTACATATCACACATAGTTTTGGAATTTGTTTTTTGTGTGATGAGAACTTTTAAGATCTTGTTTTCAGCAATTTCCAGATACGCAGTACATTATTATTAACTCTAGTCACCATGCTGCACATCCCTATGGCTTACTTATTTTATAACTGGAAGTTTGTGCCTTTTGATTCCCTTTACCCATTTCGCCCACTCCTTGCCTCTGGCAACCACCAGTCTGTTCTCTATATCTATGAGCTCAGTTGGAGTCCGTATATAAGTGAGATTGTGTAGTATTTGTTTTTCTCTGTCTAACTTCACTTAGCATGTTGCCCTCTAGGTCCATCCATGTTGTCACAAATGGCAAGATATTCTTTTTTAATGGCTGAATAGTATTCTGTTGTGTGTGCGTATATGTGTATGTGTGTGTGTGTATCTCACATTTTATCCATTCATCCATTGAGGGACACTTAGGTTATTTTCTTGTCTAGGCAATTGTAAATAATCCTGCACATGGGTGTGCAGATATCTTTTTGAATTAGTATTTTAGTTTTCTTTGGATAAATACCTATAAGTGGAATTTGTGGATTGTGTGGTAATTACGCTTTTATTTTTTTGAGGAACCTCCACACTGTTTTCCATAGTGGGTGCACCAATTTACATTCCTGCCAACAGTGCACAAGGGTTCACTTTTCTCCACATCCTCACCAACTCTTATGGTATCTCATTGTGGTCTTGATTTGCATTTCCCTGATGGAATTTGATCTCTTTTAATCTGGAATAGTTTCTCAGCCTCTGTTTTCTTTTTTGATCTTGACATTATTGAAGAATATATGGCAGTTATTTTATAGATTGTCCCTCAATATGATTTTGTCTCAAGTTTCTTGATGATTAGATTCAAGTTATATATTTTTGGCAAAAATACCACAAAAGTGATATTATGTCTTTCTCTCCATCATGTCATTTTATGCTACTGTAAATGGAGTTGTCTTTTTAAATTTCATTTTCAAGTGTTTCCTTTTAGTCTATAAAAATAAATTGATTTTTGTATATTGATGTCATATCTTTATACTTATTAGTTCTAGTAATTCTTTTGGAAATTCTTTATAATTTTCTATATAAACAATAATGACAACTACAAATGGTAAATAGAGATTAATTTATTCTTTTCCAATCTTTATATCTTTTTTTCCTTGCTATATAAGATCATCTACTACAATAAAAATGGTAAGAATGGATACCCTTGCCTTATTATGAAGACAGGGTATAAGTTTTTTTGAAGATAAACTTTATAAGATCCAAGAAATGCCCCTCTCTTCCTAGTTTGCTGGTCGTGTTATTATGAAAGGGTGTTTAGTTTTGTCAAGATACTTTCTGCATTAATGGAGATATATTTCATATTTTTAGTCAGTTCATGTTGGCTAACATTGATTGGTTTTTATTTATTTAAAGATTTAAAGATTTTATTTGTTTGAGAGACAGCTCGCATGCACACACAAGGGAGGTGCAGGGGTCAGGGCAGAGGGAGAAGCAAGCTGTATGCTGAGCAGGGAGCCTGAGGCAGTGCTAGATCCCAGGACCCTGGGATCTTGACCTGAGCCAAAGGCAGATGCTTATGAGCCACCCAGGCGCTCCTGGCCTGTTTTTATTTATTTTATTTTATTTTTAAGTAATCTCTACACTCAATACGGGGCTCAAACTCACAATCCTGAGATCGAGAGTCACATGCTGTACCAACTGAGCCAGCCAGGTGCCCTGACATCAACTGATTTATAAATGGTAATCCAATTTTAGTATATGTGCTGCGGAAGCGAGCACATAAATGGTAATCCAACTTGGCATTCATGGATAAGTTCCTCATGGTCTTGATGTATTATCCCTTTTATGTCTCAACGGAATTATCTTTGATAATACTTTGTTACAAAATTTTTATTTGTTTTTATGAAGGATATTAAAATGTACTTTCTTTCCTTGCGATGTTTTAGCTGGTTTTGCATCAACATAACACTAACCTCATTGAATTGAGAAGGTTACCACCTCTTATATTTTTGAAAAGGGAGTGATTAGAAAAGGTATTTTTTTTTCTTTCTTAATTGTTGGAATTCACTAGTGAAGCCATCAGGGACTAAAATTTTCTACGTGGGAAAGTTCAACTCAACTTGTTAATAGATACAGGGATGATATTCAAATAATATATTGCTTCTTGGGTAAGCTTTGGTACTTTTGCATTTCAAGAACTTTGTTAACTCAGAATTGCTAAATTGTGGGGTATAAAACTGTTGATAAAAATCTTTTTATCCTTTTATTGACTGTAGAATAAAAGCATTTTTAGAATTTTAGAAATTTTAGAAATTTATAGAAGCATTCAGTAAATGAAATTTCTTCCTAAGTACTGCTTTAGGTGCATCCCCCAAATTTGGATGTTTTATGTATTTGGTTATAGCAGTTCAGAATATTTCAAAATATTTTCCCTCGATCTTTGATCTGTGGAATCATATGGAACCATATTTAGAAATGTTTGTTTAATTGTCAGATATTCTGGTACTGATTTCTAATTAAAAATTTACTGTGGTTAGAGAATATTCTTTGTATCAGTTCAGTCATTTAAAATGTATTTAAACTTACTTTTTGGCCCATTACATAGTATATATTGGTAAGTATTCCAAATGTTTTAAAAAGAATATTTATTCTGTTATTTCTGAGTGGTGCATTCTGTAAGTGTTAAGTCAAGTTAATTGACAGTATTGTCCAAGTATTTCATATTTTTACTGATTTTCTGTCTAATTAGTTCATAACAATTGAGAGTTTGGAGTTGAAATGTCCAGCTATAATTGTAGGCATTTATTTCTTTCAGTTGTATCAGTTTTTCCTGATGCACTTTGAAACTCTGTTATTGGCAGTATACATTTTTAGGATTGCTCTGTATTTCCAATGAATTAGCCCCTTTTATTTTACATGATCTCCTTGTTTTACTCCTGGTGATAAGATTCCTTGTTCTCAAACCTACTTTGTCTGATAATTGATGTGGATATTCCAAAATCTTTCTTTTGATTAGTGTTTGCATGGTATATCTTGTTCCATCATTTTACTTTTAACTAAACTGTGTCTTTATATTCAAAGTGGTTTAGATAGCATATAGTGGAATCTTGCTTTTTTAGCACAATTTGTCCACCTCTGCCTATTACTCGGCAGGTTTAAACCATTTCTTATATAATGTGTTTTTTAAAATAGTTGGTTTAGTGTAATTATTCATTTCAACTTAGGTTTACCGTTTTGCTTTTTTTTTTTTTTCCACAAGAAGGATACAAGAGGTTTATTAGACAACCCATGGCAAGATACAAAATGACCAATAATGAGAACAACCATACTCTATCAGCCAGGTGCTACTTGGTACTATGACACTATCCCACACGACATTACTGGGTTCATACCTCCTAATGCGCTACCTAAAGAAATGAATCCCCTCAAATCAAGACTCAAACACAAAGGGATTCCAGAGACCACTGGGGAGGAGACTGGCTTAGAAAGCTCTCCCTTATCGATGTGGAGAAGGGGTGGGTACCGTTTTGCTTTTTGTTTTCTGTTTGTCTCCTATCCTTTTCCCATGTATTTCTCTTTTCCTTTTTTGGGGAGGTTAATTGAGTATTTTTGGTATTCCATTTTAATTTCCCTATTGACTGTGAAATTTTACCTCTTTGCTATTTTCCAATGATTGCTCTACAGATTGCAACATGAATCTTTAATTTTGGTGGTCTACATAGAATTAATACTGCATTATTTGACATAAAATGAAAAAATTTGTAACTGCACAATTTTTAACCTCATCTTTTATCCTATAGTTTTCATATATATTATATCTATGTATGTTGTAAACACAAAATAATTAAAAAGTTAGGAAAAGAAAATTATATATATTTATATTTACCTACATATTTATTAATTCAAGCACTGTTAATTACATCCTGGAGATATGAGTTACCATTTGGTGTCCTTTCTCTTCATCCTGAAGAACTTTCCTAGGTATGGTCATGACCTATGTTCTCAGCTTTTTTTTCTTTAAATATGAAAACGTGTTTGTTTTGCCTTCATTTCTGAAGGATACTTTTGTGGATGTAGAATTTTGAGTGAAAAGTTTCAAAATTTTTTCAGCACCTTAAACATGTTGCTTCTTTGTCTTTTGGCTTCTGTTTTTTCTTTTGGTAATCCAGGTATCATTTGCATTAATGTCCTCTTATATATCATGTCATTTACTTCTTTCTGTTTCTAAGGTTGTCTTTGTCTTTTCATCTCTTTGACTGTGATTGGTTCAAATGTGGTTTGACTAGTTAATTTTTCAGTGACAACTGTAGAGATTAATGAAATATTTATATAAAAATACTAACATTGTAATTTAAAACAAAAAAATCTACATTATTGATCAGTATTTAACATCAGACTGTTTTTTCCTTTCCATTAACTGTAACTTCTTTAACATTTACAGTTTGTATTTCTTTAAACTGGGTAATGAATTTGATGACACTACAGTGCAACGGAGTTCAAAATCCTTCCAGGCTTTTACTGTTCTCTTCATTCATTCACAGATATCTTGCCCATATAATTTTACAGTGACTTGCATTTATAAAGTCTTTTGAAGTATTCAATTTAACTTTTTTAGAATTAAGACCATTTTTAGAGCAGTTTTAGATTTGCTAAAAAAATTGAGGGGAAGAAACAGAGATTTCCCATGTACCACCTGTCCCCCCCCCCCCACTCCATGCATCATCTTCCCCATTATCAGTATTCCCCACAAGAGTGAAACATGTGTCCATGGAGGTTCATCAATTGTAACAAATCTATGATCAACCAAAGTTCATATTTTACATTATGGTTCACTCTTAGTGTGTTGTGCATTCTGTGATGCACATGCATTAGACACATGTATAATGATATATATCCATCATTATAGCAGCTTATAAAGTATTTTCACTCCCCTAACAATCTTCTCTGTTGTGCCTATTCATCTCTTCCTTCCTGTTCCAACCCTTGGAAACCACTAATATTTTTATAGTCTCCATAGCTTTGCCTTTTCCAAAATGTCGTGTTGTTGGGATCATAATGTATATGGCCTTTTCAGATTGGCTTCTTTTACTTAGTGGTATGCATTTAAGGTTCCTATATGTCTTTTCATGGCTTGATAACTCATTTCATTTTAGTGGTGAATAATACTCCATTGTCTAGATGTATCACAGTTAGTTTATCTGTTCATTTCCTGAAGAGCACTTTGGTCGCTTCCAAGTTTTGTCAATTATGAATGAAGCTGCTATAAACGTCCATGTGCAGGTTTTGGTGTGGTCATAAGTTTTCAGCTCTTTTGGGTAAGTACCATGGAGCATGATCGCTATATTGTATGGTAAGAGGCTGTTTAGTTTTTTAAGAAACTGCCAGACTAGCTTCCAAAGTGGCTGTGCCATTTTGCATTCTTACCAACAATGAAAGAGAATGCCCATTGCTCCACATCCTCATCAGCATTTGGTGTTGTCAGCATTAGATTTCTTCCATTCTCATAGGTGTTAGTGGTATCTCATGGAATGACATGTGGTGGAGAGCATCTTTTCATATGTTTATTTGCCATCTGTATGTTTTCTTTGGTGAGGTATCTGTCTGTCTTTGGTCCATTTTGTAATTGGGTTGTTTGTATTCTTGATGAGGTTTAAGATCTTTGTATATTTTGTGTACTTTGCACATTTCCGATCTGTGGCTTTTCTCATTTTGTTGACATTGTCTTTCGCCTGTTGAGTTTAACTTTTATACAAAGAACAACTCACATTTTTACTAAACTTCTGTTTATTTGATTTAACTAATATTTTAATTAAATCTGACAAGTATAATAACAGGTAAAATTTGAATAAACAGACTTGGGAATAAAATAAAACTTATATTTAGTATGCACAGAGCCTAATGGTGGAAGCAGGGTGGGTGGATATACTAGAACAACCTTTTATCCTTGAGGAATCAGCACACAATGGCCATTGGACAATATATTTTACAGATGGAATGAAATATTTCATTGATTTTTCAAGTAATTTAAATAGAAATTGTTCAACAATGATTCCATTTTCCTTGGGAAAGTTTGTAAGAGCAGAAGGGTGTGTGATTAAAACAAAGTCACAGCAAATGGATTTGGATAATCCTAATGTGTGTATTCAACCAGCTGTTGTGACCAGATAAGTTACCCTTTTACACTGTAGGGATATTTACACCTGCCAAGTCATATGGATACTTCAGTTACCAAGATGCAGGAGACATTCAGTTCCTCTGATTAGATTGAGAATGTTATGGACTGAAAATAAAAACATGGGAAAAATGCAACAAATTCGGCCCTATGGAGGAAAACAGATAAAGCCAAGTTGTGCCACATGAAGCTTTTTGAGTATGAGGAAATACCTCTGGGGCAGACATAGGTGGTAGAGAAGAAATGGGAGGGGATTGGTATAGGTGAGGCTTCAACCTCCTCCAACTGCTTACTCAGAACAACTGTAATTTTTATCCATTTGCCTTTTGAGCTTCTGCTTAAAAATTCATTGAAGAAGAATTATGACTTTAAAAAGTTTAAAAAACTTGCTGTAGAAGAATGAAAATGGAATAAGGTACCCAGTAATTCACAAGGTAAATGTAAGAAGACACTTTCTCATGGCTTCAGATAGTAATATCCACTGTATATAGTACGAGTCATGACCAAAGTGACCTTAAAGATTTCATAAATGGAGTTAATATTAGGTTTTGCTGAGATATATGAGTAGAATTCATGGTTAGAATACTGTAATAGATGTATGCACTTTATCTGAAAAAACTCATCTGATAGGGGTTAAGAGCTGCAAGAATTTATATCTCACAATCTAAATCCAAAGACACAAGGAGAAACGTGATGAAAAGCAAGTGGGTAGTGATGTTTCTGGGAGAATACTATGGACTTCTTGAACTGATAGATGGCTGCGTTGGATGATGCTTACATGGTATCTGTAAAAAATAAAAGCAAGATAGAGCAGTGATGGCACATTTCAACTATACTTATAATGGCTAGAGTTCTCCTTCCATTGCATAGCATCCAGAAGGTTCTTTACTCACCTTGCTGGCAGTGTTAACTCTCAAAAAGAGGGCTTTATGTGCTTGAGGTTGAGAAAGGCATCCCATAAATAACTGAACTTGTTACCTCTAAAATAGGCAAGTATTGGTCAAGATAGCAATATGAATTAATTTCTAGAAGTTCTCTCATGATTTCCAGTAACATCTTTTTTGCAAATGGTGGACCCCTCTCTTTGTGATGATGTGTTCACTTTGGATTCTCTTTTTCCTCATGCTTTCCAATCAATAATAGGAACTTAAGCCATATTCTTTCTTAGAGAAGACCCCTTTATTAGAATTTCTTCCCTGTGCATCCTCAAATTCATCTCTACCCATCAGCCACTTTCTAAAGGTCTGGCAGGACAAAGAAGGGGCTAGGGAGAAGTGCTCTAATTCTCAGGGTTGGTTGTTCTATACTACCTATGGTAGATTAAGTCAAAGGCCAGGATTTGGTGGGTGGGAAAGTGTCTTTCAAGAGAAAGGCATAGACTTAGACTGCGTGGCCTTTTCCGTATCTGAGCAAAAGGAATTCTTTTTTTTTTTTTTAATTTAAATTCGTTCATTTAAGAGTGTAAGAGAGGAAGAAGGTGGGGAGGGAGAGAAGGAGAGGGAGAGAGAGAATCCTCAAGTAGATGAGTGTGGAGCCTGGCACAGGGCTTGAACCTGGGACCCCAAGATTATGACCTGAGCTGAAGTCAAACACTTAAGTGAATGACCCAGGTGCCCCTGAGCCAAAGGAATTCTTAAAGCTTCACCCTGCTAATCAGCTAAGAGGGCCCACACACAAATTTGGGACAGTGGTCCAGCTAAGCATAACCAGTAGGTATTCGACTTTAATGTTATGTTCTTCAGTACAGTAGTTTCAGTGGACTGATACACAGATTCAAAGATCCCCAGCTTGGGTACACTGTACTAAAATTAAGAGAAGTACTGGTAACTGTGAAAGGTAGGGAGCACCATAGTATTTATAAAAGCAAAGAAAGGGGGTGAGGTGCGTAGCTGGCTTGGTCAGTGGAACTCACAACTCTTGATCTCGGGGTTGTGGGTTTGAGCCCCATATTGTGTATAGAGATTAAAAATAAAATCTTTTTTAAAAAGTAAAGAAAGGGGAAGCTGTGCACAAAAGCCCAACATAGACTGTGATTTCAGAAAATTCAATAAAAAGTCAAGTATGAATCCATGGCCCAAGACTTTAGAAATGGAGATTAAATCAGGAAGATTAAAGCTCAGATTGCATTGAGAGTGTCAAAAGAAGACAGAGAATGACTAAAATACTTTTATCAATAGTGAATTGGAGCATGGAAGAGATAGGTTTATTATTTTTTTTTCAAGACTTTATTTGAGAGAGAGAGAGAGAAAGAGCATGAGTGCGGCTGGGAGGAGGAGGGTAGGGGTAGAGAGAGAGGGAGAAGTAGATTCCCTGCTGAGCAGAGAGCCCTACGTGGGGCTCGATCCCAGGACCCTGAGACCATGACCTGAGCCAAAGGCAGACACTTAGCCAAGTGAGCCACCCTTCTTAAGGCAAATGGCATATGATGATAAATGGTGTCCAGAAGGCTGATTTGGTTAATTTTCATTTTGCTCCTCTCCTTTCTCTCAAGAGGAATGGCCTTCTTCAAATTTAACACTGATTGAGTGGCCTCCTTGTGTCTTCAGGTCATTGTAGGCATGAGGACAACCACATGGTGGGTTGTGATGGCCTTCTACTTTACTGCCTCCATTCTTGACCTGCCGCCGGCACCAGCATTCCACTGCTACTGGGAAATAGAAAGCAGTAAGAAGCTTCCGTGTCGCCATCCCTACAACCATCCCTTGTGCCATTTGCTGCTAATCCTCTGCTCTCTATCTAGCTGAGAATGCCACCAGATTGTTTCTGCTATGTTGAAAATTGGCAGTTAAAGGCAGTAGTTTATGGTCAGAAAGACTTGAAGTCCAAATCTTCACCACATGGTACTGTATGAACTTGGCTGCTTTCTAAGCTCCAAGCCTCAGTTTTCTAATTCGACCAATATATTTCCTACTTCCCCAAGGTTTCTGTGAAAATTAGAATGTTTTAAAACCGGTAGAATAGTGTCAGAGTCATCACAGGAGCTCAGTAAGTATAGATTTCCGTGTCCAAAGTATCTCTGGATACTTGGTCCTTAAGAAATGATATTGTGTTCACACAGCTGCTGTTTGCCTTCATTGCAGGCCCAGTGCCTAGTAGGAAATGATGTCTCATGAGTCCTAGCCTGAATAGCCAAAGCTTAAAAGTTGCCTCTGAAGCAGTTTTTTGATCATTCATTTTTATTACCGCCTAAACTCAAAAGCGTGCCAGCTTAGTTAAGCTACAGAGCAAAGACTGCCAAATGTAAAAATCTTTCTTTTGGAAATATATACTTTTGAAGACTCAATTTAATTTAAAAATTATTGATGATCCTCTTTATATCCGTTTACATTCTTTGGCATATCAGAGGGTTTGGCTGGCCGTATGCTCCACAGATGGGCTCCACTTTAAGAATACCTAATACGGCAAAAAATGTGAACTTATAGAACATAATCAGTGTACCTTGCTTCAGGGGTTTTCAGCGTGTGTGTGCATGTGTGTGTGTGTGTTTGGCAGGCAGGTATAAGATTATCCTGTAGGGCTTTGTGAAATGACACACATTCCCATATTCCTCTTCTCCTCTTTTACTATCTCTGTAAGTATTCTGGCAGTAAGGCGCATAGCTCCTCAGGGAGCAGCATGAGCAGCTTAAAAATTCAAAAAATTGCAGGTGACTCTGTAACAGCCCTAATGTATTTGCTTTACCAAAGTTCTGGCTTACAAAATTACTTGTCAGTGATGCCACAGGGAAGGTACATATTGTAACTCCACTCATTGAGAAAATACAGCTAAATTTATAATGACTCATTTCCCACTCTGGAAACATATCTACTGCCTAATAATGTAAGGAATGTGTGGAAGTGCGATTGTCGCGACAAGCTCTCCAAAGCATCCTGTCTTCCAGTCAGCATTATTTTCTTACGTCCGTCAGAGTAGAGTTGGATGCTGGAGAACAAGGAAGGCCTGAGGAAAGGAATTTTCTACGAAAGGATTTTGGATACATATACTGGATCTTTTCACCCTCCACCCATTGTCCATCCATAAAGTGTAGAAGGCTGTTATGCTTTCACAAGGAGGTGACATTTAGGCCGAGACCCAAAGGAACATCACCCTGGCGCAAAAGGACAAGAACCAGCAGAGAGCAGGGCTGGTAACTCCATATGGAACACGTTACTGTGTTGTCAGTCATCCAGGGACACAGAACCAATAGGAGACATATATCTCTATGTAGATATGCCCCCTCTGTGTCTGTCTGTCTGTCTCTCTCTCCATCTGCTGGTAACGCATGTTTGTGGTGGGAATACAGACAAGAGATGAATGGAACTCTCCATAGGAAAAAAGAAAAGAAGGGAGTGAAGGAGAGGATAAAGGGCTACTTGTGAACACTTGCCACTATAACATTTGAGGATATGACAGTGCAACATTGCCTGTTTCTCAAAAGGGTATAAATAACATAGCCTGTTTAAACCTAGTTAGGTGCCCTTTGGCACATGTAAGTATAGACGTTAATCAATATGCATGAGTTCAATACACGTCCAGATAAATTTAACAAAGCCACAGGGAAGGGGTTAATTTTCATAAATGCTATTGAAATAAGTTGACATTACCATAGAGAGAAAGTAACTTAGACCTATATCTCATGCAATATATCAGATCACCAACATAAAAATTAAAATGTCAAATGTTTAGGAAAATTTAATTACAGGGAAAAGAGAAAATAGAGCAATTATTCAGTCTATAGAGGGAGATAATGTTTGATTAAAGTAGGAAAATAAATTAAAGGGAAAAGATAAGCAATGTGATTAAACAGAAAATTAAATTAACTAAAATATAACGAAGCCAAGATAAAAGTTAAGTGACAAAATAGAAAATATTTAATACATATGATGACATTTCAAAATATACTGAGTTTTTATGAATTTGAATTAAGTTCAATGTAGACGGTGGTTAAAGTATATGAAGAATCATTACATAAGATGAAACACCATTAGTAAATTAACATAGGAAACAGTGTATAGTCTTGCCAACAGTTAAAGAAGTGCAAATTAAAACAATGATGAAATGTCACTTTATAACTCTAAAATTAGCAATGATAAAGGGACATTATTAAAACTAGTGAGACAGATTTTGGGGAAATTGAAACATTTATACATTTTTAGTGACATAGTAAATTATTTCAGTCAATTTGATGAACAATCTGGCAGTTTTTAGCAAGAGTCATAAAAATGTTCATACGCTTTTACTGAATAATCTCACTCTAGAGTATTTGTTTTAAAGATATAATTCAGAAGAAGGAAAGCATTATGTGTTATTTATTATCATGGAAAACTGGATATATCCCAAAGAGCCATTAATAGAGAGATGGTTATAAGATTTTTGTATTTTAATTTAATGGACTTGCATGCAACCAATGAAAGTGATAAATATGAACATTTTTGAGACACATAGAAAATTATATACAAAAAATTAAAAACGAAGTAGTAACAAATTATAAGAGCCAATGTTAAGAAGGTCTGAAGGGGCTGGAGCTGTGTATTTCCCTATGATCTATTAAAATTGACCTACTAGGACTCCCCTTCCATGACGGAACCTCATATTGAGGGGAAAGCCTTAGAAGTTGAATAAAATTTGAACATGTGAGGAATAATAGAGAAGAAGAAAAGAGAAAGTCCAAATAAAAGTTGGGAGGGAAACAGATACAAGAAGTCTTAGAAAGCAAGAGGCCATATTGTTTAACAAAGATAGCAGAAGATGGGCTCCTGGAAAGTTAGAAAATATTTATGAATTCTTCCTTTTTCTAAAAGTTGAGTCAAAATAAATTGACATCAAAATAAGCAAAAGAAGTGTCTCATGTTAAAATCTCATATATAATTACTATAAGAAAAGAGAATAAGGAGCAAAATAACGCTCCTTCAGAACATGGAAACATATCAGAAAAGCATGATTAAAAAATAGATCAATATTGCCCCATTATTTTAAACCCAAGATAGATAAAAATGATATAAGCTATGAAAGAATAATATAAATCAGAATTAGAAAACTCATAAATTAGGGCACCAAACTTGAAAAATCATGAGAAGTAGTGGGGAATGTTCAATCTAGAAATGAGTAATAAACTAGAAGAAATACAAGAGCAAATAAACACAACAAATAATGCTTTAAGAGAAACAGAAGGTTAAGAGGAGGAAAATTTTATTTTTACCTCTTAAAGTTTCCTGTCACCCCCTTTATTTATTAATTTTTGTGGTAGGAACACTTAAGATGTAACCTCATAGCAAGTTTTTGAGACTGACTTTTAAAATAAAAAATAAATGAAGAGCTGGGATAACTTGAGCAGAAATGACACATATGGAAGGCAAGAAAAGAAGGTCCAACATACAGATGATCAGAGTCCCTGAAGAAGTAAAGTAGGCAAGGGAACAAAATAAATACACCACACACACACACACACACACACACACATTAAAAAAAAAAAACTGTGTACTGAGCTTATTGACCCAGAATGACAAACACCAAGAATATGTTCTAGTAAAATTACTGGCCTTTAAAGAAAAAGAAAAATTCTTCAGGCATCCTGGATAGAGAGAGAGGCTTACAGGGAAAATTAAAATCAGATCACAGACTTTAACAAGAATGTTTTATGCTGCAGGGGAATTGAGTAATATTTTAAGATATTCAAAGAAAGCAAATGTGAGGAAAGAATTTTATATCAAGGAAAACTGACCTTCCAGTATAGAGGGCACAAATTGTTCACAACGTGTAGGAACTAAAAGAATATTGACTATGTAATTATTTCTCATTATTTTTTAGAAGATTTTATTTATTTGAGGGGGTGGATGGGAGAGCATGAACGGGGGTAGGGGCAGAGGTAGAGGGAGAAGCAGACTTCCTGCTGAGCAGGGAATCTGATTCAGGACTCAATTCCTGGACCCTGGGATCATGACCTGTGTTGAAGGCAACCAACGAGCCACCCAAATACCCCTCTCTTATAATTTTTTAGGATTAGTATAAAACCTTTGAAATAATGTATGAAAAAGAAGCATGTATAATCATAACCCAAATGTTTATTGATAACCTATAGAAGATAATCAATAGGGATGAGGTAATATGGTTAAATATTAACTTAATTTCATAAGCTAAAACATCATTGCCATTGAATTCTGTTTGTATCTGAGGACATATTTTTTATGAAGTTTTTTCTGAGGACATACTTTAATTTTATCTGCTCACTCCATACTATAACTTGGCTTTTATGTAAATTACAAAATGTTGTGGCATTTAAGTTATTAACTTATTAAATCAAAGCCTGTTGGGGAACAAAATAAAAGATTATTGATATAAGCCCTTCCTGAGGAAAATAATGGGGAATGAACTTTTTTTTTAAAGATTTTATTTTTAATTAGTTGCTACACCCAATGTGAGGCTTGAATTTACAACCCCAAGATCAAGAGAAGAGTTGCACACTCTACTGACTGAGCCAGGTAGATGTCCTGAGAATGAACTTTAGATAACCAAAAGATCTCTATATATTTCTAGAGATATGTCAACATAAGTATTCGTGGTGAACATTAAATATATTCTACAAGTAAGTCTATATGAGATTTAAAAGGGAGCTAATACGGTAAATGATGAGGCATTGTGTATGTAGTATAACCGTAAAACAAATGGGAGAAGAAAGGAGTTAGCAAATGCCAAATGTTTAACCTAGTCAATAATGCTATTGGTGGAGGCAGTAACAGTTTTGTTATGCAGGTATTTCTGTGTGTGATACATGAGTGTGGATTCTGTCAGATATTCTCAGCGGGGCTAATATTGCTCCAAATGGGGGCAAAAAAATGATTTTTTGGAGAGTGAAGAAATATTTGACACAGAGTTCACCTATTGCAAAAAGACTTTTCCCTGGGATTTTTTGTTAAAATTATTCAGGGACAGTTGTTTGACTTCCGTTCTGTCTGAGCCCGTTAGATGGCACGAACAATGACTGATAAAAAGCAAATGAGGTAAACATTGGCCAATCCAAAATCTTAAAAAAAAAAAAAAAACCAAACAGCTGGGGAATGACAGGTCAATAGAGACTTTGATAATCTCCAACATATTCCTGGGAATTTAATGGACACACTCATTTGTAGGGCTGGTTCATGCTCGGTAAAAGCATGAGAAGAGCCTAAACTCATTGCAGACTGGCATTCGTTCTCTGCACAAGGAGGAAATGAAGACTGAGGTATGGCTGAAAACTGCCCGACTGAATGTTGGAAGTATGCCCCAACATGCACACAAAACCTTGGGGTGACGCCTGGGAGACTTCATGGTCCCAGGCATTTAAGGAAATCCGTGTACTCCTTAATGGAGCACTAAGCCAGCCAAGCAGAGACTTCAGTGACCACACCCCACAAGGAACGCTGACTTTACATAATTAGTGTAGGGAATGCTCTAAACAAACACATAGCAATAGCAACACACTGTGGCGATGATTGTGAAAATACTAAAAACCACTGAATTGTACACTTTAAGATGATTAATTTTATGGTATGTGAATTACGGCTCAGAAAACCTCGTTCCAGTCAGAGTGAAAATAAAATTGTCGAAATGTGAACATTTTGAAATTGAGCAACAGTGGCTGCTAACCAGTGACCCCATGAGACTGATCCAGACTGGACCCCACCAGGATATATAGAGGAACATGGTGAATGGCACCATGAGTGTGCAGTCGCCAAGATGCAGGCTACGGGGAACTCTGCTAAACAGCATGAGTTCTTTGCCACTTAAATTGTACAGAAGAAGAAATGGATGGAAGGAGAGCTTACAGATTAATAGAGGCTTAAGAATTGGGCCCGATTATTCTGTAGTGCTTAGTGCATTCACCATTGGGTGATGCAACCATAAAGAACACAATGACATAATGACTCTAAAATTCAGGGTAGTGGTTATATTTGGAGGGAAAGAGGGGGCTGTATTTGAGATTGGGCATTTGGAGGAGTTTCTGGGATGGCCTTTTTTTTTTTTTTTAGTCAGGATGGTGGTTACAAGGCTATCATTCACATAATAATTCATTGAGCTCTAGTTTTGTTTTATGTGGTTTTCTGCATCTGTTTTATTTTTATTTTAATTAAAAATATTTTTTCTGTGTCTGTTTTTTTTTTAAGATTTTATTTATTTATTTGACAGAGAGAGAGAGATCACAAGTAGGCAGAGAGGCAGGCAGAGAGAGGCGGGGGGAAGCCGGCTCCCCGCCGAGCAGAGAGCCCGATGCAGAGCTTGATCCCAGGACCCTGTGATCATGACCTGAGCCGAAGGCAGAGGCTCCAACCCACTGAGCCACCCAGGCGCCCCTCTGTGTCTGTTTTAAAACAAGAAGAGGGTGCCTGCGTGGCTCAGTCAGTTAAGCATCTGATTCTTGATTTTGGCTCAGGTCATGATCTCAGACTCATGGGATTCAGCCCTGAGTCAGGCTCCACATTCAGGGCAGAGTCTGCTTGTCTCTCTCCCTACTGCTCTGCCCCACTTCTTACTCTATTTCTCTCTCAAGTAAATAAATAAAATCTTTTTAAAAAATGGAAAAAACAAGATAAAGAAAAGACCCACATAAAGCTAAAGGTTGGACGAGGTTAGAAGAACAAAAATATGGGTTACGGGCATATGTCTTCAAGTAAAATTAATAATAAGACTAATGATTAGGAATCAACCTTTTATCACATCCTAATTATTGCAGTAGAGGAATTACAAAGGAGAATCATCTCACACTATATCTAGAATGATTTTTTTGGATAAAAGGAACATATCCTACTATGTTAGAAATGGGGCCCGTATAAGTGGGCCATTCTACACAAAGAACATCCATCTTATACCTGGGAATTGTCCAGGATGCATTTTTAATTTAGTCAGCCTCTACAGTCATTTTTCAAAAACTACAAACAATGGGACCTTTATTTAGGTGTGTCACGTTGATTCAGGATCCTTGATGCAGAATTTCAAGCTTATCGATACCCAAAGGAGTTCCTCCCAGCAGTTATTTCAGATCTCCCCTTCTTTCCTCAAGCCTCAGTCCACCCCTAGCCTTAGCAGATGACCTCTTCTACTTTGTGGAGACTCAGTCCCTTGTGTGTCCTCTTACCCCAGCCTCAACTCATCTCTGCCTCTATACATATTTATTGTTCTTCTTTCCATTCTCACAGGAAGAACGAGGGCAATGTCCTCCTCTCTAAAAAGTGGTTCTTCCACCTCCACCTTAGTTTCCAAATGTCTATTGAACACTTCAGCCTTGATGCATTGCCATGTACATCTTATTTTCATCAAAGACACCTCTAAAGTATGTAGCTTGGACACTGAAAGGTTCTCTGTGCTACAGATGCCAAAGACAGAAGAGTAAGGGAGACGACAGGCTGGTTTTGGGAAATGAAGAATTCCATTTGGGATATGATCCATTTGGAAAAATGACAGATGAGCACAAACTGAAAGTACATGGCCTGTGGCATGTTTGCTATTAACCTGTCACTGTTGTTATGCTTTATTTAAACAATATTTATTATTCACCTAGTATGTGGAAAGTAGTGCCCTGGGTGCTGTGGGGGAGGTCAATACTGAGATGAATGAGACCTAGTCCTTGCCTTCCAAGAGCTAACAATATGCAACTTATTTTATTATTCATAATATACAAGGTAGTGGATAAAGGTAAGGTTGGGATGAGTGGGAACAAACAGAATGCTAAGTGTGAGCTAAGTATGGAAATAAGCTCTTGTAAATTTTCCAACTGGAAAGTTCTAGGCAACATTGGCGTGTTCTGTACTAAAGAGCCCTTTAGAACAGCTGGAAGAAAAAAGTAGCTCTTTTGGGCATTACTTGACTCCTGTCTCTCTAGTATTTAAAAAAATTTTTTCCCCACAAACACTGTGAGGTAGATACAAAGATGTAAAACCATGGCACCTGACCTCAAAGAGTTTACATTCTAGTTGAGATAAGGCACATCAACGAACCTAGAATTAAATTCATTTAATCATGAATTAAAGGGTGCTACAGAAGTAAATATCATTGGAATGCCTTTTATGAGTTAATGCTATTCCGGGTACGAGAGGAAATATATCAAGATGATGCAAATAGATCCTTGCATCTACTCTGGTTAAGCCATCTTGATCTTGTTTTAGTTCCTGGAATATGCCAAACAGAATCTGATAAGATTTAGAGAGCAATGATAAAAGCTATTAGTAAAAGCTGTGCTTTAGCAAGATTAACCTGAAAACATTTTGTCTAAAGGCTGAAGAGAGACAGTAAATAAGGTTTAATAAGGCATTGGAGTTGGACAAATGAGAGTTAATAAAGGGACTTAACTGTCACAGCGCATGTGTAGATACTTTGATGTCAGACATATGTGGGCTAGAGCATCAACTCTACTGTTTATGAACTGTGTTAACTTGGACAGGTCACTTGTCCTGTCTGAGCCTTACTCCCTGTACTAGTCAGGGTTCTGCAGAGAAATAGAACATCTATATATAGTGATTTATTATAGGAATTAGCTGACATGATATGGAGGCTGAGAAGTCCCACAGTCTGCTGTCTGCAAGCTGGAGAGCTGGGAAAGCCAGTGGTATATTTCAGTCCTGGTTCTGAAGGCCTGAGAACTTGGCGGGGGGGCAGATGATGGTGTAATTTTGGACCAAAAGTGTGACAACCAGGAGCACAGATGTCTGAGGGCAGGCGAAGGTAGATGTCCCAGATCAAGAGAGAGAATTTGTATGTCCTCAGCCTTATTGTTCTATTCAGGCCCTCAACAGATCTGATGATGCCCACCTGCATTGGTGAGAACAATCTTCTTTACTCAGCCTACTGATTCACATGCTAATCTCCTTCAGAAACACCCTCATGGACATACCAGAAAGAACATTTACCATTTATCTGAGCATCCCCTAGTCCAGTGGATTGACAGACAAAATTAGCCACCACAGTACCTTCAGATGTTGGAGATGGAGAAGAGGCAACAAATGGGAGAGATACCTGAAGGTAGAATAGAGAAGACTTGACAATTAATTAGAGGTGGGGAGTGAGAGGGGACAGGGATCAAAGATGCCAAGTCTTTGGGCATGGATGACTGGGATGCTATTCATAGGTCCAGGGAGCCCAAGATGAGAAAATAGGTGACAATGGCAGGCAGAGAGCTGGAAACTTAGAACTCTGGAAAGTGGTTGGGGCTGGGAATAAGTTTTGGGGGTCATACACAGAGTGGGTATTTACTCTTAAGATGGTGGGAAGCTGTATGTGTCTTACCTTTTCTCCTTAGCTTTCTGAGGACATTGAATAATGTATGCAGAGATGAGGAAATCTGTAATCCAGGGCATATACACTTCTTTCAGAATGAGCTCAAAGGACAGAACAGAATAGTGATTTATTTCCCCTGGATCCTGATTCCCCTAATTATTGTAATCATCACACTTTGACAAATAGTGATCACGATGACACACAGGTGGGCAGAGGCATAGAACGTGAGCCTTGTGAAGTTCCTAAGATTGGCTCTTAGTTGTTTTAAGCTCCGAGAGCCCAGACTGACCATCTGGTTCATCACTCCATGTTCATCCCCTTGCACAAACTTGCTATATAGAGAGTGCTCAATAAATACCTGTGAGAGGCATGGCTATTGAGTTAAAACAGACCCATTAGTCCTGATGATTTTGTCTTGGAAACATCTGTTCATTGTCTTCCTGTAGCCATTGCCCAAGTTCCAGAAATAATGAAAAGTATTTCTCACTTGATCTCTGTGGACTCAAGGAGACCTGGGGTTCTGGTCCTGGTTCAATCCCTTGTTGCTCCTTGACTTGATGGAACTATTTTTTGGTTTATCTCCTTTCTTCTGAAACAAATATTAAACATTTCTCAGCTAATGAAAATGTGGCCTCAGAGTCACTGTGAATGTGGTACAAACCCATGATTGATGCTGATTCCCTTGACAGAATGCTACTTCTATTTTAATGTCTCTGTAATACAATCGGTGGAGAAGAGAGAACATTTTTAAAACATTTCTCAGCAGAGGAGAATGTAAGTGGCCCCTAGTCCTTTGTAAACTGTTGAGAGGATGTGGCAAATAAAGGGAAACCTGGAAGTTGCTCAGTTATGGAAATGAGGTCCTTTGGAATCTTGGCAGTAAGACAACACTGATATTTTTGGTCCTCGTGGAAATGGACCTTAGCTGTGGGTTTAGAGCTCGGACAAGTAATTTATCGGCAGTCAAGAAGCAGCCATCCTAGAAAGCTTCCAGGAAGACGGATCTGCCTTGTTCACAGAGGCACCCCCGGCACCCAGCACTGCGCCCGGTAGCGGTTGCATAAATGAAACAGCGGCGGGGGTGCTCCTCAGTATTTATGACTCAATGGAGTAGGCTACTTGGGTTTTTGTCCCAGTTCTGCCACTCTACCGCTTCTGTGACCTCAGGAAAAATCCTTTCTGTTCTTGGGACATCAGTTAACCTACGCAGAAAATGATTTTCAGTGTTCTTTGTGTTCTCAAGTTCCTCAGCTTATATGAGTAAGCATGGTGCTTCACAGAAAGTCTCCCCGATTTGAATCAACTCACGTGACGAAACAAGGCAGAGGAGCAGACTCCCTCAGTCTGACAGGACGCAGTATGATTTTGGCTTCATCTTTGTGCTTAAAAAAAAATTGTCTTCTCTGTGTCCAGAATGTTGGATGCTTGTGGTGCCCTATTAAATAGCTATCCCCTGATCAGGATAAAGACATGCCCTTCTGCAAACCCTTATTACCTCTCAGAATCTTCAACTACAAGCTAGGCAGTCATTTATTCATGAGGCCATGGCATCAAGACATTCCACCAATGAGGAGCTCTATCTGCGGCATAAAGCTTGTTCAAAGTGATCATTAGAATAGAGGCTCTTAATAGTAGAACCATTCAGTGTCAGCCTCAGGGGGCTACTAACTCAGGTTGGAAATTCTCTCGACTGCTTTTAATCAAGAACGAAGCTACAGAGCCTTTTTTTTTTTCTTTTTTTAAAGTCGTTACTTCAGTAGGGAAAGATCAGTACAAATCTTGCTACTTTAATATGACCTTCAGCTTCACAAAGCATCATGGGAAATTTTTTTCTCAATGGTGCAGAGCAGGGATCCCAAAACAATTTATTAGAATGAGCCTTTGTATCTTGAAGCCTTATCTAATTGGTGTTCAAACCTGTTGCTGTCTCTTCTCCTTTTTCCTTATCTCTAAGGGCTCTCAGCAGAGAGGAGAGAGTACCCATTAATCACTCCTTCCCTCTCCCCGCACACTCACTTGCGTGCATGCGTTTACAGGAAGACACACACCTCTCCCACCCTGTTCCACCCCAATCCCTACACACACTCAGGGCCTTGGAATAGAAACGTCATCTGGGCCACCTCCCTCCCTTTCGAGCTGAGGCTCAAAGAGAAGTTGTACACAGCAGAGCCAGTTCTGGTGTGGTCAGTCACGATCACGTTTCTGTATTTTTCCCACCATGAACTCACAGTTTCAAAGAAGTGCAGAAGCTTATTCAATTCAACTCAATATGTACATCATTTACTCTCTTTGTTTATGAAAGATTATGCTAAGTCCTGGAGATGTTTTATAGGGGAACCACCCATAATCCTGATCTAGTGGAGGTAAACGGAGATGCGTGTCAAGGTGGCAAGTCCAAGCAGATCGCTAAGTGTTTATGTAGATGCGTCGAGTAGTTTGGAGATTAAAGTCAGGAGGGATTTGTTCAAATTGAATTGTTGGTTGGAGGTACCTGTTCTGGGTTTCATGGAGAGAATTTTCGTGATGCTTTGAGAAGCTAAAGATTATGTTAAAGTATTAGCATTGGCATTGTTCTTTCTCCCCTTGTTTAGGGAAACTTCAGAAGTACTTCTTTTTTTTTTAAATATTTTATTTATTTATTTGACAGAGAGAGAGAGAGAGAGAGAGATCACAAGCAGGCAGAGAGGCAGGCAGAGAGAGAGGGGGAAGCAGGCTCCCCGCCAAGCTGAGAGCCTGATGCAGGGCTCGATCCCAGGACCCTGAGATCATGACCTGAGCCTAAGGTAGAGGCTTTAGCCCACTGAGCCACCCAGGCGTCCCTCAGAAGTACTTCTAATGAAAACAAACACTATCTTTTAGTTTCAGAAAATGTCAATAAATAAATAAAAATAGGTAGGTTTGGGGAGGGTGCAAGGAAATGGAAAGATGCATATATTACTACTGGCAATTATGAACAGTTTCACTGTGTGTACTGCAAGCTTTAGAAAAAATGCCCATATCTTGTTACCCATTATATTTGACTTCTAGAAATACATCTAAAGGATGATATGTCTGTTCATGTGTGTGTGATTATATATATATATATATATATATATATATATATATATAATGTGTGTGTGTAAAGGATGAATACAAGAAATGTTATAAGTGCTAAGTTAAAAAATGAAGGACAAGACAACTATTCTGTTAAAATATCACTTTATGTATTTTTTATGCCTGTGTATATCATTCATAACCCAAATACAGGCCTGTCCTGTTTCTACCTGTTGTCCACCTTGAGGGCAGTAACACAGATCACGTTAAAATACATCCACAAATCCAAGTCTAAGAATAGATAAATGATGTGGATTTTAAGGATTTCATGAGAAGATAGAGTTATTTCATACATCAAACAGCAAAACCTGCAAATCACTTTCCTTTCAACCTTCCTCTGTTGTCGATGTTTGATGTCCTTCTGCAGCTACTTTTCTCCTTTTCTTTTCTCTCAGACCCCTTCGGAGATTCTCCCCCTTTCTATTGCTGACATCTCTTCCTTTTCTTCCTCCTCCGCTACCACTGTGCAGCCTTCTTTGGTTCACTAGTCAAGCATTTCCAACAGAATTTTCTGCAATGAATAAAATGTTGTATAAATTTCTCTGTCCAGTGCGGCGGTTGCTAGCTACATGTGGGTACAGAACACTTGAAGTGTGACTATTGTCATCGAGAACATGTTTTAAGTTTTATTAAATTTTATTTTTTAAAAGATTTATTTATTTTTGAGAGTGAAAGAGCATGCATGTGTGAGTGGAGGGAGAGGAAAAGGGAGAGAATCTACAAGCAGATTCCCTGCTGAGGGCAGAGCCTGATGTGGGGCTCCGTCTCAGGACCCCGAGATCATGACCTGAGCTGAAACCAAGAGTCGGATGCTTAACCAACTGAGCTACCCAGGCGCCCCACAAATTTTATTTAATTTTAATGTAAGTTAAATGAAGCACATATAGCTATTAGGCACTTGAAATATGGTTAGTGTGACTGAGGAAATTTATTTTTAATTTTATTTACTTGTAGAGAATTTAAATTAGATTACCCGTATGTGACTAGTCACTATCATGTTGGGCAACACAGCTCTAGTCCCTTCTTAGGCAGAACAAGCTAGGTTTCCTTTGGATCTTCAACTTTGCTTTGTCGAGTTCAGGGGATTTGAGGGGCGACTCAGTGACTTTTCCTCAGCAACCACCTTGCTTAGAAAATCCTGGAAAGGGTAGGAGGCATTGTAAATAACCATTAATTTTAGGCATTTTCACAGGTATGCACAGGAAAAAAAAAACACATAAGTGAAAGTAATTGTTATGGTTAACTTGCAGTAGTTGGATAATGATGACTTCTTTTTGTTTTTTCTATTTTTCACGGAATGTAGAGTAGGCATTTATTACTTTTATATTTAGAAAAAATGTAAAGCAAATATTATTAAAAGACCTCTCGTGTATGATTTTTTTTTAATAAGCAAATTAAGAAAGGTGACTCTTCGGAGGGTCCTGTGACCAGTTCCCAGAGCAGTGTCTCACTTGGCAAATGGGGAAAAGCCCAATGGCAGGCCCCTCTGGAGCAGAGCCCAGGAATGGCATGTGTGTGTGTTCTCCCAGCTGCTTCCTCACATCAAATAGCTAGCAAACCAGAGCTCCAAAGCCAACCCAGTTCCTGCTGTCATCATTGGTGAAGCCTGTACACAGATGGAGAAGTAAATAAAAGGGAGAGGTGGTGAGTTTTCTATATTTGACCCACTTACTATTTTTGCCGAATAAGGAGAAAAAAGCTTGGGATTTCAAGCATGAAGAAATAGATCCTGATTTTGTGAGCAGAATCTTGCTGCTCTCTTTTAGCCCTTACTGGTTGTGTGTTTCCTTCTTGGAATCAGGGCAGAGTTTGGTAGAATCCATGCGGACTCAGAGTTGTGACCTCACAACCCAGCCCAGAAGAAGTGGCTGTTGGCGTTAGGCACAGAAGAACCACACAGACGGTCTCAAAAAAGCCAGCTGACCTGGAGATCCACGGCGTAGGCATGGGGCTGAAACTTTCAGTTTAATATTTAGACTTGTCATTACCCAGCCTCCAAATTTGGATTCCAGAGCTGCTTAAGAAAAGGGGTCCCCTCTGGAAATGCAAACACACAGCAGTAGGATCAATGAGGACCTTTGTGCAGTCTTATTTCTGGCTTAGCCACACCAAGGCCAGCCAAATGGCCATGTCTTTGGCGGTGTCCTACCTCTCCTCTCAGTACCTCCTCCTCAGAATACAGTGCCAGAATACCTCTGGGAGCCTCATTTACTCTCTCCCTGGTCCATGAGAACTGTAAGGGTTCATGCTTTGATACCTTCTAGCGTTTTCATGGTTCATTTCTTAGAGGGCTCTAGAAGGCTGAAATGCTTTATGGGACACAGAAGAATGAAGCTAGAAAGAGGCAGAATGTTACATTAATTGGGGGTTACTTTGGGGCAGGGGGCAGGGCCTTTCTGCCATCACACAAGCAGGCATTTCCCATTGTACTTGCTTGCTGAGTGGCTTTCTAGGTGAGCTGCCATACTCTGGGCCTAGTTGTGTAGCAACGGATGGTAAGCCACATTTCAGCTTTTGAGTTTGTGTTTATTTTCACCGGTTATTTTTAGTTGGTTCAAGTCTAGGAAAACTTAAAAATCACTTCTTCCTGAAATAGCTTTAGTTCCCTGAAATTGGAAAACGAAAATGCTCTCAAGTTACAAACTATTGCGTTGATGATTATAAGACATTCTTTCTATTAAACAGCCAGAGATTAAGTGAGCAGGAAACGAACTCTCTGGAGTCCTGAGGTGTTCAGGGCCTCTACTCTGCTTGATCATATTGTTCTTGAGCAGTGGCCATGGAGCAGTTTTTAGAATGTTCTCTTCTGGCAGATTTCAAGTGGCTCTAGAGAGGCAAATGTACATGCTCCTTGTTTATTATATATAACATGGCGACCGATGGGTTCTTGACACCATTCATTTTACAAAGGGTTGTCTTCATCTCTAATATAGAAGTGCCTTGAGGATATTACTTACAGCACACCCACACTGGGCCATTCAGCTCTCAGTTGGCTGGAGCCCAGCACTGATGAGGCCAAGAGCATAGATTTAATCCCAAATAGACCATTTAGCTTTAGATAGAATAGAAAGTTATATTTTTGTGCTTCTAGATTTAGCTCTCCCATTACCTTCCAAGTTGCAAGGCAGTGTGCTCATACGTAGGACTGTGCCTTGGTGTCCAGCCTGACTGAGGGTCTGTCAGAGCTTTTTCTAGTAGATAAACAGGGGCATGAGGATTCAGAACTCTAGGTCACAGTAGAAGGACCATATTAGGAAGACAGTGGAACCAGGAGATGAGAGATGAACCCCAGAGTAGTGCAGGTGTTTGGAGGGACATATGCAGGGCCTCAAGTAGGAGATGGCTCACCAAGCAGATTGAGTATAGTAGCTAGAGAGCAGTGGGCCAAGAATGGTAAGATTATGTGAAGGGACCACCAAAGTTATGTGAGGAAAGTATGGGAAAACTTGCTGTGCCTTCAGAATATTTCTTTATCTCCCCCACCTCAGATTTATTAAGATATAATTTATACATGATATCATATACTGTGATAATTTCATATACATACATATTACAAAATGATTACCACAATAGGGCCAGTTAATCCATCCTTTGCTCCCACAGTTACCTTTTTTTCAAGGATATTAGAACTTTTAGGATCTACTCTCCTCATATACTTTCTTTTTTTTTTTTAAGATTTTATTTATTTGAGAGAGAGTGAGAGAGTGTACAAGTGGGGGAGGGGCAGAGGGAGACTGAGAAGCAGACTCCCTGCTGAGCAGGGAGCCCAACTTGGGACTTGATCCCAGGATCCCGGGACCTTAACTTGAGCCAAAGACAGATGCTTTACCTACTGAACCACCCATATGCCTCTCCTTGTATATGTTCACTTATAAAATATGGTATTGCTAACTGTAGTTGACATGCTGTACATTGGATCCTGGAATATTCATTATGGTGCTTCAGGACTCTGTTAGTGTCGCTTCTTTTCTGAGACTTCCAGACCACCACGCTCCTCATATCCAGGCAGTTTGGGATGATCCAATTCAACTTCCATAGGATTCTATGATTACCGCTGTTGTATCACTAGCCACATTGTGTTATTTACTGGCATTTGTATTTCAGTTTCTCTCACTAGACAGTAAGCTTCTTTGTCTTTGGGTCCCTAGCACCCAGATACTATATAGGCTTACTGCGTGTTTGTTGGCTGACTGAATGAATGGAAGGATGGAGAAACAGGGACGAAGAAAGAGATATGTGTGGATTCTTAAAGAATGAGTCCATGTTTGATAGGAAGAACCTGCTATGTTCAGGGGAGAGGGAGATATTACACTGGTGACCAGCAGAGACCCCCCAGAGGCCCCCTTTGTGGAAATGGATCCCCAAGGGTCAGAGTAGCATAAATCCCAGGTGACTTCCTAGAAGCTGAGGTACCACTAGGATTTAAATCTTTGTATTCATAGTGAGTGGTGCATGGCCATTGGCATCGGCATCTTGAAAAATTTCAGCAACACTTACTGGCCCTTTATGAAGAAATAATTGTTGCGGCTGTTTATTTATCTTTGCTGTCCTCTCGCCGTTTCATCTGTGGCAGCATAATGTCATGGGTAGGGGCCCATGGTTAGAGTCAGACAGAAGTAATTTTGACTCCTGGCCCCATCAAAATCACATGTCCTCATCTTGTACCATTCTGTGAGCCTCAGTTTCCTTATCTGTAAGCCTCATTTCCTCAGTTTCGTCAGTCCCTACCTCACAGGAGTGTTGATATGTAAAGTATAGCACAGTGCCTGGAACATTAGTAGGTGGTCAGGTAGCTATCTGGAGGGCGACACATGAAATACCCTTGGTGGTCATGTCTGGCTAGTGTGACTGGGAGGGTGGAGGAAATGGAAGGCATTCACATTTTACTGCTATATGGTTTTAAATTTATAACTGGTACAACTTATCTTTGTAATTTTTGAAAGTTCCCCCAAAAAAACAGACCCAAAAGAAGGTGACCTCCACCTCGTGACCCTAGAGAATCTCCAAGTAGGGAACAAGGTTAGAGGTCATCCAGCCTGTGCACCCTACAAATGCAAGAAACTTTGTTACCATCACCCTGAGAGGATGCACTCTTTTTACTGCACATTCTTTAGGGAAGGAGTTCATGTCCAGGCCATTTCATTTTTCATGCAATGAAAGGAAATGCTAGAAATCTATCTTTCTATATTGAGCCCCAAATCTGTCTGCCTATGATGCCCTCCCATTAGACCTACCAAGTTTGGCCTCATGGAGCCTCCCCACATCAGTTTAATAGATTCTGCTGTATCTGATACCTTCTGACAAGCCTTGATACACTTCAAAAGAATTCTCCTGTCATTCTGAAATTAGCTCTTTTCATAAAATCCCCAGATGTTTCAGCTACCCCTCAGAGGACATAGCTTCCCCACAGTCAGAGATTTGGTTCTGTGGAGGTCGACATCGAAACGGACTTCAGGGTGTAAGCCCTTTATTATGGATCAATGCTTGTGGGAGGATCGAGGAAAAATACAATTGCAGGGAGCAAGAATTGAAACTACAATTCAGGCTCATCAGAGTCTCAGCTAACCAGGCAGGGAGCTCTGGAGAGAGCATTTCCTGTCAGAGTGGCCCAGTGGCAGGCTGAAATGGCTAGGCATTATGCCCCTCGTCCCTCAGTCTCCATATATGGGAAGTTCACTTCAGCTGAGGCAGTTCTCCACAAGTGAGTCTGTCTGCCAACTGCACTCCTCACAACTGGGCAACGAGTCCTTCCTTGGAGAGGGATATGGGTTAGCACAGTCCCATATCTATCACAGTCTACCCATCGTGTCATGTTGATTCACTTCTCCACGCAAATTCACCGCCTGCCTTAAGGGTTCTAGCATTTCACCTTCACTCAGTATGGGCCATCACTTTTTCCATGCTTGTAGGAGCCATCTAATTAGGGGGTTCTCACCATCTCCTGGGGTCCTCGCCAGGGCGTTAAATCCTGCATCTCTGGAGAGTACTCACAAGTCAATAGACTCTTCATATATAATTTTATGATCCCCCTCCAATCAGGCAACCTCAGAATCTAGCCCCATATGTGATTCCCCGCGCTCCTGTGGTATATGCTGGCTAGTTCTTGCAGCTTCTGTGGCGGGGGGGACGGGGGGCAGTCCCTTTCCTCTGCCGTGAGGTACACCACCATCCCAGCTAGGTTATGCTGCAACTTAGCCCTAGCTATGGGTCTAGTTGTCAGGAGTGGGAGAAGGGGGATACTAAGGGAAGAACCTGTTGCCTTTTGGTTAGAGACTTTTGAGTTATCTTCCAGCAATGATATGGAATACTTACTCTTAGTAGATGGACCACTTCTGTAGGCTCACAAGTTTCCGAAGTAGCTACTGTTTCCTCCATAAAAGCTTGATAACGTCTTGCCCACTAGTGCCTTCCTTTCCATGGAACCATCCTTTCCATGGTGCTTAACACCTGAACGCCACTTTGGCCCGAAGCTGTTTGTGCCCCACCTGTTCCTGGTGAGGGCATCCTCCTTGCTGGCCTGGCCATGCGTGGTCCGGCTTCAAAGGCCTATCTTATTCGCTGCTTCCTTGGACCATGCCTGGCCCCAGCTTCCTCACCCTGGGTTTCTTGGAAGCAGACACTAAGATGGAATTTAGAGTACAGGGTATTTTTTAGGGACTGACACCCGTGAAAGGAAGCACACTTGAGTAGAGGAAGGAGTCCAAGTGCAATGGAGGCCCGACAAGGCCTTGGCCAGTCTGGCGAGGAGCTCTGGGGTGAGTGTTACCCTTCACAGTTGCCCTGTGACAGGCTGAAATGGCCAGACCTTTTTACCCCCAACCCTTCGTCTGCTTGGCTGTTGCCCGATGATGGCGGCCTTGGGAAAAGGTGTTACCTCAGGCGAGGTTGCTCTCTGCATCTGAGGCAGACCCTGAAGGAGCAGACAACTGGAGGCCGTGTGTGAGCACACTTCCCACAGGTGGGCGGCCAGTCCTTCCCTGAAGCCAGGTCTGGGCTGTGTGTTTGATGCTGCCTATTGACTAACAGCATGACTATTATACAGCATGCTTTCCACATTCTAAAAAGCACACTCTTTTTACTGCTGCAAGTTTTTCTTCCACTCTCCCTTAGCCTTGCACTGGTGTTTGCTGGTAGCTCGGCAAATGGAATCCTGGGAGACTTTTGAGTGTGGTCCTTACAAAGGAACTGACCCCCTAGCACCAGCACACTCCATTTACCAAGCTCAGGTCTGTTTAAAACCTTCTAAGAAAACACTGATTTCAAGATACACTAAGAGCCAGTTTGGGGCTCTTGGTTGTCCTTCCTGTCATATGTCCTTAGAATCCTGAATATGGTGAAATGTTCTTTCTGGCCAGGTGGAACCAGGCCATAATTAGCCTTGCTCAGGGCCCTCAAATGTATAGGCATCCCTGGATCTTCATCTCTGATCTTGAGACCAGGATCTCATGTGCTTTGGAAAGTGGGTAAAGCATGTTACATAATACTCATTTTGGTGTTGGCTCACAGCTGAGATTAAACCTTGACTGATGAACGCACCTTCCATATCTAAAGGCAATAGCTAAGTATTAAAATCCTTGAACTGGCAGCAGTACGATAGCATACATGCTAGGAGAGCATAAGCAGCTTTAAAAACAAGCATTTTCAGCTAATTTTAGCTTTCCTACACGGTAAGAAGACTCACCAGCTCCATGGCTCCATATTTAAGAAATAATGAGACCTGCTGTGCTCTCACCCCTTATTCTTCATTTTCTCACATGGGTGGTGACTTTTTCCAGCCAGCCACCATCAGATCGTCACTATCTACCAATTATATCCATTTCTGTCATCGTTATTATAGAACACGATCCTACCCTTGCCTGAGTATTCCCTGCCCCCCAAGCCTGTTCTCTTCAGGACCCCTTGTCTAAGGCACTTCAGAGTTCTGCACTCTGACAGCCGCCATCAACATTCACTTCAAATGCAGTGATACTATGTTCTTTTGGTCTCGTGTATGCCTCTTCTGTTCTCACTCTACAAAAGAGAACATGTGTGTGTGTGTGTGTGTGTGTGTGTGTGTGTAGCATTCACCAGCAAATCCAGTTGCTACACCTTCAAACAATATCCAGAATGTGATTTGTGTATTCAATTTTTTATATGTAATCTCTAGCCTGGACCGCGGCCAGAGCCTCCGCACTGGTCTCCGTGGTCATTCTAAGTGATCGCCCATGCTCCAGCAGCAGCCCGAGTGATTCTGTAGTACTGTAAATGACGTCGCGTCACTCTCCTGTGGCATATATTTGGAATCATACCCAGACTTCTTGCCAGGTCCCTCGAGGCCCGTCTGACCTCTTGAAGCCCATCTCACTCTCCTCTTTTCTCACTGCCTCAGCCATGCCGGATGAAAGGAGGTAAGGCGGACGTTAGAGCATGCATGATGGGACGTTTCCCAAAGTCCTGGAAATTTGGCAGGGTCTCGCCTTCTAATTCCTGCGCTTGAGGGGCCCCAAAGACATGGGGATGTTATTGCAGGAAAAAGCTTGATAATGAAACTTGCTGGAGAATAAGGTCTGCCTCTTACAGCTGCATCTGATCTCACGACCTCTGTGCCCATCGCCTTGGGTCAGCAGGACCAGGGCCGCTTGAGGAATTGGGGCCAGAGTCAGGGAGGCTGCTGGCTAGGAAATGGAGTAAGGAGGTGAGGGAGAGGTACGATATGCTTTTAAGAACCCTGGGCAAGGGGATCAGAGAAGTCTTTTTACAGATAGGTGGCCGGGGAGTATAGATTACTGCCTATGAATCACGGCATTTCAACCACAGTGTCTGGCTTCAAATTGTGATTAACTTACGAATTCGGGCACCAGGATGGGACATGTTAATTACCTCCTATATGACTGTTTTCTCATCTGGAAAATGGAATTATTAACATTGCCTACCTCATTGGATTGTTATGAAAGTTAAATGAAACAGTGTGTGTACAGTGCTTGGTACTTCGCTAGTGCTTAACAAATATTTGCTCTTATTATTATCTCCTACCAGTATTTTTCACACTGTGGTTTCAATCCATTAACAGGTGATAAAAATCATTTAGGCAGTCATGACTTGGATAGCCCATTAGTAAAATAGCATTGGGTGAAAAATATGAGGGCCTTGAATGTTGCAAATACTGTTTCATGAAACTTGTTTCAGATATTTATGTGTGACGTGTAACACACGTGGATAAATGTATTGCAAACACAGATACGCGGGCATACGTGAAAATATGTACGTAATTATATGTGTAAATAGACACAGAAACATATACAAACACAAACCTAAAAACACTCACACGTGCATACGGAGTGGCACACGTATTTACAGACATAAAAACACATACGGACACAGACACATATATACAGATACACATCCATACAGATATCCATACGTATATACAAATATGTGATGCATGGATACATATAGCCACGCCCATATAAACATACTCCTATACACCCCCCCACACAACACATACGCATGCATTAACGTACATATACACATGCATACTTACATACAAACATACCAATGAACACACTATAGACACACATACTATTTGGTTGGCATGAGGACGAGGTTCTAGATTTCAGATATGCCTTTGCCTCTGATCCACGTGCAGACTAGATCAGTCTTCAGACCCTAGCACACTCAGTACCAATGCAGAAGAGTATCTGCTCACACCCGGAGCATTTTAAAATAATTATTTGCAGATTTCATTACTGCTTTTAAACCAATTACATTACCTACCAAAGCAAAGTTTTAAAAGTAGCTTCGACTGGAATTCGTTTACAGTTTTGCCTTTGAATCTTTAAAAGGAGAAATGAAAGGCCTCAGTAGCTACCTCTTCAGCCAAAGAAGGACACGTCGTGGAGTTGTGTGTTTGGCCAAGTACCACTCAGAAAATGCCAGTGACAGGGCGCCTGGCCGGCTCGTAAGAAGAGCATGTGACTCTTGAAATTGGGCTGTGAGTTTGAGCCCCATGTTGGGTGTAGAGATTACTTAAATAAATAAGCTTGAAAACAAAACAAAAAAAAGACTGGTGACATCAGTCATTCCTGTTCGGATCCTTTAGCTTCTGGGAGATGTTTGGACTTAGGTTGTCTCATCAAAACTTGACTCCATGGGACAGTCTAGTGCTGCTGGAATTGTTTCAACTGACTAATTCCAGAATGACTGATCCCTAACTGGAATTCAAGGAGAAAGGGAAGTTGCATGAACAACACGTATCCCAAAAACAGAGAAATCCTGAATTTGGAGACCTTTCATATTTATGCAATATAAAGGAATTTTAAAATAAGTGACTAGGGAAGTACTGAACTGTACTTCATTAGGTAGAAAGAGGGGGAAGTACTGCAGGTATTTGAAAGCCAAGAATCCTTGGGTCTCTCTTCTGTGGTGATGGAAAAGTTTTGGGGAGCTTTAGGGCTCCGTCCATATATGGAGGGTGAAGGAGACATAATTATTAAGGTTGGGGGTGGATGGTACTGGGTAGAGCAACCCAGTAGAGATAGTAAGAAGAAGTTAAGATTCTCCTGGCACATTGCCAACTTGACTTCTTTGTCCCCCCCACAAAGAAATCACCCCTGTGCTGAGTTGGAAGATACCGAAAGAACAGCAGACAGCCTCTGGTCTCTAAGAGCTTAGAGTCTTACCCCACCCTTACTCTGCCCATTCCAAGCTTGTTACCCTAGAGCCTAGCTAGAGAGGGCTAGATGTCCGACTAAATCCATGTTTCCTTCCACCATATGGAGAGGTAGCTGGAAAGTGGGTTGCACACCCAGGGACTTCATTTCCCAGTCTTACAGTTTGATGGGGTCATGTGACTGGTTCTCACCAATAGCCATAGAGTGAAGAGATGTGTGTCACTTTTAGGCCAATCGTGTTCATATTCTGCATCCCATTTTCCCTTTTCACTGGCCTGATGCAGAGGAGCGTGGTGATCTGGGAAGCCATGTGCTGACGATAAAGGAGCCACAGGTAGAAGGAGCCTGGGTTCCTGCGTCGCTGCCTAGAAGGAAGCTACCTGCATAGCAACACCCATTGGGGATTTTAAATGAGAGAGAAGTGAAGTTCTGTTGTGTTCGAGCCCATCATATATTCGAGTCTGTTTTTTCTAACAGTTACCCTACTTTAATTAATACAAATACTTTATGTGAGATGTATCTTTCTGGATTTATAATTTATATCAGAATATCCCTTGAGTTCGGTCATTGCTTAGTCCGTCCTGGCTGCTGTAACAAAAATACCGTAGACTAGGGGGCTTTAAAAAAAACAAATGTATTTCTCATAGTTCTGGAGGCTGGGAAGTCCAAGATCAAAGAGCTGGCAGATTCCATGTCTGGTGAGGGCCCACTTCCTGGCTCTCACAGTGTCCCCACATGGTGGAAGGAGAGAGAGAGCTCTCTGGCATCTCTGTTATGAGGCCACAGATCCCAT
This sequence comes from Nasua narica, assembly GCA_028533885.1. NCBI lineage: Eukaryota > Metazoa > Chordata > Mammalia > Carnivora > Procyonidae > Nasua > Nasua narica. Next base: position 91,467,177 of record CM052801.1, on the reverse strand, counting down.
TATGCTGCCTCCACCCTCATGGCCTAATTATCTCTCAAAGGCCTCACTTCCTAATACCATCACTTTGGAAGCGGGATTCAATACAAATTTTGAGGGGACTTCTCTGTCTGTGGCAGTCATGAATTCGAAGTAATGTGAGGCTATCTGAAACCCTGTCTGCTGATTTCGGCCGTTAGTCTTTATGCTCTGCAAGTAGGTTGAAGATTTTTAATAAAGGAGACGAGCAACCAAATTACTACTGACCTTCAGAAACTTTACTTGGTGCCAAACATATAAAGATTATTTATTTTGTTTAATAAACAATTAAAAAAACACTCTGCCGGGCACCGTTAAAACCCTTTATACATATTAACTCATTCAGTTTTCTCAACATTTCTTTGAGCTAGGTTCTGTTAATGTCTCTGCTTTACATATGAAGAAACTGAGGTGCAGAGAGATTAAATAATTTACCCAAGGTCACACAGCTACTAAGTGGCAGAATGGGGAGAAAAATCCAGGCAATCTGGTTCCAGAGCTCATGCTTTCATCCACCAGAGCAGATTGCCTCCATTAATGGATAAACTGTTTTTCTTGCTCTACTCTTAGTAGGAAGCAGGTCTGATTCCTTCTCTCAATCCTAAAAGAGGTAGTGGATTTTCAAGGAGTATTCCAGATCATAGTTCTGCTTTGAGCAGAAGACAGCCTCCAGTCCCCTAACTCGTCCTGAATTAAAAAGTAGATGACTGCCCCCTGCTGCCTCCATGATACCATTTTGAGCGTTCCTTGGAGGTTGCATGTGTGCAAAGGGAGGGAGGCAGCCAGCCCCACAGAGCTGCTTTGCTTGTGAGAATTAATAGGATCACAGCACACAGTGGTATGATTGCAAATAGAAATACTGCTCTGTTCAAACAAATCTGTTTCCTGCTTCATGCCAAGAACTACAGTGGGTAAACTTGCATTCAAATTGGCCTTGGTGCATGGAGTGTTGTTTCTTCTGTAACAAACCCTTGGCCTTGGCCAGATCTTGCTAGTCCACAGCCCCTGTCAGTGAGCGTTCAGCAGGGCAGAAATGGACCGTGGCTCTGAGTCATCAAAGGTCTGCCCTATCTTTGGGTGAGAGGGGTGCAGAGAGGTGAGTAACCCACCACCCGCAGCCCTCTCTTGCCATCACAGAGACCTATTGAGGTTGGGTTGTTGACTCTCATACACCCCTTTCTCTACTCCCTACTTAGAAGTTCCTGTGGAAATTTTATAACTCTTTTCTCTATCACTTTTTATTCCTGAAGTTTCAACTCATCACTGCCTTCACTAACCCCATTATTGAGGCACTCCCTCATCCCTCTATCTCTATCACTTCTTTAAAAATCTCAAGAACATGGTGTTTCTACATGTTTATATCTCTAGATGTAAAATCAGGAGAACTTAGAGAATCAGAGATGACCTTCTACCCTACCTCCTTTATTTTAAAAGCAAGGAGGTGAGAGGCGCTTGAGTGGCTCAGTTGGTTAAGTGTCCGACCCTTGGTTTTGGCTCATGTCATGATCTCATGGGTCATGAGATCCAGCCCTGTGCTTGAAGTTTCTCTCCCTCTGCCCCTCCCCCCCCCCACATGGACATGCTCTTTTGCTCGCTCTCTCTCTCAAATAAAATAAATCTTAAAAAAATCAATGTGAGGCTGTGAGGTCTGTGGGAGACTGAGTTGCAGGGATGTGTTCCTGCGAGTGGCAGCGGGTAAAACCGGCATTGAGGTTTGACCTATATTCCTAAGTCAGGGCTGTTACACCAACGAGCCACATTGTCCCAAACAAAATATGGGCATTCTATGGGGTTGGCCTCCTAACTAGTGTACTTGGCAGAGTCCTGCCCACTGTTCAGAAGGTCACATGATTTAATGAGTGTTCAGGGCTAGTAAGCAAAAGTGGCAGCCAGTATAAAAAGGTGAATAATAGATGCAGACATCAAATCCCCTACTCTAGCTCAGCAGTTGTGCTGTGTGCTTATGTTCCCAATTTTTGAGGCAACTAAGGGTTAACCGTCACAGCTAGATTATCTCACTTTGTCATCTCATGGAAATCTTCCAAGGTTGGTTTTATTATTTTACAGATGGGTGAACTGAGGCAAAGATATATTAAATAAGTTGCCAAAGGTCGTGTCACCGGTGGTTGCAGACCCAGGATTCACACCTAGCTCTGCCTGCCTTCACAGTCTCCATGTTAAACACTGTGCCAAGGGGGACTGTGTGGCCACAATACGTGATACTCAGATGCTCCCAGAAGTATGTGTGTATTTGCTTTCACTAGTCTGAGAGCTCTTTGCCTGTTTGCTTTGGAAGAATCAGTAGCAGCATCTCAGAGCCATGTCTTGGCTGGTGACCAGGCCCCAACTTGGACCCCATTTTGCAGCAGGAGGAGTTTGGCTTTCACAGCCCGCTGGCCCCTAGTAGCTCATCATTTCCCTAGGTGACCCGCTGCCAGGTGGCCTGCTGAAGTTGCTCTCCAAGTGACCTGCACCATAAACTCCTTCACAATAGGGTACTGGAAAGTTTGCAGAATTGGTTTCTGAGGAGTTACTGCATTTTAGAAGAGAAAGAGTTTGTTTGTGGTTTCACTGTATTCCAGAGGGAGAAAGCTGCAGTGGGCCTGGGGTACAGGCGACGGTGGGAGAGGACAAGAAGCATGGCGGGAGTTCTCACTGGAGTGAAGCTGCGATTCCCTTCAGTACCACCTTGGTCTTACCTGTTTCTGTCTTTAACCACGTAGTAAAGGATAGAAATGAGAAATCAGTTTGTGTCCTCTGAGTATGTTCTTGAATGAAGCCGTGTGTCCTAGTACCTGGAGAACTGGGCAGAATCCAGTGAAAATAGCTAATATTTATACAGCACTTAGTATGTCAGATGCTGAGTTAAGTGCTTTTATATATTCATTAATTCACTTACTCCTCACAACGACCTTAGGAGGTTGGCACACTTTTACTATCATCATCACCATTTTATAGGCGTAGAAACTGAGGCATCGAGAGGTAATGTAGCTCCCTCAAGATCACACACCTGGGAAGTGGGGAAGCCAGCCTTATAAATCTAGGTGGTGTCTCCAGAGTGTGTGCATGTGGCCATCACACGAACAGGCTGTCTGTGCTATGACTCTAACTCGGTCTCAGTACTTGCTAGGCCACTGATAAAGCCTCTTACTATAGGTTTAGAAGGCTGATCAAAAATAAATCAATAGGGGTACCTGTGTGGCTCAGTTGGTTGAACATCTAACTCTTGGTTTTGGCTCAGGTCATGATCTCAGGGTCGTGAGATGGAGCCCTGCGTCACACTCCACGCTCAGCCTAGCGTGTGCTTGAGGTTCTCTCTCTCTCCCTCTGCCCCTCCCCCTGCTCATGCTTTCTCTTTCTACAATAAATAAATCCTGAAAAAATAAATCAATAAGTTATAAATACATAAATAAAGAGCTAGCTAGCTAGCAATGGTTTCTGCTTAAATTAGGTCTGTCTCAGTTTCCATGACATCCAATCTGTTAGCACTAATATTCTTGCCAAGATCTCTACTTAGCCTTTAGGATGGCAACATTTGCTTTAAGGTTTATAGGACATATCATAGGTCAATGGATTCCATTATACTCAAGGAGAGAAAAAACTTATGGAAGCCAACAGGTAATTCTGTATTTGATTCCTGGTATCAGTGTTTGGTGCTAGCCTTCACGTGGCTCTGGGCAACTGGGATTTGATAGAATTACAGATGATGTATTTATGGTAAATGCTTGGCCTCTAGCTACTGTGTTCTGCAGCAACCACTACAGGTAACATTCCTAGACTGACCCTAATGAAAGGGTACCCCAGGGAAATCATTCCAATGCAGAGAGTGTGGAAAAAAACCAGGGTTGAATGATGTTTAAATCTTAATTTTGCACTTCAATAAACGTAACTGCAAGGCTCAAGAGAAGCTTTTCCTGTGTCAGTGGGTCCACACCAAATTTATTTCCTCAAGCAAATAGATAGTCAAACAGGCAACCATATAAATAATACCTTTGGAGGCCTTCCTTTGAATGGAAAGAAAATATAATTATTTTATTTATTTTTTAGAAGGGGGGAGGGGAAGAGAGTTTCAAGCAGGCTTCATGCCCAGTCTGATGTGGGGCTTGATCTCACAACCCTGAGACCATGACCTGAGCCGAAATCAAGAGTAAACTAATTGAGCCATCGAGCCACCTTGGGAAGAAAATATAATTAAACTTTGATGTGCAATTTCCAAAGAAAGTAATAGGAAGGCAAGTGTGGACTTAATTTTTAAAGTACACGTGACCATGACATAAAATAATGTATAGTAAATTTACTAAGTGGAATGGTTTTCATTTTTCTCTAGATCTATCACTTAAAAGTAATATTCCATTTAGAAAATATAATGTACTCCTGATTCTCAAAGTTTATCCATAGTGTTTTCTTATTCAGGTGACATATCTTAAACCTTGTCTTCAATTTCTTAAGTTTTCTCTTTTTTTAATAAGATTGAAATTGGAACAAGATCATTGGAAAGATCAATTTAGATAGGCCCTTACTGTTAGCTTCATTGTCTTTAAAAGAAAGAAGTTACATAGGATACAGGTTCTTAGTCTGAACGCCATGGATTTGGGCTGCATGAAGGGTCTCTAAGCCCCAGGAAAGTCTGTGCAAAATTGTTGTGTGTGTAAATACATATGTGCAGTGTTCTGAGGAAAGAGTATGTAGTTTTCTCTCTTTCTCTCTTTTTTGTTTAAAGATTTTACTTATTTATTTGACAGAGACAGATCACAAGTAGGCAGAGAGGCAGGCAGAGAGAGAGGGGGAAGCAAGCTCCCTGCTGAGCAGAGAACCTGATGCAGGGCTCCATCCCAGGACCCTGAAACCATGACCTGAGCCCAAGGCACAGGCTTTAACCCACTGAGCCATCCAGGCTCCCCGAGTATGTGGTTTTCATTAGAGTGTCAGATGTTCATAGAAACCCCAGAAAATTAAGAATTTCTGATTTAAGTGCTTTCTCAGTTCCTGTGTAACTCTGAAGTTCAAAGAGATTTGCTAAGCAGATTAATTACAGCTCTTCCTTGGTTGATAGGAAATGCAACAGGTGGCCCAGTGAAGGCTGTATCATATGTACCATAGTCAAGCATAAATGAAAATCTGTGTAATGAGATAATCTAATGTATGATTTAAAGTAATAAGAACCAGTAATTTGCAAGCCCCAATAATTTTAAGTCAAGTTAGTAATATCAAAAGATTTCTTTAAACCCACTTTATTTTCGGTGTTCTTTATTATCATGCTAACTGCCTACTTTTTTTTTTTTTTTTGCACATCCACGGATATCCCATGGCCTTTTAGAGTAAGCTACCCAAATGCGGAATAAACATGTGAGGAAGACAAGATGAGAATGAAGCTGACTATGATTGCAACTAGGTCAAATCTATTAATATGTGATATTTATGTCTCTGCATGGTTGAAGCTGCAAATCCTTTTGCATAACATTTCCTCTTGCTTTGATAGAAAATTTCTCACTCAAAATACTTCAAAACCATCATTTAAATTTTTGTCACCCCTGAAAATTTCATTTTTAAATGGAGCACAATGTTATCATGCTGAAATAGATGTCGTTGGATTACATCACTTCACATGGTGTGAAACTGTCTCTCTAGAATGAATTTCACTGCTGCGTATCAGAAATGTGCCTGTGAACTTGGGAGGGGGTTAGAGGACACATCTAATGAGGACAAGGTCACAGGTTCAGTCTCTGTAAAAGTATTAACTCAGTTATGTTCTCTGGTCACAAACTGTACCCCAACCCCAATCAAAAGATACTTGGGGTCAATCCTGGAAAGAGAGGAGATGACTCTGTAAACCCATCCTCCATGACTAGAGGGACGAAGAGCACCCACTTTCTAATCTCCCAATGTCATTGTTGGAGAGAACCTCAGAGCTCTTCTTTTTCTTCTCCATCTGATGTGCTCTAATTTTGTCAAGGGCTTATCCAGTCTCTTCTTGAATACCTCTAGTAACAGAGAGCTCATTGCCTCTTGGTGTCATTCATTCAGTCTTGGGACAGTTCTGATAAATTCTTTCTTTTTTTTTTTTAAGATTTTATTTATTTATTTGACAGAGAGACCACAAGCAGGCAGAGAGGCAGGCAGAGGGAGAGGGGGAAGCAGGCTCCCCACCAAGCAGAGAGCCCCATGCGGGGCTCGATCCCAGAACCCTGGAATCGTGACCCGAGCCGAAGGCAGAGGCCTTAACCCACTGAGCCACCCAGGCGCCCCTGATAAATTCTTTCTTATGTGAATTACAACTGTTATTCTGCAAACTGGTCTGGGGCCTTCCTTGTGGGATCAACAGAATACTCCAAGCCAGTCCTTTATAAGTTGGAAAACAGCAAAAGGATTGAAGTAGGGGCTTCTGGCTTAATTCCACATTGCCATCCTTATTGGTTTATGTCAGCAGAGAGAGTCCTCACTTAGAGAAGCAAGCATTTAAGCGAGGTCTTTTTTTCCCTTTATATAAAGGACTTGGCATATAACATGTGGGAAGGGAATCTAAATTCCCTTCTAGATCTTGAGGTCAGTTTCACATACACCACACAGCTGGATAATGCAAAATGGATCACTAGGGAGACATCCATCAACCCTCAGCCTGTAAAGAATATTGCAGTGGAACACTTTCTCAGGGCTGGGCATTTGGGAAATTAATGGGAAGTCCATACCAGTCTGTCCTTGCTTCTCTAAAGGGCCTAGTAGGCAGACCTTTGAATGATAAGGTTGAATTTTAATCCCCCCAGATGACGTGTATTCATTCATTCATTCATCCATTCAAAAAGTATTTATTGAGAGCCTTCTGTGCCCTAGCTGTTAGGGATACAGTGTTGAGGAAAATAGACAGGGCCAACTGGGAGAGATAGACATTAAACAAATAATCATACAAAGTAATGATTACACTATGAGTAGTGAGAGAAACGAAAATTACAGATTATTTTCAGAGCCTATACCAGGTCTGACTTAGTTGAGGGTTTGAAGGAAGGCTTGCCTGATATGTGAATTAACATGTGAAGGATGAACAGGAATTAACAGTAAATGGTACAGAGATGGGGAAGGAGTCTAGACAGAGGCAATAGCCTCCTCAAACAGAGAAACTGAATCCTTGTTCATTGGTGGTGAGGATGTGAAAATGGTACAATCACTTTGGAATCAGTTCATTAATTTCTTAACATAGGACTCAGCACTTCCACTCCTAGAAATCTGTAAGAGATAAATTGAAAACATGTTGCACACAAACACATGCATTCAAATGTCTACACCACTTTATTCATAATGTACCAAAACTGAAAGTTACCTAAACAACTCTTAATATATATGTAATAAAAATAAAATGTGGCATATTTATACAATGGAGTATTGTTTTTCAATTAAAAGGAATGAACTGTTGGTACATGAAACAACATAATTGAACCAGAAAAACGTTGTGATAAGTGAACGAATCTAGGCACAAAAAATTCCTTCACTGCGTATGATTCCCTTTATTGAAATGCCATTAAATGGCATATTTATAGAGATCTGAAACAAATCAGTGGTTGCCTAGGCTGTTGGGAGCATGGATTAATTGTAAAAGGTTATGAGCAAACTGTTTGAGGTGATGGAAAGGTTCTAAAACTGGATTGTGACTCTGGTTGTAAAACACTGACTGTACAGGGGCACCTGAGTTGGTTCATTTGGTGAAGCGTCTGCCTTTGGTTCGGTCGTGATCCTGGGGTCCTGGGATCGAGCTTCACATCGGGCTCCCTGCTCAGCCCGGAGCCTGCTTCCCCTCTCTGTCTGCCTGCCGCTTCTCCTGCTTGTGCTTTCTTTTGTTCTCTGTCAAATAAATAAATCTTTAAAAAACTTCTATAACCTTACAAAAGTCATTTTTAAATGCTTACAACAGATTAATTTTGTATTATCTAAATTATACCTTAATACAAGTATTAAAACTAAAGTAATCACTTTTATAAAGGCTGACAGAAGCCCAGCCTGGGAAGCACCCTTGTCCCAAGGAGCCTGGAGACTCCCTTCCCCTGCTGAGGCAGCAGTGCAGATAGGAAGACCTGGAAAAAGGAACCTAGTCAACAGCAAGTGTCCAGATCTTGGAAACGTCTTTATCCTCATAGGTGAAAAATTCTTTACCTTTCCCCGCCAGAGGTACCAGAGCAGTTGGAGGCATCAGTAAGGGCATCCCAACACAGCCTTCCATTCTCCCACTGAGAACACCTTGCAGCCTGACCTTATGGTAACCGTTCTGTGCACCCCTTCAACAGTCAGCACTAGCAGGAAACACAGGGAGCCCCAGTGGCACCAGGTAAATGAGGTGGCCCAAAATAATACCACAAAGTCTCTGAAAACAAATTGCCATTGGAAACACAGCCCACAAAATTAGGCCAAGACCAGCATGCTAAACTCAAACAGGGTGATTGCCTGCTGAAATAAAAGAAGTAAATAGTTCTCAGAATGTCCTAACATAATGAACAAAATGTCCAAGATAAACTTGAAAACCACCCATCATAACAACCAGAAAATCACAACTTGAATGAGAAAAAAACAATCCACTGATGCCAACACTGAGATGAATCAAATGTTGGAATTATCTGACAAGGATTTCAAAGCAGCTACCAGAAAAATGCTTCTGCAATCAATTACAAATTCTCTTGAAACAAATGAAAAAAAAAATCTCAGAAAAAAAGTCATATAAAAGAACCAAATGGAAGTTAGAGAACTGAAAATTTCGACAACTGAAATAAATAGCATACTGAATGGGCTTAATAGTACATTGGAGATGACAGAGGACATAAACTTGAGGAGAGACTAATTAGATGCCACCCATTTTGAACAACAGAGAGAAAATAGACTGAAAGGAGATAGAACCTTAGGGACCTATGAGATAATAAAATATTCTAACATTTGTATAATCAGTGCCTCAGAAAGATAAGAGACAGTGAGGTTGAAAGAGTATTCAAATTTGAAGAAATGCCTAAAAAGTTCTAATTTAGCAAAAGACAAACCTACAGACCACAGAAGCTGAGTGAACCATAAATAGGAAAACTAAAGAAAAATGATAAGACACATCCTAATTAAACTTTTGCAAAATAAAGACAAAAAATGTTGAAAGCAGCCTGAGTGAAATGACATATTACCTAAAAGGGGATGCCATTTCAAAGGTATATTTCTGATCTGTAAACATAAAGGCCAGAAAGAAGTGACACCACATTTTTCAAGTGCTGAAAGGAAAGAACTGTCAATATATTCTGTATCAGTTGAAACTGTCCTTCGGGAATGAAGAGAAAATAAAAACATTTTCAGACAAAGGAAAACTAAGAGAATTCTTCACTAGCCGACTTACCATTAAATATTAACTAAAAGAAATTCTTCCAACAGAAAGATAATGATAAAAGAACAAATTTTGAAGCATTTGGGAGAAGGAACAATGAAAAGAGCAGAAATATGGGTACTTATAATAGACTATCCATTTTCTCATGAGTTTTATAAACCATATTTGATGATGAAAACAAATATTGTAACACTAATGCCCAAAACAATGATATTTAAAAGTGGGGAAAGTAAATAGACCTAAATAGAATTGAGGTTTCAACACTTGAAATGGTAGAAAACTGATTCCAGTAAACTGTTTTAAAGCATATATTTATGGTAGCCACCACTGGAGCTTCCGCCACTGGAGCTGCCACCACCAGAACTACTAGGAGTAAGGGTCAAATTCAATTACCTTTGACATTAAAAAATGGATTATGTTCTTTAAAAAGTGCTGTCATGACTTTATCAACATACTCAAGCAGCTATGATGCATTTCTCTTGTGGATGGATTAAGTCTTCCCAATAGCCTTGCCTGACTCTGTCCAATTTCATACTCCCTGCAGCTTATCTTGAGAAACAAATCAAAGCACACCTACTTAAAGTTCCATACACTCCCCACTACAAGCAAGGAGGAACTCTATAGAGGAAGGACCAGTGAGAAAGAACAGCCAAAATACAATAGCAGAGTGTATGTGGCATCCACCAGAAACATTTCCTAAAGTTTTTGTTGTTGTTGTTGTTGTTGTTGTTTTTCTTTTTTTCCCCCCTTCCTTTCTTTCCTGGACAAAATGATGAGACAGAGAAGTTCACCACAAGAGAAAGAACAGGAGATAGTACTCATTGCCAGGGATTTAATCAGTATGACTATAAGTGAGATGTCTGAATTAGAATTTAAAACAATGATTATAAAGATACTAACTGGTCCTGAAAAAAAAAAAACATAAAAGGCATTAGGGAATCCCTACTGTAGATATAAGAGAACTAAAATCTAGTCAGGCCAAAATTAAAAATAGTATCTCTGAGATACAGTCCCAAATGGAGGGTATAAAAATGAGGATGAGTGAGGCAGAAGAGAGAGGCAGTGATATAGAAGATAAAATGATGGAAAATAAGGAAACTGAAAGGAAAAGAGAAAGAAAACTACTGGACCACAAAGGGAGACTTAGAGAACTCAGCCATTCCGTAAAATGAAATAATATCCAGATACTAGAGGTTCCAGAAGATGAAGAGTGAGAGAGAAGGGCAGAAGATCTATTTGAACAAATTATAGCTGAGAACTTTCCTAATCTGAGGAAGGAAACAGGCATTCAAGTCCAGGAGGCACAGAGAACCCCCCTCAAAATCATTAAATAAGTCAACACTGTGACATATGATAGAGAAGCTTGCAAACTTCAAAGATAAAGAGAAAATCTTGAAAGCGCCTGGGGATAAGAGGTCTTTAACTTACAAGGGTAGAAATGTAAGGTTGGAAACAGACCTGTCCACAGAGACCTGGCAGGCCAGAAAGGACTGGCATGATATATTCAATGTACTAAATGGGAAAAATATGCAGCCAAGACTACTTTATCCAGCAAAGCTGGCATTCAGAATAGAAGGAGAGATAGAGTGTCCAGGACAACAAAAATGAAAGGCATTTGTGAACACTGAACCAGCCCTGCAGGAAATATTAAAGGGAATCCTTTGAGAGGAGAGAGAACCTAAAAAGTAAACCAGAAAGGAACAGAGACAATCTGTAGGAACAATGACTTTACAGGTAATACAATGACACTAAATTCATGTCTTTCAATAATTATTCTGAATGTAAATAGGCTAAATGCTCCAATCAAAAGACAATAGGGTATCAGAATGGATTAAAAAAAACAAGACTCATCAATATGCTGTTTACAAGAGATTCATTTTAGACCCAAAGACACCTCCAGATTTAAAGTGAGGGAGTGGAAAACGATTTACCGTGCTAATGGACATCAAAAGAAAGCTGGGGTGGCAATCCTTATCAGACAAATTAGATTTTAAACCTAAGACTATAATAAGAGACGAGGAAGGACACTATATTATACTTAAATCGAACAAGAAGATCTAACCGTTGTAAATTTTTATGCCGATAACATGGGAACAGCCAAATATATAAGCCAATTAATAACAAAATTAAAGAAACTCATTAATAATAATACAATAATAATAGGGAACTTTAACACTCCACTCACAGCAATGGACAGATCATCTAAGCAGATGATCAACAAGGAAACAAGGGCTTTGAATGACACACAAGACCAGATGGACTTAACAGATATATCCAGGGCATTTCAGCGTAAAGGAGCAAAATACACATTCTTCTTGAGTGCACAGGGAACATTCTCCAGAATAGACCACATACTGGGTCACAAATCAGGTCTCAACTGGTACAAAAAGATTAAGGTTATGCTATCCATATTTTCAGACCACAGTGCATTAAAACTTGAAGTCAACCACAAGAAAAAATTTGGAAGGACCACAAATACATGGAGGTTAAAGAGCATCCTACTAAAGAATGAATGGGTCAACCAGAGAATTAAAGAAGAATAAAAAAAATACATGGAAGCATATAAAAATGAAAACACAAAAATTCAAAATCTTTGGGATGCAGCAAAGGCAGTCCTAAGAGAGAAGTATATAGCAACACAGGCCTTCCTCAGGAAACAAGAAAAGTTTCAAATAGACAACCTTACCTTACACCTAAGGAGCTGAAAAAGAACAGTGAATAAAGGCTAAGTCCATCAAAAGAAGAGATAAAGATTAGAGCAGAAATCAATGATCTAGAGATAAAAAAACAAACCAGCAGAACAGATCAATGAAACTAGGTAGCTGGTTCTTTGAAAGAATTAATAAGATTGATAAACCCCTAGCCAGTCATATCAAAAAGAAAATAGAATGGACCCAAATAAATAAAATCATGAATGAAAGAGGAGAGACGACAACCAACACTGAAGAAATACAAACAATTATAAGAGAATATTATGAGCAATTATATGCCAACAAGTTAGGCAATCTGGAAGAAATAGCTGCATTCCTAGAAACATATAAACTACCAAAACTGAAACAGGAAGAAATAGAAAACCTGAAGAGACCCATAACCAGCAAAGAAATTGAATCAGTAATCAGAAATCTCCTAACAAACAAGGGCCAGATGGCCTCCCAGCAGAATTCTTCCAAACATTTAAAGAAGAATTAATACCTATTCTTCTGAAACTATTTCAAAAAATAGAAGCAGAAGGAAAACTTCCAAATTCACAGCATTACCTTGATCCCCAAACCAGACAAAGACCCCACGAAAAAGGAGAAATACAGACCAATATCCCTGATAAACATGAATATAAAAATTCTCATTAACATACTAGCCAATCAGATCCAATAGTACATTACAAGGATTATTCACCACAACCAAGTGGGATTTATTCCTGGACAGTAAGGATGAAGATGAAGAAGGACACACCTCTCCAGAGGCAAGAGAAACAAAAGCAAAAATGAACTATTGGGACTTCATTAAGATAAAAAGCTTTTGCCCAACAAAGGAAACCATCAATAACACTAAAAGGCAACCTATGGAATGGGAGAAGATACTTGCAAATGTCTTATCAGATAAAGGGCTAGTATCCAATTAAGAACTTATCAAAATCAATATTCAAAAACCAAGTAATCCATTCAAGAAATGGGTAGAAGATATGAATAGACATTTCTCCAAGGAAGACATAAAGATGGCTAACAGATACATGAAAAAATGCTCCACATTACTTGGCATCAGGGAAATGCAGGTCAAAACCAAATGAGATACCACCTAACACCAGTCAGAATGGCTAAAATTAACAATGCAGGAAATGACAGATGTTGGCGAGAATGCAGAGAAAGAGAAACTCTCTTACACTGTTGGTGGGAATGCAAATTGGTGCAGCCACTTTGGAAAACAGTGTTGAAGTTCCTCAAGATGTTAAGAATAGAGCTACCCTAGGACCCAGCAATTGCACTACTAGGTATTTACCCCAAAGATACAAATGTCGTGATCCGAAGGGGCACCTGCACCCCTTATAGCAGCAATGTCCACAATAGCCAAACTGTGGAAAGAGCTGAGAAGTCCATCAAGAGATGAATGGATAAAGAAGATGTGCTATATATATACACACAATGGAATGTTGCTCAGCCATCAGAAAGAATGAAACCTTGCCATTTGCAACAACGTGGATGGTACTAGAGGGTATAATGCTAAGCAAAATAAGTCAGAGAAAAACAAATACTGTATGATTTCACTAAAATGTGGAATTTAAGGGAAAAAAACCAGATGAATGTAGGGGAAGGGAAGGAAAAATAAAGTAAGATGAAAATTGAGAGGAAGGCAAACCATAAGAGACACTGAACTCTAGGAAACAAACAGGGTTGCTGGAGGGGAGGTGAGTAGGGGGATGGAGTAACTGGATGATTGCCATTAAGGACTGCACTTGGTGTAATGAGCACTAGATGTTATATGCAACTGATGAACCACTAAATTCTACCCCTGAAACTAATCATACAGCATATGTTAGCTACATTGAGTTTAAATAAAGAATTACCGTGCTGTCTTGGTGATTATAGCTTTGTAATATAGCTTGACATCAGGCAACATGATGCCCCAAGCTTTGTTTTTCTTTTTCATCATTCCCTTGGCAATTCAGGGTCTTTTTTGGTTCCATATAAATTTTAGGATTTTTTGTTCCATCTCTTTGAGAAATGCCACAAGTATTTTAATAGGGACAGCACTGAGAGTGTAAATTGCTCTGGGGAGGATAAACATTTTAACAATGTTTATTCTTCCAATCCATGAGCATGGAAAAATTTTCCATCTTTTTGTGTCTTCCTCAATTTCTTTCATAAGTGTTCTTTTTTTTTTTTAAGTGTTCTGTAGTTTCTAGAGTCCAGATCTTTTATGTCTTTAGTTAGGTTTATTTCTAACAGCTAAAGTAGTGCTCTGAAGGAAATTTATAGAGTCAAATGCTTGAATTACCGATGAAGACAGGTCTCAAACCAATAGCCTAAGCCCCTACCTCAAGAAACTAGAAGTGAAGAGCAAAATATAACCAAAGGAAGAAGAAGGGATTTATAAGATCAGAATCCTTGAAATGGAAAATATGGAAAAAGAGAAAATGAGTGAAGCAAAAAGCTGATTCTAAACAAATCAATAAACTTGATAAATTGATAAATTGAAAACTGATCTCTAGCAAGACTGATGAAATTAAAGGCAAAGCATCAATATCAGGAATAAACTAGGGGATATCATTACAGATCCTACAACCACCAAAAAGATAATAAGGGAATACTAGGGATAACTTTTAATTTGAAATCTTAGAAATGGATCAATTCCCCAAAAATCAAAAGTCCAGAGACCTAAGATGAAATAGATAATCTGAATGGGCCTATAACCATTATAGAAATTGAGTTCATAATTTAGAAACTCTTGAGGAAATAATTTCTAGGTTTCACTGGGAATTCTACTAATGACTTAAAGAATTACTAACAATTTTATGTAATGCCCTCCAAAATAAAGAAAGGGACGAAGTACTACCCAATATGTTTTTTTTTTTTTAAACAGACATTTAGTATTCATTGTTCTCGAGTCTAGAAGTAGAAGATCAAGGTTGCAGTAGATTTGGTTCTTGGTAGGGGTTAACTTTCTGACTTGCAGATGGCTGCCTTCTCATTGTATCTTTACATGGTGGAGAGCTTGTGAGCTGTGGCCTCCTCCTCTTCTTAAAAGGGCACTAGTATGATCATGATGGTCCCATCCCCATGACCTCATCTAAATCTAACCAGCACCCAAGGTCCATACTTCCAAATACCATCACTTTAGAAGTTAGGGCTTCAACATTTGGATTTGGGGAGGGAGGAGAAACACAAACATTCAGTTCATAACCTCCTTTAACAAGTTTTCCTGGTAACAGAATACAAGGAATCCACCAAAAACTCACATTTATTTGAAAACTATTCAGTGATTTCAGTCCTCTCCATATAATTGTTTAGCACCTGTTGAGGAATGCCTAGTGATGATGGCAGAGCTTCTCAGCACATTTTATGAGGACAATATTATCCTGATTCCAAAACCAGATAAAGACAGTACAAAAAGAAGAAAAAAAGAAGAAAGAAAATGATAGACCAATATATCTCATGAATTTAGATGCCAAAAATACCAACAAAATATTAGCAAACTGAATTCAGCAATGTATAAAAAGAGTTTTACACTGTGGCCAAATGGAATTTATTCCAAGTTGCAAGGCATGATCGACATTTGAGGAACAATCAATGTAATCTGCTATATCAAGAAGCTAAAGAAAGAGAATCATATGATCATATTAACTTGTACATAAAAAGCATTTGTCCAAATTCAACACTCATCAATGATAAAGTCTCAGGAAGTTAGAAATGGAGAAGAATTATCTCAAGTTTATAAAGAGCATCACCAATAAACTTACAGCTAGCATACTTACTGGTGAAAGAGACCCTGGTTTACTCTTTTATTTTTTTTAATTTTTTATTTTTTTAGAGAGAGGGAGGGAGAAGGAAGGGTAGTGTGGAGGGGCAGAGAGAGAACTTTAAGCAGGCTCCATGCTCAGCGTGGAGCCAATATGCAGCTCAGTCTCATAACCCTGAGATGATGACCTGAGCCAAAATCAAGAGTTGGATGATTAACTGATTGAGCCACCCAGGTACCCCAAGAATTATTTACTCTTGGTACAGAGACAAATCAAAGATACCTGCTTTTGCCACTCTTAATCACCATAGTATTATAAGTTGTAACCTCTGCATCAAGGCAAGAAAAATAAAAGACATACAAATTAGAAATGAAAAATCTCTTCCTGTTTTGAGGTGACATGATTATATATGTAAAAAAAACAAGGAATCTATAAGAAACTTTGAGAAATAATAAGTGAATTCAGCAAGGTTGTAGGCTATAAGAGCAAAACACAAAAACCAATCACATTCTTATACTAACAGTGCACCCATGGAAACAAAAACACAATACCATTTACAGTTGCTCCAAATAAAGCAAAATCCTTAGGACACGTGGAGCAAAACAGGTACAGGAGCTATATGATTAAAATTACAAAATGCTTGTGAAAGAAATAAAAAAAAACACAAGTGGAGAAATGTACCAAGTTTATGGAATGGATGACTCAATGTGCTAAAGATATTACCTCTCCTCAAATTGATCAATGTAAACACCACCAAGTGTTTTTTGGGGGTAAGAGGGTACAGATATAGACAAACTCATTCTAATTTCTATGGAAAGACACAGCCCTGGGACAGATTAAAAAATCTTTGTAAAGAAGAATAAAGTGGAAGGAATTGCTTTACCTGATAATAAGGCTTACCATATAGCTACAGTAATCAAGATAGTATGAAGAGGTAGACACACTGGTAGTGGAATAACATAAATAATCTAGAAATGGACCCTCATAAAAATATGTTCAATTGTTTTTAACAATTGTATGAGAGTAATCGATGGAAGGGTGGTCTTCTCAACAGAGTGCTGGAGCAATTAGACATCCATAGGCAAAAAAACAAAACAGAAACTTCCTCCTAATCCTCATACTCTAATACAAAAATTAACTCAAAATGTGTCACAGACTTAAATGTAAAACATAAAAACTGTAATACTTTTATAAAAACCATAGAGACAATCTTTGGGAACTAGGACTAGGCAAAGAGTTCTTGGACTTGATATCAAAGCATGATTCCTAAAAGGAAGAATAGAAAAATTTAACCTCATCAAAATGAAAAACTTTTGTTTTGTGAGAGTCTATGTGAAGAGGATGAGAGATAAATTATGGGCTGGGAGAAGATATTTATTTGCAAACAATGTATCTGACAAAGGACTAGTACTGGGAATATATAAAGAGATCTCAAAACTGGTTTAAAAAACTATGGTATATCCATACCATGGAAAACTGCTTCTCAGCAATAAAAAGGAATCAACTATTGATACATGCAACAACTTGGACAAATCCCAAGGAAATTATGCTGAGAAAAAAAAGTCAATCCCTGGGGTGCCTGGGTGGCTCAGTTGGCTGAGTGACTGCCTTCAGCTTAGGTCATGATCCCAGAGTCCCAGGATCAAGTACCGGGATCGAGTCCCGCATGGAGTCCCCCATCAAGCTCCTAGCTCCACAGGGAGTCTGCTTCTCCCTCTAACCTTCTCCCCTCTCATGCTCTCTCTCTCTCTCAAATAAATAAATAAAATCTTAAAAAAAAAAAACAATCCCAAAAAGTTAAAAAAGCATGATTCCATTTATATAGCATTTTTGAAGTGACAAAAAAATTTAAAATGGAGGACTAGCCAGTGATAAGGGTTGATGGAGGGGGTAGCAGGAGGGAAGTGAGTGTGATTATAATGGAAAAAAGGAAGGATCATTATGTTGTTTGAACTGTTGAGTATGTTTTGTGATGGATACATGAACCTACACCAGAGGGAAAAATGTATAGAAGTAAATACAGAACACACACACAAACACACAAATGAGGATCAGTGAAACTGGGATAATTTGAATAAAATTGGAGGATTATATCAATGTCAATATCCTAGTTGTGATATTATACTGTATACAGTAGTTTGGAAAACGTTGCCATGTGGGTAAACTGGGCAAAGCAAGTCAGTGATCTCTCTGTATTATTTCTTACATTAACATAGGAATTTTCAATTATCTCAATAAGAATTTCAATTAAATGTGTTACTGCAGAAGTGAGGAAATTGGGTTTGGGTGATAATGGAGGTCTCAGTGAATCAGTCAATGAAAAGAAGCAAGGTACAGGATAGTTTGCAGTATATTCCAATTTATGATTTGAAAGGATGCATATATACATATTTGTATATCAATGTTGAAAATTAATGGAAGGAGATGTTGGAAACTGTTGCAATAATGGCCTCTGGGAAGTCTAGCATGGGGGCAGGAGAGACTCATTTTTCAAAACATGCCCTTCTATGGTACTTGATTTTTTTTAAACCATATGTATATATTGCTTGTGTTAATTTTTACTAAAAAATACATGGGAACCAGGCAAAATATAAACCTCAGTGTTTTAAAATATGAATTTTTATATTCAGTGCTATCATAATTATTACAAGAAGTAATACATACATAATTATTACAAGAATCTATAGATGTCTTGTGGGGGCAAATAAATTTGCTAATTTCGTTGGAGAAGGAAGCTTTCATTGAAAAATGATTCCCATTGCTCTGATAACCCCAAACCTTGAGACTCTAGGCCAAGGCCAGAACAGAGGAAGCTATCACAAGGGAGTATGATGAGTTGTGATATCAGCTTCATGGTAGTTTAAAAAAAATGGAGAGGTTTCTGAGGGCCCTGTATTTTGATGTCAAACTGTATGGAAGAAATGAATTCCTTGTGCTAGTGTTTTGTCATTTATACTGTCTCACTGATCACATTTTAAATTTGTTCATGAAAACAGTCCTAGATAATTTAAAACCTTATATCCTTCTAATGCTAGGGTGTAAACATCCACAATATTGACAGCAGTTGGCGTCCAGTCTTTCCTATAGCCTACCAGCAGGGAAGAGACAACTGACGTGCAGATTATATAAATCAGCTGGGCCTCATTCTGGGTGCATCAGAAATCTTGAAAAGGCTGATCCATTATGATTAAATGAGGAACAGCTAGGGGACAGGTCTGCAGTACAATTAATTGATGTGTAAATTCTCTGAGACCTTTTGAGCTAAATGTAAGCCTTAGCCCCATGCAGAGGCAAGACTGCACATAGGAGTCAATGTAAACAGCAAAGGTGGTGGGTCACACGTATGTTACCTTGGGCCAAACTGATTTTGAAAATGGGTCGAAGTGATTTTGAAAATGTTTGTTTTTGACGTTGATGAAAGATCTCTGATAAATCACTACTCCACAGCAACATTTTCATCATAAAACCTGTTTGTCCCCTTATTTTTATTTTTATATCATGCTTTATATTTTAGGAAGGAGTTGACAAGCAGCTGATTAAAACAGCTGAAACAGCTTTAAAAACAAATACTGTGGGCTTTTGGCTCCCTCTTCCACATATCTTAAGGGTTGGAAGGCATCACTTTGCAACATTCCTTCCCCTGCATTGGTTTTGTTAAGGGATCACACTTAGGTTTAATCCTCAGTGGCTACTGTGCTCTGTCTACTATAATTTGAGAGACCTTTGCAAATGGAGAGGAAAACTCTTGGTTTTGGTTCAATTGAGCTGTGCAACATTTGACTTGAGAAGAACGTGCCTAAGGAGTTGGATTATAATTGAAACTAATCTCTAGGTTGGTCCTAGAGGTTAAGGTAGAATTACCACCTCCTACCCTGTTCTAATGTCTGACTTGCAGAGGAAATTCTAACGGGTCTGGGTGAATGACTTGGGATTACAGATAGTTTTTTGACTGAACAAGTCTTGGCAACCATGTGTTTGATGCTGTTTTCACTCCAGTGTGTTAGCCAATCTATCAGGACAACTTGATTTGGAAGATTTGGAGGCATCTCAGACTTATCATATTCCAAAATGAACTCAGGACTTTCCTTCCAAAAGTTGTTTCATCCCTTACCTCCTCTAGTTTCAACTCTAACTTCTTATTCTCCAGTCCCCTATCCAATCAGTCCAGTCAGTGAACAAGTCCTGCTAATAATCTCTGTCCAATCAGCGAACAAGTCCTGTTGATAATCTCTCCAAATGGCCACCAACTCTGCCCTTCTTTTCTATCCCCACTCTCAGTGCTATAAGTCAGCCCATAGCATTACCCACCCAGATGACTTTAACAGATTGTTCTTTTTCCACTCCCACTTTTCCAAGAAATAATATATACTTAATGCATATAGAGTTCTTATTGTATACTGGGTATTTTCTAAGAGCTTCATATTCATTACCTCGTTTAATTCTCACAATTCTGTAAGGTAAGTGCCGTTATCATTGCCATATTATAGACGGAGGAAGCGGAGGGAGAGAGCAGTGGAGATACTTGTCCAGGTTTACACACATCCAGTAAGTGCCCCAGTTCATCCTGTATTGCAGTTATTCTCACACTTTAGTGAACATAAAAAGCATGAAGGGGGTGGATTATGTTACATGCAGATTCCCAACCTCCAGTTTTTTATTATCTTCTGCTCCAGGTCTAGAGTTTGTCAATCTGCATTTCTACTAACACCACTGATTCAGATGCAGGTGGTCCAAGGAGTACACTTTGAGAAACACTGGTCCACAGTTTTAGAGTGAGCTTACTAAAACACAAATGTTATAATTTCATTCTCTGCTTTTAAACTTTCCAATGGCTCCCCATTGCTTTCAGGATAAGTCCCAGTCCCTTGGTATGGCATACAAAACCCTCTACAAAGTAACTCTTGATAGTCTCTCCAGCATAATCTTCAGCACCTTCTCCCTATACCAGACTTCTTATAATTATTTAGCTATCCATTAATCCACTCATTCATCCCACCATCACTGACAAAGTTTTTACTTATGCTGTACTAGATGTGGAGATCTAGCCAAAAAGATAGGGCACATTCTCTCAAGAAATGTAGGCTAACGGAGGTTCATATTAAGGGGCCAGGTACAAAACACAATGAAAGCAGAGCAGAAGAAGCACTTAACCCAGCCAGGGAGTCAAGGGAGTCCTCACAGAGGAAGTAACAGCTGAGACTTAAAGGATCAATAGAAGTTTACCTGGTAGACAGATGGGGGGAGGAACATTCCTGGTAGAGAGATGCAGCATATACAGAAGTAGGGAAATACACATTCCAGAGTCTATACCTAGTTCTGTAATTCTAGAGTGAAATCATAAGGGGATGACAGAGAGTTGCCAGAGCTGAAGCTAGACAGGTAAGCAGGGGCTAGGGACTTGTATACTGCAATAGGCAAAAATCTAAGATGGTCCCCAAGATTCCCAGTGTTAACTGGTGTGGTTTTCCTGTTTAAATTCCCTTACCTCTTGAATGCAGGAGGCAGGACCTATGAATATGATGGGCTATCAGTCCAGTGTATAGGTTACTAATTGACTGACTTTGAGTTGATCAAAAAGGGAGATTATGTCATATGTGTCTGACTCAATCAAACGAACTGTTAAATAGGGATTAAAAAGTCAGAGAAACGCACCTGTGCTGGCCAGGAAGCAAGAAAAATTGTTGTGAACTGCCTACCTGGAGCATGTGACAAGGAATTGCAGGTGGTCTCTGGCAGCTGAGAATGGTCTCTGGCAAACAGCTAGCAATAAAATGGGGCCATCATTCCTACAAATTTCTCTTTCCTGACTAGAATTCTCACTGATCCAGGTGGTAAATTGACAAGTGTGTGTGATCGATTATATGTAAGATGGAGTCGACAGTGAAGGATCTCAGATGACTTAAGAGTTTGAACAACCAGCTGGATGATAATGCTGGTGAATTTTCACTGGTGAATTGAATAAAATATTTAAGGAAGAAATGTCACTAATCATACACAAACTTGTCCAGAAAATGGAAAAGGAGGTTCATTTTATACAATTTTCTATAAAGCAGCAAAATCTTGATACCAAAATCTTGCAAAATGTTGCAAAAAAGAACTATAAACCAATATACTTTGTGTACACGGATGCAAAAGTCCTTTATAAAATATTGAGTTGAAACCAGCAACGTATAAAAAGAATAAAAGGAAAAAAGTATGATCATTCCAACAGATGTAAGAAGATTTTGACAAAAATCCAACACCTGTTCATGAAAACCATTGAAAATCATCAAAACAAAACCTCAGCAGACCAGAAACGGAAGGAAACTTCCTCCATATGGTAACCCACAGGTCTCATGATATTTAATGATCAAATACAAATACTTTCCCCTAAACTCAGAATTAGACAAGGATACCCAGTCTCACCACTTCTATTGAACATTGTTCTGGAGATCCTAGGAAATTCAATCAGTAAGATAAATCAAAGGCATAAATATTGGAAAGGAAAACTTAAGCATTTCTATTTTCTACATAAACATGATTGTTTATGTAGATTATGTAGATTGTTTATGTGGATTCTAGGGAATTTACAAAACAATTAGTCAAACTACTAAGTGAATCAACCAAGGTGATGTGACTCAGTATAAAAAAAAATAGTGATAGACTTCCAATCCAAGATAATGATGCAAGAAGCCTCTAAACTCACCTCCTGCATAGAACACACCAAATTACACCTATTAATAGAATAGTTCCTCCTGAACAAGAACTGAGGATTGACTGAACGGCTACTGAACAAAGATAGAATGGCAAGAGAACAGCAAAGAGACAGATATACACCATGGTTTAAAAGAGTACCAGTATATACAGCTGTAGCCTCAGCCAGCCAGCAAATCACTAAGCACACATAGTCTGCACAGGGCACACCATACACAAGACTACTCGTTCAAATTTAGGAGTAGCCCTCTGGCTAATTCATAAACCTCTCCTTCAACTTTAGAAGTAGCCATTCCACCCAATCCATAGAAACAACCACAAAAAGTCAAGCAAAATAGGGAGGCATGAATATGTTCCAGAAGAAAGAATAAGAAAAAAAAAAACTCAGAATAAAACCTAAATGAAAAATAAGCAATATTCCTGGGAAAGGCCAGTGTCCCTCATGAACATAGATGCAAAAATCCTTAACAACATATTAGCTAACTGCATACAGTGGTACATTAAAAAGATCATTCATCATGATCAGGTGGGATTTATTCCCAGGATGGTTCAATATTTGCAAATCAATCAACATTATATACCACATCAGCAAAACAAAGGATGAAAATCTTATGGTCATCTCAAAAGATATAGAAAAATATTTGACAAAGTATAACATCCATTCATAATAATAACTCTCGGGGTGCCTAGGTGGCTCAGTTGTTAAGCAACTGCCTTCAGCTCATAATAATAACTCTCAACAAAATGGGGTTAGACGGGACATACCTCAATATAATAAAGGCCACATGAAAAACCCACCATCCTTAGTGGTGAAAAACTGAGAGCTTTCTCTCTTGGGTCAAGAACAAGACAAGGATGTCCACTCTCACCACTTTTATTGAATATAGTACTAGAAGTCTTAGCCACAGCAACCAGATAAGAAAAAGAAATCAGAGGTATCTGTATTGGTAAAGAAGAAGATAAACTGTCATTATTTGTAGACAACATGATACTGTACATAGGAAATCTTAAAGACACCACCAAAAAACTACTAGAAGTAATAAGTGATTTCAGTAAAGTGGCAAGATACAAAATTAATACTCAGAAATTGGTAGCATTTCTATAAACTAACAACAAAGTCACAGAAAGAGAAATTTAAAAAAATACCATTTATAGTTATCCAAAAAAATAAAATACCTAGGAATAAACTTAACTAAAGAGGTAAAAGACCTGTACTCTGAAAACTGTAAAATGCTGATAAAAGAAACTGAAGATGACACAAACAAATAGAAAGATAGTCCATGCTCATGGTTTGGAAGAATTAATATTGTTAATATTTCCATATTACCCAAAGCAATATACAGATTCAATGCAATCCCTATCAAAATACCAACAGCATTTTTCACAAAACTAGAACAAATAACAGTAAAATTTGTATGAAACAGCAGAAGACCCTGAATAGCCAATGGAATCCTGAGAAATAAGTACAAAACTGGAAATATTACAATTCCAGATTTCAAGATATACTACAAAACTGTAATAATTAAAACAGTATGGTACTGGCACAAAAGTAGACACATAGATCAATGGATCAGGATACAGACCCAGAAATAAACCCATCTTTATGTGGTCAATTAAATGATGACAGATGAAGCAAGAATATACAATGGAGTAAAAGACAGTCTTTTCAATAAATAGTGCTAGGAAAACTGGACAGCTACATGTAAAAGAACGAAACTGGATTACTTTCTAACACCATACACAAAAATAAACTTAAAATGGATGAAAGACCTACATATGAGACCTGAAACAATAGAAATCCTAGAAGAGAGCACAAGCAGTAATTTCTCTGACAGCAGCCATAGCAGCATTTGTCTCCTGATGTCTCCTGAGAAAAAGGAAACAAAAGCAAAAATAAACTATTGGACTACATCAAAATAAAAAGCTTTTGCACAGTGAAGTAAACTGTCAAGAAAACAAGAAGACAATCTACTGAATGGGAGAAGATATTTACAAATGACATATCCAATAAGGGATTGATATCTGAAATATATAAAGAATTCATGCAACTCAACACCAAAAAAAACCCCAATCTGATTTAAAAAATGGGCAGAGGACCTGAATAGACATTTTTCCAAAGAAGACATCTGATGACCAACAGACAAGTGAAAAGATGCTCAACATCACTCCTCATCAGGGAGATGCAAATCAAAGCCATGATGAGATATTATCTCATGCCTGTTAAAATGGTTAAAATCAAGAAGGTAAGAAGCAACATATATTGGCAAATATGTGGAGAAAAAGTAACCCTTGTCTACTCTTGGTGGGACTGTAACTTAGTACAACTACTGTGGAAAACAGTATGGAGGACCTTCAAAAAATTAAAAATAGAAATATAATTCCATCATCTAGTAGTTCCACTATTGGGTAGTGAAAGGAAAGGTTTCATCAAGGAAAAATGAAACACTAACTTGAAAAGATATATACACCCCTGTGTTTATTGCAGCATTATTTACAATAGCCAAGACATGGAAGCAACCTAAGTATCTATCAGTAGATGAATGGATAAGGAATGTGGTGCGTATGTATGTATACACACACACACACACACACACACACACACACACACACACCACACAGAAATAGTATATAGCCATTAAAAAGGATGAGATTGTGCCATTTTAGACAACATGGATTGACCCAGAGAGTATTAAGCTAAGTGAAATAAGTTAGACTGAGAAAGACAAATAACATGATCCCACTCATAAATGGAATCTAAAAAATGAGTAAACAAAAAGCAGAATCTATAAACATAGATAACTGATGGTTGCCAGAGGATAGGAGAATGGGGGGTTGGGCAAAATGAGAGAAGAGGAGAGGGAGTTATAGACCTCCAGTTATAGAATAAGTCGCAGGAACAAAAAGCAGTCATAAGGAGTACAGTTAATGATATTTTCTTTAAAGATCCTGATTTTTTAACAAAAGATTTTATTTATTTTAGAGACAGAGTGCACAAGGAGGGGGACAGGCAAAGGGAATCTCAAGCAGACTCTGCACTGAGCATGGACCCTGATGTGGGGCTCAAGCTCATGACCCTGAGATCATGACCTGAGCCGAAATCATGAGTTGGACAGTTAACCGAATGAGCCATCCAGTTGCCCCACAGTCAATGATACTGTAATAGCAATATGATGGAACAGATGGTAGCTATACTTGTGGTGAACATAGACTAATGTTTATACTCTTGTCAAATCACCAAGTTGTACACCTGAAACTAATGTAACGTGTGTCAACTAGCCTCAAATTTTAAAAATGATAATAATAAAATATTTAAAAAATAATCCCAAAAATATATATTTGTAGTAGCACAAAACAATTGTAAAAAATTTGAGCAAACAATTCTGTTAACAACTGCATCAGAAACATTACATGATTTGGGGAAAAAATAACAGACATGCATGAGATCTCCACATTGAAAAGCACAAATGACTGGTTAAGACTCGATATTATTAAGATGTTCATTCTCCCCAAATTAACTGCTAGATTCATGCAATAAAATAAAAATCCTGGAAGGTTCTTTTGTAAAAATTGAGGAGTTTCTAAAATTTATGTAGAACTTCAAAGGACCTAGAATAGCCAAATTTCCTTCCCCTATCATTATTGGGGTATAATTGACAAGTAAAAATTAGCTATGTTTAAAGTTTAAGTCTTGGGTGCCTGAGTGGCTCAGTTGGTTAAGCGACTGCCTTCGACTCAGGTCATGATCCTGGAGTCCCAGGATCGAGTCCCACATCGGGCTCCCTGCTCAGCGGGGAGTCTGTTTCTTCCTCTGACCCTCTCCCCTCTCGTGCTCTCTCTTTCTCTCTCATTCTCTCACTCAAATAAATAAATAAAATCTTTAAAAAAATAAAGTTTAAGTCTTGATGTTTTGATACATGTGTACATTGTGAGGCAATAGCCACAATCAAGATAATTAACATATCCATTACCTCACATACTGTTTCTTTTTCTTCTTTTGGGGGGAGTTGAGAATACTGAAGATCTTCCGTCTTAGCAAATTTCAAGTATACAATGCAGTATTTTGGACTATATTTACATTGCTGTACATCGTGTTTACATTGCTGTAGATCTCCATAATTTATTCATCTTGCAAAACTGAGACTATGTACTTGTTGACTAGCAACCCCACCACCAGCCTCTGGCAACCACAATTTGACTCTGTGCTTCTGTGAGTTTGACTATTTTAGATTCCACATATGAGTGAGATTATGCAGGGGTGCCTGGGTAGCTCAGTTGTTTAAGCTTTAGCTCTTGGTCTTGGCTTGGGTCATGATCTCGGGCTCTGTGCTGGGTGTAGAGCCTGCTGGAGATTCTCTCTACCTCTTCTGCCCCTCTCCCCTCTGTCTCCCTCTCTAAAAAAATAAGTGAGATCATTCAGTATTTGTTTTTATGTGGTTGGCTTATTTCACTTAACTTAATGTCCTCCAAGTTCATTCATGTTGTCTTAAATAGCAGATTTTCATTCTTTTTAAGGGTGAATGATACTCTGTTGTATATACATACCAATTTTCTTTATCCATTAATTTATCGATGGGCACTTAGGTTGTTTATATATCTTGGCTATTTTGAATAATGCTGCAATGAACATGGAATGCAGATATCTCTTTAAGATATAGATTTTAATTCCTTTGGATATATATCCAGAAGTGGGATTGCTGGATCATATGGTACTTCTATTTTTTTAAGATTTTATTTATTTATTTATTAGGAAAGAGAGAGAGTGAGAGAGAGCATGAGAGGGGAGAAAGTCAGAGGGAGAAGCAGACTCTCCGTGGAGCTGGGAGCCTGATGTGGGACTCGATCCCGGCACTCCGGGATCATGACCTGAGCCTAAGGCAGTCGCTCAACCAACTGAGCCACCCAGGCGCCCTGGTACTTCTATTTTTAATTTATTTTTATTTTTTAATTTTTCAAGGAACCTCTATATTGCATATTCATTTCCGGACCAGTACAATAAAGTGAATATTTCTCTCTCTCTTTTTTTAAAGATTTTCTTTATTTATTTGACAGAGAGAGAGATTACAAGTAGGCAGAGAGGCAGAGAGAGAGGAGGAAGCAGGCTCCCTGCTGAGCAGAGAGTCTGATGTGGGGCTCCATCCCAGGACCCTGAGATCATTACCTGAGCTGAAGGCAGAGGCTTTAACCCACTGAGCCACCCAGGCGCCCCTCAAGTGAGTATTTCAGTAAAGTAAATTGAATGATTTTTTTTGGCTTCCTAGTGCATATAAAAGCTGTGTTTACACCATACTGTAGTCTATTAAGGTGTAATAGCATGTCTGAAAAAACAGTTACATACCTTAATTTAAAAATACTTTATTGCTAAAAAATTTGAACTGTCATCTGAGCTTTCAGCAAGTCATAATCACTGATCACAGATCAGCTAACAAATATGTTAATAATGCAAAAGCTTGAAATATTGCAAGAATTACCAAAATGTGACACAGAGACGTGAAATGAGCAAATGCTATTAAAAAAATCACACCCATATACTTGCTCAACACAGGGTTGCCACAAACGTTCAATTTGTAAAGAACACAGTGTATATGAAGTGCAATAAAGTGAAATGTAATAAAACAAGGTATGCCTGTACTGTTTCCTAATGGCTGTACATTGTCACCAGCAGTGCACCAAGCTTCCCTTTTCTCCCCATCTTTTCCAACACTTGTTACCTTTTGCCTTTTTGATGTTAGACAGCCTAATAGGTATGAGGTGATTTCTCTGTTCACCTTTCCCTGATGATGAATCATGTTGAGCAACTTCTCATATACCTGTTGCCCTTTTCAATGTCTTCTTTTGAAAAATGTGTATTCAAGTTCCTTGCCCATTTTTAAATTAGGTTATTTGGAGGGTTTTTTGTTCGTTTTTGCTGTTGAGTTGTATGAGCTACTTACATATTTTGAATATTAACCCCCTTTTTGCTCGATGTATGGTTTTCAAATATTTTCTCCCATTCTGTAGATTGTCTCTTCACTCTGCTGAATGTTTCTTTTGCCATGCAGCATCTTTTTAGTCTGATGCAATCCCAGCTATCTATTTTTGCTTTTGTTGTTTCTATGTCGAGGTCATATCTAAAGCAATCATTGCCTGGATCAATGTGAAGAAGCCTTTTCTTTGTTTTCTTCTTGTAGTTTTATAGTTTCAGGTCTTATATTTTAGTCATTAATTCTTCATAAGTTGATTTTTGCATATGATGTGAGATATGGGTCTAATTTCATTATTCTGCAAGCGGATATCCAGTTTTCCCAAAATCACTTATTTGTTTAAGTAGGCTTCGTGCTGGACCCCAACATGGGGCTTGAACTCACAACCCTGAGATCAAGACTCAGACACTTAACTGACTGAGCCACCCAGGTGCCCCCCAAAATCACTTATTGAAGAGAGTATCCTTTCCTAATTGTGTGTTCTTGCTATTCTTTCGAAGATCTGTTGACTGCAAACATGTGAACTTATTTCTGGACCATCGATCTGTGTGTCTACCGGCATGACAGTACCATACCATTTTTGATTAATGTTGGCTTTGTAATAGTTTTGAAATCAGAAATTGTAATGCCTTCAGCTTTCTTCTTCTTTTTTAAAGATTTATTTATTTATTTGGGGGGTGAGAGAGACAGCGTGCATGAACAGGGGTTGGGGCAGAGGGGAAGGGAGTGGGAGAGAATCTCCAACAGACTCCCCACTGAGTGTGGAACCCCTCCACAAGCAGGACTTGATCTCATGACTGTGAATTCATGACCTGAGCCAAAACCAAGAGTTGGTTGCTTAACTGACTGAGCCACCCAGGCGCCCCTAGCTTTATTCTTCTTGCTCAAGATTGGTTTGGTTATACTGGGTCTTTTGTGGTTTCAAATAAATTTTAGGATTTTTTTTTTCAATTTCTGTGGAAAATGCCATTGGAATTTTGATAGGGTTTGCATTAAATCTATAGACTATGTTGGTAAGTATGAATCTATAGACCATTTGGCCTAGTATTTGGCCAGCATTTCTAACTACCATCTGGAAAGGGCGAAGTGGGTATTTTAATAGTATTCTTCCAATCCACCAATGTGGCCTGTCTTTCCATTTATGTACGTCTTCTTTAATTTTCTTTATCGATGTTTTATAATTTTTGGTATATAGGTCTTCCACCCCCTTGGTTAAGATTATTTCTAAGTGTTTTATTCCTTTTGTTATTGTTGTGAATGGGATTGTTAGTTTCCTTCTTGGGTAGTTTATTGAATGTAGAAATGCCATTGATTTTTGTATGTTCATTTTGTATCCTGCAACTTTACTGAATTTGTCTTAGTTCTAATAGATTTTTTTAAAAAAAGATTTATTTATTTTATAGAGAGAATGTGTGTACATATTGGGGGAGAGGAAGAGGGAGAGTGAGAGGGAAAGCATCTCAAGCAGACTCCTCATTGAGTGTGGAGCCTGATGTAGGGCTTGTTCTCATGACTCTGAGGTCATCACCTGAACCAGATCAAGAGTTGGAGGCTAAATCACCTGAGCCACCCAGGCACCCCTCTAATAGATTTTTATTGTTGTTGAGCATTTAGTATTTTCTTCATTTATGATCATGTCATCTGCAAACAGAGATAATTTTACTTCTTACCTTTCTTTCTGGATGCCTTTATTTTTTCTTCTTATCTAATTGCTCTGCCTAAGACTTCCACTGGTACTATTCCATGTTAAATAGAAGTGGCAAGTATGGGCACCCTTGCCTTGTACTGGAACTTAGAGGGGAAAGCTTTCACATTTTCCTAACTGATTATGTTAGCGGTGGGCTTTTCACATATTGCCTTCACTGTGTTGAAGTATAGAATAGCCAAATCTTGAAAACAACATCATAAAGTCATATATATTAATTGCAGTGTTACTATGAAGTTTCAGTAAGTAAGACAGTATGGTACTGGCATAGGGATAAAGAAATAGATCAGTGGAACAGGATAGGGACTCTAGAATTAAATCCAAACTTCTCATGTCAATTGATTTTTGACAGATGTGCCAACATAATTTGGTTGGGAAAGTAAAGTTTTTTCAAGAAATGGTACTGGAATAACTGAATAGCCACATGGGAGATAAAAATGAATCTTGACCCCCAACCTCACACTATACACAGAATGTAACTCAAGGTGGATCATAGATATAAATATAATGCTTAAACTACAAAGCTTCTAAAAGGAAACAAGCATTTTTCCAGTTTGGAGATAGGCAATGTTGTAGATAGAACACAGAAATAAAGAAACATAAAAGTAAATATCTTAATCAATTAGATTTCATGAGAATAAAGAATTTCTGTTCTTCTTCTCAAATACCATTAAGAAAATGAATAGGCAAGCCAAATGCTTGGAGAAAATATTCACAAAACATATTAAGCATAATAAAAAGGTGAAAAAAACTGTTTTCCCTCTCTCATAACATTTAATTATTCACTCGCTTATTTACTTGTTTGTTCTCTCTCCCACAGAAATGAAATCCCCACAAGAGCAGGATCCTTTACCAGTTTCTAGCTCAGTGTACCCAGTAGGTACTTAGGAAATATTTTCTGAATAAATAAATAGTAGTTGTTCATTCATTTAGTAGGGGCTTGTGACTGTACATTTTTTCACTGGGTGACGGTTGACATAACCCAAGAGTCAACTTGCTTGTGTGTGGGAGGCTGTAACTGTGTACCTCTCACAGCTTAGGGCGGATCTCCTTTTTATTTCCTATTGTTAATAACTCGAGATGTCTTTATACCATGCTTTATACCATGCCTCTGCCTCAGAAAGTGAAATCTGATGTTAGTCACCAGGATACTGAACCAATCTTTTAGGCTTGTGTTGTTCCTTGAGTTATTCCTATGCTTAGCTAGCAACTAAATTGGAATGGTCCTAAGGCGAATCTTTTGGTTTGGAGTAGTGCAAACTCCAGTACTTTTTCGTGGTTTCAGAGTTGTTTTCACATATCAGTGAAGGATATCCAAGTTTTGCAAGCTCCAGATGAAAGCACTTAAATGAACTGTGTACCAGCTTGGTGCAGGAACCATTGACTTTGGGGCTCATTAACAAATGGGACTTATCAACCTTATCTTATATCCCAAAATGCCAGCAAAGATAGTGAACACTGAGAAAAATTTGACTATTGATTGTTTATACACCAGCCAGTGTGAAAATTTTGCTTCCCAAGTCT
The DNA here is from genome assembly GCA_028533885.1 of Nasua narica. NCBI lineage: Eukaryota > Metazoa > Chordata > Mammalia > Carnivora > Procyonidae > Nasua > Nasua narica. The sequence continues at coordinate 91,435,492 of CM052801.1, read as the reverse complement.
CAAAATCAATTTCCATTTATTTGCACACAAGTAAAGAGGGCAGGGTTTTGAACTCAAATTGGCACCTAAATAAATGCCCCCGATAAATGCTTGCATTTGGCCAGCATTTCTAACTACCATCTGGAAGGGGCGAAGTGGGTAATTTGCAAAGCTGTGTTTACTCTGAATAAATTTGAGAAATTCTATTTCAGTCCAATATATACTTAATAATAAAACATTAGATTAGACAAACTGAAGATTACCACTAGAGACACTTGTTACAGATTGGTTAGTCTCAGTCATGATTTCAACAATCAAAGTTAGAAGGAATAATAGCATGCTGTGTGGTGTGAGGAGAAAACCACTAAGCTGCCTTTGAGAAGAGGATTCATCTGGGCTCTTGTGGGACTGTTCAGCCTTCCAGTTACCCATCACCGGAGAACTCTCTAGCTTACGTTTCATTGCAACTGTACATTTCTTGAACACTTTCTGTGTGCCATGCACTAGGCTGCTACTTGATTTTTACATTTACAAAAAACACTTTCAGGTGCTTATCCTCCGGAGTACCCATCAAAGTCCGCATCATGAGCCCCCATTTAACAGATGAAAAAACTGAGGTTCAGAGGGGATCAAGGGATGCCACACCCCCAGTGGGTAGAAGAGCAGGATTCTGATTCCTCTCTGTGCCACTCCAGCGATTTGCCTTGTTTTGTTTCTGCCCCATCACAGATATAACATCAACTAAAAGATCTGGCGGAATGAGACAGAGACTAAGATAGCAAGAGGGATGTAAGAGTCAGGCACGCTGATTCTTCTGAGGCCCAGGGCTCTAACACTTTTCTGGAACCATTATCAAAGGCATGGACTCTTTATGAGAATTGCCTCAGAGAGCCTACTAAATTCTCAGGGAGCCATGCAGAGTGATCCCTGAGTTCTCCCGAAACTCACTCCAACCTGTAGAAATATGTCCAAATCTCTGACTCCCTACCTGGGAAAGGAAGCCTTCAGAGATGAAAGAGTGGTTCTAGGTGTGCCTCTCTGAGTGCACTCTCTTTCCTCTGCCAGAATTCAGGGCATCTGGGCTACATATGACTTTGGGCCCTCTGGATGGAGGGAAGACCAGTGAAGACAGATCCCGTCCTTAGGGGCTCAGTTGAGGTTTGTCCTGAAGAGTGAGAGGAGAGGTTGTAGGGTACAGTTTTCTTAGTATGAGCAGAGGAACTGGATGGTGTGGACCTGGGGGACTTGGGGAGCTTCTGGCCCCAGGCTCAGGAGATTTTGGACTAAGAGCCGAGGCTGGCTGCTTTTGAGGATATTCACTGATTCCACCTCACTGAAGGACTTGGCTGAAGACTGGGCGTCTCTAGTTTCAAACAAGACAATAGCCTGACACCCACAAATCAGAGAGACTGCCTGGAGTTTCAGTATTTGGGCCAGGATTCTAACTCTGCAAATGGTTCTGGAGCTCAGGATTCACTGAAGCCTGTCCCTAGGGCACTGATAAAGACCCAGGGAACCTGGAGCCCAGAGATGTTATCAGCAGGAGGCTTTGATGCCAAGGGAGGCAATACCCCACTGCTAGAAGAGCCCAAGCTTAAGAACCAGATAGGCATGGGTTAAAGCTCAGTTCTGCCACCATTTAGCTGTGTGACCTTGGGAAAGCTGCCTAACCTCTCTGAGCTTTCATCTTCTCATCTGTAAAATGAGGATAATTTCAAGGGGTATTGTGAGGTTAAGGGCATGTAGACCTCTTTACCCATTGCCTTATACATCGTAAGCACTCAACAAATGGTGGTCAGTTTTATTATTGTGACTGATTAAACCATTCTTTCTGAGGTCCTTCCTAGCTTCCCAATTCTACCATTTTAGAATTCAGATCTTGTTCTCTAGGTCTGGATGGAGGATACCTACTGAATCTACTTCTGTACGAAATCTCCTTCTGCCTGTATACTCCACATACATGTGCCCCCTGAGGACAGGGACTGAGTCTTAGTCATCATGTGTCTAGTAGCTAGCACATAGTACTTGATCAAAATTTGAATATTTAATCTATCAATCAGTAGATTCCCATGAACTCCCTTAGTGCTGTCTGACATTCCTCTTCTAAGTGCCTATGTGGCGACACCTGCTTCTTTCTCAAATAGTTTTGAAAGGACCAGTTAGGAAAGTAGACTTCAGAAAAGAGAATGTGGTAGTTACTCCATTGACTTAGCCAATGACTATATTCATTAAGCAATGTTGGGAAAACAGGCTCATGTGTGTACGCAGTCTCTGACCCCTACTCAGCCGCATAAGAATGGGCCTTCAACCTGGAACGCTTCCTTGCCAACCAGTAGAGTCCTCATAGCCTGGGCTAGGCTTATTTCCTCGTATGGGGATCTTTCCCTGTTTCAGACTTCATGCGTGCTCCTTCGTTCCGCTTAGGCATGTGCATCATATCGTACCTGGCCCATTCCACTGCTCCGTCCCCACTGGGGAGGGAACGGGGCTCTTTGTTTGCAGCAGGAGAGTGGTGAGTGCAGACCTTCTCCCCATGGGCCAAGACCTGCTGGCCATGGGGGACTGGTGCCCACTACTGAAGCTGATCTGACCCTGTCTTTTCTCTGTGTGATCCAAGTGTTGGTCCATCCAGCGCCTGTGCAACTCATATCTTTCTTGGGGACCTCAAATGACGGTTGATAGAGTGGGTTGTTATTGCTGGTGGCAGGCATTTTTATCCTCTCTTCTTCACTCCGTACAGCGGGGCTCCTTCCCTGAAGGTGGTGACAGGCGTCACTTGCCTGACACTTCAGCCACCATGGAGCAGTTTCCAGGCATCACGGAAGCGAAGTTCTACGGCGGTGTAAAAGTAATTAAAGCCTGATCTCTTCACTCCACGAGGCTCATTACTTATTAGGAAATACAAGTACTCAAAAATGATAGTATCATTTACTAAATTCCTAGTATGCGCAGGGACTTCACTTGAATGAAAGCTCATTCTCATGACATTAAGCATAAAGTTGCATACATCTTGGTATCCTTGGAACGGTCCTGATTTATTCTTATTCCGGCGAAATGATTAATAGCATCCCTTTACTGTCAAAAATATCTTGATTGGAACCATAGATTATATGGTCAGTTTAACTAAGCTACATCGGTTCCTCCAATATGCTGTTTTGGAAGTATAACCAGAGTATTGCGTGAATCCTGAATAAGGAGCAATTAGGGTTTCCCTGGGGTTGGGTAAGGGAAGACAGTCATGGAGGCAGTTGAGTTTGAGAGGCATTAAATAGAAGTTTTGGCAGCACAGGTGGTGATTATTGATGTTTTTCTTTTTCTTTTGTTATGAATATCTCCGTACTTGGATAATAGCTAGGATCCATGAGTCCTGATGAGAAAGCTTAGGGATCTACATCTAAGTTCAGAAAAATATTTGATAAAAATCTAGAGATACCATTTATTGCTACAACAGAAACTATGCCAAAAATGTCATGTTCATCATCTCATTGGATGTTTCCAGACCCATGTGATAATGTCTACAAGCTGTCATCCCCTTTCCATAGGAGAGGGAATGAATGTTACATGGGGTTAAATGACTTATTCAAAGTCACACCCAATCTTGATGGAGTCAAGATTAGAAATCATTCTGATTTCAGAACTTACATTATTATTTTTAAAATTGAGATAAAATTCACATACAAGATGTAACTTTAAGGTATACAACACATTGATTTGAATCATGTATATGTTGCAATATTATTACCACCATAACGTTAGCTAATACCTCTATCACATCACTGAGTTTTCATTTCTTTTCTGTGGTGAGTACATTTCATATCAAGTCCCTTAGTAACTTTGAATTACATAATGTAGTGTTGTCGACTGTGATCACAATGCTGTGCATTAGGGATCTAAAACTCATTCATCATTTTACTGCAAGTTTGTTTGCTTTGACCAACATCTCAATCTACTACCCGCCCTCCCTGGCCCTTGGTAATTACTATTATCCTCTCTCTTTCTTTGAGTTTGGCTTTTTTAGAGTCCACTATAAGGGAGAGCATATAGCACTTCCAAGTGTATTGCACAATTAATTACAATAGCCAAGATATGGAAACAAGCTAAGTGCCCATCAACAATGGAATGAATTAAAAAGATATTTTAGGGATGCCTAGATGGCTCATTTGGTTGAGCATCTGCCGTCAGCTCAGTTCATGATCTCAGGTTCCTGGGATGGAGCCCCATGTCAGGCTCTGCGATCAGCAGGGAATATCCTCGTCCCTTTCCCTCTGCCCCCCCATGCTTTCTCTCTCAAATAAACTCTTTTATAAAATATATATATATATATATTTTATATATCATCTTTTATTTACTTATATATAATCTATCTTATTTTATACATTTTATTTACTTCTTTTATATATTTTCCATATATATACAAATGGACTATCATTTAGCCATGAGAAAGAAGGAAATTTTGCTGTTTGTGACACCATGGATGGACCTCGAAGGAATTATACTCTATTAGATAAGTCAGACAGCACTCACACCTTTAAATCTTTTATTGTCCCACTTCCAGAAATTTCCGTAATCTGGAATCAGGATTCTACCATTGCCTGGGCATCTTTCAATTTCAGTTGATCATGACAACTGTGTTAGGGACCACCATGTATTGAGTATCTACGATGTGCCAGGCACTTTACAAAAATCATTTGATCATTTGATCATTTGATCATTTGATCTTGACAACCCTACTGAATAGGTACTTCTCATTTTATGGATAAGGAATCTTCGAGGGGTTCAAGAGATTAGGTCCCAACTCTTACCTGTAAACTTTCCATCTTTCAAGATGAAGAATGGTAAGCATGATGATGCTTTTGGGAAGTCAGGGACTAGCCACTAATAGATTTCATTAGATACTTCCTGAGCTGGTAAGAAACGAATGCAAAACCTTCTTCTTTGTATTCATTGGACCTCTGAGTAATACTACAGGCGGTGGAATGTTATCTCTTTGCTCCCTCGGAGTCACCAGCCATGTCGTCCTGGCTAAATCCATTCCTCTCTAGGAGTTTGTTTCTTCATCTGTACAGTGGCGATAACTCCTACCTCACGACACTTGCCAGGAAGATTAAATGAGAAAGTGCATGTGGACTATCTAGCCCAGCATCTAACTGTTATTACCCTTCCGTTCCCTGTAATTATATATCTTGCCTTTCTGTGAATAGTTGGCAGGATTCTGTTTTGCCTTCGCAGTAAGTAGTCATGGATGAAATTCAGCTCAGTGCTTTTTTCACATGAGAAATATATAATTTTTTTACATTCGAATTTGGATAAATTGGGGAAATTAAGCTGGTGCAGTTCTGTACTTGATTTTCCCCCTCTGTAAAGTCCAAGAATTCTGTGCTCTGCTTGTTTACATGAAGATACCAGCCTCCCAAAGAATGTACATCTTGGAGGATCCCATAATTTGACCTTTTTTCCTTTATATTTTTAACAGTGCATACACACAGGGGAAAGGCAAAAGCTTGTGAAGGTTATACACTGAAGGATAAGTCATTCTTCCCTACCACCCTCAATCCCCGAGTCACTCTTCCTAGAAGTGCAATTATTTTGTGTCAAGAGAGACTCTGTTCACATACAAGCATATTTGTATATTTTTATCTCCCTTTTTTTCCACAAACATGATCTCATATTCTACACACTGTTTTGAGCCTTGTTTTTATTATTTAACAATGTGTCTTGGCATTCTTTCCATTTAAGTATGAATAGATTTCCCTCGTTATTTTTAGTGGCTGTGTGGTATTCAAATATAAGGATATCCTATAATTTATGTAAACAGCCCCAAAGTTGTTTATGGTCTTTTGCTGTTATGAATAATTTTGAAGGCATTATCTTCAAACATACATCGTGGCTCATGTGCACATTGAGTCATAAGAAAAATGGCCGTTACTAGAATTCCTTGATCAAAGTGTATGTCCATTTACAGTCTTGATAAATATTGCCAAATTGTCCTCCAAACAGGGTGGCTTGGATTAATTACCAACAGTGATCAAGGCTGTTTCTTCACATCCCAGAACACAATATGGTTTTGTATCCTTTTCAATCCTAGTTGGAAGATGATTATTAAATTTATTTTAGTTGTGTGTAGTATTGGGCCAATTATTCAATAAATAGTATTGGGGTTGGATACCTGCCTCATTTCTTACACTGAAATAAACAACAGATGGATCAAAACATTAGTGTTTTCTTAAAAATAATATCACTCAAGGGGCACCTGGGTGGCTCAGTTGATTGGGCGGCTGTCTTCAGCTCAGGTGATGATCCTGGAGTTCCGGGATCGAGTCCCGCATCGGACTCTCAGCTCTGCGGGGAGTCTGCTTCTCCCTCTGACCTTTCTTCTCTCATGCTCTCTCTCACTTTCTCTCTCTCTCTCTCTCAAATAAATAAATAAAATCTTTAAAAAAAAATAATATCACTCAAGTAAAAAAATAAAATAAAACTGACTCCTTACATTCTCAGAAATGTTTTTTTTAAGTATGACGCATACACTGAAGTAGAATTTGTATTTTACTGGGATTGTTGAAATTGATAAACATTCACAAGAGAATTGTTTTGGTAAGAATCATTTCTTTTCTTTTCTTTTTCCCAAATTTGTTTATTTTATTTTTTCAGTGTTACAAGATTGATTGTTCATGCACCACACCCAGTGCTCCATGCAATATGTGCCCTCCTCAATACCCACCACCAGGCTCGCCCAACCCCCTGTTGCTGCTTTATTTTATTTATTTTTTTAAAATTTTCTTTATTTATTTGACAGAGAGAGGGAGACAGAGAGGGAACACAAGCAGGGGGAGTGGGAGAGAGAGAAACAGGCCTCCCGCCGGGCAGGGAGCCTGATGCGGGGCTCGATTCCAGGACCCTGGGATCATGACCTGAGCTGAAGGCAAATGCTTAACGACTGAGCCACCCAGGCGCCCCTCTGTTGCTACTTTAAATGGCTTATTTGATTACGTTTTATGATTATTTGTCATATATAGGAAAATTAATGTTATTTTTATTAAGGAATTTCATATGCGGTTATAAAAAGTGTGATGGGGAAGCATTTGTATTGAGTGTAGGTGATGAAAACTCTGGTTCCAGTTTGGAAATATGGACATGTATTGATAGGACATGAACCAAAATGTCAATCTTGATTATCTCTGAACGGTGGATGATGATTTCAAATGATCTTTGTTGTCTTCTTTGTCTTGTTCTGTGTTTCCCCTATTTCTTGTAGTAAGCATGTATTACTCTTATGTCAGGAAGAAAAGACATATTTTTAAAAGAGTGTTGACAGCATAGTTAAGAAATGTAACTTTGGAATATAATTGTAATGCTCCTATAGGGAGGAAGGGAACAACATGTTCAACTGTGTAATCAGGGTAGACTAACTAGTATAATAAATTAACAACAGAGATTCAGCAGCTGGAAACAACAAAAACTTGTTTCTTTTTTACAGGCTTATGCAGGTCCACAGGGACTGGGGTCCACAGGGGGCAGCTCTTGCATATAGTTGGATTTGGGGGACCAGACCAGAATGGATAGGGTCACTTTCACTCACTTTCCATTGACTGGCACTTAGTCATAAGGCCATAGCTAACTGGAAGGGTCACTAAGAAGTGTAATCTAACTGTGTGCCCAGGAAGAAGAGAACATGGATCTTGGTGAGCACTCACAGATTTTAGTTAGTCTAGTGAGCACTTACACTTGTACACTAGCAGTTTTGCATCATTTCCCGGGGAAGTTATTTGGGTTTGGGAGTGTTCTTCCTAGGGAGCTTTCTCGAAGTTGTTGAGCATACCCAGAAGAGCTGAACAAGCAGAGATGTGCTCTTCCCCTCTGGATTCCCATGCAGATTTCTTGGTTTCTTCTTACCTCTGTCCAGAATTGACCTATCTCCAATCTCAGGTTGAATTTCCAGACTCTGATTCCCCATCCCTTATCTGCTCTAGCTGGGTATCTTCATTTAACTCAGTATCTGACCTTTGTCTGTGCTGGGTCCTTTTTCTGTGTATGATCCTTTGGGGAACGGTCTACATTTCCTTTCTTGTCTGAACTCAGTTCATCTCCTGCTTCCTGACCTGACACTGGGTTGTGAGGCTGACATCTCAAAAGGATGCCACGTCATCTTACCTAGGGCTGATTACTTCCTGGAGAAGGAGGGAATAAGTTTTCTTGCCCTGGTTTCTAGTGAGCGATTGATGAACCGCTTACAGTTCGGTTCGTGCAGTCACCTATCTGCCCCATGCATGGCCTTTGGTACCCTGAGTTTGTGCAAGGAAGCTGGTGGATGTGTGCAGTACAGCCCGGCATGGTTTATCTGGAAAGAATCACTGATGGACAACTGACACCCTGACCTTCTCTCAAAGTATCAAAATGTGTGATATATTGAAAATATTCTGTGTGTCCATAGAGAACAAACCCTCAATAAATATCCTAAGAGTCCAGGGTCCTATTTCACCAGCTCTGTGCTCACATGGAAAGAAACCTTATCTGTTTCTATCCCATAGGGGTTTGAGGGTGTAACTCCTTTTTCACCCAGGACAAGTTTTCTGTGATGTGTTTTAAATGGGGCCTTTATTTAAGCAGTTTCTGTGCTCTTCTCCTGTTTTGCTCTCCGACAAGCTGCTAGGCAAGCAAAATGCCTGGGGCCTAAGACCAACCTTGATATTGAAGTCCAGAGCTATTTTTAAAGTAGTGTTTTCTTTATGATTATAAATGGAATGCATAACCATGACTTATGCTTTTGAGTCCATACTGGGAGCTCAGTACAGGGTGTAGTGTTTTACATGCATTGGCTAATCTTCACATATGATTTCCATTTAATTTAGAAGGAAACTCAGGTCCAAAGTCATCCAATATCTTGTTGAGGTTCACACAGCTGGGAGGTGGTGTTGCTAGAATTAGAACTTGGATTTTCTGGGGCGCCTGGGTGGCTCAGTGGGTTAAAGCCTCTGCCTTTGGCTCAGGTCATGATCTCGGGGTCCTGGGGTCAAGCCCCGCATCAGGCTCTCTGCTCGGCAGGGAGCCTGCTTCCCCTCCTCTCTTTGCCTGCCTCTCTGCCTGCTTGTGATCTCTCTCTCTCTATCAAATAAATAAATCTTTAAAAAAAAAGAACTTGGATTTTCTGACTGGTATCTGCCCACCGTACTGCCACCAAATTCTGCTTCTCTACAGGACTATGACAACAAATTTGAAAGAGGTACAGTGTAATGAAGGAAATAGTAAGAATGTATATTACCATAATACCTTAACTTAGAGATATCGTACTTGGTACATTTTTTCCAAGTCATTGCCCTGATGGATAAATTAATAGATTTTTTAATGAACAGCTTTTATTCATAGTTTTGTACTTTGCTTTTAATATTTAACCTCTTATTGTGAACATATTTTCAAGTCATTAAATTTCGTTGAAAGCCTTTTCATGGTTGCATGCCATTCGACTGTACCATAATTCATTTAACCAGTCCCTTATTAATAGACATTTGTCTGCTTTCAATTTTTGCTTTTAGAAAACCAATTATAAATAATTCTACCATGAATCCATTGGCTCCGGAAGGGCTTGAGGGCCTCCGGGTACCTGAGGTGGGGTGGGACGGCATCTACAGGAGTACATGGCTACTACTTGGGAGGAGCTGCAGAATGGAGGCTGAGGGCATTCCGCCTGGTATAAGGATCGTACAGGGACACCACATTCGGCGCTATATTCCGTTTGTGAGACTGACATTGAATATGGAAGAGAGGTAAAAATAACAGCACTTAGAGTCTCTTCCAGTTTAGAGACTGAATTAAAAATACTACCCATTTAAAGCTGTCATGGCTTTTCCTATGTAATGCCCTTGTAACTGCCCTATAAGGCACACAGATTAAGTACTGTCGTCTTCACTTTACAAAAGATAACAGCAGTAACAGTGGAAATTGATCCAGCACATATTATGGGACAGGCACTGTACTAATACTTAGCATGTATTATGCTCCTTAATGTGCAAAAGAACCCAATGAAATAGGTACTGTATTTCATGGATAAGGACAGTGAGATACAATAATTTAAAAATAACACTTAAAGTCACTAATTTAGCAAGTGACAGAACTGGGATTCAATTCTACTTAGTCTGTCTCTAGAGAAATCTCAGAGAGCCTATGGGCCACATTTAAAGTCTCCCAGAGACTAAGCAGATGAACTGGAACCCATGTCCAAGTCTGCGTGTTCAGTGACCTTTCCTCTAACACCAAGGCTCCACTGTGACCATTTGGATGTGGTTGGCAATGTCAGCCGTCATTGAAAGTGCCCAACACTGTTAAGAACCTCTCAGGCCCAGACCAACTTCGCACACAGAAGCACGGTGGCAAATAATTGGATGTCATTGTTCCCTGACATCTGTGTATGCCATGTGTGTGTTCTCCTCCCCCTCCATGGGGACCTAAAAGTTCCCGCAGGCAGCATTTGCCAGTGAGTAGGTAGAGGAACTGAGAGGTCAAATATTGTGTCCAAGGTCACATAGCCGGTAATGAAAGCAGAGATCATAACGGTCATCTCTCAGAGTTGTTGGGAGCATAATATGCAGATTGGAAAGTGCTTGTCACAAAGTAAGCATTTAGTAAACAATAGCAAATATTAATAACTGATAATGATAGCGGTTATCCTGCTAATATGATATGGTAATGAGTTCTTCTGTTTCATTAATACTGTCCTCAACTAAGGACCATTGGAGTCATTCATTGTCTTACTGGATCGAACACTACCTGAGAGATTTGACAATATCGATTCTACTTTGTATGCAGAATGCCTCTCAGGGAGTTGCTGCTAAGCACAGAGAAGCTGGCTAACCCCGAGACCCTCAGATTTGTACCCAATCTCCAGAGGCTTCTAAGCAGAGGCATTACGTTCAATGTGTCAACCTCACACATATATTTATTTTTTATTTTTTTTTCCTCACACATATCTTTGATAAGCAGGGGCACTTCCACTTTTTCACACCGTACTTGGACGCGAGTCTGCATTAGCATGATAGGAAGCAACCAGCTCCCTAGTCCCTGCTATTTTAAGTATTGAATAGCAAAATCCTGTGGCAGTCTAGGAAACTTACCTCTACAGAATATGCTGATGTAGTGGAATGGAATTAAATGGGACCTTATACCTAGTATATTTCACTACTAGCATGTTTTAGTCATCCTTGCTTACTATATGAATGGGCAATTTTCCTTCCAGATGAAGAAGCACTCTAGGAACAGAATTATAATTTTCAAAGGAGAATTACTGAGTCCCTGTTTTGAAGGAAGAGGTCATCTTGGCCAAGAGAAATGAATAGTTTTCTGGTATGGCATTCTCTTTACCACTAAAATATATGCCATGTAGATTCTAGCTTGAGTTTTCCTATGACACGTGAATGCAAATTGTAAGAAGCTCTAGTCCCCTGGTATCAAAGCCATAGAGTCTAGTGAGGCTAGACCTTGACATGGCTCTTAGTTGGGGTTCTGTCTATAATTATGCTAGGAGACACTTCACTGCCATGTGCCTTAGATTAGTCTTCTCACTGGGAAATGGGAAAGCAAAGCAAGTGATGGCTGTCAAAAAGGCATGGTGAAGAAAGTGGGTTTGTATCATCAGCCTTCCTCAAACCACCCAGTGTTGGATATTGACATGCCCATTACCATGAGAGTGGGCAAGAGAGCTGTGGTAAATATGATAAAGCCCATTCCCACTACCAAAATAAATTGTTAAACTAATGGAAGACTTTATTTTTACTGAGCATTGACTATGTAAAAGAATATGTACGTGACTTACTAACATGTCTTACTAACAGTATTGCCAAACCTCAAAATAATCATGTAGGATAGATACTATATTACTGGCATACCCATTTTAAAGATAAAGAAACCAAGGCTCATCGAAATTAATTTTCCAAGGATAGCCTGAGACAAAGCTGAGGTTGAACCTAAGTAGTTTCATTCCAGAGCCTGTATTCTTAACCACTAAGCCCCGTTACTGAAAAGCAGGTGCACTTCTCTGGATACCAGGCCAATAAAGAAATTTTACAGTGTAATCATTAGAATATTTCCTTCCAGTTCTGTGTGGAGCACGTCATAAAAAGTAACCTCACACCAGCCTTAAATGTTAAGTACTTTTATCATCTCCACATACAAATAAGGAAACTGAGGCATATAATAATTTCCCCAAGGTCATCTACTTGTACAGAGCTGAGACTTAAACTCTGATTTTTTTGACTGAAAACCATCAGCCTACAAGGAGGCTACAAAGAAGAATAAAACAGGGCCCTTCCCCATTACGAATGTATGTTCTAACAAGTGGGGAATGACTTTGGACCTGAATCACTGTGATGCAAAGTCCAGGGTAAGTTCCATACAAGTAATGAAAATGAAGAAAGAGAAGGATGAGAGAGGGGAAAGAAGTGGAGAGAAGCGGAAGGAGGTAGAGAAGAAGTAATCTGGTAGAAGAGGGAGATCTCACGTCTGTTTAGAAATTGCTCCATGGAAGAGGTATTATGTGCATCCTTGAGGGATGAATGAGACTTGAATAGACAGAATAGACAGAGCCTCCTTTTATTTAGAACATGCTGGATGCCAGGCATTGTACTAGGAGCTTAATCCATTAAGACTGGGTCTCACAAGAACAGTGTCATTATTTCCAGTTTGTAGGGGAGCAAATGGAGGCTGAGCAAGATGTTGCCAGATGGGGGTGACTGGCACAAACAACGTCCTGGCCCAAGGACCATGAATAGAGGTGTCATTGGAACAGAGAATTCACAGCAGTATTAGAAAGGTCCACGGGGCCCAGATGACATGAGTTCTGGCCCTCTATTCTATTGACAATGGAGAGTTAGTCACATTGCTTGAGAAGGCAAAAGGGAAATGATGAGAGCTGGGTTTTAGGAAGATTCTCAGGCATTGGTGTGCAAAAGTGAATTGAATGGTACTAAGTAGAGGGGGTAAAGTCACTACTTCTGTGCTCTGAGCATAGGGTAATAGGTACAAGCCCCAGAGGGCTGAGTCTGAAGCGAAGCTCTGTCCTTGATTAGCTGTCTGTTCTCAGGCAAGACGCTCTATCTCTCTGGACCCTCAGTTGTCTCAGCTGTAGATGAAGATGATAATAGAATGTACCTGTCTCACAGGGATGCTGCGAGGAGTAAACAAGACAAAATATGTGAAATGCTATGCCCAGGGCTTGACCCATCATAATCATAGGCTAAGCGAAAGCTTCTTCTTCTTCTTCTTTTTTTTTTTTTTTCCTCATGAAAAACACTGAGGCCATCTTGAAAGCTTCAAGGCTGCTATTGTAACATGTGCACGAGGTGATGAGGGCCCAGCCCGAGGGGGTGGAGAGAGAGGATAGGAAGAGAAGAAATAATGATGTTAAGTGTAAGATAGTGACTCCTCCTGGTATGGCTGGGTTGTTGAGGAAAATAAAATCTCACTTTAGCCAGAATATTCTGCTGTGAAATGCAATATAGATCTGAAAATGAAAATTCTCTATCACATGCACTGTAGTATTCATTGGGTTTTTGTTAGACCGTAAGACATGGGCTCTAGTTTTGTAATATCAGTATCTCCCATTCTTTAGGCATTCAGCATGTTGATTTCCTACCTCCTGAAGACTTTCCATTTTGCAAGTATGGAAATGAAAGGTTTTAAGATACAGCAAGGGATGGGAGAATATATGAAAATGAGTCTGAAAATGGAAGAATAAGTTTCACGTTTACAACCTTTTATTCTGTGATTCAGAAAGACTTGCATTTGCATCATTTCCATTATGTTTTCTACAGTGGCATTAATGTTGTCGATACTAAGTCTGATATTTAATTAAAGGGAGGTTGTCTGTTCCTGCTATTGCTGTCCAGGGCTATTAGTCACTTGTCATAGGTGTCTAGAGCTGGACGTTTCTGCCACAAACCCATGTCAGCTGTTTGATACATAAATCAGTTCTCAGAGAGAATGAGTTTATGAATTCAAAATGTCGGACATAACTTTGATTTCAATATTCAGCTCACCATAAAAAAATCCCAAGATGTCAAGCTTCAGTCCTTTCTGAAAAATGAGTTTATTAGCTGGTCATTAAACATACTGTATATGCCACATAATTAACTTAATAGTAAGTTGGTTGAAGCACGGATAAATGGATGATTAGCTTCTCTTCTGAGAGCAGATCCATTATCATAATCACTAATGAAAACAAAATTCACATGCATACATAAGACAAAAATGGCTCCTCCCTCTCTCTTAGGTATTTGTTATAGAAACCAAAAGCTCAGTTGGTACTATCTAGTAGGGGTAATTCACTTCATTTTTTCCCCTTTCCCTTACAGTGATAATCATGTTTTCTTAAGCTCTCCTATCTTATCTACATTTAGTTCTCCAGCTTCTCTTACTTGAAATCTGAAGCTTGTGTTTAACACTGGAATATATTATTAACTAGATTTCAAATACACAGATAAAATAGTATGTAAATTTCATTAGGAGGCTTTAAAATCATAATTAATAGATCAGTTATTTATAATGTATCTTTAGATTTATAGCTTAAATATCTCTGAATGAAAAATGGCACATATGTTGAGATGGCACCTACTTTGATCATTGCTGTAGATGATAGTATGGATAGATAAAATATAGAAAAGATAAAAATGCACAGCTGAGCTTAGATAGAAGACAGGCTTCTGCATCTCAGACACGGAAAGGGAAAGCCCAAGTATGAGTAGGGTAGGATGATGTTGGGCTCCTGCTCTCCTAATAGGTAATGATAGCCAACCAAGAATTTAGGTCCTTCTGAATACGATGGCTAACCTGCTTCATGTATGAAGGAGTATTAGGACTAACTCAATGCTTAAAATCAAGAACTGGAAATAAGGTACAGAACTTTTCACCTTGTCTCATGAAAGAAAGCTACAAAAATGTTACCTGAGAACACACACCTCGCAAGATACAGGCCTTAGGAAATAGGAGGACACAGAAACAGCTTCATGATACTGGAATGAATCAATTTGTTCAGTGAAAGGATCTCTCAAATCCTCAGTATTACCACTGGACAGAAATTCCAAAATGACACTGAAAGACCTGGTTCTGAAATCGGGACTTACAGGGCTGGGTGGAGACCAGTATAAAAATCTAGATGGGAAGGGATGAAAGTAGAAACAGATAGAAAAAACAGGCCCTGGTCGTGGTGCTTTTTTTTTTTTTTTTTTTTTACAGATTTTGTTTATTCATTTATTGAGAGAGAGACAGAGAGGGCGAGCCCGGGGGCGAGGGGGACAGAATCCCCAGCAGACTGCGCTCCACGTGGAGCCTAAGGCGGGGCTCGATCCCAGGACCCTGAGATCATGACCTGAGCCCAGACAAAGAGACAAAGAGTCCAAGAGTCAGACACTTAACCAGCTGAGCTGCCCAGGTAACCCGAGGCATGTCACTTTTAAGAAGGCACTTGCATAATACTGAGAGTAAATGCCTCCTTCATTTTTGTGTCCTAGCTGCCTAACTCTCCTTCACTAGGCCCTGCTGAGAATCTATGAGTCCAACAAATATAAATAAAGCACAGAAAAATAAGTTAGTGAGAGTGTATTCTTACAAAAACATGTTAGTACAGGTAGAAGGAATAATAGAAAAATCGCCATTTAGTAATAATTGTCAATGGATGATAAAACTATTGGGTTATGTTTTGATGAGGAATGGCATATTTACATGTTTTGGAAGGGGCTCCTCTCCAAGGTACTTCTTAACAGTGAAGTGGCAAATAGTAACTTTACAGTGGAGAAACCTGGAAGACACCACCATAACTAAGTGATCAAAATTAGTCTCCCCAAGTAATGGGACACATAGAGATTGTGTGTATCTTAGTCAGATTCAATGAGAAGGGCACATCATTTATGAACTACCTCTGCCAAAATTATATAACCTAAATTTAGTCATGAGGAAAAATCAAACCCTAATTGATGGACATTCTACAAAATAAATGACCTGTTCTCTTCAAAATTGTCAAGCTCATGAAAGACAAAGAAATGCTGAGGGACTGTTCCACATTAAAGAACACTAAAGAAACATGACAGCTAAATGCACCACACAACTCTGGATTGGGTCCTTCTGTTATAAAGCACATTAGTGAGACAATTGGTGAAGTAGAAATGAGATCTGTAGATTATAAAACTGTATCTGTGCTAATTTCCTGATATTTGATTATTGTACCATAATTGTGTAAAAGAATGACCTTGTTTCTAGAAAATATACACTGAACTATGAGGGATGTAGGGGCTCTATGTCAACGACTTTCAAACAAAGCGGTTTAGAAAAATGTAATAGATGCAATTATGTCTGTTTATGTGTATATGTATACAAGACATTAACATTTGTGGGATTTGGGGTATAGAACATAATAATTTTTTTTACTGTTTTTACAGCTTTTCTGTCAGTCTTAAATTATTTGAAAATGAAACAAATCTATATGACAGTGAAAGTACTATACGACTAAGACTAATGTTATCTTGCTAAAATGATAATTAAAGCTAATTTTACAATCTTTACTATTACGTTTAATAGGAAAACTAAAAATAAATGGATTACGTACTCAAGAAAGAGAAAAAAGAGGGCGCCTGGGTGGCTCAGTTGGTTGAAGCAACTGCCTTCGGCTCAGGTCATGATCCTTGAGTTCCAGGATCGAGTCCCACATCGGGCTCCCAGCTCCGCGGGGAGTCTGCTTCTTCCTCTAACCTTCTCTCCTCTCATGCTCTCTCTCACTTTCTCTGTCTCTCAAATAAATAAATAAAATCTTTAAAAAAAAAGAGAGAAAAAAGAAATAGGAAACTAGAAAGACGGAAATTGTAAAGAGCAAAAATTAATGAGTTTGATAGAAGACAATGAAAATGACAGGATCGATAGAATAGAAAATTGGTCCTTTGGGGAAAAAAAGAGTGAGTATAATGAGAAAATATCAACAACCATAAAGAAAAGACAATACTAGGGGAAAAAGACATACAACAATTATATAGATAAATTAAAGATTTCTATGATCATAAGTTATAAGCAACTTTGTGCCCCTAAACTTGAAAACATAAAAGGATATTTTCTTACAAAAGGTACCAAAAGTGACTCAAGGAAAACACAGACCTCTATAAATCAATAAACTGAATTGATACTCAAAAATTTTCTACCTTAAAGACATTAAGCTCAGGCAGTTTGACAGAAAAAGTTTACCAAATCTTTCTCAGGGTCAGATAATTACTCTTTTATAAACTGTCACAGAGAATAGAAAAAACAAGGGAGAAATAGCTAAGAGATTTTGGAAGAATTAAGCAGAGGCCCCTGCTCTGCCTGATATTAAAACTTTCTATAAAGTTATAGTAATTAAGACACTGTGTCATTGTGTAGAGAGGGATGAAAACACTGATGAACTAGAATAGAGAGCCCAGTAACATACTCATGTGTGCACGGAACCTGGGTATATGTGAGAGGGGGCATATCAAATCAGTCTGGGGAAGGAAGTATCATTCAATATATGGTTCTACTAGAATTGGGGATAACATGGGACCAAATAAAATTAAACCTCAGGGCGCCTGGGTGGTTCAGTTTGTTGAGCACAAGACTTTTGATTTCAGCTGGGGTCATGATCTCAGGGTCAGACTCCGTGCTCAGCGTGGGGTCTGCTTGTCCCTCTCCCTCCCCTTCTGCTTACCCCCGACACACACACACTCAAGTACTCTCTACACACTCTCTCTCTCTCTCAAAATAAACAAATAAAATCTTTTAAAAGAATAAATGAGGGAAACTTAAAAAAAATTAAAAATCTGTTAATCATAATATGAAACCAAACACAGGAGACTATCTTTAGGATTATAGGACAGGAGACATTTTCTCAAATAAATAAAAAATCATAAAGAGAACAACTAATAAATTTGATTCTGTAATAAAAAAAATTCTACAGAGGGGCACCTGGGTGGCTTAGTGTTGGTTAAAGCCTCTACCTTCGGCTCAGGTCATGATCTCAGGGTCCTGGGATCGAGCCCCGCATCGGGCTCTCTGCTCGCCAGGGAGCTTGCTTCCCCCTCTTTCTCTGCCTGCCTCTCTGCCTACTTGTGATCTCTCTCTCTGTCAAATAAATAAATAAAATCTTTAAAAAAAATTCTACAGACACCATTGAATATCCCAAAAGCATAATGTTGAATGAAGAAACCGATTTGCCTTATTATACAGTATTCCATTTATTAAATGTTGAAAAATACACTAATGATATACATTATTCATGGATATATATGTATATTATAAAACAATTTTAAAAATGTATGGGAACTTTTTAAAAGTGTTTATTTATTTGACAGAGAGAGGGAGAGAGAACAGAAGAAGGGGGAGTGGGGGAGGGAGAAGCAGACTCCCTGCTAAGCAGGGAGCCTGATGCAGGGCTCTATCCCAGGACCCTGGGATCAAGACCTGAGCCAAAGGCAGACACTTAACTGACTGAGCGACCAGGCGCCCCAATGTATGGGAACTTTAATATTGAATTCCTAACAAGAAAAGTGGGGAGTGGGACTGGGGAGACTACAATAGGTTTCTTAACTCTGTCTGAAATGTTTTCTCTTTTATTGAGAAATGATTGACATTTTACTTTCAGGTGTACAACATAATGATTTGATATTTGTGTGTATAGAGAGAGAGAGAGAGAGAGAGAGAGAGAGAGATGATCACCACAATAAGTCTAGTTAGTATCCAATGCCACACATAGTTACAAATTTTTTTTCTTGTGAAAAATTTTTTACTTTAAAATATACAATACAGTATTATTAACTGTAGTCACAATGTGGACATCATATCCCCTGATTAATTTTTTTATAACTAAAAATTTGTACATTTTGACCATCTTAATGCATTTTACTCATCCCAGCCCCTTTGCTCTGGCAACCACCACTCTGTTTTATGAGTTGTTTTTTTTTGTTTTGTTTTGGTTCCACATATGAGATCATACAATATTTGTCTTTGTCTGACACTTCACTTATTTGATCGGTGTTATCACAAATGGCAAGATTTCCTTCATTTTATGGTGAATAATATTCCAGTGTGTGTGTGTGTGTGTGTGTGTGTCCCACATTTTCTTTATCCATTCATCCATCGATGGACACTTTGGTTGCTTCTATGATTTGGCTATTGTACATAATGCTGCAATGAACATGGGGGATATTCCCATCTTTTCAAGTTAGTGTTTTCATTTCTGTAGGATAAATGCCCAGAAGTAGAATTGTGGATCATCTTGTAGTTCTAGTTTTAATTTTTTGAGGAATGTCCATACTGTTTTCCATAGCGTTTGCACTGATTTACATTCCCACCAACAGCGCGTGATCGTTCCCTTTTCTCCACATCTTTGCCAACACTTATTGTCTTTTGTCTTTTGGATGATAGCCATTCTAACAGGTGTGGGATGATATCTCACTGTGGTTTTGATTTGCTTTTCCCTGATGATTAGTGATGTGGAGTACCTTTTCATGTTTGGTACAAACATGTTTGGCCATATGTGTGTCTTCTTTGGAAAAAGTGTCTACTCAGATCCTCTGCCCATTTTTTAAGTTACATAATTTTTGATAATGCGTTGTATGATTTCTTTATATTTTTGGATATTTACCCCTTATCAGATAGATGATTTAAAAATATCTTTCCCATTCAGTGACTTGCCTTTTCATCTTGTTGCTGGTTTCCTGTGCTGCACAGAAGCTTTTAAATTCAATTTATTCCCATTTGTTTATCTTGTTTTTGTTGCCTTTCGCTATTCTTGTCAAATATTAAAAATCATTGCCAAGACTGAGGTCAAGGAGCTTACTGTCTCTTTTTCTTCTAGGAGTTTTACGGTTTCAGTCTTAGATTCAACTCTAATTCATTTTAAGTTAATTTTTGTACATGGTGGAAAATAGTAGTCAAGTTTCATTCTTTGACATGTTGCAGTCCAGCTTTCCCAGCACCATTTATTGAAAAGGATGTTCTTTCCCCCATTGTATATTCTAGGCTCCTTTGTCGTAGATTAATTGACTATATGTATGAGTTTATTTCTGGGCTCTCTATTCTGTTCTGTTTATCTATGAGTCTTTTTTTTTTTAAGATTTATTTATTTTAGAGAGAGTGGGAGCAGGGGAGGGGCACAGGGAGAGGGAGAGAGAGAATCTCAAGCAGACTCCCCACTGAGTGCAGAGCCTGACTTGGGGCTTGATCTCCTGAACCTGAGATAATGACCTAAGCTGAAATGAAGAGGTGGTCACTTAACTGACTGAGCTACCCAGGTGCCCCTGATTTATAAGTCTGTTTTTTTTTTTTAAGATTTTATGTATTTATTTGACAGAAAGGAGAGAGATCACAAGTAGGCAGAGAGACAGGCAGAGAGAGAGGGGGAAGCAGGCTCCCTGCTGAGCAGAGAGCCCAATGTGGGGCTTGATCCCAGGACCCTGAAATCATGATCTGGGCCGAAGGCAGAGGCTTAACCCACTAAGCCACTCAGGTGCCCCTATAAGTCTGTTTTTATGCCAATACCATACTGTTTTGATTACTGTAGTTTTGTAGTATGGTTAGAAATCAGCAAGTGTGAGGCATCTAGCCTTGTTCTTCTTTCTCAAGGTTGCTTTGGACATTTGGGGTCTTTTGTGGTTCCATACAAATTTTAGGATTGTTTCTTCTACTTCTGTGAAAAAAAATGTCATCGGAATTTTAAAGGGGATTGCATTGAATTTGTCGATTGCTTTGGGTAGTATGGACATTTTAATAATATCAGTTCTTTCAGTCCATGATCATAGAATATCTTTAAATTTATTTTTTCTTCTTCAATTTCTTTCCTCAGGGTCTTAGAGTTTTCAGTATATAGATCTTTCACCTCCTTGATTAAATATATTCCTTAGTATTTTATTCTTTTTGATGCTTTTATAAATGGGATTGTTTTTCATAATTTCTCTGATAGTTGGTTATTAGTATATAGGAATGTGGTATATTTTTGTATATTGATTTTGTATTCTACAACTTTACTGAATCCATTTATTCCAACAGTTTTCTCATGGTGTCTTTAGGGTTTTCTATGTGTGATATCTTCTGCAAATAGTGACAGTTTTACCTTTTCCTTTCCAGTTTGGATGCCTTTTACTTTTTTTTTAAATTTTTATTTGTTTATTTATTTATGTGACATAGAGAGAGAGGGGGAGAGAGAGAGAGAGAGAGTGAGAGAGAGAGAGATCACAAGCAGGCAGAGAGGCAGGCAGAAAGAGAGAGGGAAGCTGGCTCCCCACTGAGCAGAGAGCTGGAAGCGGGGTTCGATCCCAGGACCCTGAGATCATGACCTGAGCCGAAGGTAGAGGCTTTAACCCACTGAGCCACCCAGGCACCCCCTTTTACTTTTTTCTATTGCCTAATTGCTTTGGCTAGAGTTTCTAGTACTATGTTGAATAAAAGTGGCAAGAGTGAGCATCCATGTCTTGGTTCTAATGTTAGAAAAGCTTTTAGTATATTAGCTGTGGGTTTTTCATATATGATCTTTATTATGTTGACTTATGTTCTTTCTATACTCACTTTGTTGAGAATATTTATCATAAATGGATGTTGAATTTTTTCAAATGCTTTTTTCTGCATCTATTGAAAGATCATATGATTCTTATCCTTTGCTTTATGAATGTGGTATATCACGTTGACTTGCAGACATTGGACCATTCTTACAACAACCCTGAATAAATCCCACTACATTGTGTTGTATGATCATTTTAATGTATTGTTATATCTCTGCTCATCAGGGATGTTGGCCTATAATTTTCTTTTCTTGTGGTATCCTTGTTTGGTTTTGGTATCGTGAAATAGTTTTTATTTCTTTTTTTTTAATTTATTTATTAGAGAGAGAGAGACTGAGAATGAGAGGGGAGAAGGTCAGAGGGAGAAGCAGACTTCCTGCAGAGCCGGGAGTCCGACATGGGACTCGATCCCCGGACTCCGGGATCGTGACCTAAGCCGAAGGCAGTCGCCCAACCAACTGAGCCACCCAGGCGCCCTAGTTTTTATTTCTTAAAAAAAAAATAAGGTTTGAAACAAATATGGGCTAAAATTAAGATTTGATAATGTGGAGTATAAGTAAATGGATATTTCTTAATATCATCTATTCACATCTATATGCTTGAAATAACCAATACCCCATATCCAAGCTGTGTACTATCGTGGAAAAGCATCAGTCTAGATCATGGTTGAAAGTCCAGGGTCAACCACTTGCTAGGTGTGTGACTTCTGCCAGATGACTTAATTTCTTAGTATCTCAGTTTCTTGACTTAAAAACTGTGGATAATTGTAGTATTTAAAATGTTGTTGTGAGAATTATATGAAAAGATGCATGTGAAGTGTTTTGCACAATGTGTGGTACATAGTACCGAGTGCACTGTGGCTTTTGTATCATTTCCAAGAAATCTCCCAAATTTAGATTTTTTTGGCCACCTTTTATTGTTTTAATAATGTTGCATTTTGAAATAATTTCACACTTATAGAAATAGTTACAAAGAATTCCCATTTACCCCTCACCTAGATTTTACCACAATCATTCTTATTGTATTGTTTGGATCAAAAAGTCTTCTTGAATGGGAAACCAACCCATCATAGCCTATGCTATGGTAAAACTGGACTATGTGGAAAGGGATCTGTAACTGTGGTTAAGAATGTAGGCATTGTATTTTGACAGTCATCAGTGGGACCTCAGCTTTCCTACTGAACAACATGGGACTGGGTAAGTCGCCCAACTTCTCTGAGTCTTTGAGAGAAAAAGTTAGCACAGTGTGGTAATCATGGCCAGTGGTCCATTCTCGGAATCAATAAGTAGCCCCTACATTTCTGAGCTGGGCTTATTTTCGTGGCATTTGCTGAAGTGCTTAGAGAGGCTTTCTCTGATGTGTGGCGTGATCTGGGGTATGGCATTTTTCTCTGTGAACCAGAGTCACATGAATGAGACTTGGCTTCAGATGCCTGAGGCCAAATTTCAAATTTCCTGGATTCCTCTTTTGGAATATGCGTGTATGTGCATGAGCACACATGTCCTCTTGATTTGTGTGATCTCTTTTTTCCAACCCATCAAACCCAGCTTCCTTTGCCACCTTATTCTCCTTCTTGTTCTCTGCTGAGACTTTTAGATATGGCTGTTCTTCTCTTGGAGAGGAGAAGGCCTAATGGCATCATTGTTGATGGGTTTCTGACTGGAGCAGCAGTGAGCAAACCTAGCAGAAGGGATCACCCACTTAGGGGTGACTTAAGGGGAGACAAAAGAAAGTTTTGGTGCTTTCGAGCATTGAATCCCCAGAGTGGGGCAGAAGGAATTTGCCCGTCTTTGACAGTGCTTCTCATGTCTGTATCTAATTGAGAAAAATAGACAAGGCAGTGCATTTTTCATGTAGCTTTTTTAAAGGAATAAATATAATGACATGTCCTCTGTTTTGAGATTATGGCCTTCCAACTCTTTTGATGATAAAACGTCTTTTCTTTTTTGAAATTGTCAGGGTAGTTTTTTTTTTTTTAAAGTAGGATCCATTCCCAGCATGGAGCCCAACACGAGGCTTGAACTCACGACCCTGATCAAGACCCTAGCTGAGATCAAAAGTCAAATGCTTAATGGATTGAGCCATCCAGGTGCCCCTGTCAGGGTAGGTTTTTAAAATGCCCTCAGTTGGTGATCAAACTGTAAATCTTACATATGTGCCCAGTATATTCATGGGAAATGTTGTTGGTCCATGAAATCAAGAGATCTGGGGACCATTGATTCAGACGGCCAAAGATGAAAACTTTATTTGAAATTAAGTTCCAATCTCAGCTTTACAGATGAGTCAGTTGAGAAACTCAAACTCCCATAGCAAGTTTGTAGCAGAACCAGGACTAATACCACAGTACCTGATATTTGGGCTACTGAGCCTTCCTCTCCCCTACCTTGCTGATCCAAAAGGAAAGAAGCACTGAAGAAAACCTCCCTTGACCTCACTATATAACAAGTTTTTACCATGCACAGTTTATTTCCTGTTTTGTTTTAAGTTCAGGAACTGAAAGAACAGCCAAAGTCCCAATGGGAAATGATGATGCCTAAGTTCCCTGCCTCATAATCGTTAACCCTGTTGGAGTGGAGGCGGGCAATAAAATGGTCACTTGAAGTTTGTGCTGACTTGTTCACTGTTGAGTCAGAAGAAGCGCCTACTCAGAGCATTAATTTCTGAATAGCTCTTAATCCAGCCAGGTTAGAAAATAGGATGGAGAAAAATAAGAATTCACATATCCTTTTCAGATCGTTAACTAGCAATGGCTCACAGAAGTGGGCCAGTGCTATTACAGAGAGGAAAACTGGAGGTTTCAGAGTGCTACCTAAAGCAAGGACAATCAGCTTCTGGCCTAGGGTAGCTGATGGGTGTGAAAACGGTTCAAAATTGGGCCATTTGAGTAGCTCACACCTAGAATTTTAACTGTACCAGTATTATAGGGACCCTGGAACAATGAGGGGGCACTGTTCTGGAAAAACATCTGTCTACATACACCAAGGTTAAAGGAGAACTGGCCTTTGATTAGAAGAGCCTCCAAACATCATAGTGTTTAAACTTGTGCATTCATGGCTTATACCTGCTGTAACAAATCACCACAAACTTAGTGGTTTAAAAATAACACAATTTATTGTCTTACAGTTCTGATTGTCAAAAGTCCAAAATGAATCTCACTGGGTTATAATCCACATGTCAGCAGGGCTGTGGTCCATTTGTAGGCTCTAAGGGAGAATCCATTCCTTTCCTATTCTGGCTTCTAGAAGGTGCCCATAATCCTGTCCCAGGGTGGGATCACTTAAACTTCTGCTTCTGTTGTCACATTGCCTTCTGTCTTTTTGACTCTAACCCTCCTGGCTTCCTCTTATGAGGACCCTTGTGATCACATTGGTCCTACCAGGATAACCTGGGATAATCTGCCCTTCTCGAGACCCTCATTTTAAAACCCACCTGCCAAAACCCTTTTTGCGATGCAGGGGAACATTCACAGTTCCCAGGAATTGACATATGGATCTCCTCAGTGGGGTGGTGGTGGCGATGGCGGCATTATGTGGCCTACCAAAACTAGTAAAATGATTTTTTCAAGTGAGATCATGTGAGGGAGCCCAATATATAAATTGCACCAAAGCAACGCAGTTGTAGTTAAACTCTTACCCATTCAAAGTCTACTGTTACTCCCTGTGACAGTCTCAGAAGCGCCCAGAGGAACCCTCTGGCTCAAGGACCAGTTTGGATATGGCCAATTTATATGTGAAGAGAGGACAGCATTTAGAAGCACCCCGGCCACCACATCCTCACTGTTCATTATATTCTTCAGCGAAGCCAGGTGCCTCTTAACACTTACCAGTGAGATCCACGGGATAAGAGACCTTGTTCATTTAGCCCTACATCACCAGACTCTGAGGTGCTCAATGTTTGTTGAATGAATGAATAATCAGTTAGTGGTGAATGGAAGATCCTTAGGCAGCGCCCATTTCCTGTTTCCCTGCTCACAATGATTCATGAGTCAGACCTATATATCAGCATTATTGGGAAAAGATAAAAATGGAACTGTGCCACCTTGCGCTCCTTCACTATCTCTGGCCCCAAACCATTCATATACATGCATACACGGTGAATTTAACTGCTTGTCATGAGTCTTCTTGGAATGTATTGTTTCAAATCTTGATCGTGGACATCTTATTTTCACATCATGGAAATATAGTGGAATTGTAATATCTGAGGGCAAGATTAGAAATGGAAAAGAGAATGTTAGAGATGAAGGTGCTTTACAGGCAAGAATGTTAGGGATGAGGACACTCAGGCCTAAAGAAGAGAAAGAAAGAACTTCCCTGATATCATTGAGCACATTTTATAAGAACTAAACTAGAACCCAGGTGTTCTGCTTCTGAATAGTGTTCCTTCCATTGTTCCACAGTTGCACAAAGCTAAACAATTCTATCAAGAAGAAGTTTGCCGTAGAGACCAAAAAACCTGAAGTTTTAAGGATGGTACAATAATCTCTTATCTCAGTAGACCTGAATTTGGCAATCTGGTGGCTCAAACACAAATACAACCTACAGACCTGTTTAATTTGTCCCAGTTTTTTTTTTTTTTAAATTGAATTGGTGGGGCACCTGGGTGGCTCAGTTGGTTGGTTGACTGCCTTCGGCTCAGGTCATGACCCTGGAGTCCCAGGGTCGAGTCCCATATCAGGTTCCCAGCTCTGCGGGAAGTCTGCTTCTCCCTCTGACCTTCTCCCCTCTCATTCTCTCTCTCTCTCTCTCAAATAAATAAATAAATAAAGTCTTAAAAAAAATTGAATTGGTTTGTCTTTAAATAGAGTAGGCACACTCCAGCTCACCGCCATCCCACCACTCCCTCTTGTCTTACATTTACCCCGTTTCACTCACATATATTTGACCTTGTAGACATTTGAGTTTGTAGCCCCTGACATAGACAATGAAAATGTACAAGACCTGTCAATGTTTGGGATTACAAGCTTGATTTCCAACCATCTCTCACACTGTAAGGGGTATAAACATTTGTTTGACAGACCATATGTCTTAGAGACTGATGGTTCAGAAAATAATCACCGCAGTTAACCCATGTTTCAGTCAGTGCATGAGAAGGGAGAGATGATAAAGTAGACTGTATCTCCTCTTTCTTCCAAAGCAGTCATCACTAACTTCTCACCCAGATCTTTCCTCATCAACCCCTTTTGCCATCTTTGGGTCTGACTCTAATTGAAATTAGTCTTATATTTGGGGGGAAAAAAAAGAAATTAGTCTTACATCTCATGTAACTATGACTTGGGCGGTCTAACCTTACAGCATATGCAAAAGATTATTGTAAAGCTATTTATCATATGAATTCTTGAGCATGAGAAAAATAGTAATAGTGGGGGCAGAACAGAGCTCTAGTTCAGTGGGGAAGTGAAGTGATAATTAGAAACTATTGTTGGACACATACAATGAGGTTTGGAGGGGAGGCTGTATTTTGGTTGGGATATGAGTGCCCAAAGTCTCCTTTTAGATATACCAGAGAATGGGTTCCAGGTAGTAGGACTGAGACTAACCGTACCCCTGATTGACACTGGGCTTTCAGTAACCTGTTTTGCATATATTTTAATAGCTTTTTTGTACCAAAAGTTGGGCAGAGCTGGGGCAAGCAGGGATTGATATTTACTACATTCCTTACACCATTGGCATCCAGTCAACTCGTGTTCATTGGAATGACTTATTGGAGGGAATCCCAAGTCTGCTCAGTAGAAATATAATGGCTTCCAAGTTACGGTTCCGGACTTGCATGCCAACAAACATTGAAACAGCAGAACTCTAAGCGTGGCACACCACATCGAATATCTTTGGGAATTCTGGTTTTATTTGGAAAATTACATCTGATATTTGGTCAAGGTTTAAAGTTTCCTGGGCTTTGAAGTAATTCTGGCTCCTAAACAGTGAGCCTTCAAAAGCTTTGACTCTGCCACAGGGCATTGATGTGATCTACAAATGAGAAGAGAACAGTATGTGAAAAGGAAAAAAAAAAGTTCCAAGTTTTGATATTAGATATAATAGGCAGGATTCCTTCTCTAATTCAGCAAGAGTCCTATCCCTTAGGAACACAAGTAAAGGCATGAGCTAGAAAACAGGGCACAACATTTACCTGGCTCTGCCGATGTTTTTTTTTTTTATTATCATTAACATATAATGTATTATATGCTTCAGGGGTACAGGTCTGTGATTCACCAGTCTTACATAATTCACAGCACTCACCATAGCACATACCCTCCCCGATGTCCATCCCCCACCCACCTCATCCTCCCACCCCCCTCCCCTCCAGCAACCCTCAGTTTGTTTCCTGAGATCAAGAGTCTCTTGTGATTTGTCTCCCTCCCTGGTCCCATCTTGTTTCATTTTTCCCTCCATTCCCCACATGACCCCCTGCTCTGCCTCTCAAATTCCTCATATCAGAGACATCATATGATAATCGTCTTTCTCTGATTGACTTATTTTGCTTAGCATAATACCCTCTAGTTCCATCCATGATGTTGCAAATGGCAAGATTTCATTTTTGATGGTTGCATAGTATTCCATTGTGTGTGTGTGTGTGTGTGTGTGTGTGGGTGGGTGGGTGTGTGTGTGTGGGTGTGGGTGTGGGTGTGTACACACACACCACATCTTTATCCATTCACCTATTGATGGACATCTAGGTTATTTCCATAGTTTGGCTATTGTGGACATTGCTGCTATAAACATTCGGGTGCATGTGCCCCTTTGGATCACTACATTTGTATCTTTAGGGTAGATACCCAGTAATGCGATTGCTGGGTCATAGGTAGCTCTATTTTCAACTTTTTGAGGAACCTCCATCCTGTTTTCCAGAGGAGCCACACCAGCTTGCATTCTCACCAACAATGTAGAAGGGTTCCCCTTTCCCCGCATCCTTGCCAACATCTATCATTTCCTGACTTATCAATCTTAGCCATTTTGACTGATATGAGGTGGTATCTCACTGTGGTTTTGATTTGTATTTCCCCGATGGTGAGTGATGTTGAGCACTTTTTCACGTGTCTGTCAGCCACTGATGTCTTATGGTGGGGGGACTGCGCTGTTCGCCTACTCAATGGAGATAGTGTGCTTCCCAGGTGATGGTGAGAAAAAGAAGTTCACTCCGGAAATGTCATCTGAAAGACTTTGATATATAAGCTCCATGAAGACAAGAACACTGTTTATGACACTGCTGGATCCCTGTGGCTTGGACTATGTGCCTGGTACACAGTTGGCTCTTGGGGAGGCCTTCAGAGGCCTGAAAAGAACATTCCATTTCATCATCCAGATTCTGACCAAGTTGATTCATACCCCAAACAGGAAATATCACTTCATTACTGATGGAGGCCAGGCTGGAACACCTAGTTTAATGAGCAAGCAAAGTGTGTCTGTTAAATGAATTGTAAAAATGAGGCAGACTTGCCCACTTAAATAGAAGCAGCCTGGGACCCGGGCAGGCTGCCTACCGGTGGAACACCTGCTCCCCTGAGTACAATTGCTCCCAATAGAAAAGAGGGCTGAACTGAATTGAGCGTGTCCTGTAACCTACTCAAATTTACCAATCAAGTTAGTGTTCCCTTGCTTGTGGTGCTCAATAAATACTCGATGAACGCATGCACGACTGATACCTGTGGAAGGTGGAAAGTGAACTTGAACTGCAAAAGGTCAGAAACACTACCGGGGGTTATTAGTGTAGCCCAAAGACTGGCATTCGTGTTTGCTTGAATAGAACTGGGATCGCCCAGTTGGGGTTCTTCTGTAAAGAGCTCCTTGGAGCCCATGGTAAGTTTCTGTAGCACGAGACTTCAGATCCTCTCACATGTAAATAAGGTGAGATAAAGGACTTCTGGGGAAGGAAACATCCTCTTCAAACAGAAGGAAACATTCCTTCTGGGGAAGGAATCCAGGGCAGAGGATTACTGATGTCGCTCGAATAAGAAGTACCAGTTTATATTTTCTCTGATACCAAACTGGATGAAGAAAAAGAGGTTTAGTAAGCCAAAGCAAGTTTCCTGCTTTGTTGTGCTTTGTAGAACACCTGTTAATGTCCCTCTATTTCTAGATATGATTCTTTTTTCCCCGAAGATTTTTATATATTTATTTGACATGGGGGGGGGAGAGAGAGAAAGAGAGAGAGAGAGAGAGAGAAAGAGAGAGAGAGAGAGAAAGAGAGAGAGATTCACAAGCAAGCAGAGAGGCAGGCAGAGAGAGAGGGGGAAGCAGGCTCCCCGCTGAACAGAGAGCCTGATGTGGGGCTCGATCCCAGGACCCTGAGATCATGACCTGAGACGAAGGCAGAGGCCTTAACCCACTGTGCCACCCAGGCGCCCCTGGGTACTACACTTTTGACGTAGTAAGACTAGCAAGTACTGCATTGGCACTATTTTTCCTTTCAAGGAAGTTGTAGGCAAAGAAATCGCAGTATCGCCGTATGCCCTGGTATGTGAGCTAACATACTGGGCTTGACCATGGCAGAGCAGAGCTGAAAGTCTTGCCAGCCATTAATGGTAATCATCCACATTTAGTCTCAGTCTGTTTTTGCTCACAGACTTTGCCTAGACCATCCTTGTTAACATACTCTAAATGATACCAGAGAATCAAATCCTTCCTGGGTCTAGGATTGCCTCAATGGCCTAATGACCTGTCTAGTTTTATGTCACGATTGTCTGTCTTCTCTTGATCCTGTTTAAGCTTGTGGAAGAATTAAATTCATTTTGATATTTGTCGGAGGTCATTATTTCAACACTTATCGAGTCCCTCCTCTGTGCTCTTTAAGCCCTTTGCATACACTAGCTCATTTAACACTCACAACAACTCTGCGAGATTTATGGTATGCTCCCGATTTCCCAGATGAGGCATCTTCTCGTTAAAGAGATGAACTCACCTGCCGAAGTTCCGCAGAGAATGAATGGTGGAGCTGGGGTTCACACCCCGGTCTGTCGAGCTGCCAGGCTCCGTGGGCTCTTTCTAATAATGTGCCCACCTGCTTCCAGCGGCCTTTCCAGCTCATCTCCGGAGCAGGGGAACCAGTCCTGTTCGTGTGATGTTTACTTTGTTTCCTCCCCCAGTTGAAACAGAAAGAGAAGCTGCCCGCTCCTCCCATCACAGTAGGACGGGATCCTTAACGGTAAAAGTTGCTTACCGATTTCCTCTTTGGGGAAGAACAGAACACTCCTCTTTTCATGTCATCTGCTGCTTCCTCTGGAAACTACCATGTATGAAGAAACATAACATTAAACTCCGTTTTAGAGTTTCCTTCAGTAACAGCTGGAACTAACAAGTGGCCTTGTTTGGCAGAGTTTCCAGTCACAAGGTGAGGCTTCGTATCACAACGGAGCCTTTGTAGCTATTTTAATCTAATCATCAACAAAGTTTTTAAATGGAGTTTCATCCAAGCCTCTAGGTCGGCAGGGCTAGAGAGCCCCGTCTCCACAGATGGGCCTTAAGGTCGAGCCGTGTGGGTCTGGCAAGCCCTGACCACCAAACTTGTCCGTCCCCATCTTGGATGTCAAATGACAGGGGAGGAAGAACATGTGACTCTTCGTGTCAGGGCTGTGAGTTTGAGTCCCGTGCTGAGTGTAGGAATTACTTAAAAATAAATAAACTTTTAAAAAGGGAGGGGAATTGTGGGGGAATACGATGTTAGGATTCTTCAATCTCTGAATCGAAACGTCCCAGAAGATTGTTTTCTTAGGATACTCTTCCACACAGCTGCGCTCAGGAAACAGATAAAGAGAATGGGGCACCTGGGAAATGTGAGCTCTAGAATTACTCAGTGGATTCCAGGGTCCTGGTGGAGTGAGCCGGCGTGTTCCCAAGTGTGGCCTTCCATCCCACTGACCCAAGAGACATCATCTAATAGGGGGTGAATCTCATATTATCCATAGGAGAGTTCCTGTAACTCTGGTACAAATTGGTGTTTTTATTTTTGTAAACAGAAATCTTGTACAAATGCACTCTCATTAAAGAAGCCTTGTTGGTGAATCCTTTTGTAAACTGAAGAGACCTTTTATAATGCAAATAAGCTCCTCTAATCTATCTGCTTTAAGGATTTTCTTAAAGAAGATGTATTATTAATGTCCTAAATCACAAATACATTGTTTATTTATAAGCTACTCATTTGACAACATGGCCCACCTAGAAACTCATATCCCATTGTTGCTCTATACTGTTAATGAGTCTTGCAAAATACTGACTCTTAGAGCCACTTCACCTTGCAACCTTAAGCTTTGGAAACGTCGCAGGAAATTTTCAAAACAACAAAAATCAAGCAGATCTTGAAATAAAACAGAGGCCAGGTATCATATATCAAGGTAATGACACCAAGGTCTTTGTTTTTGCTTCTGTTTTTGTTTTTCCTTGTAAGATGAAGTAGGTGGCTCTGTGTCTTTCAAATAGTAGTAGAAAGAATTTTCCCTTTTTCGGTTCTTAAACTGAAGTTAGGGTACTGAAATCTTTAAAAAGCAAGCAAGCAAGCAGTCAAAACCAGCAAGTTTTGTCTGTCTGTCTGTCTTTCTTTTCTTCCTTCCTTCCTTCTTTTCTTCTTTTCCTTTAGATTTCAAGCTTTTTTAAAAAATTTTTTCAGTATTCCAAGATTCATTGTTCATGTACCACACTCAGTGCTCCATGCAATACATGCCCTCCTCAATACCCACCACCAGGCTCACCCAACCCCCCACCAAAACCCTCAGTTTGTTTCTCAGAGTCCACAATCTCTCATGGTTCATCTCCCCCTCCAATTTCCCCCAATTTACTCTTCCTTTCCTTCTCACAATGTCCTCCATGTTTTTCCTTATGCTCCACACATAAGTGAAACCATATGATAATTGTCTTCCTCTGCTTGACTTATTTCACTAAGCATAATCTCTTCTAGTCCCGTCTATGTTGATACAAAAGTTGGGTATTCATCCTTTCTGATGGAGGCATAATATTCCATTGTATATATGGACCATATCTTCTTTATCCATTCATTTGTTGAAGGGCATCTTGGTTCTTTCCACACTTTGGCGATTGTGGCCATTGCTCCTGTGAACATTGGGGTACATGTGGCCCTTCCTTGTACTGCATCTGCGTCTTTGAGGTAAATACCCAGTAGTGCAATTGCAGGGTCATAGGGTAGCTCTATTTTTAATTTTGGAAAACACTGTTTTCCAAAGTGGCTGCACCAACTTGCATTCCTACCAACAGTGTAAGAGGGTGCCCCTTTCTCCACATCCTCTCCAACATTTGTTGTTTCCTGACTTGTTGATTTTGGCCATTCTAACTGGTGTAAGGTGGTATCTCAATGTGGTTTTGATTTCAATTCTCCCTGATGGCTAATGATGATGAACATTTTTTCATGTGTCTTTTAGCCATTTGTATGTCTTCTTTGGAGAAGCGTCTGTTCATGTCTTCTGCCCATTTTTTGATGTGATTATCTGTTTTTTGAGTGTTGAGTTTG